>OY987333.1:72885253-74085253 GCA_963920685.1 Polydrusus tereticollis | reverse complement strand
TTGTGTATGACCTTCTCTCATCCAGTGGGAATTTTCATTTGCTTAAAATTTACAGTTGTGTCTATTGACTTTACCATTTAACATAAATGTTGCTTCGTCAGAAAATACTTTAAATTTGAAAAACTGGTTATTTTGGTCAAACCTTGACATCATAATATCACAAAATTTAATTCTTCGCTCATAATCATTTTCTGATAACTCTTGAACTACCTACATGTATTTTGAAAGGGTGATATTTATGTTTTATTAGAACATTATGGACGGATTTGAAGCAGACGTGACTTACTTGAGAAATTTTTCTTAATAAAGAAACAGTTGTTTCAACAACATGTTGTAAAATTTCTAAACTTTTCTCTTCATCTACTACTGCTGCTCGTCCTGATCATCGCCTATCTCTACAATTTTCAGTTTTTTCGAACCGTCGGACAGTTTTTAGAACAGATGCTTTTGACTTTACATCAAAACTGAACTGGTGATTTATTTATTTATAAATAAAACACAATTTGTTGTTATTTTCAAAACACGTCGTTATTTCGAAAACTACTGATATTACGAACAGAATATGTTATACCAAAAGTGTAACAAATTTGAAGTAAAAACTATAAATGAAAAAATATCCAGGGTGTTACATTTAAAAATATAAAATTTGTTCAAATTCCGGACAATCTAAAAAGCTGACAACGCCAATATCGTCATTCGGCGCGTCAGATCCTCTTACACAACTGTACCAAATTTGGTTTAAATCGGCCTATAAATTGTGATGTTATTAAGCCGTTTCCAGGCTTTATACACACACTGTATATTAAAAATAAGAATAAATATTACCTATAATATGTTAACCCAAGAGACAAAAAACGGCCGCAAAATGAATAAGAGGTTAACTTATGTTTTTTATGCAACACCGTATTTAGCACATTTATGGCATCAACTCAATTTCCACATTCCAAAAATAAATGATATTATGATGTCAGCCATTTTTAAGTTACTTCACTTATAGTGTCTCTCGGTGCTTAGAGTTAAATTGAACTAAGAATAGGCCACTGTGTCACCCTGAAGGCGTAAAACGTGTTCTATCTCACTTTAAAATGTTTCGGTCTCGTGCCGCTCAAAATTCATAAATCCTTTTACACAAGGAGTACATTTTAACCTTCTGAAGGGAGGCATTACTGGCTTAATTTGTGTTGTAAAAGTCTACACCGTTTTAGTTGCAGCAGTGTTTGCACCTCCAGACCTCGTTGTAAACCATGTAGCAGATTGTTTTTAAAATAATTGAAGTTAGTCAAGAAAACATTGCGAGACAATGCAGAATTAATTTACTGAGAAGCCTTAAACTCTTGAAGACCAACCAGATCCACTACCAAATAATGCGGGTTACTGTAAATATTGCAAAAGATAAAAAACTAGGTGTTTTTGTAAATGATGCTTTTCATGGAACATATAACAGCCTGCCCTACTGACTGTGCAAAACAAAAATCCTAAACGCTATAGCTCTAATTCAAAGTACTGTAATAGAGTTCTATAACGTTTAAATATAAAATAAGTACTTTTTTTTACTACCGACATAAACAGAAACGTCACAAAATAGCAGATTTTTACAATTTATTGATATTTTTAAATCTGTTCAATTGAACAGAATTTAATTAAATTTATTGTTAAATATAAAGAGAACGTCAAACATAGAATACGTTCTGTATTGTCACTTCGGTAGATTTTTTTAAAAATGGGTTAGATACGTAAACTATTATTTTTTTATTACACATTTTGAAATAAAATATATAATAAATAATAAAAAATACTTATCATGACCAACTTTTTTTATAAATGGAAACCCCGTATTTTGTCGTCACATTTTAAAGAACGCCTAAAGTTTTATATTGGTGCCGAGTCTTACTTATGTATCTCTAATCAATATTTATACAGAGCAAATAAAAATTTTCTAGAATACAAAAATATCTTCAACAAAATGTATTAGCGCGCGCTATTATTTTCTTTGATTACACATAGTTTAAAAGGTGTTAAAAAAAATGTCGTCCGTTCACTTGCTGGCAGCAACGTAATCTTAAGGAAAATCCATTTCTCATATTCTGAATAACCTCTGGTGTAATAAGTCTACACTCATAACTCATCAGTTCTTGTAATGCTTCAATACTTTCGGGTTTTCTCTTAAAAACTTTACTTTTTAAGTGACCTCACAGAAAAAAATCAACCCGGACACCTCTGTGGCCATTCTATTCGACCCCTCCGGTCAGTCGATCTATTTAAAAATAACAACGAACAGGCTGCGCCTTTAAATGCATTTTATGACAAAACTGCTAAATTTGGAACAAGTTATTCTTGCAGAAATGACAAATACCGCCTTTCAGTTAAGTTATTGTTAAACAATATGTACTTAAATACTATATTCACAATAATCCCAGCCCAAAGATTAATTTTTTGGGGCTACTGCGTATGTACTTCAGTCATCCAATGGGGATTCATATCTGCTCAGTAACGGCAATTTTGTCGTTTAACATAGCCATGTAACGTAAACGTATCTTTATCAGAAAATAATATGTTTTCTGAGTTCGTGACATTTCTGTCAAATATATCCATGATTTCCTCGCAAAACTGCGGTCTTCTATCTGGATCATCTTCTGCCAATCCCTATACAAGCTCTATTTTGTAAAAGTGACACTTTCAGGATTTAGTGCAGAGGTCTGACATATACCATTTTCTCGTCCTAACTGTCTTGTGGCAATAAATGGATTCTCTTCATTTATTAAGACTACATCTAATTTCGTATTATCGTCCAGTGCAGATTACCTCTTAGTAGATGGAGATCTTACATGTCCATTTTCTCGAAACATTTTCTGAATTTCAGTTATCGTACGTTGACATAGGATGCAAGTCTAGACGTTTTTTCCTAAATAATCTAACCACTTCCTATTGAGTTGAGCAAATCTACCAAACTGACAATACAGAATTTATTCAATATTAGATGACATCTTCTAAATGTACCTATATTAAAATATAAAACGTGCAGCATCAAGTGTCAATCCGCCATCAATTCAATAAAATTGAAATAAGAATAAAAAAGATTCGGTCCTTACAGACTTGACCTTGTAAAGGAGAGTTAATATTTTTCTTAAAAATGAACATATTAGCAATATTTTTAATTTCAAGGGGTGTAAATATAAATAGAATAGACAGAAAAAATGTCGTTCTAAAATTGATGAATTATGGCAAGTATTATTACACATGATAAAAAAAAATAGTTAGTTATCGAGTACTTAGTTCACTGTAGTTAATCCAAACGAATCTTACTAATAATAGAGACATCAAATACAAAATACTTGAGAAGTGCTGATGAGAGTATCTATAGCGTAATAGAACCAGATCAAAGTTTGAGTATTAATACTCAAGTAAATAAAATATTTCTGTACAAAAGTAATGATGGGTAACATATAATGCTCTGCCTATTTCTGTTTGTCGAATATATGAATATTTTTTACTCCAAAAACCCAAATTTGCATTACATTACACAAAAAAATTAATTTAAATTTAACGCAGAAGTAGTACGAACACCTGAGTCGTATCTGAGTTAAAATGTTTATAGAAGAGCATTTAATGTCATTAGGGATCTGAATTAGATAAAAGTGAGTTAACAAAGAAGTCAGCCACATGCTTAAAGCATAGATACTACCTGTCAAACAAAAATAAGATAACATTAGGATAAGCCAATTAAATAGGATTTTCTTCTCAGCTAACAACTCTAGCTGAAGAGGTAGAAGTAATAGAGGCCATTCCTAGCGATGAAACCAAAGATCATGCGAACAAAGTGGATAGAGGCTGTGGAAGAAAAAGAACCACTGCCTCAAAAATTGGGATACAATACTCCTCCTAGGATTATGTCGCGGTCTGCAATGAATCCTTCTAGGTTCTCAATCTTATTCCTGAGGGATCTTACGTTGATATGTAGGATCAGTATTTTATGTCCACTGCAAGCTACTTAGCAGGCCATTCGATAGGTCCTCTTCTTCCTATCCACCGATTGGGAGAGGTGTCATCCAAAAATGTACGCACAGTGGCAGCATAGTGTGTAGGATCATCATCTTGCTCTAACATCAGTTCTTCGTCAGAGGAGTATACGTCCAATGAATTCGGAAGTAAAGCCACTTATGCTGGAATTAATTCAAGCTGGAGAAATTCGAGATAAAATTTCCAGTTAAAGACTGTTCAAAGAAAAATGGACCAGTCACTCTTCCGCGTACTATTTCACACCAATAATTGTGTCTGTTCACATTAACATTCAAACAGAATGTAGCTTCATCGGAAAAAATTATATTTTTTACTAAATTATTATCTAGATTGCACATATTTTGCATGCGTTCACAAAACTCATTTCGCCTATCAAATCAAATAACTCATGCACTAGAGAAACTTTGTATAGGTGATATTTGTGCTTTTAAACCATTCGGTGAACAACAGATTTCCGCATGTGTAAATTGGCCCCAATGTGAGACAGAGAAGAAGAAAAGCACAACGTCAAAATGCTCATTTTCATCTCGAGCAGAAAAACCAGATTTGGGCAAATCTCTAACATGACCGAATTCTCTAAATTTAGCTCTATTCTACTCACCAATTTTTGACATACGGGAAGGCGATCAGGATAGATTTCAGTAAATAATTGAGCTGTTTCTTTTTGAGTAATTGTTTTACCACCAAAACCAACCATGCATAGAATTTAAATTATTTCTCGTTCCTTTAATTTCATCATTGTATAAACCGCAACTTAAAAGTAAGTAAGTAAAATTGTCATACAGTTTCTATGGGACTAAATAGTGACAATACAAGAATTGAAAAAAAAAACAAAATGAACACATAATGGAATGGAAGGAATTTGCTCGATTTACAAGTAAATACTCAGAAATGCGGTCTTACTTATTGATGTATTCAATCGTAATTTTTTTGATAACTGTTGAGTTTTGGTATAGGATATGGTACATAAAACATACTTAGAATTTGATGCAAAATTTAAAAATGAAATAAAGAATAGATATTTTTATTTCAACAAATTATGTTGATGGTCGTAACTTATTTTTGGGCCACCCTATGTACATGGATTTACTATCGAAAGAACCACATTATGAAATGAAAATCGACGGGTCCAAACGTTTTTTCATAAAACACACCGCTGAATTTTAAATGAATTCAGACATTACTTGGACTTATGGGACTCACTGTATACATAAAACGAACATTTACCCCACTGAACATCTTTTACAGAGTATACAATGCGAATAGTCGCTTCGCGCCACCATTTAGTTTTAATTTTTTTAGTGGATGAAAGCAAGTGAAACGTCGTTTGATGCCGTTCTTTAGATAAAGCAATTTTTAAACAATACAGGTCACGGAAGTGGTTTATCTTGCATGAATCTATTATACAGGATCCTTCACTTAAAACTCCCCAGGCTCGAATTTTCCTTTATTTTTGAGTGACAAATTTGTGCGGGATACCAAATTCTTTCACCACGGTGAAAATATAACACGAGTTTAAACTAAAATTAAAGCTTATTACAACTTGAATCAAACTCTTATCACTGATTTAATGTACAGAGTAGAGTAAAATTTTTTTTCAAAGAAATAAAGTTGTATTCCATAATAATTTCTTTTAATAAAGCTTTTTTAGCACACCCTGTATTAATTTTTAAAGATCTTGGGAAAACCAACAATTTGTATTTCGCACAAATTTGTCGCTCAAAAATGAAACAAGTGGCGGGCCCTGTATACTACTGCTCTAGAACTAACCGGGCAAATTAGTTGATCATTTGCCATTAAAATATCTTAAAAATAGGCTCAAATCGTCAGGATTGTGTATTAGTTCATAGTCGCCCACTAAGCAAATGACTCTCAATATCCTCTAACCATCTCACATTATCTTTGGGAGTTCCAAAGGTATTCCAGTGATTGTATTTTTCACAATCCATACACAGTGTGGATAAACATGGACTACGTTGGATGTGGTAATTATTATAATTATAAAAGTATTGTACTCAACAAGATCATATTTAAAAACAAAAATTTCAACATTAGGTACAGTGTACATTTAACGATATTCTGTTCACCTAAGCTACAATAACCCGTAAGTACATCTGGAAGCTGAGTTTTTTACTGTACAGACTTCTTTATTATCCCCCTTTGGAAAACATTGAAAGTTACTGAAGACTCAGGATAAACCGCCATTTTGTTTAAAAATTGGCCCTTCCATCCTCGCCGTTCTGCACTATAGTAAAGTACTTCCCAGGTGTTCTCAACACTGCCTCTCTCCTTACAATGGGACACGAGTGAAGGCTTTTCGACCAATCCGAAGCTGATATACTACCAACAGATGGTAATTTTAATATTTTTTCTGGCTAACGATAAATTATTATGAAGAAGGTAATTTAGTATTTTCGTGCGCCGAGCTGTATCGAGTGTTTTCGGATCTGCAACAAATGTTTTGAAAACATCGCGAAATGTGACTTAAACATTGGTTATTTGCGTTGTTTTGTGACAAAAATAGTTACATGCATGGTGGAAAATGGATATGAGACCATTTTTTGGCAGCTATCAATTTCAAGGTATTTATTTCGATTAGATTACAAAACAATGAATCTTATTAGGTACCTATATGTTTTCGTTTTCAAAAAGCTTTAAAAGTGCTAAAAATAATATCTGTTTAAGGACGCATCTTTTTAACTCTTTAAGAAAGTGAAATACCTAAGCAAGCCACTAGGCTTCAGTGAATAATTATTATTTGTGATGGTGTACCTCTGGGGCCAGATGCGATTTGGGTAGATTATTCTTCAAAAAAAAGTGCAAGAAATTTGGAAACAAACAATAAATTTATTATACATTTTTAATGTCTTTTTAATTAACAATAACACTACGGCTAGTCTAACAGGCTAGCAGCAAAGCTAGCAGCTTTTAAATGAATTACAAATTATTCTTTTAAAAGCTGCTAGTAGCTCTGATTCCATTATTCCATCTGTGCTCTAATTGTTTGTATACTGTACTTTTATCTATACCTACTTTACCGTATTCATGTTATATTTTCAATTTCAACCTTCTGATTTGATATTCAGGGTTAAGAAGTTGGATGACTTCTGTATTGGGGTGGTTATGTAACCTGGCTTCGTATTTTGCTGCATATTATTTGATTTCAATATTTACGTTCCCTATCCTAAGATTCCTATATTGATCTCTATTTCGTATATAACCGGATGTCCCGACAATGTTAAAAAAGAAATTCCTCTGGAAGTATGGAATATTCCCAAAGCTCAATTGTATATCAGCAATTTATTATGCACAGATAGCTAGGATTTACTTCCTACAGCCAGGATATTTTTCTGTATTCATTTTTAGTCTTTTCTTCTTCCAATTTGTTCTTTATAATATAAGTATTCCTTTCATTGAAGTTTTGCATCGAGAGTCCTTCCTAGATTCTTAACTTTTTTTTTTTTTTTGAAACCATCATATTATATTACAGAGTCATTTTACATACAATATTTACATTAAACTCTTTAAATAGTGCATAAAAGCAGTGACCTCGAGTATATGAATATATATACAGTGTACAGTATTGCTTAGCCTAAATTAAGTATCCCCAAACATTAGAAAATGCTTTTTTAAACTATTTACAAAAGTACTCCAACTTTTTATATTCTGTACAGAGGTAGGCAGTTTATTGAATACCTTAGATGCACTAGTAATCGGATTATGCAGATCTATGTTTGTTCTAGTTTGTATTTTATATACATCATTTATAATTCTATTATTATAGTTATGAACTTCATTTGCCAATAAAATATAAGAATTCAATTTTTGATGCTTATTAAGTATCCTATACACAAGCTTACACTGTTTTATTTACAACAATGCATCAATTCTATGGGTATTTAATTCTCTATATAATACATCTGTATTGGTTAGTCTATCATAGTTATACAATACCTTAAGTATTTTATTTTGTAATACCTTTATTTTATTAAAGTTTGTTTTACCACAGGTACCCCAAATGGGTAACAAATACCGAAGGTGAGACAAAAAGAAGGCCCTGTACACCATTGACTTGATTTTAAGAGTCAAATAGTCCCTGCATTTAAACATTGCTGAATACATAGGAGCAATCTTATCAGTTATATACAAAACATGATCCGCTTAATCAAATTTATCATCAACAATTAGCCCTAAATATTTGATTTTGGAGACTTGCTCTAATTTCATATTATAATTTAAATATTTATTTCTTCTACATGTTTATTTTTTTTTTGTTTAAATACCATGCTTTTTGTTTTGTCAATGTTTATCTTGAGCTTGTTAGAGTATAGCCAGTTTACATATGTCTCTAGGTCACTGTTGATCTCCCTACTAAGTTCGTCTGCACTATCTCCTATATAGGTTAGAGCCATATCGTCCGCGAATCTAAAGTAACGTGCTTTAAGACTTGCACATTTTAAATTAAGAACGTACAAGGAGTAAAACAGTGGCCCAAGGACGGATCCCTGGGGAATACCAAACTTATTTGATTTTATGTCACTACTGACACTATTTACTTTAACATACTGGCTTCTACCCTGAAGATAAGTTTGATTGAGCATTATTTCGGTAAATCCCATATTTTCCAATTTACTCAACAAAATATCCAAACATACCTAATCAAAAGCCTTTCTCAAATCTACATAAACAACAACCACAATATTTTTATTATTCAAGGCTTTGGAGATATAATTCACAAAGTCCGCCGTTGCGCATAAGGTACTACTATTTTTTTGGAAACCATATTGGTACTCATCTACTTCTATATGTTTCTGTATATGTGATAACATTCGTTTCTAAAATAATTTTTCTACGATCTTGGAGATACTCTCAGTACAGATATTGGTGTATAGTTGCTTATACATTTTTTGCTCCCAGATTTAAATATCGGGCTAATTTTACTAATTATTAAGTCCTCAGGAAATAGTCCATTTTTAAATACGTTATTAATTAACTTATTTAGGATTTTTACCAGAGTTTCTCCCAAATTGATCAGATCCTTAACCGTCACTTCATCGTGACCTGGCGAAGCATCTTTTCTTAAGTCCAATATGATTTCCATTATTTCATTTCTGTTGGTTAATTTAGTATCTATTTTACTCTGTGACGTAATTTCATTGCATAAGGGAACATCATCCGGTCTCACCAAATTAGTTTCCCCATGAAGGTCATCAACAATATACCCTACAATTTTAGAAAAATAATCATTGAAACTATTTACAATATCAAGTGGATTATTAATTTGTATAGGTATTATCTATTACTTGTATTTCATTTTTCTTATTTTTGAAAAAGCTGTTGACAAACTTCCAGTGTTTTTTAACATTTCTACCCGTTTTTTCCCATTCTCTTCGGAAGTGAATATTTTTCAATGATTTTATTTTGTTATTTATTTTATTTTTAATTGCTTTAAATTCAGTCTCCAAAAACTTGTCATTGGGATTTCTTATTTTTCTTTTATACAATTTGTCTCTCTTCCTCATCATTCTCAGTACTTCACCATTGATCCATGTACTCCTTTAACGAGCTTTACAGACCTTAATGATCTCGGACTTTTTTTTTGATTCAATGATAATCTGAGCCAAATAATGAAAAGATAAAATGTGTATGCCTTTTGTTGGTTGTTGAAAACTGGTAATCCAATAATTTCTGTTAAGGTTCCACATCTTGAATTAAAGAGAAACGTTTGTCAATAATATTGGTTCTATCCGATTTTCAATTTTATTTGTCACTTTGTTGGTACAACAGATAACACTTATTTTGCAAAACATTCTCCAGTCAACAAATGTCGTTTCTGTTAAATCACAGGTCATAACACTGCCCTGTGAAAATCCTGCAAATATTTTTTTGGTTCTGAATTTCCTAATGAATGCTAGCCGATATAGTTGCTACCTATTGTTGTAGCCAAACTGATGATAAGTGTGTTTTCTTTAATTATAGAACTTCATCACTTTAGGTACAGCTTTTCAAACATTTTGGACATTATTGCAAGCCTGGGGGCCTGTACGAGCTTATTTTTATTTGGAGGTTTACATGCTTCCGAAATCATAATTACTTTAGTATTAAGAGGAGCAAACGCTAAGTCACGGCCTTAATTTAATTAAAAAATATTTACTAATAACATCTAAGGTTACCTGTTTCGCTCTTAAAGAGCATCATCAGACCTTAAGCTTAACATGTTACCTTGGTTGTTATTAGTAAGTATTTTTAAATTTAACTGAAGCACTGACTTAGTATTTGCTCCTCTTACTAGTTTATTCAGGTCCCTTTGAGAACGATGGATCATTTTTTTAAATATTTACTATAGTTATTTGTCATGCCTATAACAATCATTTATAAGTAATATTATCATATGATATAAAAGATATTATATAAATATTTTTGGGAAAATCCTCGATTTTCGAAAGCTTTTTGTCAAAAATTAATGCCATGGACTGATTTGCCACATAACAACAAACTGAAAAAAAAAAAATAGGAAATTATTGTGTTAAGGTGAGTCAAGGTAACATGGTAATTTGAAAGTATAAAGTACTCTAGTAATGTAGTCGTTACAGTTATTATTATTCCCTTCACAGGTAGTTATCTCTTCATTTACTTATCAACTCAGACCCAGAAATCTTTTTATAAATAATGTTTCTAATTCCTTTTGAGATTAACAATGATATTTCTCTGTGTTCCTCGGTTACCTCTGTAAATTTGTTAATTCTTCTTTGGGGTTCATTAGGTTTAAATATATTTATATTCGATATTGTAGTAGGTACATATTATTCTACATAATATCGGGTTTTTGCTGGTTTCTTCTAGTCCAGGCTGTGTATCCCGGTTAAGAGAAACTCGAGATTTACTCTCTGTAATTCTGTATTGTACGTTCATTTTAGTGTGTTTACAATCCGAGTGCTACTATTAAAGTATCGCAGAGGTTACTATTAGATTCTGCTATAAGGGCTGGCCCATTATGCATTACGTAAATCGTGTTCGTGAACTTGGGATTGTTATTCGTGTAGATATTTTGCATTTAAACCGCTTATAATTTTGAACATTTATTCATGATTTTGGAAAATACAGAGGCAGCTGTGAAATGTAAACAATATTAAGTTTTTTTTATTGCAGATTTTGAGTTCTGCTTGTAGGACCTGATTTAGTTTAAATAAGTACATTAGGGCTTCATCATACAGGGGAATGATTATTTTATACCATCTTCAGCATGTTTTTCAATATGGATTTTTAACGAATTAGGTGTACCTACTGGGCATTCTTTTATACCATCAGCTACAAAAACCAACAAATTCATTATTGTGCTCTGCATGTGGTGCAGTATGTGAGGAGGGTGAAACAGATTATACCCATTGAAGAACACGATCTCTGTAATGTCGTCTCAGAGTGATGACGTCCTCAGAATGAAATAATTTTTAAACAGTGTCGATTGAGATGAATCGGCTTAACCATGTGGCTAGCAGTAATTCACCGTGTATTACTAACATATACTACTCTGGGTGGAATCATCCTAGCAATACCAGTTTCATTTGCCATGACAACGTATATAAGGAAAAATCAAATTACCAGCCTCTTTTCGATTGTCTAAGCTCTCAGGATTGTTTGTCAGCTCATGGGCGCCAATCAAGCGAATAGTTCCTCTTTGAATGAAATTAAACAGTCTTAGGATATGTTTATAATCAGATCCCCAAATATGTTAGAATTATTCCAGCCATAGTCGAACTTGAGATTCATAATTATTTAGCAATGGCCACAGCATGGCTGTACCAATACATTTTACACTCTAAATTGACTCCGAATAAATCATTTGATGGAGCAAACGGATTACCTTGGAGAACATTTACTTTGGAACTCCTTATTTCTTTTATAATTTCAAATACATTTTTAGAGATCATAAATTCGAGCTATTTGAAGGCGCTCATTTAAAAGATTTAAAGGATTGGATCCTGTTATGAGAATATTGGTGTCATCGACAAAGTTTACCAAGTGGGAATCTCCTTGCGCTATTTCAGAGGGTAGATTGTTAACATATATATAAACAGAAGGGGCCCAATGACACTTCCCTGTGGTATTCCCATCTGAAGATGTTCCTCCCCAGAGAGAAAAGTTTCCCCAGTTCTCTCCACAAGGACCCTAGTCTCCGATTGCTTAAATATGAGAAATAGAGACCATAAATTCGAGTTTGTAATATTTTTCACACGTAATTTGGGATCTGAGCATTTTTTTTACCACACATAATTTTATTCGATTCTTTCAGTTTGTCGTCACTGATGTGAAATTATTCTTCTTTAAAAAATCCCATACCCCTTGCTGCATGCAAAGATCCTTCAAGCATTCTAATTAATTGAAGATCAGTTTGAAATTCATTCTTAAGACAAGGACAACGCAGATTGTTTAGATTTATATTTAATACCTTGTAACACCCTGTCCCCAATCACTAATAATGACTATTTGATGGTCGAGACGCATGTAATTAATGAATCTATATAAAATAAAAATGAAGGTTTCTATTTTTACTATCAAAGCAGATATTAGTAATTCCCAATATTAAGCAATTCAAGAAAATAATTATATTTTCCTAATACCAATCCTATTTAACGAGTAATATTGAAATAAAAGATCACAAAGTAATTTAAAAAGGTGAAAAGATTTTAACGATCATAGTATAATAACAGCGTCACGCAGGGGTGGGCTAACGGGTAATTTGGTTGGCCCGTGTCGAATTTAGGTCGGCGCTAATTTGTTAAGATTTCAGCTGGAGGCGATGAAATGATAGAGTACCCAATAAATGGAGGTTGTAATTTCCTTGTAAAAATATTAATTTGTTTGTGGGGTTGCCTAGAACTAGGGATTGAGTGAGTAAAGATTCTTCATTATAATGAATGCATGTTTATGTAAAATCCTATTAATAAATTGTGTAATCATAAAAAGTGGCAACAAGAAGAACTTAGAAAAACTACATGATTATGCTAAACATAATCTGGAAAATGAATACAACATTGAAGTTAAGGGTCAATACAAACCGGATCTAAAAATAACTGGACTACTTAGAAAATATAATGATGATCCAGACCTCTCCCATGATCTAAGAATGCTTAATAGTCAAATAATAGAAAACACAGATAATGAAAATTTTGCACACTAGACAATCAAAAAAAAAACAAGAAATGGACCATACATGTGATAACCACTGGTAAAACATTTTAAAAACTGGCTAATACGAAATTAGACATGGGGTGGAATTATTGTTATGTGTATGAAGATTTAAAAATCCTGAAATGTTTCAACTGTTCAGTCACAAATCAACAGATTTGTCAAATGGAGAAAAAATGTGCTTTCTGTGCAGGTCCCCATGACAGAATGGGATGGAAAATGCAAGAAAGAAAATGCGTAAATTGCCTCTACATTAATGAAAAGTACAAAGGCTTACTCAAATGTGATCACAATAGTGAGGATGTGCTTGAATGTTCGGTCTATGCAAAGAAATGTCGACTTGCTCGTGAGAGGATTGATTATAATGCAACCCAGGTAGAAATACGGGGACTTAAAACATCTTTATTTAATTTTTTTTATTTTTCTTTAATTTTTGTTATGTTATTTAAATATAATATACTTTTCCTCATTTTGTCTACAATATGGATCATACTATTGATGATGTAGTCAAAGAGCTATTGCTCAGTGATATCGGACCTGTGATAGTTGATGTTGATAATTAAAAAAGTGCAATTGATATAAAAAAAAAAGTATTTAATGTGTTGCACCTTAATATTAGAAGTATAAAGCAAAATTTTAATAATCTTTTAACGTTTTTAGAAGTATTTAATTGTAATTACTGTGACATAATTGTACTCAGTGAGTGTTGGAGAGTTTAAAGTACTGCAAATTTTGATATCCCTGGCTATATTAGGCACTACAAGTTTGCTAATTTTAATAAATGTGATGGTGTGTTTGTTTATGTAAGAGCAGAAATTAGTACAAATTTGAGTGATTTTAGGTTTGAGTATTCTGGGGTAACAATGACTATAATTTCATTTATGATCAATAACGAGTCCCATGCAGTCAATGCCTTGTACCGATCACCTTCTACCGATGAAAATCTTTTCTTACATGATCTAAATAAATATTTTCTAAACAGTCTACATGCTCAAACAGAAATTTTCGTAGGAGATCTAAACAAAAACTTAGATGAGGGCTCTATTGTCTCTACTGAATATATTGCCTTACTATGTCAATACGGTTTCTCCTCTTTTATTAATCGAACAACTAGGTTATGTTAGAATACCCAAAGTTGCATTGATCATATATTTCGACGAAGAAAATTGAAAACGAGTATCGTAAATTATCAGTCATACATAATACAATCCTCGCTCACTGATCACTTTCCTATTATGTTAAATATAAACAGTGATGGCCTAGGTTCCACAAAAACCGATGATCAGTCTGACAGAAAAACTGCCTCAACTGTGGATAATAAAAAAACTTGAGGAATATCTTCAATCTGAAAGTTGGGTGGGGGTAATGGCAAGTGACGGCCTAGACGCTGCCGCGCGGCATTTTATTGATATTTTTCAGAATTACATCACCTTGTCTACTAGTAAGGAAAGTTTTAACGGCAGATCTAGGAAATTGAAACCATGATCACTGTTGGCATCATTAACGCTATTAAACATAGGGACAGGCTAAAAAATAATCTAAAGAAAAAGTTCGACTTAGATTAGGAACAAAGATACAGAAATTGCAGGAATGTATTAAAAATAATAATAAATATCACAAAAAATGAATATTATAAAAGTAAAACTAATAAAAATCATAACAACCCCAAAAAAATATATCAAATAATGAAAGATGCAACAAATGAAAATACAGGTAAAAATAATAAAAATATTGAAATACTAAATAAGGATAATACTTTGTTCCCCGACAACAAGACAATGGCAGACTACTGCAATGAATTTTTTGCTACAGTAGGTATAAAAATGACAGAAAAAATAAAAAAAAACAAATGAACCATATTTGTATTTACAATGAGATTGAGCAACCTAAAATCAATTTATTTTAAAATGAAAAAAAATGAAAAGTGAAAATAAGATTACTAAGCGCATTCATTCTTTAAAAAACGGTAGTACATCGGGCGAGGATGGAATTTCGGCTCAGTTAATTAAAAACACTCATAGGTACATATTAAAACCCCTAGTACACATAATCAATTTAATTTTTAAGACTGGCATAATCTCCAAATACTTTAAATCCTCAATTGTGACCTCCATTTTTAAGTCAGGTGATAGGAAACACATCACGAGCTATCGAATATTAAGTGTCATAAATAACTATAGTAAAATTCTCGAGAAAGCTCTTAAGGAAAGACTTATACATTTTTTTGACTCTAACAACATTCTGTCACGCAAACAATATGGATTTGTAAAAGGCATGAGTACCAGTGATGCTATGCATCAGATCCTGTCTGAAATTACTTTCAACATGAATGAGGGAAAAAAAACTCTGGCTATCTTCCTTGATCTTGCAAAGGCATTTGACACGGTGCCGCATAATGCCTTATTAAGCATTCCTGCTAATTATGATGTTCGTGGTCCCGTGTTAGATGTTTTCCAGTCTTATTTAAGCGATAGGCAACAGATTGTTAGGATCAATGACTTCAAGAGTGATACCCGAACTGTTACTATCGGGATACCACAGGGAATAGTTTACGGGCCTATACTGTTTATTACATAATATATTAACCCACTCCTTAACGAAGTAGAAACGGGTGCTGTCCTATGCAGATGATACTGTTTTGGTCTTTGATAGTGATTCCTGGGATGGGGTGAAAAATACTGCTGAGAGGGGTCTAAAATTAGTAAAAAATTGGTTCGACTCTTTCCAGCTCTCACTTAATCTAAAAAAAAAACACTTTCATTGCCTTTTCACCAACCGAAAAAAATAGAGCTTATTATAGTGAATTGCATGTAGGTGAGAGTTCGATACAGAAGACCAAACATACAAAATACCTGAGAATCATGATAGACTGCCACTTGTGGAACTATCATATTAACAAAATTGTGATGAGTTTGAGGAGACTACTGCATAAATTCTACGTCCTGCGAGAATTCTTGAAACTTGTGGTTTGTCTCTCTAAATAGCTCGTCGAATATCTACTTAGAAACGGAATATTGGTCTGGGGTGGAATGTACAAGACTATATTACGGCCTTTACGGATTACTCAAAACTATATTTAGATATCCTAAACTCTATCACACCTCATTACTCTATTCTGAAGATGTACTGGATGTTAGATGTCTCTATATTTTAACTGTTAGTAAATTTATGTTAAAAATCAATAACCTGTCCATAACCCACAACTTAAATACTAGAAACAGACTTAAAAGAAACTTATCTCTGCCAAGTGACAAAACAACATTAAGTTTGAAATCAATAGTTTAAATGGGTCCCAAAATTTACAACTTCTTGCCTGTGAACATTCGTGAAATAAAAGCACATAGGCAATTTAATAAAAAATGTTCACGGTATATTTTTTCTAATTACTATAATATGAACTGGCGATATATTTAATATTGTTGTTTTAATTGTTAGTATACTATAGGCCTTTGTCGATCTCCATATTATATTTTGTCTCTAGATTATATTTTGTTTATTAGTTACTACAAAACACATACGGGTATTTTAATACCTAGGTGTTTTTCTTTTGTCTTGCTTGATATATAATAATTGTTGCTGGTTATTGTATTTTTATAATGTATGCATTATTATTATTATTATTATTAATAAAAAAAATATATTATTACAAATATTATTATTATTATTAAAAAAAAAATAAAAATCTTTTATTTTATTATTTTTTAATAATAATATTTTATTATTATATTATTATTAAAAAAAAAAAATCTTTTATTTTTTTTTATCCAAAAAGAATTTCCAAGCGCCAGGGCTAAACTATGGGACTAAAAATCGCTTATCTACGCCCATAATAATAATGTCTTTGGATTCTAACTAAGAGTATTGACTTTCATATGTGGCGAAGAAATAGGATTTCAAAAGGACCAAAAAATATGTTCGAATGCACTTAGAATAAGAGAAAATATCTCGTATTAAAGTAGTTCTTACTGTGGGTGTAAATAGGTTTTGTATTAAATAGTACTTTTTTCAAAACAAAAGTGGTGGTTTCCGGACATAGGTTTTTGCTGCTCTTTTACAAACAGAACATGTTCTTAATAAAAGATATACAAAATATCGTATTAGAGAATGTTGGCTCTCTTAAAGAAATACTTGTTATAATGGTTTGTAAAAATGTTTACTGAATATCTGAGATAGAATATCTCAAACAGAGAGATAATTTTTTGTATTTAAGAGTAAGAACATTTTTAATTGTGAACCTACATCTAAAAGTAAAACTATTTTCCCTCTGTATTAGAACAATAGTATTTGATTGCGTGTATATTAAGTCTTCCAGTGAGATCTTTAAAATCTTATCGGGAAACCTTGCTCTCCTGATTTTAAACAATTTTATTCTTTACCAAATGCACATAATATTGTACCGGGTGTTTTCATGATTTCCTTCCACCTTACACTTGTCGATTCTTGCAAAGTGCTTAAAATATAAATATTGTAGTTTTACCTTACACGCCAATATTATTTTTTAGATTTAAGATAAACATATTTAGCGTTTTAGGACAACTATTAAAATTTGCAATTTAAAGTTTTTTTCTATGCCAAAATACGAACTGTATGATTGGCGTAAAACATGAAAATACTCAGTATGCAAGTACATTTGTTCAATGAATAAATAATTGCTCCAAATATGAAATCTACGTCTTCAACATAATAGTTACAATGAAAAAAAGTTATGATAATTTTGGTATTATTTTTGTTACTTATCCAAATAAATAGGTCTAAATGAAAAATACAACTGCATTTAAATCAAGTTTATTTGGAAACAATATACAAATAAATAATATACCGTATGATGCATGGCTTAGTTGAACAAAGGAAATCCCATGCAATTTTGAAGTGGCTAAATACTGGCTTCCCTGTACATAAGAAAAATTTATAATAAATATAATTTTTTTGAAGAGGCCGATATAATAAAGCCATGTGCCAAGTTTAATTAAATTTTAATAAACCAATCCTAACTTATTCAATTAAATGTGATGGAAAAATTACGAAATTTTCATAGTTTAGGTAATAGAGCAAGCTTCAGAAAATTATTATTTGGCATTGACAAAACGAAAAGTATCGTCAGTGACAACATTTTCATTGAAGGCGCTTTAATCATAGCCAAATATGAGCTATGCCATTAAAGAAAAAGTAACTATAATTAAGTGGTTTTATACATGAAACAGTTTAAGAGAATTGTCTGAAATGTTTTCAGTTAAATTCCCTGATAAGCATATCCCTTCCATTTCATTAATTAAACTTATCATTAGCAAATTTGGGTCCACAGGCACTGTAATAAATAACTGTAGATGCTCAACTCAGAATGTCAATAGAGCTGAAGAAAGGGATAATAGAGATCTTAAGTTTTTACTGCACATAGAAAAAAATAAAATGATTAGCACAAGGATTCTTGGGCAAGCCGTATAGGAAAACATCAAACCACAGTATTCTGCACTTTAAAAAAACATAAATATTTTCCTTACAAGTATGAGAACTATGGCAAGGTGATGAAGAACGAAGAATTGTATTGTATTTTGAAGTAATGGAAAGAGCAAATAATAATAGGGACTTTTTGAAAAATATTTGTTTTACCGATGAATTACATCAAGTACATTCACCCTCAACAACGAACCAGATGTTCAAAATTGCCGGTATTGGAGGATAAGGACTACACTAACATAAAACAGAAAATAATTCAATTCAAAAAACAATATTATATCTTTATATTCTATTCTTTCTTAGATTACCTTTAACCTGTATTTGAGTTTTAAACAAATTATGTTGTTCTGATTTATTTACACTAGGAGTACCATAGTATTTTATATTTCTATCGTCACCAAAGATGATCGTTTATTCGCGTTATTAATCTTTGTTCGCCTTAATGTTTTGCCAATTCTAGTACATTTTAACTACTTTTAATTAGTTTTCGACAATCGTCATAACTATTTTTCCTTTATTTTTTAGTATCTGATGATGGTAGATGAATTGTATGTTTTGAAACACTAAATTGCATTATTATTGTGGAGAATACCCCGCCCCCCTCTATTCTTCTGACAATCGCACTTTTTTTTTTACTTTCTTTTTACTTACAGGCCACTCGCCCTAAGAATGATTTTTGATCGAAACGCGTAGGAAATTTTTTAAGTAAATAAGATGATACGCCTTCTACGGCTCCTATTTATCCCCTATTTATTTAATTACGGTATTAAGGAACAATATTATATAAGAAAACTATTATAAACGAGACAATAGGTATACAATAATGTCCGCTTATTCGATTCTCAAGGGACCGACGAAAACAGTTCGCTCTAAGCTAGGTTCGAAAAAACGACAAATGCTAATAATACATATCAGAAATTCATTATTTTTATTAGTGCATACATACATATTTCAGGTACATAAATATGTATGTTTTGTAAATAATAAGTACATTAATAATTGTTTTTAAGAGTCTAGTATTATCAAATTGATTATTTTAGCTTCTTTTTTTTTTGTTACCGAAGAAACGTCGCTCTGTGTGGCACCTGTTAGCAATATTTTAACAATATCATATTTGCTATTCAAGATAAGAGATTCACGTGTGATTTTTTAAATTGCCTCACTTATGGTTGTAAGTCTTTAACACATTCAATATACAGCATACACAGAGTAGGATAGGGCCACATACGCAGTCGAAAGGTTTCGGCGAATCCTCTGCTTACCGATAAATAAGTTCGTTATATCCAAGCTCTTTTACGTTATACAAAAACGGATTCGTTATTTGCAAAAAAAAAATAGCAATTAATGATACTTCAGTTCGTACCTTAATTGAATATGATCGTCATTTACCGTAAACATCCAGGTCCTGGCAAAACGTAAGACGGGCTCCTGGAATTATTCGAGCAAGGGTAGATACTTAAGTATTTCATTGGGTTAAATCTACCCCATGGTTTCTCTCTCTAGCATTTTCGATAGGAATTCTGGTCTTTACTACCCTATTATTAACAAAATGTAAAGCCTTGAACTCCTCCCCTTCAACAAAACGAGTTTTATAGTGCAACTTGTTGTCGTTTCTGTGTAAACCGCCATTGTCGGATTTTTACAATAAAATTAAGATGAAAATTCCTTTCAAAACAAAAAAGTTCTGAAACTCATTTTAATTACATCAGTTTTGCCGCCATTAGCTGATGACATGCACACGTGACACAGAATCATCAAAATCTCATAATGTTTAATGGTTTTTTCATCGAAGGAAATGATCTGTAGACATAAACAAATGCGCTGGTTCAACATAATTGATTTTCAGCGTTTTAAAGTAACTTGCCTACAGCTTAATAGCATTCACAATCACAAGAAACGAAAAAAATTACCAGGTTTTATTATTTATTTTCCTAAAGTGTAACAATCGGAAATTATCTCTTGTTTATTACGTTTCCCAATGCCTTCGTCACACACACTGTCAGTGGGTTTTTCCCCCTTGCCACTTGTTGGCACCAAACTTTCGTTGAAAATTGTGAGTAGTGGAATGAAAATTACATCCTTGAACATCTTTACTCTTTTCACAAAATTAGCTTCTCTAAAGGGGTCGAAACTATTAATTCACTTTTACTTTCTATATTTTGGCATCTTTTCCATATTCTTTCGTGATGGTGATATATGTTGCTTTATGGTTAAAGTATGTACGGCATATATCACAGTTTGTGTAACTGATTGGATGCTAATGGGTTTCTTTTCTTTTGTGCAGTTTAAAAATCTAAGAATTATTTATAACTGGGCAAATGAAATATTTATTAGATATTTCGTTTCGATATTGTTCGCAACTTCTCGTACAATTCGGGTTTTTATATTTAAAGTCCTGGTACATCATGGTTATGTTTATATTAGAGGGAGATTAAAGACGCTTTGTTGCGTGCTCTCTTCTGTGATGTGATATATTCGTTTGAAATCTTTGAATGTGGCATATAATTGATCCAATTATTGGATCTCTACCAATTCTGTTTAGAGCAAGGTGATGTTCTCTTTATCCGACTTAAGGTGAAACCAGTGCCAGTGGCGGCTTGCGTGGTGGCAACCAGGATCGGTAGTTTGGTATATTATTTTTATTTCCTCAGATAATATAACTACTAATTAAATAAAAATGAAGGCATCACAGAAGTAGTCAAAGTTTGAGAGAACTGCGGATCCCCCCTCCACTTTTTATGACCTTGACCTTGACCTAACCCGAATGACCTTGGATGACCTTGACCTAACCCGAATGACCTTGACCTTGGATGACCTTGACCTAACCCGAATGACCTTGGATGACCTTGACCTAACCCGAATGACCTTGACCTTGGATGACCTTGACCTAACCCGAATGACCTTGGATGACCTTGACCTAACCCGAATGACCTTGGATGACCTTGACCTAACCCGAATGACCTTGGATGACCTTGACCTAACCCGAGACCTTGACCTTGACTTTGACCTTGACTTTGAACTTGCCCTTGGATTTGACCTTGACCTTGAACTTGAAGTTGACCTTGACCTTGACCTTGAACTTGACTTTGACCTTGACCTTGAACTTGACCTTGACCTTGAACTTGACCTTGAGTAGCTTGACCTTGACTTTCAAGAAATCACCTTGACCTTGAGCATGCGTTGTTTCTGGTAATATTCCCCCTCCTATGACTTTGAAATTGGATATTATAAATATGGAGCTCTTTCGAAAGGAAGACCATAGTCATACAGGCATTGCTTGTTGTTGCCTTGAAATAGAAGAATTGTGTTTGTGGTGTGTTTTGTGAAAGTTATTAAAGGTATTTTATTACATATTTTAATAATGAGTCTTTCACAGCAGACTTTGGCTGAAATTAATAATATGATAAACAAAGATGTTGAATTTCTTGAGCACCGAAAAATTTCAACACTAACGGTGGGAAAAATTTATGTTATAAAACAGATATCATTTGTTTCAACACGTTTTGGTAAAAGTATTCTTGTTACTTTGTATGATACAACACATAATGTAACATTTCAAACTTTCTTACCCAAGCGTGTTGCTGAAACATTATCAGAGGCAACTGTTGACATAATGAATAAATCAAATGATAAATTTACCCTAACATATTTGGGGCAAAGCTCACATGTATTTTCTGGGGGTAATACTAAAGCATTAATAAATTTTGGGTGTTTAGAGTAAACAATGTTGTGTAGAGAATATTTTAATCTATAGTTTATCATATTTTTAATTTTAATTGATAATGTAATAAAAGTGTTATACCTAGTATCATAAAACACAATCACAATCTCATTATTCTATTGTAGATGTGTGACAATGTTGTTGAAAAACAAGATACGTATATAAGTTGGTTAGCATGCAAATTAAGACGTATGGCTCAAGATATACTACAGTTTTCGATGTTTGATGGTTCCTGTTTGGATTCAACTGGCTGTCAGTACAGAAAGTATGTGCGTGATGCAATTAATTTTATGGCTGGTGCGCATCTATGTGGACAATATCTCTACGGATCCATAAACCTAAGTCAATTTTGTGCTGAAATTATTGATAATGATCTTGCCAAGTTTGTCATTCATATACCAGATCTACCAAGTGATTTGGTAACAAAATTTAATTTGGTTGATTATGTGGATCCCGACGATATTACTTATATCGTAAAAGATGGTGTAGTCATCCGCAGCGATGGCGCAAATGGTTGTGAAATTATGGACAAAGTAGAAGATCAAGAAAAGTAAAATTAATTATTGGAACAACTTTTATTTGTAAAAACCCGTTCTGAACTATATTTCCATAAACCAGTATAATATATAATATAATATATAAATGTATGTATGTATTATTATAAATAATGGTCATGTTTAAAAATAAATGTTATGGTTTAATATATAAATAAAACCAATAGGAAATAAATTGTTTGTAGTAAAAGCATTGTTTTATTTTTCCCAACATAACAAACCCTATATAAGAGTTTGTAAGATGAAAACCTTATGAAGTTATATAAGTAGAAGGTAAAATAGCAAATTAGTTTAGTTTAATTTGAGGATGAGTCGAAGTAACAGCACAGTTGATAAGTTTGGACGTAAGAAAACCAATGAAAAATGTCGGTTTTTACGTGGACCATCTGGAAATGGATTCAGGCTTACTCTCGATGATCAGTATGATATGCAAGGAAAATCCCTAGAGAATGTTGCATCACCTAAAAAACCAAATGATGCTGCTACTCAAGAATATGTTCTCACTCAACGTGATCTCCTGCGTATACAATTAACTGCTGTAATTGTTAAGAAATTATCAGATCTGCGCATACAAGTTGCTGACGAAATTAGTAAGGATGTTATACAATTTTTTGAGCGAAAAATCATAGGATTGAATACAGATATTTCTCGGAGATTCGCTGTATTGAATGAAGAAATAAATAACTTAAAGGAGAAAGTACAGAAAACTAAAGAAAAAGTTGTTAAAAATTTTCATCCAGAATTTACATTCGGAAAGTAGACAGAAGGTTTTATCATGATAAATAAAAAGTCACTCCAAGAGAGAGAGAGGTCACACGTGAAGGTCATCTGTTATATATAAATACACGTATCCAAATTATGGTGACTTAGTTCATTTGTAGCATTGCTTTCACAATCATTTACAATATGGAAAGTAAAACAACATTAGTGTATCCGTTTTCAATCAATGGTCGTCAAATGTGTTCAAATTGTGAACATTGGGAATTTTTAAGTGGGACAATGGGATTATGTAATTGGTGTCAAAACGAGAGCAATAGAGGATCTGTACCTGCTGACCAACCTCAAAGTCCCATTATCTTAGGTGGTGGGCATCAACAACATACTGATACGTCCACCTCTTCAAGTCAAGAAGATGAAATAATGGAAGAATCGCCATCACCGCAGCCGTCATCGTCAAGTCCAACGTCGTCGCTACCAAATGCACTACTCGATTCTTCAAGTGATTAGTATATGCGCTAAAAAAGTAGTGATGAAGAAGTATTTTTCCGGACCATATGTATTAGTGAAAGTGAACTTAGACAATTTGGTTATAGTCCCTAAGTGTTTTTGGTCATTATGTATTATTGCTTAAATGTGAATAAAACATTTTTTAGTACTTCATATTATGTTTATAATTATATTATAAATTAATAAATCGTTCATTAACAATTTTATTTCTAAAATTACTTTCTAAAATCATATCCAAAGTTGTTTTGATTTTCTCTATTCGCCGTTGGAAACGGTACCTATCAAGCATTAGCTGTTGAAAGTCGCTCTTTCGAGCTTCTCGATATGCAAACGCCCAAACAAATGTTTGGTGGACAATATTTTTCTCTTCATCAAATGTTACGCTCTTCATGGTTATTAATTCAATAAAAACAATTTTTAAAATGATAGCAATATATACTGATAAATAAAATTCATATGTTTTAAATTACATGTTTATTTTATCATTCAACTGATACAATAATTGTAATAGGAAATACAAAGCTGTTTATACAATATCAGACTTATCTATCCAAGAATTAAATTGATTGGGGAAACCCAACCATTTTACAAACAATTGATCAATGTGATTTTTCTGACGTTTTCTAAGAATTTTTTCAACCAGATAAACACCTGGACTGGTTGTCTTTTGCAGTTCAGCTTCATAGAAACTACCTTTAATCGGTTCACCTTCTAACGATTCCAGTATGTAGGTGGGTGGATTGGTAATGTTACTTTTTACAATTTTAAACAGTTCCGTTGACCATGAAGGTGTATACCCCTTTTCAAATATGGTTTTGTATTTACTGATTCGAACTATATCGCCAAGACGAAATTTATATTTTTTCGGTTTAACCTTTAAATAATCGTATGCCCTAATTTGTGTATCTTCTAGTACATTTCTGGGCTTCATGCCAGTTGTGCGATGTATTGTATTATTATAGACACTTGTTACTGATACTAAAATTTCCACCCACCTGTAGGAACCTCTAATTGAAAATTGCTTATATAAATTATTTTATAAAGTTCTTATCACACGTTCAACAATTGCCGCCTTTTTCGTGCTGAATGTAGAATAATGATTTATATTAAATTTTTTCATAAGGGCTTGAAAGCGACTATTATAGAATTCTTTTCCCTGATCACTTTGTAAATTGTCTGGTGTATACGATGCCTCTTCAATTATACTCTTCATTGCATTGGTCACTTCAGCGCCGGTCTTGTTTTTGATTGCTCTGGTGTACACAAATTTGGAGTAACAATTGATACATACAAGGATGTAGCGATAACCATCGTTTTCATCAGCATATTGTTGCATTTCAGCTAAATCTATTTGCCATAAATCCTTGTATCCTTTAATAATCGTCCGCCTTCTAATAAAGTTTTTTCTAGCAGTCCGGTGCAGTTCATTAACAATTCCAATTTTTCCCCTGCTTGCCTTCATATTTTGTAGCGAAGCGAACACGTCTCATTAGACACTGAGCAAAGGAAACAAGGTGCATAATTTAATATATTATTTGTTCTTCGCGAAGTTCCTCAACAATTGACATAATCTCATTGTCATGCCCAGTATTACCAGCTAATTTTGAACTCCACAACAATCTTAAGCGATCAACCAACTCCTTTGGTTTATTCCAATAAATGTATTGAGGTGATTTGGAAGAAAGTAGTTTCTTGTTGGGTATTTTTATTTTTTTAGCGATGTTATTTTTTACAACAGCGCCGCCTGATTTAGTGCTCGCCGGCATCAGTAGGGGTTTTATAATATACAAATATTTCAATAATCTGGTTTCTCGTAGACCCTTATTTTTGTCATAATTTTCATATGCTGCACTAGTTAATTCTAAAATTTCCTTGTATTTCTGTAGCACACCATCATAGGTTTTATCGTGTTGTGTTAGGAATGGTGGATTTCTTAAAAAAAGCAAATCGTAAAGTTGAGGCGTTCCATCAAATACAGCAACATTTTTTCCGTTTTTATATAAAGTAATTTTGCCATTTGGAAAACGCACTTCTAGGTTACCAATATATCTTTTAAGGTTATTCGGCTTTTTACCGAAATGTACACCATAAATGGTATCATATTGGGATGGTTTATTTTTTAATCCATTTAAGTATGCTTGAATCTTGTCGAGTGGTGGTGAACTTGTATAACTTGAAGGGGAAGGTGTCTCAAACAATGTAACATTGGTATCACGTTTCGGTGTTGTATCGATGTGAGCTTTTCGGCTTATCCGCGGTGTAGACGATTGAAATGATGATATGTGATCGGATATTTCCTCAGTTTCCTCCATTGTGCTAGTACTACGACTATATTGCTTTCCTTGGATTTTGGGTTGCTGCTGCTGCTGCTGGCGTTGCTTTACTACATTAGATATAGATGTTAGTGGTTTAGTGATTGGTTCGTAAAATTTATCCAAGTCGAGCGCACTTTGTGTCTTCGCCGCCTTGAATTGTTTAAATTTTTTTCGAACAGCACTGGTCGTTTCCACTAGTTTTCGTTTTAAGTCAATTTCTTCATTCATGGTGTTGACAAACTACCGAACAGCAATGAAATGAATGCATTCATCATTGTTAAACAAATATATAGCTATCAAGTCCCTTGCGATATCTTCCCGAATTTACATCACTATCTTTATCGATAACCAAGAATCCATATTTATTATCCCAACATTTCGAGCACATTTCCTGAAATTGTGTAAAATTCAGGTCGGGTGATACATGATCGGAAAATACGTGTCTCATATTCATTTCATCTTGTTTAAACATAATAATAAAGTTGGCATTATCTCGCACAAGCTGTTTAGGAACTCGCGAATATGTTTGAGCCAAATAAAAGGCATCCACATTTTTGTGACGTCCCATACAGAAATATGATCGTATAACATCCTGCTTCTCACACATAACATCATCAAATATAAATATTGAATTGGGTCTTGCATCTGAGGGTTCCATGATATTCGTGGCATCGCTGAAAGCATAATAACCAAGACCTTTAATGGGTGTAAGAATTTTCTTCAAATATTCATATTTTGGTTGGTACAGTGACTTGGAGTAGATATAAACATTTTCAAAACGTAATCCCAAGGGGTGAGTAAGTAGTGAAATCATAACATTGGTTTTGCCACAATTCGAAGGTCCAATTATTATTCCACGAATGGATGATGGAAGCAAAGGACCGTGTTTCCTTAATAATCTCTCTCCATGTCCACATCCAACTTTTTCGTCGAGATTGTCGATGGAAAATTTTTGTTTCAAATGTACTATTCGCATATTGAAAAGATAGGTACTACTTATAGCAAACTTTTCACTTAAATGGTCATTCAGATGCTGATCACCGGACGAAGTAGATCGTCTCGTTTACAGACTAAGACTGGAAGAGGAATTGTTAATTCCTTAATTAATAACCTGCCGGTGGAGCTGCATATCCCCGGTTATCAGTATTGCGGTCCCGGAACAAAAGTGATTAAACGTGTGAAAAGAGGTGATCAAGGAATTAATCCTTTGGACGTGGCGTGTAAGAAGCACGATTTAGCTTACTTACGTAATAGAGACGATATAAGTGAGCGACACCGAGCAGATTACGAGTTGGAACAAAGTGCTTGGAAACGAGTGAAATCTGCAGACGCTAGCGTTGGTGAAAAGAGTGCTGCGTGGTTGGTAACAAATATTATGAAAACAAAGCAGCGTTTTGGTATGGGTGTGTCATCAAGCAAAAGGAAGAGTCGCTCAAAAATTACCAAGAGGAAGCGGCGAGCTGGTAAGCGACGTGTTGGAAAGCGGGTGCGTGTGCAGAAAGTAGCTTTTGGTTCTGCTGTTCGACGTCCGATTCGAGCAGAGTTGTTAAGAGGTGGTGGAAAGAAAATGAATATTCTAAATGCATCGAAAATAGCCGTTACAGCAGCCCGTAAATCAGTAAAAGCAGCAGGTGGTAAACGAAAAGTCCGCACGCCTAGAATTATTCCGATTCCTAAAACTGGTGGAGTATTACCATTAATACCAATATTTGCTGGTCTGTCAGCCTTAGGCTCGTTAGCAGGTGGCGTAGCAGGCATTGTTCGCACCATCAAGGACGTGAAGAAGGCAAATGCAGAAAAGACAGGTGCTACTTTAAAACTACGTGGAAATGGATTATATCTGAAACCATATCGTTCAGGTATGGGATTGTTTATGAACCATAGGAATATGTCAAAAAACTAATTGAGTCTCTACCCAATAGACCGCTATCAAATGTCGATCTGGAAAAGTATGTTTTAAAACTGAAGATACCACACTTTAGGGGAGTTTATATGCGAGATTCATTACCTGCACGTGGTCCCCGACGGTATGAAGCAGCGATTATTAATTTGGATAGCGCATCGGGGGTAGGGACGCATTGGGTGGCATATCGAAAAGTCAACTCTGAAGTAACATACTATGATAGCTTTGGTGATTTGCCACCACCTACCGAATTGGTGAGATATCTGCAAACAGGTTCGAACGCGTCGAGAAACATTTACTATACATACGATCGTCAGCAAGAATTCGATTCAGTTTGGTGTGGCCATCTGTGTTTGAAGTTTCTCTCCGATATAAAATAATAATAATAATAATAATTATGTCTTTGACGTCACAAGTTGAACGTGATAACTACACAAAGATCTTGCGCTCACTTAAAGTGTTTAAACATGTGGGTGGATTGTTGAAAATGACTGCCGAACAATTAGAAAACGTTCCGAAGGAAGTAATGATTTCGATGGCACCAAATGAAATTGCTCTAGTTTGGGATAAGCTGTCAAATGAACTGAAAAGTGACGAGGATATGATGAAATATCAGTTTTGCTATGAACATTACAATAGCGACAGTGACGATTCCAACAAGGATGTGGGTGATGGGCCATTGCCTCGGAAATTATTTTGTTGTTACTGCAAAATTAGTGATGTGAATATAACAGCTGAAAATTCGATTAACACGACATCAGATGAGAAGAAAAAAAAAAGCGCTAGTGTATTAAACCCATTGAGCTGCTGCAAATCATAATAAAAACCATAACAGATAGCTACTTAACGTCAGTCATGTCGCATACATTCACGCTAACAGGATCCTCGAGCGTGTTAAGCGCCGACTTTTATCCACCCATTGAACTGAGTACAACAAGTAAATATGGTCTTGCACTTGTCGGATTTTACACATATAATTCAATTTTTAACATTGATGAAAACAACAACTCCTTTGGTTACATAAGGAAGGATGAAAAAATATCACATCTACTGACCATTCCACCAGGAGCATATGAAATTGATGAAATTGGTCAAGCTATGTTGACAGTTTTAAAAGAGTCAACCCGCAACGATAGTGATGAAATATTTTCGTTAACAGCCAACAATAATACGTTAAAATGTGAGATGAAATCGAAGTATGACATTGATTTGCGTGGTGACAAAAGTATTGCCAAAATGTTGGGGTTTGACGCTAAAGTGTTAAAAAAAAATGAAAAGCATCAGTCAGTGTACAATGTGGATATTATGAAAGTACGCATTATACGGGTGGATTGTAATATAATCTCTGGTGCATTCCTGAACTCGTCAAAATGCCACATCCTATTTGAATTTGATATTGACGTTGAAGCAGGTTATAAAATTACGAAAGAGCCGCAGAATATTATTTATATGCCGATTATACCAGAGGGACGTCAGTTCATAGACAACATCAGTCTGCGAATCTTGGATGACGACGGAGATCTGATTGACTTTCGAGGTGAGAAGATAATTATTAAATTGGAGTTAAAGAAAATAGCATAAGTATGGGTTACTGCTTTAACACTCAACAACGTTTGTTGTATACTGTGAAAGATTCAGTTAAACATAATAAAAGTAAACAAAGTAGGCAAACCAGGCTCATTCGTTATCCAGTCATTAGATCGAAAGCACCTTATCGGCGGCAGCAGCAGCAGCAGCAGCAGCAACTTTCCCGTGGAGATTACAGTTTTTTACGATCAATTGGTTTGAAAATACGAAAATCTAGAAAATGACGGCTACCAGTGAAAAAATCGAGGTTTTCACCGAACCCATCTTCGAGAACTCCATAATAAGTTTACAGGAACATACTTATAAACCATATGGTTCACCAACCTTTAAGAACTCTGATGAAATTCGTATTCCTGTGCACTTTCAAGACATAATCTTGGATGTTTCCGAAAGTTACATATACATCGAAGGAAAGTTCACACCTAAAGATGCAACAAAGAAATGTTATTTATCTAATAATGCTATAGCATTTCTTTTCGACGAAATTCGGTATGAAATGGGCGGTGAACAAGTCGCAGTTGTCCGAAAACCAGGTATTACTACAACACTGAAAACGATGGCATCCTTCGGCGCCTTACAAAACAATTCTCTAATGGTTTGTGGATGGGGTCTAAATGAAAATAATCAAGCTCTTGTTGATGCCACAAGCCATGTATTTTCCGGAAAGCTCCCACTAAAGTATCTTATGGGTTTTGCAGAGGATTATACGAAAGGAATTTTTAATGTTAAGCAAGAGCTTATTTTAATTATCGCTCGAAATTTTACCAATTGTTATGTCGGCGAAGTGGAAGCAGACATTGGTATTGATAAAATCGAATGGAAAATTCGTCATATAATTCCAGATGATCATCAAAAGCTAAAGATAATGTCTCGCATGAATAAAGGCGTAAATAGCGCAAATATTCCAATGGCATATCGTAAATGGGATCTTTACGAACTACCTGCTTTACGACAAACATCATCAGACGTGTGGGCTTTAAGGACTAGCACGAGTCTTGAAAAACCGAGATATTTGATTATTGGGTTTCAGAATAGTACTTATTGCGACAATAAAGCCAAAGATGCCACTCAGTTTACTGCAGCCAATATAAGTGACCTTCGAGTATACCTTAATTCTACTGTTTACCCATATGAACGGTGGAATTTAGAATTTGGAAAAAAATTATATGCGACAGCTTACTATACCTATGCGAATTTCCAAAGTAGCTACTACGGACGAGAAATGGTCGACCCAATGTTAAATTTCGTCGATTATCCTGACAACCCCATTTTCATCGTTGATTGCAGTCATCAGCCAGAAGCTATCAAATCGTCCTTATTATGATTTATATTTTTATATCACAATTAGGTGCAAATTAATGCTGGCTAGCTAGCTAGAGAAAGTGTATTTATTACTAACGAATAATAAAAAAAAAAACCAAGTAAATAATCATATATTTTTTATTAGTAGCAGTTTTTATAATTGTATAATAATTTTACGTTGGATGCAGCGCAGTGCCAGGCCTGGGCACTTTTATGGAAAAAACACTCGGGAATCTTCTTAAATGTACTTAGTTTCGGTTGTCGCTCACAGGGAATATTGATGATAATTTTTTCACTTATAAACTTTTTAAGAAAATTTGCTTTCTGTGTTCCTTTTACGTAGATCCTGGGTATTTGATACAAATCCAACACATGTTTCAATATATTATTAATTTCGCAGAGTTCCAAATTTCCGGAATCCCACTTCAGTCCATGGTAATCTTCGGCATATTTGACAGTCTTAAGCTCATCAACAGACAACATATTTTTATGAAAAGGAGCTTTAAATAAATAATTTGATATTCGAACGCCATCGTAAATGGCTAATTCTTTTGGGAAAAATGCAAAAGAACATTGAAAGCCCTGTATGTCAATAAAAAGATCTGAATGATGTTCCGCCATCGTAGCTTGCAACTAACTGATGTATTTACCGCGAGAATGATGATTTTACCTATTCGATTGGATCCATGCTTTAATCTGTTAGTAGGAAAATTCCTTATAACTTAGTTTGTTTATGTGCGCGGTCTCGTAATGCGCATGTGTGAGCCCTTTTTTACTCTATAAATACGTTAGTCGCCCCAAGAGAGCACCATTCCATCACGAACTTCAACATGGAAAACATCGTGAAGTATCTGCAGGAGAGATTCCCCAATAAGGAGTTTGCGGTGGTAAAACCTACCGCAATTAAGGAGCGGCGGCAGTGTGTGAAATGCAGCAAGTGGCGCATACACATGGACCCTTCGGGATTATGTCGCAGGTGTTGTGCGACATGCAAAAGGTTGCGGTTGAGCACAAGAAGATGGTGCTCACACCACCCGAGGCCGGTTGCGCAGCAGTCAAGACGTGCTGCACCTAGACCAAGACCGGTCGCGGCAACAACTCCACGGCCAGCACAGGCCGCCGTTCCCGATCCCCCCCAGCCTTATCGAGCTGCACCCCGCTCGATCTTGGTTGCCCGTGGTGAGGTGCCTAGGAATTAGGCCCTTACAACTACCCTGCACTACCCGGCCCTTTTCAGGGCCACAGAAAGACTTATCGTAGTTTAGTTGTGACCTAGTGTGTCATATTGTGTTTAATACAAATACAATATTTCAATGCAAAGTGAACAAGTTTTTGTATTTTAACTTTAAATAATTTTTTTCGGGCACTTACAGACATTTTACAAAAAAATGTTATAGTGCAAAATTATTTCATTTATTGAGAAGAATCGATTCCAACCTTTATTTTGTGTAAATATTTTCAAAACTGTGAATTATAGCGTCTGCACATGATTTTCAACTTTAAATAATTTTTTTCGGGCACTTACAGTCATTTTACAAAAAAATTTTATGGCGCAAAATTGTTTCATTTATTGAGAAGAATCGATTCCAACCTTTATTTTGTGTAAATATTTTCAAAACTGTGAATTATAGCGTCTGCACATGATTTTCAACTTTAAATAATTTTTTTCGGGCACTTACAGACATTTTACAAAAAAATTTTATGGCGCAAAATTGTTTCATTTATTGAGAAGAATCGATTCCCACCTTTATTTTGTGTAAATATTTTCAAAACTGTGAATTATAGCGTCTGCGCATGATTTTCAACTTTAAATAATTTTTTTCGCGCACTTACAGACATTTTACAAAAAAATTTTATGGCGCAAAATTGTTTCATTTATTAAGGAGAATCGATTTCCAATTTCATTTCTTCGGTTTTTTAAAAAATTAGCGCTTTAAACCCTACTGCGCAGGCTTTGAGACTTATATATATATGTCGGGCTCTCGCCCGACACACGACTACCTGCCTAGCCTCCCCACCACGCCACTCCCTCCTTCCCACCCCTTCCCCCGATGGTCGAACAAGCGTTTTCCGGATAGTCCACTTCACTTTTTTACTTCCTTGTATATGATATCTGCTTCATTTTCTTGAAAATTTTGAGATTTTTCCCCATATCATATGTAAATTTTAATTTTTTCCCGTTATATTTTCAAAAATATTTGACCCGTGTCGCGGCGTTTTTTTCTATTTCTATCCGTTCCGACGCTGCGAGCTGTCAAAGTTGCAAAAAAACAAAATTTTTAAAAAACATTTTTTTTTAAATTTACTTTTTGAATTTTGAAAATTGGATTCTTATTCACAAAGCTTGCCTCTACAACTTTTCCAAACAGGCTATTACCCTTCCGTTTATCGTTTTTTTGCAAATGACGCACAAAGTCAACATTTGTCATTAAAAAAAAAAATGGGAAATTATATCGGCCGTAAAAATTTTTTCCTCACCTTTTTTATAATTTTATGACAAGATTCCCGTAGAAACGGTTGCACTCTAAAATTTTTGCTCTAACACAATTTTCCCTAAAGTGGACGGTTTTCCTCGAAACAAATTCTAAACTTTCTTGCAATTTTCCGAAATTTTCACGTTTTTCCCAAAAAAACTTTTTTTTTCCAGTCATGCTTTAAAAAATATTTGACCCGTGTTCGCGCGTTTTTTTCTATTTCTATCCGTCTCGACGCTATAAGACGTCAAAGTTACAAAAAACAGGGTTGGCTGAAAACCCCGTTTTTAAAGCTCAATATTTTTTTAATTTGAAAATTGGATTCATCAACACAAAAATTCTCTCTATAAAATTCCCAAATACATTTTTTCGCTAAAATCTATAGTTTTCCTACAAATTGCATATATTATTATGCGGTACCATGCACCCTAAAAATAAGGGTTTATTTTCCATATGAATCCTACGAAAAATTTTTATTCTCTAAATAAAATTTAAAAAAATGGGAACTTGTACTTTAAGACAGGCCAAAAATTTTTAGTTCTATACTTCATGTCGCTAAAATGAAGGGAAATGCCTTAAAAAAATTAAAATTGTTTATAACAATGATGGTAGTACCTGGATTATCTAATGCAATAAATAAAATTAAAAAATGAGAACTTGCACTTTACGCTAAGCTAAACATTTTTAGTTCTATACTTCATGTCGCTAAAATGAAGGGAAATGCCTTAAAAAATTAAAATTGTTTATAACAATGATGGTAGTACCTGGATTATTTAATGCAATTAATGAAATTTAAATATGAGAACTTGCACTTTACGCTAAGCTAAACATTTTTAGTTCTATACTTCATGTCGCTAAAATGAAGGGAAATGCCTTAAAAAAATTAAAATTGTTTATAACAATGATGGTACTACCTGGATTATTTAATGCAATTAATGAAATTTAAAAATGAGAACTTGCACTTTACGCTAAGCTAAACATTTTTAGTTCTATACTTCATGTCGCTAAAATGAAGGGAAATGCCTTAAAAAAATTAAAATTGTTTATAACAATGATGGTACTACCTGGATTATCTAATGCAATAAATGAAATTTAAAAATGAGAACTTGCTTTTTACGCTAAGCTAAACATTTTTAGTTCTATACTTCATGTCGCTAAAATGAAGGGAAATGCCTTAAAAAAATTAAAATTGTTTATAACAATGATGGTACTACCTGGATTATTTAATGCAATTAATGAAATTTAAATATGAGAACTTGCACTTTACGCTAAGCTAAACATTTTTAGTTCTATACTTCATGTCGCTAAAATGAAGGGAAATGCCTTAAAAAAATTAAAATTGTTTATAACAATGATGGTACTACCTGGATTATTTAATGCAACAAATGAAATTTGAAAATGAGGACTTATACATTAGGGCGGCCCAAACAATTTTAGTTCTTATTTTCTTGCTATAAAGTTAAGCCAAATACCTAGAAAAATTAATAAGAACCCATTCCAATTAAGTAGGTGCACGTAATGCTTTCTTCCTGATAATTTAGTCTATTTATGTGTGTCTCTATGTACAGTTACATGCTGCGCATGTGGTTGACTTTTAAATTAGTTATCCTACATCCTAACTTTATTTAAATAAAACAACTTATATTTTATTATTGCAACATTTTTAATTTCCAAGTATATAGTATATACATATTTATATATTTACAATTATTACATACATACTGACTAATTTTTAAAATTAAAATTCTTACAACAATACACAACATACATTACTAATATCTACTTCTAAATTCTAAACAACAAACCTAAAACTAACTGCTAAACAATATATTACATTTCGGCGGAGTAGGGAAAGTGGCTAAAGTGTTTAAGCCGCTGCTTGCACTTTGCGACTTTCTCCTGCGCCGCCTTCATCTTTTGCCTTAAAATTAAAATTTGTCTATCGCAGTCCGTCACTACACTTTCACTTTGTTCCATCTCACTTATTATTGTTTGTCGCACTTTCAACGCTGCCGCAAGCGCGTCCCTTTGGCTGGGTGTAAATTCACCCAACCACTGAGGCTCGCCTTCCCCACTTGCAATATTTTCAATCCGTCGCTTCTTTAACGCTTTTATTGCAAGCGGAGATTGGGGTCTCTTAAAGGACGGCCTGTGCTCTGTCTCCTCATCCCCCTCGACGACAATAATTTCGGCAGTTGACGCTGCGGAGGAAGTTGGTTGGTCTGTTGGCGGAACACGAGCGGTATTTTTCTTCTGCTTCTTCTTCAGTGACAAACTCCGCAAGGCAGGCATCTTGAGAAGTTTCTCTAGTTTGCCGCCGCCACCACCACCACAACCAGCTGCTGGACTCGCCTCCTTCACAATTACGTCGCTGAGAATGACGACGTTCGACTCGCGATCCTGCTGTTGACGGGTAGAAATCTCCGCCACCATCTCAGCACATGCCGCGTCCTCGGCCTGTTCCTCCGCACCCTGCTCGGTCAAGTTGCGCTGCTCCGACACCCATTCTTCCACCGTGCGTGGTGTTAACACTGATGAGGGGTCAAACCCATCTAGCATTGCTTCTTCAGCCGCACTACCGAAACTAAATAAAGACATTAGGTCACTCTCCATTTTTAAACTTTGTTTTTGGTCTTTAACGCCACTAACACAAGTCGTACAACAACTGCGAACTGATCCGCTGCTCGTGCGTCGTCTTCCTTTATACACGTCAAGACCACCCCCACTTCTCAAACCCAGCCAACAAGTTTACCCTCTTCGGTCTTTCTTGACGTCACGACTTCCCAAGGACGAAACTACTTCTACAGCGGATCGTTCGGGTCTCAACTAATTGAATAACTTATTTTATTCTTAAATTTACTTATTTCCATAATTTCAGTTATATTACATATAAACACTTTTTTTTTCATCTTTCACTTACTAATGCAAACATGGCATTTTAGCTACTTTACATTTAAACTACTAAAACAGTTAATGAAAATATTATTAATATGGACTTTCCAGCGGGCAATTTTTTTTTTATAAAAACAATTGTATTACGCGCAATAAATTTTCTGCATTACGTTCAGGGTCTGACTTAAAAAACTCTATGTCTGCATGCCCCCAAGGTAGCGTTTTTGTGCTATTTGGAATTACATAACGTTTATCGTCGTTGTGCGACAGAGCAACTTTATTTATAACCTGCGTATAAACATCATGTAATTCACTTCGAAAGGTTTTCATTTTTCGAAATATTAACCCACCTTGTTCGACGATTTTCCGGTAATCATCTTGATAAAGTTCTTTCTCGATAACACACTTTTTAATCCCTTTAGCTTTTTTCAATTCGTTGCCTACAGATTTTACATAGTAAGCTTTGGCTCCAGTGCCATAAAAAGAAATTATTGGATCACCTGGAAATTCATCCTTCATCCTACCCAATACGGATTTACTTTTAACTATATTGAACTTATTTTCTTCTGGGTAGTTTGATGTATCGAACATGTTTGGGTTTTCTGTTATTGTGCGATAAAAATTATCGGTCGACACTTTTATTATAAGCGAATCCGTGTCGGTGTAAAGTAGGGAAGCATTATTGCCAAACTTTTTCTTAATGAAGTTATAGAAAAAATCATAAATTACTGTTTTTGATATGTCCAATATGGAAAATCCTATATATATTGGTTTATTGTACATAATTTTTAATTTATCCATGTGAATCGCAACAAAATTTTCAGAAAATATGGAGCGGCTATTGAAATTCGGGCGAGAAATTAATGCCCTAGCTCCAACTTTACCGCGACTACTTTCCCATTGAGTAATCAATTTAATGTCTTTTCGCTTTTCCACGTTTTCCATGGTCTTACCAAAAACAGCATTTATTATTAATTTAAAAAGGTCTTTACCAAATTTTGTTGTGGCTGAGTTTCGCATTTCAGTGTTAAAGTCAATGTATTTCTTTAGCCACTTAGATTGATCGAATTTTAACACTCTATGAGTTTGCATTACCATTAGACCGTTGCAGATGGCTTGTTTTAGCGTTCTATAGTGAACAACATATCTCTTTTTGTCGTTTAAATTCGGAATTAATTTTGGTAATTTTGCTGTCTCGGTAGGAGGTATTATGTTTTCTACTAAGAACGGAAGATCAGAATGTGCATCATGTAATTCTTCAGGGTAATGAACATCCACTTCGAAAACATATCCTTGCGGGCTATCATCGTCAACAGCCAAAATATTTAAATCAAGTATTTCACCTGCTGAGAGCCATCTAAAACCGCCTAATGGTAAAGTTTGGGACATACTATGACCGTATAGGTTTGTTGCATCCAGATAGCTTATAAATGAAGAAGGTTCGTTGGGGTCAAAATTTGGTAAAAATGAATTATTGGCAATATGCATTCTATCTGTACACTGACTTATGCCACCGCGAATTCCCTTTTGGAAAAAATGAATTATATCAATATCCGTTAGCAGTTCTAACTCCACCTTGGTCATGCGCAACATACAATCAAATGATAAACTTGGAAGGGTAAAATACTGCGCAGGATCGAGTTTGTAAACTTTTAAACATGTATCGCGAAATTGCTCAAAAACATCAGTTAATAACAATACGTCAGACTTTAAATATAAATCCGAATAATCACCCAAATTCTTACATGCAAACAAGCGCCACACTTCTTTAGCCCTTACATAGCACTCATCACTGATATGCTCTTCTCGTAAATTATCATAAAATTCATTTTTTGTTGGAAGATTGCGATTATTCATTTTATCGATAGAATCAATAAAACTATAGGGAAAAACGCCTTTTTGACGCATTAAATTAAATTCATCATCGTTAACAAAATGTTTTCGAGTTTCTCTAAATTCATTAGCATTTAAACCATTACCCAAATTTTCCAGAGATGCTGATAAAAATTTAAAGCTGTCAATAAATCGCAACTTTAAATTTTTCCGCTTGGTTTGCCCGGTTTTTCGATCAATGTAGTCATGCACGTAAATACTCTTTGTGAATGATACATATTTCTCCTTACTTTGAGCTATAACTTCAATTTTGTCACCATATCGACATAATTCCTTTATAAACATGTGGCTGTCATAACCACTTAAATTGTGGAAAATAATGGGGATAAAGTTTGGTATTTGATAATTTAAATTACAAATGGAATGTGCGGCACCATATCTTTTCTTGCCAGTTATGTGGCAATGGTCTTTAACTTTACCATCATTACCCTCAAAGGATCGCTCACATATCCCACATGTCGTAGCATTTTCAAATTCTTGTTGCTCAGTGGCTGTTAAATGGTGCATTGGTTTTATATCTTTCAAATATGTATTATAAAGGAACCTTAAATCTGTCTCGATACGATCCACAAAAACTTTGGCGGCATCAGTGCCCCGATATAGCTCAAACTTGGATAAGGAATCATCAAAAGAGCATTTAATTAAATATGCAAAAGAGTATGGCTCATGTTTTAAACTTTTAACAGTATAAGAATTTTGATTATTTGGTTCTACTGTCTCGATAGGTTTTAAAACGGATTCAAAATCCGCGTAAACAACAAAGGGAACACGCATTTGTTTTTCGATACCCTCAAATTTTAAAATATTTTCAGGTACACTCTTTCCAAATTTATCTATTTTGCGATCCATTGAGGGTGTCAGCGCATAGATATGCTTACAGTCATGCTTTTGATGTAATATTAAAGCTCCTGGTGAGCCGAAGGAGATTAAACACCCATCACAAAAATATAATTGCCCATTATGTTTCGATATTTGACTGGAAACTAAACGAGACAAATCTTTTATCCAACAGTAATGACTTTTTATACAGTTTTCTTCACAAACATGCTCATCATCGGAATTTTTAATATTACAATCTTCAGTTATTAACAATAAATTTACATGTATTGGTAGCTTTTCTGTAGCATATCGTAATGGGCCGACAACCTCATAAAGTATTTTATTATTTTTAAAATAAGATTCTAGACCATATACATTAACGGAAATATTATTTAAAGCCACAAACTTTTTTATGTCACACAATTTTACTGGAAAATCCATACCTGTAAAGTTCAATGAGGTGCTGTAGTGCGGGTAGGAACTAAGTTGTGAGGGATCTGCGACTACCGGAAATAATGCTGACATTATGGCCCAAGCAAAACAACACTGGTCCTGATTCATCACATTGATAATAGCTTTCTTGTATTCGATAAATCTTGGCAACTTTATGTAGGATGAACCACCAATGGGTGCATACTTATTAATATTCACCTCCAAGTATAGAATTTTTTCTAGGGCCCACCCTGCAAAACAAAAAAAAGGATAATTAAATTATCGTATTTCACATTAAAACTAACTATAAAGGGAAACTTTTCTATTCTACCATACCTGAATCTTTCTCTTGAAATTCTGTAGACTGCACCTTCATTGCCTCTACAAATGATTTGTAAACATCCTTCAAATCGCTTCCTACCGCAACTATTTCATTGCTGGTATTAAAAGATTTCTCACTAAACAATTCCTGCGTTGGAAGAAAATATCTGCCGACAACCACCATATTTATTTTCAACGTATGTTCTCTACGTAGTATCTCCATTATTAACTGCAACACTTTCGATTCAATTTCAGCAAAAAATGCTGAATAGTCCACATGTTCATTTTCACTGCTAATATGATATGATGCGATTCTATTTTTAAATGCAGAATTTATTAGCTGAACACCATCACAGAGTGGCACACAAGATTTATTTTTATGGTCTGACGTTCTTGAATGGGCTGACATCTGTCCACGTGGAACCATTACGTCACATACTGCACAATTCTGCATAGTTGATGTAGATGCACCACCATCAATTCTTCGCCGCTTATCTCCAACAACAGCATTATCAAATCTTTTTCCACAAGATTCTCTTTGATGTCGTAACATATTAGCTGAGCGAGTAAACGACATATCACATTTTTCACACTTGTAATAATTCATGATTGCTAACTATACAATTCACAAACTCGGAACTTGCACTAAGAAATGAAACGACTCCAACTCGTTTATATAGATGGCAAGCAGGTGTGCACTATAATTGTCAAGGTCACAAAATCAAGTTCAAGATCAAGGTCAAAGCCAAGGGCAAGTTCAAAGTCAAGGTCAAGTTCAAGGTCAAGGTCAAAGTCAAGGTCAAGGTCAAGGTCAAGGTCAATGTCAAATCCAAGGGTAAGTTCAAGGTCAAGGTCAAAGTCAAGGTCAAGGGCAAGGTCAAAGTCCAGGTCAAGGTCAAAGTCAAGGTCAAGGTCAAGGACAAAGTCAAGGTCAAGTTCAAGGTCAAGGTCAAATCCGGGTTAGTCAAGGTCATCCAAGGTCATTCGGGTTAGGTCAAGGTCATCCAAGGTCAAGGTCATCCGGGTTAGGTCAAGGTCATCAAAGGTCATTCAGGTTAGGTCAAGGTCATCCAAGGTCAAGGTCATTCGGGTTAGGTCAAGGCCATCCAAGGTCATTCGGGTTAGGTCAAGGTCATCCAAGGTCATTCGGGTTAGGTCAAGGTCATCCAAGGTCATTCGGGTTAGGTCAAGGTCATCCAAGGTCAAGGTCATTCGGGTTAGGTCAAGGTCATCCAAGGTCAAGGTCATTCGGGTTAGGTCAAGGTCATCCAAGGTCATTCGGGTTAGGTCAAGGTCAAGGTCATAAAAAGTGGAGGGGGGATCCGCAGTTCTCTCAAACTTTGACTACTCACAGAATTTTTTTTTATATATTCTTAATTTAAACTACTTATACTACAAGTTCAAGATTTCTGCCAGTGACTTATCACTAGCATATAAAGAGCACCGGGTTATGCGACGTACGTCAGGTGAGTGAATGCCAATAGCGAGTGCATTTCAAATAATAATTAATAATTTAATTTCGTTGCAACGTTATATAATTTTTTAACAATTAAAATTATTATATCAACCTATAAACCCTGATTCTATAAGATGACAACCTTTTTTACTAGGATTTTCTAGTCCTTGCAAAAATCAATCGATAAATGCCTGCCTTGAACTTTTAATATTTAGATTAGATTGAGCCAACTTTTGTCGATGTAATACATCTTTTTCCCTTTTCCCTTATTTTTCCAAATATTTTCGCCGCAATACAATTATTTCATATTTTCCGATTTCGTTAAGTATTATACCCGTGGTGGGAATATTCCCACCACGATTATACCTAAAATTAATTTATTTTAAAGTTCGTTTGGAAACTCTTAATGATATTTTAGGTAGTGATGCATTTCAAAACTGCGAGGAAGGTTTCGTTAAAGTTTTATATTTCTGCAGGATCCAATGGGGTTAGTTCAGTATTTTGTAAATCTTTAGAAAACCAAATATACCAACATACTTTTATGAAAAAAATTGAAAAAAAAAATTCTTCACAAAGTTATCAAAGCATGTTTTAAATTGCATCGTAATTGTGTCAATAATTAATAAGTAAAGTAGCTTTACACTAAAAATGTATGGTTAAAAAATTGGTACAACATTGTTAATAAGAATTGTTAGGTTGTTTAAATTGATTATATCAAAAACGGTAAAAGGATGTAAGTAGATAAAAAAAAAAGTAGATGACGAGCAATAATAAAAAACGAACACGAGTCTACTATTCCACTGTGGACTTGCTATATTTGTTAACAGCAGGGCCCCATTTTGAGTCCTTGGAAGTAGTTGAGAGCTACTCCAGAAAGGCTAGGTACAGACTTGCTTCATCATGTGAGTACACTTCGTAGAGTCCATTACATACCATGTCATTATTAAATTTATTAAAACCCATGTGGTTAGTTACATGATTTTAAAACAGCTAACCAGCCAAATACGTGGCAAACCTAGGCAAAATAAGCAAGCATGCGTGAAAGCGTGGTAAACTTCGACAACGTAAGCAAAAGTGAAGCCCCTAAAAATAATAGAAAAACAAAAATGACCCACTGAATCCCTACGAAATTACTAAAAAAAAGAATGGAAGCTTACCTCTAGAAGGGAGTGAAGAAACCGTAGGTCTCCTATTCCAAGAAGACGCCATAATATAATGTGGCTTCCTCGGAAAGAAAACTTAACCACCTAAAACGACAGCTCTTCCTGTCAAATTAAAAGTTTCTGCCAACTTAAACAAAAAAATTAAAGAAAGGACAATAATTAAACACTCTACAAATGGAATAAGCCAAAATGAGGGTCTGGGCTTACTCAGAATATAAGTCGAATAATTAAATAAATAATTTAATTATCCCAAACAGCTTTGTTACACAGAAAACCTGATAGGAGTGTTCTGCGACTTGGCCAACGGAAATACGTGATCCAACCTATTTGCCGCATCTTAAAGACTGCGGTGCAAATACCCAACTGAAAAGTAGAACTAAGGAAATACGCTAAGGAAAGGTACCAATGCCTTTGCCAGAGGTGTACGTTTCTACAAATTTTGTACGTTTTCAAAAACGGTTGTGTACGCTCGATATAAAACCTGTGCGATTCCAGCGTCCAATATGAGCCCAGAAATAAGAGAATGCGTCATTGTTCGCGTTGAGTTGGTGTCTACACAACATAGAGCATGGAGTACGGATGAAATACTCTATGCTTCATAAGTACGTTTTTGCGCTTTTCAGGTCGTAAGTTTCGAAAACGCCTATGGTAACTAACTTCAAGAGTGACTGGCTGGATGTTGTTAGACGACATGGGCCATTGAAAATATAGATGATAATGAAAATGAAATCACGTTTATGTGTTTTTAATTATATGGCACGTAGCACCCAAAACCGTTAACCTGGAACCTCGTCCTGAATATTTTCTTGTATAATATTGAAAGATAATGCTATAAAATATTGCTCCAAACCAAAAACCAACACTACACAAGAAATTTGTAATGTTTGAATCACATTTGTGCGGTTTCAAACTTGGTTAAGTATGACGCAAAAAATATTCTGGCAGTACTACAATAAATATTTTCTGTAAACAAGGGAACTTAAGGGAACTTAAAGGGATACAAAATATTTAAGTAAATAGACTATGAAACAAAATAAAATTACAAAATGCAGTTTGTGCAAATACGACTAGATAAATTTATTATTTCTCCTAAAATTACTAGTGGCAATGTTGAAATTTGTACATTAGGTGTACCAAAGGAAATTTTTTTATATGAACAGTTAGGACAAAATTAGGTATGGAATGTTGGGAGAAAATGTCTTAATATATGATTTTGTAGATAGGGCAAAATTAAACACCTAAATTGGTGATCTATAAAATCAAATCTTCCTCTGTGAACAAGAAAACTGTACCAAAGAAGGTACCTAGTACAGAATACAGAATCACAAATTTTGTTAAGTTAGGACGCTTTAGCGTAGCGCAACTGAGAAACGGGATGTTTTTTTAATTATCTGGTTCTTCTGCTTTTTATGTGAGCTTTCTAGTATAGCTTTACATCCAAATAATAATTGTTGTCTTGTTTTTGAAGTATCTACCGAATTGCGCTTTCCTTGAACTTAATTCCCACTTTTTTGTCAAATTTTTTATAATCTGTAGTTCTATAGCAACTTCTAACAGAATTGTTACCCACAGTCGCACAAATGCAGTATAATCTGAAAACGTGGCAATAGTATATTGATCCAGTTTAGAAATATCACTTGTATAAGTAGTACAGGACTGGACCTAACACAATTCCTTGTGGTACACCTACGTTTGTTAATAATGTAATTTCCGAAAAAGCTTATCCTCGCTTGTTACTAAAATATCTATCTGAGATGTATAATTCTCAGAGCTCAGAGCATTGTTAGTAAGTACGATCTCAATTTATGTAGAGAAAACCTTATTTTCTTATGATTCTTCCCTTAAATTTATTATTTTATGCAACGTCTTTCCATCAACGAAATTGATGGGACAGAATTAAATTTGTTTTTCTATGCTTAGTTAGATTTAATTAGTAAGTTCTCATTACTTACAGTAATGATATACACTATACAGTAGGGTGGTCCTTATTTTCGAACTTCAAATATTTGCATGCAGGACCTTCTCAGTTTGTTCTTTTATATAAAAAAATATTCCCTGTGAAATTTTGGATCAATGATTAAATATTAACCCGTGCCCCAAAGGACTCAAAACCCAGAAATTTAAATTAATCTTATAACTTGTTTATTTTATTTATGTTCTTTCCTGTATAGACCAATTTCGACTAAAAGATAAGTGTCAACGTGTCTAGCGCTTACTAATTGGCATACGTTCTGTACCGAACGGCAGCGCCGTTTAGTTGTATTCTTGTGTTGAGCAAAGCAACAGCAGCACAGTTCGCAAAACCAGCTAAATTGTATTTTTAAATATATATTTTTTAAAAGTGACAAATGTCTCGAAAACCAGTGTTTATTGTTGGTTTAATGCAAAACCAGATAACTGGTAGTAAATTACCATCCCGGAGAAATATTTCAAAAGTCACCCTTCGACCCCTAAACCCTCAAAAAGCAAAAGAGCTAGAAAGGATTTGTTGACAGCTCGACTCGCGGCAGCTTTAGACAAATGTAAGATTGGTGACAGGGATGCAGTTCATATTTTGACAGCTTGTATCAAAGCAGTTAGTTTAAATCCAAATGATTTTGTCATTAATCGTATATCTATTAAGAGAGCCAGGGAGACATTTCGTAAAAATACTTTTATGGATGTCAAGTCAAAATTCTATGAAATGAATTTAAATTTTGTCGCCGTACACTGGGACACTAAAATACTTCCAGATATTACTGGGAAATACAAAGTTGATCGACTTCCTGTCATAGTTACAGCTCATAACGTTGAACAGCTGTTAGGAGTTCCGGAGCTTTCGTCCGGAACCGGACGTGAAATGGCTTCGGCGGTTTATGATATCTTACAGGAGTGGTCATTATTAGATATTGTTCAAGCCGTCGTTTTCGATACAACTGCTAGCAATACAGGCCGCTTGAACGGTGCATGTCATCTGCTGGAACAAAAATTAGAACGAGATGTTTTACATTTGGCATGCCGTCATCACATTTACGAAATTGTATTGCAGGGTGTGTTTCACGAAATACAAGTTTCGCCTAGTACTGGACCAGATATACCTTTATTTAAAAGATTTAATAATATGTGGAAGGACATTGACCAAACGCAATTTTCAACATGGTTGTCAGATGCCGATCTTACAGAAATATTGAAACACGATGCTAATGAGATTTTAGCATATGCAAAAATCAAAATTAAGGACGATCTACCCCGTGATGACTATCGAGAATTTTTAGAGCTAATTATAATATTCTTAGGAGAGACGTCAACGAGAGGTATACATTTTCGACAACCTGGAGCATATCACTTGGCCAGATGTATGGCCAAAGCCATATATTGCTTGAAAATATATTTATTCATACAGCAATTTAATTTAACGCAAAAGGAGGAAAAGTCACTTAAGCGAATTTGTTCTTTCATAATAAAATGCCATACCAAGGCGTGGTTTTCGGCTCCGAATGCTATCGAAGCTCCTCTTAACGACATACATTTTCTTAAGAAATTATTAGCTTACAAGGTCGATGACCAATTAGTTGCAGAAACAGCAATCAATAAATTTATTAACCATTTATGGTATTTAAGTGAGGAATGTGTCAGTTTAAGTCTATTTGATGAAAGAATAAGTGACGAAGGGAGAAGAAGTTTGGCACAAAAAATACTAATGGATGAAATGAATGATGGCGAAGAACTTAAAACCAAACTTTTTGTTAAATTCGATGATTTGGAATACTTCCTTAATAAAAATCTCCCTTTAGAAATAATTACGAAAAAATCCAAGAAATTATGGGATAGGTTTGGAATATCCCAAGAATTTCCTCAAGTAGACCCTCTGCATTGGAAATATCAGGAAAGTTACATAAATGGGAAGAAGATCCTAAAATCTTTGAGAGTTGTAAATGATACAGCGGAAAGAGGTGTGAAATTAATGGAAGAATTCAACTTTAAATTTACAAAAGATGAATCCCAAAAACAATTTCTTTTACAGGTGAGGTGGTCCTCGATCTTATGATTATTTTAACTTTTTTGTTTAAAGTTCAAATAGTTTTGTTTTCAATTTTTCTTTTACTTTCCAGGCAGTCAAAGATTATAGGAAAAAGTATCCAGAACCGACGAGAGAAGCGTTAAGGAAAATATATTAGTAATTATTTTATTATTGTCCGTGTCAAGTAGGTATTTCAAGTGTTCGATTGGTATTTAAATAATAATTTGTAAAACTTATATGCGTAACTAAAAAATATTTAGCCAAAAAATATAAAATATATATTCTAAAATATAGGTGAATGCAGTATATTTATGCATTATGCATAACAGTGATATTTAAATTTAACACATAATCAGACTTACCTTCTATAAAAAATACACAGGAAAAAAAATTAAAAAATTTGGCATCGATCGGGCACGGGTTAACGAAGTCCGATCGAGCTAAAATTTTCTTCAGTTTGTCTGTCTGTACTATGAAAGAAAACTTGGGGGTCCTACCTTTAAAATTATAATTTAAAAAAAAATGCCTATATAAATAAGGAACACCCTACTATACAGGGCCTCTCAAGATGACCGTCCATTAGAATGTTTCGGAAAGTTATGCGATTTGAATCCTGCAAATTTGGATTTTAAGGTTTAAAAAGAAGGGGAAATACCGGCGACCTTGTGCGAGTTCCGGTCATGCCGGAAGATGTCTCAAATTTGCTTACTACATGATATACCTCTTTGTGTTCCTTTTTTTTTTATTTCCAATAACTTTTATTAAATATATTTTTACTCTGCTCTATCCGTTTTTGAGATAAAAATTATTTTCCACAAATTTTGAGCTTTAACAGGGTATCACCTAAAATCGAATATCTTTTCAAAGATAAAAGAAATAAAATCGAAATTCAGGTTGTGACATTAGATGGTATGGTGCTAGATAATGTATTGTCCGAAAATAAAATTTTATATACAGGGAAGTGGAAAAGTAAATATTTTTGATCTTTATCAAAAAATTAACAAAAGTTATTTTTTTAAATACGATGCTGTTAGTTCATTAAATGGATAGGCGATAACATTTCCTATTAATCAATATATGGTATCCCTATGCCTAACTAGTATAGTTTTGAACTTATTTACGGTGTTTCGCAGAATCCTCCAAATATCAAGAAGTTTTGTAGATTTTTGGCAAGAAGCCATCATAAACAAAAAGAAGATACGTATCTATACAGACGCGTGTCATTGTCAGTTGCAATTATTTATTTATCGACGTTTTGATACCAAGATTATTCCAGAGAAATATTGTTGAAAAATGGAAAATAATATCTTTACAAAAATGCTGACATATTAAATTTATTTTTAATTCATGGCGAGTGCAACAGAATCATAAGTCGAACGAGTTTTCAACGAAAGGTATGCTAATTTACCACCAGAACAAAATTTAGAAACATTATGAAAAATCATCTTAATTATGGAACGATTAATGCAGAAAGAGTTTTACCCGGGCCAGTAACGTCAAATGAAGATAATATTATCAATGTGTTGACCTATTTTCATTTTTAACCCGAAGCCTTTACTCGTGCGACAGAATATGATTTAGGAGTTTCGCGACCAACTGTTCAAAGAATTTTAGCAGAACATAGCATGCATCCCTATAAGTTCAACTTTCTTCATTCTCTTCAACCCGGGGACGCACCATAACGTGAACAGTTATGTGAAATGATTTTAGTAAGAACACAAGAAGATCCAGCATTTTTACGTAAAATTATATGAACAGACGAATCAAAATTCACAAGAGAAGGTATTTTTAATAGACATAATTCTCATTTCTGGGGCACTGAAAATCCTAATTTCATTCGAGAAAGCAATTTTTAAAATAAATTCAGTGTAAATGTATTTAATTTAATTATGCATGATCCAGTACGTTGAATAGCGAAAGATACATGGCCATTTTGCAAACAGTTGTGACAGAGTTTCTTGATAATGTGCTTTTGGATAGAAGAGATTGCTGGTATTAACTGTATGGCGCTCCGCCACATGGCAGAAATGTGGTTAGCCAGAAATTGTGTGAGATGTTTGAAAACAAATGGATTAGGCGTCTAGGACCTTGGAATTGACCACCAAGGAGTCCAGAGCTAACACCATTAAAAGTCTATTTTTGGAGAACACTACAATAAAGAGTTTACTCTACTCCCGTCGATTCAATGAAATAATTAGTAGCCCGAACAAGAAGAGCCTTCGACCAACTTGATCCAGCAGAAGTAGCAAGCGCTACTACAGACGCTGTTATGTGTAAGAATCAAAAGTGTTTAACAGTCAATGGGGGTCCTACCTGAACTACCCCCCGTCTATGTAAGTTCGACATTACTCACGGTAATCAAAGTCGCACGGACATCGAAGCGGTGGGCTTAAAAAAGACCGATGCGCGGCTTCGTGTGAAATTTTTAATTCGTGCGTAATATGCTATTTACAACACTTATTACGTAATACACCATTTTGAGACTAGTTTTATAATTACTTGCTTTGTTCATCATGGTCTTCTTGCCGAAAATTATTATGGAAAGTATGAGAGAAATCGTAAATAAGTTCAAAACTATACCAGTTCGGTAAAGCGACACCATACATGGATAGATAGGAAATGTTATCGCCTATCCATTCAATGAACTAGCAACAAATCATCGTATTTAAAAAAATAAGGTTTTGTTAATTTTTTGATGAATATCAAAAATGTTACTTTTCCACTTCCTTGTATATAAAATTTTATTTTCTGACAATTCATTATCTAGCACCATACTATCTAATGCCACAACATAATCTTTGAGTTTCTCTCTTTTATCTTTCAAAAGATATTCAATTTTAGGTGATACCGTGTTAAAGGTCAAAATTTGAGGAAAATAATGTTTATCTCAGAAACGGATAAAGTAGGGTAAAAATGTTTGTAATAAAAGTTATTGGAAATAAAGAAAGGAACACAAAAAAAGTATATTAAATAGTGTGTTCCATTTAAAATAAGCAAGTTAAAACCCGAACCTCGCACAATTTCGCCGTTCCTCTGAAAAGAGCGTCTCTTTAAACCCCAATATCCAAATTTGCAGAATTGAAATCGAATTACTTTCCGAAATATTCTAATGAACGGTCACCGTGAGACACCCTGTAGAAAGTTACTTCATGTGGCAACTCGCTAATTTCAGTAGGTATCTTAGTCTGTACGAAACGTCATGAGGGCTATAACTTTTCTCGGGAGTAGTTTTAATGCTTCTCCGGAGATTAAGTTAAACCCTTGGGATTTTTTCGAATCAATATTATATGATTTGTCAGTCTTTTAAGGCTTCCACACACCAACGCGGCCACGGCCACGGCCACGGTGGCGGTGGCGGCCAATCTGAACACATAAAAATAAATAAATGAAATTATACCAGCGCGGCAGGTCTAGATCAAGCGGCCTAGGGCAGCGTTCTGATATGCGGTGACGGTCAAATACAACGTGTCAACTTTAAATGCGAAAAGTGACAGTAGTAATGGCAAATTATAATAGAATTATTAATAGAAAATGTTTTATTATTATTTATATATTATTTCCCATACTTTTTGATTTAAGCCATCCAAATTATAAAAATATAAGGGCTATAAACAAAGTGTGGGACAAAGAGCTAACAGTAACAAAGTTTCTTCTTCCACATCGTCTATCATAATAACAAATATTAGAAATAAAAATGAAACCTGGACGCTTAAAAATATATTTTTGTATACATAAAATCTGTAAACAGCAACTACCTTACAGCTCCACTCACCGCTTTGGTGTGAATACGCCCTACCGCTAATATGATCGCTACCGCGGCCGCCACCGCTACCGTGGCCGTGGCCGCGTCGGTGTGAATACACCCGACCGCTAATATGATCGTTACCGCGACCGCCACCGCTACCGTGGCCGTGGACGCGTCGGTGTGTGGAAGCCTTTAAGGACCATCATCCAAATTTCTAAATTTCTTTGTGAGGATAATCTCCAGTAAGAAAAGTTGTCTCCTTCATTTGGCTTAGCCGTCGTCTTTAGGTGGTCAGTAAACTTATTATCGTTTTGGTAGATACTTATTTCTTGTACAACTTCCATCTTTTCGAGTCTAACATCCCTGAGGTCAGGGGTTAGAAACGGTATTAGTAATATAGAAATGTTAAATTATTCAATGGTATAAATTTAAAAGATAAGATTTAAAAAAAAGGGAATGGGAAAATTAGAAAATCATCCTTAACCTCTATGGGGATTATTACTAAGTGACAGTGCATTCACAGATTCTGTAATATTTCTCATGCGATAATAAGAAATCCCTTAATGTCATATTTATTATTACGGTTACCTAAGCAAATGTCTTATAACTAATTTCACAATATTTTGATTCTTAAGCCCTAAAGGAGTTGAAATGGCTAGGGTTTTCCCTAATTTTTACATGTTTTAGTTTGTTAGGGTCACCGCCAGACCCCTTTAATTAATGGTTTTTGCAGAATATTCCTTATTGACTATATATATTAGGTTTATGTCAGATTGGGTCAGGTGATGCGCAAATACACAAGATATCGTTTTATGTTACATCTCACAGATAGCCTATAAAGGAGTAGCATTAATTTATTAGTGTTAAGAGGAAGATAACAGTCACTTTATATTTCTTAGTTACGAGGCAGAAATTAAAAAAGGGGTTTATATTTATATAAAATATTTCACAAATTGGTCGAAAATCTTAAATCACCATAAGTACTAGGTATTTACACGTAGGTAAAGCCCGTTCACAGATTTAAAAGGATGACTTACCGGCTCGTGTTGACGCCTGTTTAAAACCAGACTGGGTCTACACAGGCCCGCATTGAATTGTATTTCAAACATTGATGATTTGACACAAATAATAAACAATCTTAAATACAATATATTATAATTATATATTATAATTAATTACAATTACAGTTACTCATTTAATTCATTTTCACTGTCACTATCAACACCTATGTTATTAATAAATCTTTCTGTAATATTCCCAATTTGAATGTATGCATTTTCAACAGTTTTAATATGCGAGACACAATTTTTCCAGCTACTCACAGGCACTTTGTCCACTTCAGTAATAATAATATCCAGTACACTAGCGCTTATAGTGGGTGATACACTATTACGTCTAACGGCAGGTTTTAATTGATGCCATATGTGTTCTATGGGATTGAATATACAGTGATACGGCGGAAGCCTTAGCCCCTTACTCTTAGCGTATCTGTCGCAGTAGTACTCATTTCTGGGTTCAGAAATTTAAGCACATCAAGTAACACTCTTCTAGTGTAACTTTCATGAAAATTCTGATACATAAATTCCTGTGTTGCCAATTTCGTATCTTTTGAACAAGGGTGCTTGTTTAATTGTCTACTGTGGTAACTTGCGTTGTCCATAACAATCACACTGTTTGGAGAAACATTAGGAATTAACTTATTTACGAACCACTCCTCAAATAACTCCGCTGTGGTATTGTTATGGTAATCCAAACAGGAGTCATTTATATTCTTGGCTGTCAATGAAAGTGCATTTGGTACCCAACCATCTTCGGACCCTGCATGTACTATGGTTATTCTTTTTCCTCTGTTTGGTGATGTCTGTGTTCTACACCTGTCACTAGAATCAACCCAACCTTTTTGTGGGGTATCATGGGTATCATGGGTATCAAACCAGGTTTCATCTAAGTATATAATAGTACACCTCTGTACTGAGCGATTTTTGTCAAATATTCAAATCGCCATGCCTTAAGTCGTTGCGATTCCATGACAACTTGCCGTTTATCGACTTTTTTAAATTTAAAGCCGATTCGTTAAAGACACTTCCACAGTTTGTCCTACCGCAATTGATATTCGTCTTATCTATCTCAAATCTTTTCAATAAATTATCCAGTGTTGGTACCGTATGCTCTTCATACATCTTATAAATTTTGCGTAGGACTAAATCCTCATCGCTGCGATCTAATTTTTTGCAAGTAGAATCTTTCCTTCTTTTCCTTTCGGTGATGGGTTTATTCATAATTTTCCATACTGTTTTTTCCGAAATTTTAGTCAATGTGGCTGTTTCTTCAATACATTCCATTTTACTCAACTTTTCACGTTCTATGAGAGTTGTATATACATTTTTTATAATCTTTTTAGAATCTAAAGATAAGTGTCTTCTTTCATTTTCGTTTTCACACTGTGGTTGTACCTGTACCCCCTCCGGCTGTTCCATACTAGATTCACCAATCCACGGACGCCACATATTTAAATAATCAAAGCTGCGTTTTTATTTCACACGAACTAATAAAATGACTGGTTTTGCAACACTGATTTGTCTACTTATTTTTTTCCCATTATTTAATAAGGCTTTGTAAACTAATTACGGCCAAGTACGGTCCCTACCTGGATAATAAAATCATTATCTCTATGATCCTTGAAACCCTTTCAACAAAGAATTTTATGATGGGTGATAACTAAAGGCAGGTAGTCATTCTCTTAAATCTGTGAACGGACTTTAATTGAAGTGGCGTTTATTATTAAAATAGGCTGATTTTTTAAATCTAGGTTACGTAGATTATCCAAAGATAGTATCCTAAAAATCATTTTGTTATTAGCTTAAACTGATTTGTTTTTGTTTTAGGTCAAGGCAGAGTAAATCAACTAGGCGGTGTGTTTATAAACGGTAGGCCATTACCGAACCACGTCCGACTAAAAATCGTAGAGATGGCTGCTTCCGGAATCAGACCTTGCATCATATCCAGACAGCTACGTGTATCTCATGGATGCGTTTCTAAAATACTTAACAGATACCAAGAAACTGGTAGCATACGACCTGGTGTTATCGGAGGATCCAAACCAAGAGTTGCCACTAAAGATGTAGAAGAAAGGATTGAAGAAATGAAAAAGGAACAACCAGGAATCTTTTCATGGGAGATTAGAGAAAGGCTGATAAAGGTTTGTATTTTTTTGGTTTTTTTTTTAATTTAGGTTCGATATGAAATCAAAAATTACTTTAAACGCCAAATATCTTCTTAGTTTCCACATTTAGCAGCAGAAGTTTAATATAAGTAATAATTTTACATTATAAATTGATGAATTTAAGGGGGATTTATAAACCCGAAAAATTGGTGAAGTTGAGATTGAGCTTTAAATGTTCATTATAGTGTCAGGAGGTATGTATGTAAAAGTTCTTGTATGGTTGGTTAAAACTTGTGTCGAATGTGGAATATTTATCATAATTTTTAATGAAGTCAATTAACAACAAAGTGATATCATTTTGCACTTTTTTCAATTACAAATTTCCGGCACTCAGCCAAAACCAATAAACGCACATAACAAATAAATATAGCGCATTTGTTTGCGTTTAACATTTTCCTTCAATCAAATGACTTTATAGAGGGTTTTCATTGGTGAAAACGAACTGCTACCATCTATTCTTAGTTAGATAATTACTATTTCATCTATGTAACTATTTAAAAGGAACGGAACAGCTACTGGGATTCGGCAAGGAGAATGGAATCATGGATGTGCTACACCGATATGTTTTAAATGCAATAAAAATAGGAAATTATATTTCGGAATAAAAAAAAAACAGCCTTATAATTGATTCAGTGATAATGATTCTTTAGTTTTGGTTGTATTAATGTCAAAGTCGTACGAATTAAAGTTTTGCGATACGGTGTATTTATAAAAACTCAATAGCTTGCGGCTTGCGCCCGTTTTATTACTACCGTAAACTGGGGCTACTCTGACATGATTTAGGCATTTATCGTTCTGTATCTCATCGTATAAGCATTAAATTGAAATACTTCATATGCCAGTGTACCAATGCATGTCTTAGCTTTCGATTCCAGTTTATTTTAAAAACCGCAGGTTCTTAGAAATATTTTTTTTTTATTTTGAAATTGGTGTCGAAGTAACCCCACCATTGGGGCTAATTCGACACACGATTTATTTGCACTGAATGTGACACCAAAAAAGTGTTTTTTTTTTTTAAAGCAAATAATAAACGTTAAATGCTTTAATACCAGGTTGTATTAGAAAATATAAAGAAAAAAACAACATTATAATTCTTGTCGTGAACAAAACTAAAAGTAGAATTCTTATGGTAGGAAAGTTTTTCAGTCATCGTCTTCGCTAACCGGACATTTGTAGCTAGGTACCTTGGAACCTTTGTTGCAAAACCTACACACCTTGCTATTGCAGGAAACACTGCGAATCCCCGCATTTTGGTTGTAGCAACACGAATAGTCACATTGGCATATGGAACACATATTGCAGTCTGGACATTCATAATTCGAATCTTTGGAACCGTCGTTGCAAATACCACAAACCTACTTTAAATAAGAAACACAGGCAATCCAATCTCTAGAATCTGTATAGGTAGAATAATGACATTAACATACAGAGCAGTTATTTGAGCTGTCATAATTTTGTCCTGAAAGTCCTTTAGATGTAGAAGCACCTGATGGCTGCAAACGTCGACTATGGCCACTATCAGCTTTCTTCGGTGTTTTAGGTTTTTCAAATTTTTTTTACTTTCAAGGCAAGAACTTCATTGTCACTATCGTCGGATGCGGTGGGCGCACGTGGAGTACTACAAACTAAGGGAGCAATATCAAAGTTTATAGGTGTAGTAGGTATTTGCTCCTTTTCGTTTATTGTATTCACTGGTACTGACGGTTCAGGTCTGTAGCTTCATTTGTTGGCCTGGCCGGATAAGCAGTTTCTTCCCTCTTTTACGAACTAGTACTAGTATAGCCTCGTGACTTCTTAAGAAAGTTCATTAAACTTTCATCTAATAATCTTTCAGATCCGCAAAACGATAAATCAGATTGCAGCTTGCATAAAATTTTCTTGGGTTTAAATGGACTTAACTCTGTGGTTTTGTATCCAGACTTAAGATTTTGTGCAGAAGTTGGCAACAGTGAATCCCATAACTGTTTTAAAAGCCCTGGAAATTGATCTTTGGGGATAGTTCCTCGACGGCGGGATTCCTTCCTACACTTGTTCAAAACTGTTCTCCATTTTTTCTTCATAGGCCCGAAGAAACTTACGTCAAGGGGCTGCATCAGGTGTGTCGAATTAGCTGAAAGCAGTGTCATGTAGATATTAATATGTTCTAAGCTAGCTTTAACCAATGACGATATTTTTACCATTTGGTTCGCTGTTATTCTGAATGTGTGGAAGTGAAATATAAAAAAACCATTGTTCAAAAAGCAACATGTCAAACCAGCCACTTTTACTGTACGCAAATTCACAACCTCTGGAACCACCTACAGTCCAATTTTTATACACATTTTGACTTTTATACATCACCATTGGAGGGAGCAATACCCCAGTTCCACAAACCATAATAGTTACTGAAGTTCTGGAATGTTCCTGGACTCTTTCAACTCGTTTACGCCCTCGTGGTACCAATACTTTTTTGGCACCAGGATCGTCCGTAATATTGGTCTCATCATAATTGTATACATAGCAAGGAGGAGCATCTTTCAAATAAGACTCGATGTTATTAAAAAACTCTTTTATTTGTGGTGGTCCAACAGCCGCCCTTTGTGTCTTTATATTAGTAGCTAACCTGGTGGTTAAATTATTTCTTTTTGCAAGCGATCTCACAAAATCGTATCCAGGCATATTTTCTATTCAATTGGGTATCGTTCTACCTTGTTTTGTAACAAACAACAAACGAACACACAACCTGAGCAAGGTCTTGATTGGTCATTGGATAACCCTAGTCGCTTACGGTTCCAAGAGTTTCTGCAATTAGTTGCTCTTCTTCTTCCTTCAAGACAGTAGGATGGCTTGGTTTTAGGAGATGGTGACCATGCACCTTATCCACCAGTGTTATGCGAGGTATTTTAGATTTTTCGCTAGCAGCTTTTTGACTCATTCCACCATCTTCTGTATATTGCCGGTAGCTCCTGCCTCCAAGCTTTTTTTTGTAATATCTCACCATTATGGACTCACTAGTTTACAGTTCACTAATTATTTGAAACAAAAACTCATAATATTATCCCAAAGCAACGCGCTGCGATGTAAAGAACCATGTCGAAGTTACCCCGAATGTTGAAGTAGCCCCAGTTTACGGTACTTCTCTCTCTTCATCAGTGAACCAATCAAAATTAACAACTAACACGTGTTTAGTTTGATTGTACCTTATGTTACCATATTTCCATGCTATTTTAATATCAACATTAATAGAATTAGATAAGATTTTGAATAATGTTGAAATTATAATAAAATACTCTTAGTTTCTTAAATATACTATTATTTGTTTTCAATGAATACAATAAAATCCACGGTTTCCTTGCTAACAAGCGTTAAATTATAAATTAGTAATGTTATGTGGCAACATCGTAAATCTAGGAAGGTATTTTTGCTCGCCTTCTTTTGGTAGCCAGAGACTTGTGTCGAGCAGTAGCTTTTATATTTTAATTAGTGCCTAATTTACCGGTACGATATCTCTACTGTAAACATACCTTGAAGCAATTTTAAAATTGCCACTATTGACTTTGACTTTCAGAGTTATATTTTTACAAAGTGCATTTTGTATTTTCATTCTTGTATAATCATTTATATCCTATAGACCTAGTGAGTGTGTGAACATGTGAATACACTCAGTATCTAGCTTGACACCTTAACATATTACTTTACATATCTTGTTTTATTTGCCTTCTGGTGCATGTATGGCTGCCTACTTGATTTCTTTTTATACCTACCAAAAAATACAATTTGACTTTCATATGAATAATGATTTGGAATAATTTTTATCTTTGAAGCTGACCTTGAAGTCACGGAATATAGCGGTTGGGACCCTTTATCGCCCTAAAGATAAAAATAGAAGAAAATTTATTGAAGACCGTAAGAGATTTTAACTCTGACTTCTTAAACCCTAACAATCTTGTCACTTCTTGCTTGGAATCCTATAACTTATTTCAAATTATCAATGAGCCGACAAGAATAACAAAAAATACTAGCAAGTTACTTGATCCTATTTTCGTCACATCTAAATACATTTCCAGCGCTGTTATAAACAATAATAATATTTCAGATCATGGCGTCACTTTTTGTGATTTTTCAATTGAAAAGCGGAAAGCTTCGCAAAGGTTTATCAAGATGAGATCTTTTTAAAACTTTGAACAACAAAAATTTGATGTCGATTTGAGACAGCTTCCATGGCATTTATTACTAAGAGAGAGGAATATCGATGGAAAAGTTGAAATATCTAATAGCTGTATTCTGTCACTATATTATCGTCACGTCCCAATAAAGAAGTAAGGGTTAGTAAGCCCAAGGCCCGTTGGCTAACGCAAAACTTAAAATTAATTATGAAAAAACGTGAAAAGAAAGACCAAAAATGAGCTAGATCATTATAGATATAAGGACCTTCGTAACTTTGCCCTTACACGTCTTCGCAGGGAAAAAATCTTATATTGATTCATTAATGGCAGATAAAAAAAATCCTAAAAGTCTTTGGTCTGCATTAAGTGATTTTAATATAAAATCTAATAACTCGACTGAAATTCCTAAACACCTATCTGATCCTCAACAAATCAGTACCTACTTTTCAAGTTCCTTGCATCCTGTATCGAATAACTGTCGAAATCAAATCAATTACTATGAATAAAATGTCTATAATGTTTACAAATCTTTTAGTTTTATATGGCTATTTCGGAACAAGTGGGTTGTATTTTACGTGATTTGCTATATGGCGTTGATGAAATTTCTGCACAGATGTTAAAAAATTGCAGCCCTTTATTGATCCTGCGCGTCATTAGTATACTCCCAGCTATTTCAAAATCTCTGGAAAAAATTTTATACAAACAAATTTATAATTTTATAACTGTAAATGGGATCTTGCCGAACTTTCAGAATGGATTTAGGAAGGGGTACTCCACAGCGACCGCCTTGACCACAGTAGTCAGTGACATAATCGAAGCATGTTATAGGGGCCAGGTTGCGGCGCTTGTTTTGTTGGATTTTTCGAAGGCGTTTGATACAATTGATCATAAATTAATGTTAGGCCAGCTCAAATATTATGGGTTTGACGATCTCGCCTTGAAGTTGTCCGAATCATATTTGATTGAAAGAGCTCAGAGCATAACTCTTAATGGAGTAGTATCATCACAGACGAGCATACTGTCTGGGGTTCCTCAGGGTAGTGTTCTTGAGCCCTTATTATTTCTAATTTATACGACCAGTATTTTAAAATCTATAGCTTATTGCAGTGCTCAGGCCTACGCTGATGATACACAGCTCTATGCTCACTTTCATGTCAATAATGCTCATAATGCTGAGTCATTAATTAATAACGAACTAAATAGTGTTTATGAACTGTTATTGGAACATAACCTTAAATTAAGTGCAGACAAGCCTTATGTGCTATTCTTTGGTGCAAAATATAGTGTAACTTTAATTAAGCAACAGATATCGTTGAAAATCAATGCAGTTCCTTTAAATGTTGTAGATTCCACTAGGAGTCTTGGCGTCATTTTGAACACGGGCCTAAGATTTCGTGAATATGTTAAAAAATTAAGTCAAAGGGCATTCATTAACCTTAAACTTTTGTATTCCAATAAACACTTATTAAACAAAACTTTAAAACGTAATTTATGTGGGAGTCTAGTGTTATCACATTTTAACTACTGTGACTTTATCTATGGCCCGTGTCTGGATCTTGAGTCCAGGATTCGTATTCAAAAAATCCAAAATAGTTGTTGCAGATTTGTTTGCGGCCTCGGAAAATATGATCATGTGTCATCCAAAATAAAAGAATTGGCTTGGTTAAAAATGGAGAAGCGCCGAAATCTGGTAAATTTTACCCATCAGCTTATTACGAGTAACCACCCATCCCCTCTCAAAGCAAAGTTTATAGTGCGTCATCACAACCGTGTGCGCAGTAATCTGCGTGTTATCAATCCCTAGACACAGGACTTCCCTGCACAAAAGAAGCTATGTTTATAATGCAGTTACGTTGTACAATTCGGTGCCACATGATTTAAAAGAACAAACATCTTATATAAAATTTAAAAAGGAATATAAAAAATATCAATAAAATAGTTTTATTGTCATACACAGCGTACAAGCCGACATTCCCTACTTATAAAAGATATCTACTCTTAATGTAAAAATGTTAGAATATAGCAAAAAAGAAAAATATATGATATGTAGTAATACAGTGTACCTTGGATAATGAATAATGTGTAGGTGTTTTTCTTTCTTTGCTGCCTTCACTTCATTCTTTTGCTTTTCACTCTTTTGTTGTAATTTACTAGCCTCTTCTATCTTTTTTTTTTTGCTTCTAGTGGTTAAGTAGAATAGCTTGAAGCTAGACTTCGCCACACTTAAGCATGATTCTTAGAAAGTGTAATTTTAATTTTTTGATGCTAATAAGAGTCGTTTTTATTTATTTATTTATTTTATTTAATCTATCTAAATCTAAATAGTTTTTTTGTCTACAAAAATTCTGTCAAAATATGTGAGGTTAGTGGTATGGCATCTTTAGTTATTTGTCGTATTTTTAGTCCTGCTTTTCTGCTGGCTATTTGCACCGCAGTCTTTAAGGGGCGTTAAGTTAAGTTTGATCACGTATACCCGTTCTTATCAGTTTATACAAAGTTGTTCGGAATAATTATATTATTTATCTGGTTATTTAATTTATGTTCTAGTTAAGCTTATACCCTTGTATTGTCCTAAACCGTAGTAGGTTATCTCATTGTTCTTCTTTTTTTTTTTGAGGGATTATGATGTTAGGTTGGCAGCACTCTCGACAGTCAGTTGTCGTTTTGAGGAGAAGGGGTTTCTTGGAATTCCCGTGATTTTGGTTCTGATCCGTCGATTGAGAAAGAAGCCAATTTTCCGACTGAGAGTTCTTTACTCCTCTTTTATTGATAAGCCTTCATTGATTCTATCATTCCTTGTGTGTTTACTTATTAGAGATTCAGTGTGTAATTTCCTTTTCTATTGGGTTTAGAGCATTTTGGCGTTATTCATGCATTTTTGCATGTAAGGTTAAGTTTTAACCACATGGGGTTTAATTACAACTTTATGGCAATAACCCTAAGACTAACCTGAACTAACCTAAACTAGATCCAAGACAAGCCAACGAGGAGGGCAGGGTAGTAAGTATTCGAGTATCGAACTACGACCTGGTGCCTCCACATTTAAGAGCCACCGTTCAACTATGTGACAACCAATTGCATAGGTTGCCATAGCCTATATTAAATATTCTTGTTAAAAAAACAATTTTGGCAGTTAACCAAAATCAAATTTTCCTGGTACTGGATGCTGAGGGCACGTGAATCGTTTCCTGCGCACACGCACCGCTCGCAGAGCGCCATAAAGGATTAATCCGGTAGTGCTGTAAAATGTAGAAAAATTAGTTTGTTAATCACGTTCAAACATAATTAGGGCGTGGGAGGAATTTGCAATTTATTAATGTAATATTGTCTAAGTTGTTTTCTGGAGACTATTTTTTATGTTAGCTTTCGTAATAGAGAAGTATTTTTTTTTTATTTGTTTATTTATTTAAATACTTGCCTTACAGGTTTACAAGCCCAACTATAAGGCACACACAGAAATATTTACAGCATTGAATATACTGGGTGTTACTTATTGATAGGCTATTATTCCAAGGGCGCATTTCTAAACCAAGTTCAAGTAGAAAAGTTCGTATAAACATGTGTCCTAAATAGCCTGGTTTTTAAGATACAGCAGTGTGGAGCTGGTGCGGATAGTCCTGGCACGGATTAGTTTAATCACGTTTTAACGAAATAAAATTCTTAAACTTTCTTTGAATACTTTAAAATACAACAGCTGCATATTCCATTTTTGACCTAATGTTTGTAATGTATAAGCTTTTGATATCTCGATACTTATAAAATCCCTCGTACTTCTCAAAATAAAATCATATGCCTTAGAAGCTTTAGTAACAATGGTTTATAAATTAGTACGGAAAGTTTATGGTTAAAAATCGCAATAAGATCTCTAAACCCTTGAATGCGAGTAACTAAATCTTCACTTATGTAGTACTGAAATATAACTGGCGATACTTTAGTTGTAAGAGATAAATTATTCAACTAACAAACATTCAACGGCGACCTATTTGTCACACACCAATCACTAATCAGTTTGAGATTGTACTGAAGTTCAATACAGTCATCTATGGTTTTTACTCTGTTAGTTTGGTATCATCAGAAACAAGAACTTAATAATAAGATTGGAGTCAATGCCATTAATAAATAAGTTACAAAGAAAAGGTATCTGTGCAGAACTTTGTGAAACGCCTGAAAAAACAGAAAATTGACCTAATCTGGAACCATAGATTGAAACATATTGAGTGCTGCTAGACAAGTATGAATAAAATAAAGCAGCCATTTGATTTAGAAAATCCAAAATAGGATAGTTCATTAAGTAAGGTCAAATGCTTTCGAAAAATCTAGAGAACCTACGTCTGCTTGAGAACGATCTATCGCCTCCGTTACATCCTGAGTAACAATCATTAGATTTGTAGTCGCTTATCTACCTTTGTAGAAATCGTGTGAAGCATCGGATATTAAATTTCGCGGTAAAGAAATATATAATCGTGTAGAAGAAATTCAAAAGCTTTACAAAAATTACAGATTATTAACACAGGTCTATAATTAGTTACCTTCAATCCTTTTTTTATGAGCCGGACCAACCTTTAATGTTTCCCATATTGTGCGAAAAGTTCCTGTTTTAGGACAAAAATTAAATATTTTTAGAAACGGCTCAGGTTAGTTCTTTTCCCATAAATGCAGAAACAAAACCCGGACCTGTCGTAAAGTTCGGCTTTAACTCTTTTAGGGCAGTTATGATCTCCAGTTCCGTAAAGAATTTAAGATTAATAATGGGGGTAACATCGGTGTTTATGCTTTGGTTGTTTAGGTTGAACGCTTTTAGAATATCCAAGGTTGGGAGGATTTTTAAATGCTTTGTTTTTTAACGAAATGCCAACATTTTTAGGATCTTTCTTGATGTATGATTCCAATGTTTGTATACATTGTTTATAAGAAGCAGCAATGTATTTCTGTGCTTAATGCCTCAACAATTCAAAATTTTCGAATTCAGCGGGCATGCGGGTTTTTTTGTAGTTCTATGATGGTTGTGTTTTTCTTATTATTGCTTATAATATCGCTTAAAAACTAGGAAGAATATTTTCTTTTTGGGGGAACATTGTATCTGGGCATATACATATCTACCGTTTCATACAATTTACTACAAAAAATATTAGACAGTCTCAAGTAAGCTAGAGTTATCCATGCTGGACCAGCAGTGCGTTATTTAACTCATTAAAGTTTGCCCTTCGAAAGTTGTAATTCTTCTGAAAATTCATTTGTAACTCTAGCTTACAATAATTCATTTTTAAAAAGTTATGGTGAAGGCTTTCAACGAAAAACTATTAAAATACCTGGAATACTTCAAGATTATTAGTGACCGCCAGTATTCCGTAAGTCTAGATCAACAGATCTTGCTTATGTTGCTCACGTTTGGAATAATGCAATAGAACATTATGGGGAGTCCCGGGCTGTAGCATTTAACATTTCCAAGGCCTTTAAGTGAGTATGGCATGAGGGGCTCCTAATTAAAGTGAAAGCATGCGGAATGCCGGTTTAGTTTTCTTCATGGCCGTCAAGCTTTCTTAAAGACCGTTCTCTGCGAGTGTCGATGGTCGGATTTCTTTCAGACACATTTAACATCAACGCCGAAGTCCTTCAAGATTCTATATTGTCGCCCACCCTCTTTTTACTATACGTAACGATCTTTTGGAAAAAACTCCAAATAAAATATATAGCTTCGCTGATGACAGCACACTTGTTTCACCTTTACTTTGGATGCTCGGACATCAGCTGCCAATGCACATCTATATAGGCAGCAAAAAGTCTCACAACTCAACAAAGACCTGGAAGAAATTCTGTCTTGGTGTGAGAATAGCTATGTAGAATTTAACGGTAAAAAAACCCAGGCGGCAGTTTTTTCTAAAAAAGTTAATGTTGAAGAATCGGATATAGTCGTAACGGGACACTCGACTCTCTTGGCTTCATCAATTCATTTATTGGGCGTTAATTTTCTTATATGTCTTGGCATAGTCACGTTGCGACCATTGCTAAGGCAGCCTCGCAGAAGCTTGGAATACTGTTCCGAACTACGAACCTCTATACAACCCAACAACTTTTGATGCTCTATATAGCCCACGTTCGACCATCGCTGGAGCACTGCTCGCATATTTGGGAATCTGGTCCTAAACATATCCTGAGATTGCTAGATTCCATTCAGAGAAGAGCCATTCGCTTAATCGGTGACCATGACCTGACAAACAACCTGGAAAACCTTGAATACCAAGGCAAGTTGACGACTTGAGTCTATTAAACAAATATTTCCATGGCAAGTGCTCAACTGAGGTTGACTGCTTGATTCCACCCAGAGCGATGCATGATTAAAATACACGACCGGCCACTGCAGCCCACCCGTATGTGGTTCAGCTTATTGTTCCTCGAACGACACTGTTTAAAAATTCTTTTATCTGGAGAACGTCATCACTCTGGAACGACCTTCTTGAGGCAGTGTTCCCCAACTAAAATAATCACCACAGATTCCAGACTCACGTGAATCGTTTTCTGCGCACATACACCGCTTGTAGAGCGCCATAAAGGATTAATCCTGCAGCGCTGTGCCTTATCATAAAAAAAGTACCTAAGAGAGATTTCTGGACACAACCTGCGATCTCCCTTAGAGATACGATAAAAACCATAAATGTGCTGTATTACCAATCCCATAGTGTTGAAGCTTCTGAGCTTCTGCAGCAGGACTTAGTGATTCTTCCCAACTATGCTTATTTGTAGTCATTATTTGTAGAGCCTTAAAAAAATAAATCTATTTTACGAAATAGGCTTCTATTTGCTCTTTGTTCCCCAAAATGCACTAAAATACAACAAAAAATTACACTGCTAATCGTAAAAGACTTAAGATTATTATCGATCGATAATAAAAAATTTATTTTTGAAAATTCTATAGTCTTGATTCTCGACGAATTATCAGTATGAAGACATCATAATGTTTCATGACTTTTAGAAACTCATAGTCACTGACGTCATAAGAAATACTTTTGCAATATACTTTATATCAAACGCAGCAACATTCCTAATACTGAAAAATAAAAAAAAAAACAATTCCCTTTAATAGTTCACGTGCTCCACGTACAGAACAGAGCTGCGGCTATCCCGGTAACAAATACCAGTAATTTTCCGACAACTGTGCCTTTTTGCATTGTTTCGCAATCGAGAGCCGTGTCATGCGTTACGCCCATATTAATAATTTCGGTCTCGAGTCCACCAACGGATTGTATTTACTGTTTTGCTAACAGCTACGTCTTGCATTTTATCTTGTGCCTTTTAATATTTTAAGATGGGTTATTCCGATGAAGGCCGCCGGGAGCGATCTGAATTTCTGACCTCCCGGAGATTATCGAAATCTGGGAGAGAGGATGCGTTTGCATCAAAATGTTTTGTATACGATGGAAGGAGTTAGTTTTGAAAACCCGTGGCGTTAAATTAAATCACCAACAAAATCACATTTCTACTTTTTTTGCTATTTAAGATCACCTTGTTATTGCTAACATAAACTGGTAGGCCAAAATAAGGTTTACGGTGCAATAATTGTACATGGTATTCCTTAATGACATGCTAATATTTCAGAGTGGGACTCATCAGGTTATTATGTCTGCAGCGTCTAAAATATTTAGCTTCCCGGTGGCGGGAGCACTATTTTGTAATATCTCCGAAAGTACTTAAGATATAATATTGTTTTCAATTTTGATATTTATTAATACAATATTATATTATATAACAACTTAATCCAGACAATTCAAAAGAACATTAAGGAATGTACCTACTAAAGTGTATGTCTATACGGTGAATGCACAGGATTTCGCCACCTGTTCTAAGAAGTATTCGTCACAGAGATAGGTTAGCTAGAAAAATTAGACAGTATTCGAATAATTACAAACTTAAACTTGAATATGCTACGTACTTAGTTAGTGCATAAAATCACTGATAACAACACTGCAACGAAAAAAACTGAGCTGACCTTCGATATTCATGCTACCTTTAGGAGTCATTAATATTACTGTCCCATTAGGTAAGTCATTTTTCCATTCCTGCTGCATACGAACATTCTTGAATAAAATTGTTAATGGAATAGCAACGCCGCTTGTACTCAGTCAGTATTAATTTCCAACAATAGTCGGCAAACATGTTTGGGGTTCATTTTCCAGTATACCGTTTTTTAATTGATGTAATGTCTTGGTGGAATCTTTCTTCATGCTCAGCTGATACTGTGATATTGCTCCCTAATTTTTGAGAAAGAAATCCAAATGAGAATAGGGAGAATGGAGTTTGAGCGACATGTTGCATTCCAAAAGGTGGTAGGCAGAGGGTAGTTCTTTCATGTGTTCGTGGTAGTTTTCTGATTTAGTGTTCCAAAGAACATTGTTGCAAATGTTTGCCAAATGCATCCCATACTCGTCTTTAGCTGCCATTTAAGATTATCCTAAAGTTCTCATCTTGAAACAGTTCTCTAATTTGTGGCTTAACAAAAAAGTTCTCTCTTTAATCTTTGCCTCACTAATACGTGAAAATGTTTCTCTTAGATATACGAAAGCACCTCCTTCTTTATCCAGTACTTTAACAAATTTTTTGATGATGCCAAGCGTAATGGGGTAAATATATCTTTTCCTTCTGAATTAGTGCTTCCCATACCACATTTTTTACACCAAGCTCAGTTGTTTCGCGTAGAGGTCAGTTTTTAAGTTTATAGGATTTAACTTTTCCACGCCTATCACTTAAAAAGCAACAGCGTTTTGTATATCTTGATTGTAGCCCTGTCAATAGTGCTACCACTTTTAAATCTGCAAATGTAATCTATTTGTGGTCTTCGTACTTTATTCAGCTCAGTATTGTCTTAATATTATCATAATATTAATCTCCTCCATATTTGCTGAGTGACCTCTAGAACCTGATGAATATTCGTGGCAATTAAAAAGTAAAACAGCCTTTAAACTTGATTTAGACGAATCTGTAAACAGCTATTATTGATCTGGTGCATGGGGTAAGCTAAGTTCTGTAATTGAACTGGGTATATCGTAACAATACATTAAATAATCTTCCATTGCAAAAGGTCTTAATGTTGCTTTTTTTTCTGTATATGGATACCTTAACTTATTTTTCCAAAAGGTTCCATTGCTGCAGACGGGATCCAAGAAGTTCTGCTTGTGCCTTTGGAAGGTCCAAGTCACAAACAAGATAACTTAATTTACCTTATGTGATTAAGTGAGGCTTAGAAGAAAAATCGTAAGAACTAATGATGTAGCTTGGTTTAGCTTCTGCTAAAGATTCCTCAGATTTCGATTTCGAATCAAGAGTATAACTTTCAAGATGCTGGGGAATGGGTAGTGAGATATCATGGGGCATCAGTCTGATTGCAGAGGGAATACTAGGGTAATAAATGCTGCGCTTCGTTTTGTTAGTAATTCCTTTTCAAAAACATCATCCATTGGTTTCAGTGATTCCCTCTAATCCAATGGAACGGCGAACAGCATTCATAAGTACCTTTCGACCACCTCATCAATGTTTTCCAACACGACCTGCGACACATTTTTATCTTGTCCTCAGTCTTTTCTACAAGCGGAGACAAAGGTTTTTGGTGCGCTCTCCGCAGTAATTTCGCCACAGGTATAACAAAAAAATACGTTAAATGCGGATAATAGGAATAGGTGATCACTAAACGAGGACACAGTAACAACTAAAGCAATGTTTAAGGGATTTTAAATAAATTGTCCAAGTTGTCTGCAGGTAATAAATAAATCACCAGTTCATTGCTTATAAAGGAGCCTCTAAAGCCTTTCCATGAAATTTGAGGGTAATTTAACAATTTACAGGTCAATTGTATACCCATTAAGCTCCAAATTTTACAAAATACTCATTTACTTCATAGCGAGGATTTTTCCGTCGAACAGTGAATCACCGACAATAAATTTATTGAGCTTCTAAGCTCTCGTGGGATTCTGTGTACAATTTCTGACACATAGGGCAAAAATATTACGGTATCGTCGGCTTAAAAGCTTGTGCTGTCAAAAGAATCCGTCGGTCACAGGTACAAACACCACCTAACTCGTATATAAGTTACGGTCCATATTATACGCCTACAGGCTACTGTACGGTAGGTGGAACAGTTACACAGTCGTAGGATTACGCATATCTAAGGAAAGCCCTTAAGGGGTGCGCACTTAGATCGCGTTTATCAAGACGTAGGGCTAGCAGTAGCGATCACCAATTTTCTACTATACAAGAGTGTTTGTCTGAGCGGCAGCCATATTTTCGAGCGTAAATAAAATTTTGAACCTGACAAATTGTGTCCAAGCAAATCTTAGACAATCAAAAAATATCTCATTGCATAAGATAAGCATTATTATTAATATTCAAGTCACGATAAATCTGATATACGGTTCCTCCACGTCAGTGGGTCTCAAGTAAGCGGTAGGTCAGGAATTAAGGCTGTCCCCTGTAGCAGCTTCAAAATTGCTACTAGTATTAGTGATTATAGGAGAAATATCAAATTAATCTTGATTTTTTTAGCCATATTTGCAGTGAATGCATTTTTCTTTGTATATTCACTTAACTAGTTACCATCTTTTTAGTTCCTTTGTTAACAGAAAATCTGAGAAAATAAGTAAGATTAGTGATACTTTCTCTTAGCGAATTACTTTAGTTCTGTTTTTCTGTTGGGTATTTGCACCGCACTCTTTAATGCGCGGCCGGTATGTTGGACCACGTATTTCCGTTCTCATCTCCGTCGGCGAATAGATTTAACCACGTATTTCCGCTTGCATCTCCGCCGATTCGCAGAACACTCCTACTAAGTCTATTGTGTCCTAATTGTTTAATACAATTATTATATTCTTTATTTCGTTATCTAAATTATGTGCTGGTTAAGCCAAGGCTCTTGCATTGTTCTAATCCGTAATAGGGTGTTTCACTGTTTTTCTTTTTATTTTCGGATATTTTGTTGAAGTTTGCAAGAACTTTTAATTTGTCGGGAAGAGCTGCAATTTTGGGATATTAAGTTTTTTGGTGACTTTTCTGTCCGAACGTCCAAGGGGTTAGCCACGCCGTAAGGAGTCCTTTTGGAAACGGAGACCTTTCAGAGGTAAGCTTTTTTTATTTTTTTGTAATTTCGTTGTTTTATTTCATTAGAGATTCAGTGGGTAATATTAATTTTCTGCTATTTTTAGGAGCTTTTGTTTACGCTGCCAAGGGTTTTTTAACACGCCATTGTCAAGTGTCGCTGCTTTTGTCACGGTCATGCCGTTCTTCTGCCTTCCGTTTTTTTTTGGGTTATGTTTAAACTAACTAACCTGAACTATCCACATTGGTATCTAGCTGGTAGTATCTAACCTTTTTAGGATACGCTAGACGGCTATCTTCAGTTGCAAGTTGGTCTCGATAAGCTACAAGATGACCATATGAACTACGCACATGGTAAAGCAAGTCGACCTGTTCTTTCTGGAATAACTCTGGACTATTTCCCGAGAATCGATTGAAGCCCTGCTGATAACAGAAACAGCAAGTCCGCAGTAAAGTAGCAGGCCCGTAATAGTGCTCATTATCTACTAATCTTCTTTTTTTTTTATTATCTACTTACCTCTTTTTACCGTTCCTTTTATAATTAACCCAAAATAACCTTTTTTTATAACCATTTTTTACCTCCATTTTGTTAAACTGAAAATTGATGAATGTAAAGCTATCTTGATATGAGGTAATTTTTCATAGCCATACATCTCATATTGAAAATATAAAGGTTCTAGAATCTTCCACTAGGTTATGTAGGGCTTACATCTGGAAGAGCTATTTGATACTTTTCCCTACATACAGGGTATATGCCAACAAGGGCGCGTCGGTCAATAGTTGCTAAACCGTTGAACTTATGGGAAAATCTTCTTCATAAAACTTATAGCGTTTCGCCTCTGCTATAACCTAAAATTATTTTTAAGAATACAGGGTGTCTCAAAAAAGAGTAATACCAGAAACTATATTTTTGTTAAATGGAATACCCTACCTTTTTATGTGGCATATAAAGCCTCTATCGGTTGTGTATTCAACTTTTAATTTGTATGTATATTGAATGCAGCGTTGCCAAATTATGAATTAAAGAAAGAAAAATCAGTCAAAAACATACTTTTTTTAAACTGTTATATCTCCGCCACTGCTTCTTAATTTCCCTGACAAACATGTAACCTAATGCTGGTCTAGTTTATCCTAGACCGTCCTCACTTTTCGATTTAATTATACAGGGTGTCCAGAATACTTTTTCAAACATCTCTATTTTCAATTCGATTTTAATTGAATTTCTTAAACACAACACCCTGTATATTATTTTGCCGTCGAAAAGCCTAAAGCGTCCCCTTTCAGAAAATATTATATTTGCCGTATGTATCTCGCTATCATTTTGAGATATTAAGGTCTTTCCGTAACTTTACAAAGAAAATTTTAAAAATTGTAGGCGGCATGGCTTAAGGAATCGAAACAATTGTTAGTCATTGGTTTACAAATATTTATAGCAATATAATATTATATTTAATATATTTTTTAGGTACAAAATATCAATAAACGCAACATAAATAAATAATTAACATAAACATAATTATTTTAAATAAATTAATTTATTAGATATTCAAACACTCTACCATTTTGCTGTAAACATATATTTAACTTGTCTGTTAAAGATCTATTTACATTTTGTAACATTAAGGAAGTAACTGAATTAAATGCTTCTCTTATTCTTTCCCGCATGTTTGCCGCTGTAGTTGGAGGTGTTCCGTAGACCAGATCTTTAACGTATCCCCATAGGAAGAAATCAAGTTTTGTCATATCTGATGACCTTGCAGGCCACAGAACAGGTCCGCGTCTTCCGATCCAACGGCCAGGAAATTTTTCATCCAGAGTATTTCGAACTCCAATATTAAAATGAGCAGGCGCCCCATCTAACTGGAACCACATTCTTCTTAATAGTCCTAGTGGTATACAGATTATCAAGATCTTCATTTAAAAAATTTTGAAAAATATTCCCATTGAGGTGTCCATCAAAAAGATGAGGTCGTATTACGTGGTCTCTAATTATGCCTCCCCAGACGTTTAAGCTCCACCTATGTTGACCTTAGAAAATGTGGATTTTCATCGGCGTAGAAGTGCAAATTATGTCTGTTCACATGACCATTATTGTGGAATGTCGCCTTATCGGTAAACAATACAATATTAAAAAATCGTACATCCTCTCGAATTCGAGCAAGACCCCAATTACAGAAATTTATTCTATTCTCAAAATCTTGTCCATCAAGTGCTTGATGCAGCTGCACACGATATGGATGGAACTTATTCTTACGCAACATTCTCTTCACAGAAGTTTGACCTAAGACCAACAAATCACTTATGTCTACTGTGCTTCTATGTGGATCTTCATAAACAGATAAACAACAGTTAAATTAATTTTCTTCGTTTACCACTAGCTTTATTCTTTCATGCTTTTCGTACTTAACTGTCCCAGTTCTATCAAATCTATCCATCAGTCTTTAAAATGATCTTGCATCTGGAAGCGTTCTATCAGGAAACCTCTCGCAGTACACTCGGGATGCCAGAAGACAATTCTTTAAGCATTCTCCAAGGATATAAATCATATCAATTGATTCTTGGTTCGTATATTTCATTTACTACAAAATACTTCTTACTGAAGGAAGATACTATGCACAAAATTGCACCAAATGTCACAGGATTACAAAAGTAAAATTACTGACAGCGACATACCAACGAATAACAATTGTTTCGATTTCTTGGGCCATGCCGCCTACGATTTTTTAAATTTTCTTTGTAAAGTTACGAAAAAACCTTAATATCTTAAAATGATAGTGAGATACATACGGCAAACATAATGTTTTCTGAAAGGGGATACTTTAGGCTTTTCGACGGCAAAATAATATACAGGGTGTTGTATTTAAGAAATTCAATTAATATCGAATTGAAAATAGAGATATTTGAACAAGTATTCTGGACACCCTGTATAGTTAAGTCGAAAAGTGAGGACGGTCTAGGATAAATTAGGCCAGCATTAGATTACATGTAAAATTGTCAGGGAAAAAAAAGGAGCGGCGGAGATATAACAGTTTAAAAAAAGTATGATTTGGACTGATTTTTCTTTCTTTAATTCATAACTTGGCAACGCTGCATTTGATCTACATACAAATTAAAAGTTGAATACACAACCGATAGAGGCTTTATATACCATATAAAAAGGTAGGGTATTCCATTTAACAAAAATATAGTTTTTGGTATTACTCATTTTTGAGACACCCTGTATTCTTAAAAATAATTTTAGGTTATAGCAGAGGCGAAACGTTATAAGTTTTATAAAGAAAATTTTCTCATAAGTTCAACAGTTTAGCATCTAGTGACCGACGCGCCCTTGTTGGCCCACCCTGTATATACTCTCAATTATCAATAATTACGTCTTATTTAATAACCCCAAACCTTTAAATTTCACAATAACAAATACAGTTATTCGGTATTATTCTCTTGGTTTAGGCTTAATAAGATAAGTAGCGTCCAAAGGCAAGCCAACGACGACGTGAAGGTATAAGTATTTCCCATTGGTTTATGACCCAGTGCCTCTGCAATTAAGGACTGCCATTCGCACTGTCCTATTGTCAATGATAAGTAACGTTCACGTGTCACGTCCCAACGCAGTCAATCGATTTTGTAATTATTGGCCAAAATAATAACTATACCATCTTATCAAGTATGCCTTCTCAGGCATACAGTGTGGCCCAAATTGGGCCTACATGTATGGGGATCTTGGAAACTATAGAAGATAGAGAAACGGTTAAATAGGGAAAGTTTTTGACAATTATATTTCTAACTGAAAACCGTTTAGTACGCGGCCCTATCTTTTTTGGTTTTTGAAATATGTTGAAAAAACCAAAAAGATGTATTTTCGAAAATATGCTGTAGATTTCTTATTATTCACTATTTTGGCAATCTGTAAAAACATTTTTAAAGCAACTTTTTAAGTAGATTTCAGTTCTGCAATTTGGTTTTGAACACGACGTTTCAGTTATTTTATACCATCATCAGGTTCATTTTTTCTTATGGGCGCCATATTGTATTTTATACTCAAAAGGTAGCTCATGACGTCAGCTTTTCAACGATGTATTATTTGTTGGAAAATAAATGAAATTGACTTGAAAAATAAAGAAAATTAATTTTCGCAACACGTCAAATTTGACAACTGCACTATAACTCCCTAAATTGAATACCAATTAAAAGGTTTACATTTTGTAGTATTCACAAAACACTGCTTGCATTGTTTCAATCAACAATATTACAATAACCTATGAATCAAAAATAAAATCCAGTAGCCTATGACCTTACAATAACCTATGAATCAAAAATAAAATCCAGTAGCCTATGACCAACCACTACCGTTTGAAAATGAAACAAAAATATTACTTGTCAGAAAGAGTAAAAGTATAATAGTTTTTATTATTATTATCTAATAATAACGATTTATTTGTGTATTCTGGATTTAAAAGAAAATGGCATTGTTTTTCTCACGAAGAAAAATTTGATTTGCTAGAATGTTACATTCATTGCAACAGAAATGCAAACCTTGCATTAGAAAGGTATTTAAAAAATTTTCCTGAAAGACCGCAGCCAAGTGTCAGACTTTTTCCAAAAATTGTTATGAACCTGAGAAACCATGGAAGTTTTGAAAAACCGCGGCCCAAGAGTTACGAAAAAGCAGGTAATAACGAGCGTGACGAAAATGTCAGAGCCTATTTTAATGCCGCTCCGACATCATCTACAAGAGCGTCGGCAAGAGACTTACCAACCCCGCGAAGTACCATACAAAGAGTCCTTAAGGAAAATTAATATCGACCATACAAGCCAACTATAGTTCAGGGTTTACGAGAAACGGATTATCCAAGAAGAATGCAGTTTTCAAATTGGTATGTGAATCAATGCGAACAAAATCATGATTTCAGTCGTCTTGTAATTTGGACCGATGAATCGCATTTTACCAACTGCGGGGTATTTAATAGACATAACCATCATTTTTGGGCAACAGAAAACCCTCACCAATTGGCTCAACGAAAACTGCAAACCCGATTTGGTTTTAATGTATGGTGTGGTATGTATGGTAAGTAATGTCACCTAGTTTGCTAAATACATAGCAGGTATTAAGTAACCCAGCTTTACTTTTCTCCTTACATTTTAGACAACAGACTTATAATAGGACCATTCTTTTATAATCATACGTTGAATGGCCAAAGATACTTGGAGCTGTTAGAAGATCAAATATTACCGGCAATTAGAGCAAGAGTTCCTCAAGATCAATTGAATAATATTTGGTTTCAACAAGACGGTTGTCCCGCACATAATGTTCGAGAAGTTCAAACTCTCTTAAGACAGATATTTGATGACAAATTAATTTCAAACGGCGGACCAGTTAATTGGCCTGCTAGATCCCCTGATATAACTCCTCTCGATTTTTATTTATGGGGTTATGTAAAAAATGAAGTATATGAGTTTGAACCCCCGGAATCTGTACAAGAATTAGAAGAGAGAGTGAGGAATGTGTTTACGAGCATAAATGGCAACACGCTTAGCAGGGTCATCAATACTGTGTTAAAAAAGTGTAAAAAATGGATTAATAAAAACGGCCAACATTTCGAATAAGTATAGTAAGTTAGATATTTTTCTTATTTTCTTTTCAAAACAATAATTATTATTCATTGCGTTTTTAGTTTTCTTTATTTGAAATGTTAATATGAGATTTTTAACCATAAGGAAAAAATAAAATAATGTATTATAATATTATGATATTTTAAACAAATTTAACCCTGCCTAATGTGTTCTTCTCAAATTTGACGTGTTGCGAAAATTAATTTTCTTTATTTTTCAAGTCAATTTCATTTATTTTATAACAAATAATACATCGTTGAAAAGCTGACGTCATAAGCTACCTTTTAAGTATAAAATACAATATGGCGCCCATAAGAAAAAATGAACCTGATGATGGTATAAAATAACTGAAACGTCGTGTTCAAAATTAAATTGCAGAACTGAAATCTACTTAAAAAGTTGCTTTAAAAGTGTTTTTACAGATTGCCAAAGTAGTGAATAATAAGAAATCTACAGAATATTTTCGAAAATACATCTTTTTGGTTTTTTCAACATATTTCAAAAACCAAAAAAGATAGGGCCGCGTACTAAACGGTTTTCAGTTAGAAATATAATTGTCAAAAACTTTCCCTATTTAACCGTTTCTCTATCTTCTATAGTTTCCAAGATCCCCATACATGTAGGCCCAATTTGGGCCACACCGTATATACCCAACATATAGCTTATTACATCTACAATGTGTGTTAAAAATATTTTCAATACTGTTTCGAAAAATGATTTAAATAATATAGAAAACCATCAAAGCCTGGTCAATATATTGGTTCCCTCCATCAGCTATTTTACATTCTCCTATAGTCGGAAGTAATGGCCGGTTTAATCCTCACGTATATATTCGTCATATTCTTCAGTTATCCTGCTTCCGCCCGCGGCGCTTTGCGCGGCAAATGCTTGGGCGGCACGCGATGAAAGGCGGCCGTCGCCCCTGGTCACGCGCCGCCCTCAAATTAGCCCGTGCCGCAACGCACCTGCGACGCTACGTCCTCCGGCCTTCGCGGTTGATAACATCGCCGATGACAAGGATGATCTTCGAGATAATACGGACGATCAAAGTACATTGTTTTCAAAATTTTAGGTATTCTCTTCTTCATTCTTAACCTTGTCCTCCGGTGTTTTAAATAACGATCAATGTTATGCGAGTCAATATTTTCTGTCTTTTTTTCTTTAGTTGCTTTTGCGCTAACGTTACAGGCACATAATATTGTTGGGATTTTTTTTTTATAGTCGGGCACGAGCAGTGCAGAAAAAATATTTAAGGCGCTCTGGGAGCAGGAGTTGTATAAAGTCTTTGTAGATTATCGTTATACCTATTAGTTGAGGAACACGATCCCAGAAAGGTCGTTTCACTTTCTCCGGATGAAGGGATTTTTCAACAGTGTCATTTGACACCAAAATATTTCACCGGATGGGCAGTAGTATAAATCCACCACTCAATTAATTGACATTTGTTATAAGGGTATCTGTATCTTTATATTACATATCAGAATTATGTGAAAAATCCAATCTTGGTTTATGGTTAACAGTTTCACCAATATCAGAAAACAAAGCTAAAATATGCATAGGGTCAAGTTGGGTAACTGGAACCCAGAGGTATCTGGGCCTATCTCTATTTCTCTCATGTTAGCCATTTTTATAAATATTTCTCAAAAAATCCCTATTATTATTTGCTCTTTCCATTACCTCAAAACAGAATACCATTCTCCGTTCTTCATCACCTTGCCTTCAGGCGCATTTAGCACTTTTAGTGGGTATTGATTATACAACGCTCATGATGCAGTCGGGGAATAAACAAGATACTAAAATTTGACCAAATGAATGGTGTATTTGCTTTTTATGGATCGATTCTTTTATCGTCTTGAATTTGAGATTAACGGATGTTAGATTGTGAAAGGTTAATAGAGAATCTCGTCTTGGTCAGGTTTTCACTTCTGTATTATAGCCTTAAGCACACATCATAATTTTATTCTCTAAAATCACTGTAATTTTAGAAACAAAAATCTACGGCCGTCAGAAACGTAGAAACTGAAACTGGACTTACAAAATCTAAGGCGCAGAGAATTTTGAAGTCCAATAAATATTTTCCCTATGTTGTTAAAATTACCCAATATTTGCATCCTGGTGATAATGTGAGACGATTGGAATTTTGTCACTGGTTTTTAAATAAATCTAAAGAGGATCCTCCTTTTCACCAAAAAGTAACCTGGTCAGATGAATATCGAATTACAAATTGCGGTATTCATAACCGACATAATGAAAGACATTGGAACTTCACAAATCCCCACATGGAACGACCTGTTCGCCAACAAGCTCGATTTGGGGTAAATATAAGTTCTTTTTTTGTTTCAAAACAAACTGGTGTATCGCTTTTTTGAAGAAAATTTAAATGCAGATAGATATCTGGACATACTCCAATCAAACATTTTCGATATCCTTGATGATGTTCTTGTAAATGAAATATTAGAGATTTACTTTCAACAAGATGGCGCCCCTACCCATAAAGCTTTTCGAATAAGAGAATATTTAAATACTCACTGTAGAAACTGTTGGATAGGAACATATGGACCTATTAGGTGGTCACCATGATCTCCGGATCTAACACCTCCAGATTTTTTTCTTTGTAGAACGTTGGAATATAAAATTTTTAAAGAAGTCATTTTAACCCGAGAACAACTTCATCAAAGAATTCATTAGGCCTTTGCAAAAATAAAACCATTACACATCATGAATGCCTTAAAATCTGCAAATAACGGAGGAGCTTTCGAACATTTGCGATGATTCCCGTTATTTTTTACCTTAATCTAAATCTTTTATTTCGTTTCAAAGTAATAAAGTTTAAATAAATCGCCTAGGAAACCGATATCATCCATGGTGTGTTATGTATTTGAAACGAGAATTTAAAATGCTATCTTTTCAGATTAAAATAAATAGGGTGTTTTATTTAAAAAAATGAGGTTAGGTCCAATACCTTTTTTACCTGTCCCCGTATACTTATTCTGAAAGCGGCAGATTATTCAGCAATCATTATAAAGAATCTTTTGTATAAAACATTTTTCTGTATCTCTTTTAACTAAGAGAAAATTTTCAAATTTTGATTTTACCATTTTAAGTTTGACCCGAATAGAGCACATGACACCTATATTACTTTTCTGATAGCACTAACAATTATTATTACGGAGATACCCTAAAAAAGTCGGTAAATCTAGTTTTTAACTTTTTCCATATAACTGTTAAAAGTAGGTATTATCGAGGGCTGGTTGAGCAAAAGTCAATATTTCCAGTTGCGATTACGCAAAATTTTATTTTATACGTGAACGTTTCAGGTAGGGGGTCGACAGCGGTCTCGTTGGCTATTTTGGCTCATTAACTCTTTGGATTTAAATGGAATACAAATCCCTCGAAATTTTAATGTTGAAGAACCGGATATAGACATAGCGGGACACTCAATTCCCTTGGCTTCATCAATTCATTTATTGGGCGTTAATTTGGATAGTCATATGTCTTGGCATGGCCACGTTGCGGCCATTGCTAAGGCAGCCTCGCAGAAGCTTGGAGTACTTTTCCGAACAAAGAACCTCTATACACCCCAACAACTTTTGATGCTCTATAAAGCCCAAATTTGACCATCACTGGAGTACTGTTCGCATATTTGGGGCTCTGCTCCTAAACATACCCTGAGATTGCTAGATTCCATTCAAAGAAGAGCCATTCGCTTGATCGGTGACCATAGTCTGACAAACAACCTGGAAAGCCTTGAACATCGAAGGCAGGTTGACGACTTGAGTCTATTTTACAAATATTTTCATGGCAAGTGTTCAACTGAGGTTGCCCGCTTAATACCACCCAGAGCGGTGCATGGTAGAAATACACGACGAGCCACTGCAGCCCACCAGTACGTGGTTCAGCTTAGTGTCCCTCGAACGACACTGTTTCAAAATTCTTTCATCTGGAGAACGTCATCACTCTGGAACGACCTCCCTAAGATCGTCTTCCCCAACGAGTATAACTAGTATCCAAAGATTCAAGACCAACGTGAATCGTTTCCTGCGCACACGCACCGCTCCTAGAGCGCCATAAGGGATTTATCCTGTAGTGCTGTGCCTTATCATAAAAAAAAAAAAAAAAAAATTGAAGGATGCAAATCTACAATAATTGCTTTGAAATTTGTGGAGCTCTTTCAAAATCGCCTCTCCTATACAGTGTGGCCCAAATTGGGACTACATGTATGGGGATCTTGGAAACTATAGAAGATAGAGAAACGATTAAATGGGGAAAGTTTTTGACAATTATATTTCTAACTGAATACCGTTTAGTACGCGGCCCTATCTTTTTTGGTTTTTGAAATATGTTGAAAAAACCAAAAAGATGTATTTTGGAAAATATGCTGTAGATTTCTTATTATTCACTATTTTGGCAATCTGTAAAAACATTTTTAAAGCAACTTTTTAAGTAGATTTTAGTTCTGCAATTTAATTTTGAACACGACGTTTCAGTTATTTTATACCATCATCAGGTTCATTTTTTCTTATGGGCGCCATATTGTATTTTATACTTAAAAGGTAGCTTATGACGTCGCTTTTTAACGATGTATTATTTGTTGGAAAATAAATGAAATTTATATTTTTTATATTTTATGTCTAATATTGCTTCTTCAATGAATTCTCTATCAAAAATGTATAATATGTTCTATGCATAATGTTGTCCGTTTTCGAGATAATTACAAATACAATTTTCTGATGTGTTTATTAATTAAAATACATTTAAAATGAACGTAAAATAAAAAAAAAAAACAATGATATTATAAGAGATGCTCAAAGTGACTACCATGTTCGGTCTGACAATATCTCGTATCTTTTGAGGAGTTCCGTAGGGCAGGCAGACCTTATAACTTCTGCTGGAATTTCTCTACAGGCGCGTGAAATTTTATTTTTTAAATCCTCCAAACTGTTTGGTTTTTCAGTATAAACTACCTGCTTTAAATATCCCCACAAATAAAAATCTAAAGGTGTTAAATCCGGAGATCGTGCTGGCCACCTGACAGGTCCTCGATTCCCAATCCAGTTTCTCCCATAATTATTGTCTAAATAATCTGATACAATCCGGGAGTTATGTGGCGGACCACCATCTTGTTGAAGCCAGATATTAAAACGTTCGTTTATGGGAACTTCTTCCAAAAGCGTAGGTAAGACCTCGATTAAAAAATTTAAATACCTTTGACCGTTTAATGTACCTTCATAAAAGTGAGGACCAATTAATCGTCCATTAAAGAGACCACACCCACATTTACTCCCCAGATATTTTGGAAATGAGTTTCCCGAACCCAATGTGGATTTTCAACCGACCAATAATGAATGTTATGACGATTCACGATTTTGTTATTGTGGAATCGCGATTCATCACTCCACATAATTTTTTCCAGAACCCGTGGATCCTTATTGTACCAGATGAACTTTAATGGGGTGGTATCCGTTGTTAATTAGAATTCGCTCAATGAAGTCTTGCTAATACCCGTTTCTTCTGATATGCCTCTTACTGACACATGAGGGTTTAGTACTATGAGTGCAAGGACATTTATTATGTTAGTTTCGTTTCTTACTGGTCGAGCATGTTGTGAACCCCTCGAGGTAGGAAAAGAACCCGTTCGCATTTTTCTTTCCACATTTGCAAAAGTGCAAAGCGATGGTGTTGGACGATCTGGAAACCGCTCCCTGTATAACCGTTGTGCATCCCGCGATTTTTTCTTGCACTCGCCGTAGATTAACAGCATGTCAAGATATTCGTTCGGAGTAAAAAGTGATGGCATAGTTATTAAAATTAATTACTTACTACTTTGACCTCTTATCTTCTAGTTAAAAATTTATATCACTGTTAGAAATGTCAAAATTTATTTTAAAATGTCACTAGTTTGTTATTATAGTAATAGGTAATTATTGTTTACCTAATATTTCAAAGCATTTTCAAAGTTTTGATACTAATTTAATCTTACCATTATCTAGGAAACGGACCACATTAGGAATAGAACATATCATAGATTTTTGATAAATAATTGATTGAAGAAGCAATATTTGACATAAAATATAGGGTGTCCTATTTAAAAAAGTATAGTTGATATTAAAAATTGTACTTTTGAGGCACCCTGTATACTTAAATGTACTCTCTGTAGAAGTAGTTCTTTAAACCAAGAACTATTTCTCTTGAAACTTTTTTTATATAATGAACAGGGAAGAAGATATTTCGTGTATAAATAAAGTTGGGACACCCTGTATTTCCAAAATATTTCACTTTTGCCGTTTACGAATACATTTGTATTTATTTGCTAGTTCACCAGCAGCTTAGTAAATTTGCCGCTGGCGACTGATATAAAACTTTAGTTACTAATGGTATTATTTATGTGTGTGGAAAAATTATTTTCGAATCTTTTTTTTATATGTAGGTAGTTACGATAAAAATTACGTTTCTTTTATTATTTCCTTAATAAAGATATAACTATAAAACATAAATCGTCAGTCAGGGAGAAGTATTAAAATAATAGCATATCTTTAAGAGTCGTTTTTATGACGCTAAGCACTAAAAAATTATCATGTTGGAGCACCGCGCCCTCAGGTGCTGCAGGATAGCAGCAAATATTAAGTCAACGATGAGCCATCGATTCAATAAGAGTCTGGTAACTTTGATATTTTTACAGGAACTCTCACATGATTTACTTTAAAACATGAATGGTATGTAGGTAATTAATTAACTTTGTTAACCAATTATTTTTATATTTATACCTAGTATCTACTTTGCTGCTTCATACAGTGTCACCATTAAAGTCCGCACCATATGGAACTTTTTTTTATTAATGAGGTTAGTTAAAATTAAATTTCGGCAATCGTTTTTGCTTCAAATTAGACTAAAAATTATATAATCAAATGTCACCATCTGTCATTCGGTATCTGTCAAAAATTACATTTTAATCAAAAAATGCTGAAAAATGGCATTGTTTTACCGAATTTCAAAAAATTTTATTAGAAAAAGTTGTTTCTAGTACAATTCTTGGTCTAAATACCAAAGTTTCAGTTTTCTTGCTCAAAGTTGATTTTTTTGCCATTTTTTCTAATTAACTTTTTTTTTATTTAATGTAAGTTCGCTTAATGGATATTAAACTATTTGCTTATACCATACTCAATATTTTATTTAGTTTGTATGGGCTTTTTTTTACTAGAATGCCATTTTTTTCGAAATTTAAAATTAGAGGCAAAAAAATTTGACACAGGTGGTGCAAAGTTATCCTAATTTAAAAATTTTAACAGATAGACGTCAGATATTCCATTTTTTTGATAGTACATACACCTAAGAAGTTTAAAAAACTTATAATAAAATTCCCAGATATCAGATTAGTTCAAAATTTAGACACATTTTCTTTTTATCCACAATAAAATATCAAGGCAATTTTGAATTTTATAAGTAGGCTATGGAAAAAAAAACGAATTAGAGTGCCGAATAAATAAAAGAAATGTCATAAATTTGAATATTTTCGCAAGTTATAGTTTTCAGTGTTATCACCAATGTTGTCCATTCAAGAGAAAATAGAAATTGTCTTAATTTGTGGAGAGAATATGCCTCACCGGCAAGTATCTGCCATTTTTAATAAGAGGCATCCAGAAAAAAATTTGCAGCATAGCACTGTTTCAAGAATAATGTCAAAATTTAGAGAAACTGGATCTGTTCAAATAGCAATTTTAAGAAACCTCACGCGGCAAGTAAATACGATGAAGCAGCACAACTTGATGTTTGTTTAACTGTTATTGGACCACGGTCAAACTAGTGTAACCAAGATAAGTGATTCAACAGGGTGCAAGAGGGAAAGCGTTAGAAAAATTCTTCAGAAAAATCGATTTCGGGCATATAAACCCAAGTTTATAAACACATTAAAAGAACGCGATTTTGATATCCGACTTGATTTTTCGTTTTGGTATCAGGGACAATATGAGGAGAATATTCTTTTTCCATACAAGATATTATGGACAGATGAAGCCACTTTCTCTTTGAATGGTACCGTGAGCTCACAAAATTGCCGATGGTGGTCCCAAGAAAATCCTAACTTCACAATTGAATGTCGCGACCAGTATCATTTTAAAACCAATGTTTGGTGTGAAATTTTGAAAGATGAGCTTATTGGACCATACTTCTTTAGAGTAAACTTAACTGGTGAAAGGTACCTGAATTTTCTTGATAACGAGATTACCGAAGTTTTGGATAACATGCCCTTACACCATAGACATAACTTATGGTATCAGCTTGATGGTGCACCCATACATCAAACTGTAGCAGTGAAAGAACGCATAAACCAATTATTTCAAAACAGAGTTATAGGGCGTGATAGAGAATGTCACTGGCCACCCAGGTCGCCTGACATAACCCCACTAGACTTTTTTCTGTGGGGTTATCTTAAGCAGAAAGTTTATAAGAATCGACCGTTTAGAAATATCGACCATTTGGAACAAACGATAAGACAGTGTTGTGCCGATATAAGACCAAGCTTTTTACAAAATACTGTCAAAGACGTTTATAGACGGACGGGTGTTTGTATAGAGCGAGAAGGACGTCACACTGAAATGTGAAATTTATATTGCTTTTGTGTTACCTATTTCTAATGATTAAAGTTCCTTTTTGTTCCTTTTAATAATAATGATAGTTTTAAGTATAAAATAAAATTTTTATCAAATATTTAGATGTATTTGTCATTTGAAAAACGAAACATCTGACGTATATCTGTTAAAATTTTTAAATTAGGATAACTTTGCACCATCTGTGTCAAATTTTTTTGCCTCTAATTTTAAATTTCGAAAAAAAATGGCATTCTAGTAAAAAAAAGCTCATACAAACTAAATAAAATATTGAGTATGGTATAAGCAAATAGTTTAATATCCATTAAGCGAACTTACATTAAATAAAAAAAAAGTTAATTAAAAAAAATGGTAAAAAAATCAACTTTGAGCTAGAAAACTGAAACTTTGTATTTAGGCCAAGAATTGTACTAGAAACAACTTTTTCTAATAAAATTTTTTGAAATTCGGTAAAACAATGCCATTTTTCAGCATTTTTTGATTAAAATGTAATTTTTGACAGATACCGAATGACAGATGGTGACATTTGATTATTTAATTTTTAGTCTAATTTGAAGCAAAAACGATTGCCGAAATTTAATTTTAACTAACCTCATTAATAAAAAAAAGTTCCATATGGTGCGGACTTTAATGGTGACACTGTATATCAATAGAAGTAAATGGGTACATGTTTATTTCCTTTTGTTTGACACATAATATCGTTAGATTAAAGAATCCCTAAAATACGCTGTGAACTTAACCACACATGTCTTGAACTCTTAAAATTTAACCTAGGTAAGAGATTAAGGTGAATAAACTAGCTATATGGATGAAATCGATTTCCCTCTGCGACTAAATAAAATAAACATTGTTAATATAATAAATAAAACAAAATAAATACTAAAACATGTGTCATTTTTTTATCCGCTCACACTTCTACGAAATATGGTTTGAAAACAATCGTCTTTTTAGTCAAGTAAGGATTGTCAGTTTTATGCATAGCCTGTGTCAATGCACAATGAATTATTTGGGGCAACTGTGCGAGGCCTACGGCCATGCACTTTTTGAATATACAGGGCGAGTCAACAAGGTGTTCGCCTTCGATAGCGCCTAAACTGTAAGAGATACAAGAAAAAGTTTTATATAAAAGTTATAGAGTTTGCAATCGAGCATAACGTAAAAATATTGTGCGTTATACAGGATAGCTTAAAAAATTGGTACTACATAAAAATTATTTTTTTTAAATGAAACACCCTATATATTTTTTCTCTTTCTGATTCCGCTAGAAAGAATCTCTACAGTCATATTTACTTTTTTAAATTTGAATGCGACGTTGTCAAGTAAATATTTATTTCCTGGTATATTATGATTTTTATTTGACTCATTAAAAAAATTATAGTTGCCTATGGAATCAATAGAATTAAACAAAAATTTTACGATAAGTACCCTAGAGTACTTGGTACGTAACCATATCACTACTTGTTCTATTTATTATACTATATAGGGTGTTCGTGTTGACTTGGCAAATTTCGCTAATTTAAATATGCATTATGTCAATTTTTTTAAATAGAACACCATGTATTTTTTCAACTGATAAGGTGTATTTTTCCAATGCCTTTATTTTTTGTAAAATATGTCATCTACCCAAATCTTATAGTTTTTGAAATATTGTATATTTTATGAAAAGCTACACAAAAATTGGTAATTTTATTATTATAATCAAGAATGCCATGGGCAAAATAATTAAAATTGTAATATTCATTGTCACTACTTTTGATCTTGGTGTATTTTGACCATGAACTTTTCACATGCAGAACTTATTGACATAACTTATGCTTTGGGAGCAGGTGAAAAAAATTTATTTTTAGCTTTGAGGATTTATGCCCAACAACATCCACAAAGTAGACATCCTCATCGAACTGCTTTTAAGCGATTAAAAGAGAGATTTGAAAGAACAGGAATTATCGATTATGAAACACATGAACGAGTCAAGCCAGCGACTAACGATGAAAATAAATTAATGACAGCTTTAAGTGTAGTTGAAGATCCCCACAAGACTACTTGACAGCTAGGCAATGAACTGCCGTTTAGTGCATCATCATCATCAGTGTCAAGAATGCTTCGTAGTGAACATTTTTATCCATATCATATTCAGTTATTGCAAGAATTAGAGCCGCAAGATTATGAAAATAGAGTAATATTTTGCCAGTGGGCTGAAGGTATGATACAACGATAACCTCTTTTTTTTTTAATATGTTATGTTTAGTGATGAGGCTACATTTCATAGAAACGGATGTGTGAACAAACATAACTTCCATTATTATGATACTAGCAACCCCTTTTAACATTGAAAATGTTTATATTATCGCACGGGCACGTTAGTATGGGTACGAAATGCAACGAAATTCTTGTGTTGCATTCCCATACGTCACACCGAATTAAAATTATCCACAAACGGAACTACGCGAACCGCCGTCGCCGAGCCGATGGCCCGATGATGAGGGGGAAGGGAGAAGGGACGAAGGACGACGGGATCAGACCAAGTCGAGAGTAAACGTATGGTTTCGCAGCAGTCAGCGGGTGTGGCTGGCGTTCGCGATCGAGTGTAGCAATCGACCGTCGTCGCCACAGGGTGGTTTGGCTGGCGCGGCTGGAGCAGCGCGCTTCAGATCATATCACAGTACACAGACTGGATCATATTCGTATTTCGTAGTGAAAGCGCTTATCTATGATTTATAATGAACGCCGATAACATTAGTTGCATGCTGTTGTTGGAGGAAGAAGACGAAATGGAGATGTTAGCCCAAATTCCTCCAATTCGACATATTAACACTTGAATTTATACTATACCATATTTAAATCAAAGCTGCAGCATACTAAGTAAGCAAATCAATTTGATTAAGATGTCAAAGAATCAAAACATTTTAAAATTGTATCATTAGTTGGTATATCCGAAAAAATATCAAAATTAGAAAAAAGTCAGTGGCGTACATATTTTTGTCAATTATATCCGTTAAAGTGTTCCCCGGGACGCCACTGGACTTAATAAACTTAATCTAGTTAGGGCTAATTAAGTCTTTTATCATTATGAATGATGGTACCATATTGCAATAAAATCGGGAAAGGATATTTACAAAAATAATAAAGGAAGGATTAAAAAAAAAAAAAACTTTAACACCCTGCACATCAAAAACAGACACATGTGCAGGTTAGTTCAGGTTAGTACTTCTAAAGCACCCTGTATACATTTAAATATAACGTTCAAAAACACAAATATTTATATTAAAATATCGATAACAAACAATACAATGCAATAATGCGAAAATCACCGGTAAACTGAATACAACCCTGTCGCCCAGGGCCTTTTAGTTTTATTGCCGATTTACCAATCGAATTAGAGTTACGGTTGTCATTAAGTACTGATTAATGTTTCCTTCGTATGCATCTTGGATTTGAATATGGTATAATTATAAGCTTTGTAATGTTATGCTGAAAAATATACAGAATGGTTTTGTACACCTTACCGTTCTTCCCTACACTTGCTGCTACTTTTTCCATGCATTTTCTTTCATTACAACATTTTTGTAATTTTCGTTCTCATAGTTGTATAAAGGGGGGTCCTTTTGCACCTTCTCTATCAAACACTCGTCAGCAATTGCCGAAAACGGTGGCATTCTGCTGAGCGATCGCGGCTGGACTGGTCTCTCTAGCAGTCCGAACGCAACCGCTGCAATCGACGGCGAACGCTGTGTCGCCGAGCTGCGGCAGTTAAACCGTGTACATACAAATCGCATTAAACCAGTACCGATCTACCAATTGCGAACGCCAGCCGCGGCCGTTGACTGCTCCAGCGAAACAATACCTTAGAGGCGCGTTACAGTTAATAACCTTTATTTTACTATTTTTTATATTATGAATCAATAAAACTTATATCAGCTACCTAAATATTACATTCAAATCTATGACTTTTCGCAGATCTCAAATCTCACAATAGTCACAAGCGTTGCACTTTGCTTTGGCATTTTCGATGTCCTCCCCGGTTGCATCTTTGTAAAGGACTGTACATTTTTTACACGAAAAACTAATTTCCAACATCGGTGATCGCTTAATGTCTGGGCTGGTATAATAGGAAATAATATCATTGGTCCACATTTCTTTCATGGAAAACTTACTGGTCAGGTGTACCTTGATTTTTTGCAGAATCATTTAGAAGTGCTATTAAACAGGTTACCAGAACATACTCGGGAAAGAATGTGGTTTCAGCAGGATGAAGCGCCAGCTCATTACAGTCTACTAGTGAGACATTTTTTAAACCGACGGCGACGTTCTCATGACCGTTGGATCGGTAGGGGAGGCCCAGTATCTTGGCCAGCAAGGTCTCCCGACCTTACCAAGCTAGATTTTTTTCTTATGTAAAGGAAATAGTATATAAGATGGCTTCTACCACAAGAGAAAATATGCAAAGTCGAATTCGAGGGGTGTTCCAAACCATCACTGCAAATAACTTAAGAAATGTAAACGACTCATTTGCGAAAAAAATTCGTTCATGTAATTTGAACTTTGGAGGACACACTGAACAAAATTTGTAACAAGACGGTTTTTCTTTAATTATTATCTCTAATATTTATTTTTAGTTTGGCTTATTTATAATATAAATGTGTAAGATGTTCGTTTTAATTATAATACATTTAATGTTAACAGTTAAAAGAACAGATGATATTATTTCTTTGACCGAATACTGATGCATTTTTTCGTTTCTAAAATTCTCTAAAGAGAACTCTAAAAAATATGTATCAGCTTTGATGTTTATGCCCATTTTAATTATTTTGCCCATGGCATTCTTGATTAAAATAATAAAATTATTAATTTTCGTGTAGCTTTTCATAAAATATACAATATTTCAAAAACTAGAAGATTTAGGTAGATGACATTTCAAACCAAAAATAAAGGCATTTGAAAAATACACCTTATCAGTTAAAAAAATACAAGGTGTTCCATTTAAAAAAATTCACATAATGCATATTTAATTTTGCGAAATTTACCAAGTCAACACGAACACCCCGTATAATAAATAGAACAAATAGTGATATGGTTACGTACCAAGTACTTTAAGGTACTTATGGTAAAAATTTTCTTTAATTCTATTGATTTCAAAGGCAACTATGATTTTTTTAAAACTCAAATAAAAATCATAATATAGAGGAAATAATTAGTTACTTGACAACGTCGCAATCAAATTGAAAACAGTAAATATGACTGTAGAGATTCTTTCTAGCGGAATCAGAAAGAGAAAAAATATATAGGGTGTTTCATTTAAACAAAAAATATTTTTATGTAGTACCAATATTTTGAGCCATTCGGTATAACGCAAAATATTTTAACGTTATGCTCCATTGCAAACCCTATAACTCTTATATAAAACTTTTTTTATATCTCTTGCAGTTTAGGCGCTATCGAAGGCGAACACCTTGTTGACACACCCATATTATACAGGGTTGTTGGTATGTATGGAAATGGTCGATTATTCCTTAAAGTACAACACCTAGCAAAAAAATATTTAAAACAATGGTTTTAGGGTTTTTTATAGTCTATTGGAATTTTAGAAAGTAAGGTATACAGGATGAGTTAGAAAGCCGTAGAGAAATAAAGTTACTTTTTTTTCAATGGATTACCCTATTATATCTTAGAGTATTTTTGGATTTTGCATAAAATAACAATTATTTTTTATTAGGTGCATTATACGTCTAAACCTAGTAGTTTCCGAGAAATTGAGTTTTGAAAAATGATATTTTTGAATTTTGACAGCTTCTAGCTTTCTAACGGTACGTCTTAGAGTAAAACGGCGACGTGTAAGCCGTTTTGCTCTATAGCGTACCGTTAGAAAGCTAGAAGTATAACAATTTGGTAATTGGAAGAAGTAAAATATTAGGAAACAAGTAAATATACTTCTTAATTATTGGCGGAAAACGAGAAAACTATTGAGGCATAAAGTGTATAAAATATATTATCCTGCTTCCAGTAAGCCACCCTTTATTAATACATTTTTTTGACACAAAAGCACTGATGGCGCACTGGGTTAATTCCCTAGTGGTTACATTGATTTTTACTGCGTGACCAATAGGGTTGCTCACTAGTTCGTTAATTTTTTGCTACCTTCGATTAAAACAATTGTTTACTGAAACACTTGTGTTTTTATTCCTTAGTGCAGGTTATGGTAGCATATTAAAAGCATTGACGACAAGGACACTGGTCGATACTAAACGTTACATTACTGACTGCTTCTTTACATTTTTTTCCTAACTTGTTCGAGGGTCACTAAGCTGAACCACGTACTGGTGGGCTGCAGTGGCTCGTCGTGTATTTCTACCATGCACCGCTCTGGGTGGTATCAAGCGGGCAACCTCAGTTGACCACTTGCCATGAAAATATTTGTAAATTAGACTCAAATCGCCAATTCCAGGTTATTTGTCAGACTATGGTCACCGATCAAGCGAATGGCTCTTCTCTGAATGAAATCTAGCAACCTCAGGGTATGTTTAGGAGCAGAGCCCCAAATATGCGAACAGTACTCCAGCGATGGTCGAATTTGGGCTTTATAGAGCATCAAAAGTTGTTGGGGTGTATAGAGGTTCTTAGTTCGGAAAAGTACTCCAAGCTTCTACGAGGCTGCCTTAGCAATGGCCGCAACGTGACTATGCCAAGACATATGACTATCAAAATTTACGCCTATTATATGAATTGATGAAGTCAAGGGAATCAAGTGTCCCGCCATAACTATATCCGGTTCTTCAACATTCAATTTTTTGGAAAAACTGCCGCTTGGGTCTTTTTAGCGTTAAATTCTACTTGGTTACTGTCCCCCAGACAGAATTTCTTCCAGGTCTTTGTTGAGATGTGAGACCTCTTGCTACCTATAGAGATGTGCATTAGCAGCCAATGTTCGAGCATCCAAAATAAAAGATGAAACAAGTGTGCTGTCATCAGCAAAGCTATATATAGGATTTTCTAGTTTTTTCGAAAAAATCGTTAATTTATAGTAAGGAGAGGGTGGGCGACAATATAGAACCCTGGGGGACTCCGGCGTTGATGTTAAAGGTGTCTGAAAGAAATCCGTCCATCGCCACTCGCAGAGAACGGTCTTTTAACAAAGCTCAACAGCCATGAACAAAATTAAACCGGCATTCCGTATGCTCTCACTTTAGTTAGGATCACCTCATGCCATACTCGGCCAAAAGCCTTGGAAATGTCCAGTGCTACCGCCCGGGACTCCCCATGATGTTCTATTGCGTTGTTCTAAATATGAGTAACATAAGCGGGAAGGCCTCCTGTTGATCTAGACTTAGGGAATCTATACTGGCGGTCACTAATAATGTTGAAGGCTTCCAGGTATTTTAATAATTTTTTGTTAATTATTTTTTCCATAACTTTTGATATAACTGAAAGCAATGCGACTGAACGATAGTTGTTTGGCAAGGTTTTCTTGCCTTTTTTGGGTATGGGCTGGACTCGCGCAGTTTTCCAGCAAGAAGGAAATATCCCATTTTTGTAGGATAAGTTAAAAAGCCTACAAAGTACCGGTGTCAGTTCGTCAGTGCATGTCAATTACAATGACTGGAATATCGTCAGGACCAGAAGCCTTTTTAGTGTCAAGACTCCTCAAGATTCGTTTAACATGGCGGTGGCGGAAAACAATCTCGGGCATTCTCGATTCTACAGGGGGAATGTTCGGTGTACTTCCCTGAAAATTAACCGTTGAGTGTGAAGAAAATAGTTCCGCCAGTAAGTTTGCTTTTTCCTGTGACTTGGTCGCAATGGTGCCATCAGAACGTGTTAGAGGGGGTGGTAAAGTTCTGACTGACGGCCTTAACTACCGACCAAAATGATCTCGAGCCGTTTAGCCGTTAGGACATTCAAGAAGTTTGTCTTTGATGCTCTGGTTGTGTGCTTCTTTGTTTTGGTTTATCATTTGCTTGCATTGGTTTCGAGCGTTAACAAAGATCGTACGATTTTCGGCGGTAGGATTTTTACGCCATTGTCGGTAGAAATGGTTTTATGATTTAACAACTCGTTCGCAATTTTTGGTAAACCAAGGCTCGCCGTTGGAAGGGCACTTTTTTGAGAAAGGGATGAAGGCTTCCATGCCAGTAAGAATAACCTCCGATATTTCTGTTCCACAGATGGATGGATCATCAGAGGTAAAACAAACGTCCCGCCAAGGAAAGGTTCGAACATAGTCCTTTAGGTCATCCCACTTAGCTAATGTACAATACCAGACCTTGCGTTGTTCAGGAGGCTGCTCGGCACTAATTGGTAGTTTGTTCAGTCCCAAGATAAGGTTGTGGTCAGACGTTCCTAACGGCGGCTTTACGGTGACAGTGTACAAGTCGGGGTTTGAAGTTAAGAAAAGATCCAACAAACTAGCAAAATTACCATCTGGGTCTGGAATCCGAGTTGGTTCACCCACGAGCTGGGTGAGGCCAGAGTTGATGGCAAAGGATTCGGCTTCGCGACCTTGCTCGTCGGTCACATTTGAGTATTTAAGCCAGTTGACATTATGAATGTTGAAGTCGTCAAAGATGACAACTTCGGAATCGGGATGGTGGGTTTGCAAAAAGTCGATAGTATTAGCAAGAGAGAAGAACAAGTCTCTATATTGGGTATCGTTGGGCGGCCGGTAAAGGCAGCAGATGAATTTAGTAATTCTCTGTGTTGATAATTTGGGCCACATTACATCAAAGTCGTTGGGTTCGAGTGTCTCATCTCGTTGACAAGAAATATCACTCCACACAAAGAGACAAAGGTCAAAATTCCGCCTAAATCGGTGATGGAAGTCATACCCACGATATAAATAGCTGACCGTGCTAATCGATGATCTGACCTTTGCTTCGGTTAGTGCAAGTACATGAGGTTTGGTAGATTGTAGATGTTGATGGGCTGCTTTGATGTTTGAGTTCAGTCCTCTTATATTGCAGAAGTTAATTTGGAAGCTGCTAATCTAGGGTCTTTTAGCAACTCCAGTTTTCACACCATTTCCATTAAGAATATAGTTCGAAGGACCCTCATATGGCTACTGGACATGATGGATGATTATATAATTTCGCTTGATAAGGCGCCAGGACCCGCCCCCACCCGGAGACCCGATCGGGGGGCGATTTTAGCTCCGGAACATTTTGATCTTGGAACCATCATCATAGCATTTTTAATATATTTCCAACCTGGAAACCGGTGACATCGGCACACTGACGAAAGGTTAGCTCAAAGAGCAACTTCACGCCACCTAAGCCGATGCGATGGTATTTCACCGGGCGATGTCGGGTGAGCCAACATGGTATGGTAAAGTATATCACAGGAACGCCCCGATATCGATGGAAGTTCAATTTCGTTAGTTAGATAACGCGGATTCGCTAGCTTCTTAGTTCTAATTAAAAGAAAAAACGTGCAATTGCCCAAAAGGGCCTTAGGCTCGCGTAGCGTGCATAAGAGCATCTCGCTTCACCGAGCCATCTTGAAATGCACTACTTAATTGCCCGAAAAGTTCTTAAAACCTGGAGAGCACGTAAGAACACTTGCGTCACGGAGCTATCTCGGAAGACTTCTTAACTGCCCGAAAAGGCCTTAAAAACGTATAGCGTCCTTAAAAGAACACTTGCGTCACCGAGCCATCTTGGAAGACTGCACTTCACACTTGCGCCGTGCTTCTTGCCTCTCTCAACCAGCGCGCGATTCGACTCAACCTATATTTCGCACATTTAGGAGCTCGCGTCCCAATGTCGTTTTACACGTCCCGTCGCGAAACACGTTGGACTAGCTACGTGACTGAATGCCAATAACTTCGTTAATTTACAAACAAAAATAGAGATTGAAATCGCACGCACATATCATTTACCAACCTATTTTCTTTGACTTGTTGTTACACGTTTCCCCAACAAACACCTAACAAACAAAAAGTATAGAGGTACACAAATCAGTTATAAAAAAAGCAGAAAACTGAATAAAAAGGTTATACATATATAGAGTGACCGACTAGGCTGTACTTCAGTCACCGACGCTGAACGTCCGAAAATTGCTATTTACTTAGCAAGTTCTAAAAGTACTATTTCACTGGTGGAGAAGGATAATTCCTGGGCCCTTTAAGATAGTGAAATCACTTTCTGGCAGTGTTACGTGCACTATTTTTTCTACAGCCATCGCTAACTAACTTTGTACGACTTTGAAAACTGTTTCTCTTTATAAGTTTTATTGCAAAACCCCATTAATGCCAAAAATACCAGATTGATAGTGGCAGACCCAAATCGAAATTCGCTCGAGATTTTACCTTTTCACGTAGAATTAAAAAGTACACTTAATAGCGTATAAAACATCAATTACATGGAAAATGTCGCTTATGACCTTTTACCTGTCTGGTATCTATTAGCTTACATTTATATTTTATATAACCAATTACCAAACTAATTTTTCACCATGATTTTTATTGGAAAGTTCCCAATGTCAAAATATCTTGAAATAGTACCATCACTAGTTAGTAGTAGTTAGTTATATAAAAATGTGTCATGCTTTATCAAATTGTGAAAAATCTTTATTAAAAATTTTAGAACAAGACATGGTAATTTTGTTGCTTTATTGTTGTGAAATATAAAATAAAATGTGTGTGTGCAATAGGATCTTTTAATTTTCTCTTGACATCTGTTACAATTTAATAAAGTATGATACATTTTCAGATATCTTACTCATGGTAGTATTCCAAGATTTTTGACATTTGTCGTTAATTAATGCTGTTAAAGTAAAATTATTTTTCAATAAAAATATTGAAAGGGCAATAACATAAGGATAGCGGTTATCACTACACACGGCTTATATCACCGTTTTTATTTTTTAGAGGCTTTATCATTGCAAATCTAAATGTGCAGATTTAGTTTTGGGAAAAAAAGCTAAGGAGTGCTAATTCGTTCTTAATAAACTACCTTGCCGCCATTATTTTCTATTCGCCATAGTATAGGGCTAGTTAATTTATTTTGCATAGATTCAATTAAATTCTCGTTTAACAAGAAATAAACATAATAATATTGTATTAACGACACCTAAACATGACACTGTACAAACTTTACAAAACTGAAAACGACTTGATATTTTTCTGCACTTAAAATTATAAGAATATCTACGGGATTTATTTACATAGTTAAAAACACATATTCGTGTCCATTTAAGGATTTAATGTAAACCAGTTAAAAACGGCAGACTTTGCTGGTTGAAAAACGATGAGAGATTCGGAAAATTTGCCGTTGACCAGCAGGAAGAAATCGACCTTCTATTTTCAGGAGTTACGACAGATCATAAGATGCACCATCCTCGAAAGAATTGAGGAGAGACCAATTAGGTTAACCAAGGGGTGTGACATACTTCCTCATATGATGCGTCCATGCCACCTTTAGCCATGATGTTATACATTACCAATAAGAAAAAAAAAAATAATAAGAGGGAATAATTTTGAACCATATTTCGGCGTTATTCAAAGAAACTTAATTTACATAAATATTATTTCTTAGAACACAGACTGTTGATCCATAAATAGACATGTTTTCGAATGTTTTACACTATTGCTGTAATTCGAGAGATAAATAATTTTTAAAACAGAAATTATAACAGGTGGAAACTGTAGAGGAAAACTGCATTGTTTTATTTACAGAAATTTTAATAGATGTTTTTCTTTGTTAATTTTACCGAGCCTAAACTGTATATTAAACTGGTTGAACTTTTATTTAAATTAGCATAATATTTTACGTCTCAGAAAAAAATGCCTTTGTTTTTGAATTTAACTTATTTTAAGCATATTTTCCAAACACAAATCATCATCATTTTGTTTAGACATAATTATTACGAAATTTATGATGGAAATACATAATTATAAAAATAGAATCTTTTGGTAAACTGGTGAAAAACGGGTAGTACACGAAACATTCGGGTGAATCAATATTCCACCATTTATTTAAAAGACTCGTTTACGTTTTCGCATTCCCAATAATTGGGTTGTTGTTTAAAATATCGATTTAAATTCATTTAACAGAGTTCATAAACTATAACTCCCCATATCTTAAAACTTAAGAACTTGACTTAGCTCTTCCTTCCCCTGTACAAGATTACAGCCGGAGGACACTAAATATATTTTACAATGTTGTGTGTTAAAAAATTACGACCCATGGCTAACATGCGGCCATTTTGAATTTCAGGAAATTCTATGCTACTACTAAAAAAATATTCAGGGCGTCGTTTAAAATACACAACCCAACCACCTCACTTTCGGTCAAATTGGAATTGATATACATAGTATTTTTAATGGAGAATTTGCATCTCCCTGAATTACCACTAAAATTATAAATTCTTATATTGAAGGATAAGGAAGTGGGGATTTGTACAACGATTTGATTGTCACCTGTTTTAGGCTTAGTACTTGTACTTATTTGAAAGAAATTAATATTATAATCCTTCTTACAGGAGGGGATAAGTGACCCACCAAGTGTATCTTCTATAAGTAGACTGCTTCGAGGAGGCAGCAGACGAGAGCAAGATCCAGACCTTAAAAAAGATTATACTATCGACGGAATTCTAGGCGGTAAGTAGAATATTACAAAATTACACTGCAAAAAAGAGGTTTTTAAATTTGTATATCATAATAAGCAATATCTTGGGTAACAGAGTTATATAACGCATTGAGGAGTTTACCGTTTCCAGAGGTAGGTATGATGTATGCTTGCTTGTCTTGTACTGACAAGAACTAAAGAGTTCGAGACCGCCCTACAGGTAGCACCATCTTACCAGTGGAAATAAAGATTTCTTGTTATTCTGGTAGTATCTACCTACAATCTGACTTAATACTTTCTTATAAAACAGTATTAGACAAGATAACGCAAATCTTGATATGTAATTCAGCGCTCGTTGGGATGTATATCGTAAAGAATAGCTATCTTAGCATGATTTGTTAAATCCTTATTATATAAGATCCCAGCAAGTGGCTGGATAACAAAGTTTCCCACATATTATATACTACTTATACAGGGTGGCGCATCGATAACTTCCCATCCAGGTTTATTGTCTTGTAAATCAATAAATCAGAATAGTCTCGGACACGTAAACGTTAGTTGTCAGGTGGACATATTTTCTTGCTTTCCTCACCCTGCTTGAACCTCAAAATCTTAAATGGAAAAGGGGTCAAGTAGTACCTTATTTTAAAGGAAACTGAATTGCCTATCGAACCATCAGGACCTTGCTCGTTGAATTTGGTTAAGTACTTTTCGAGAAATTAAATGGTAAACAAATTTCTGCTTAAATGTAAAGAAATAAGCGTTTCTTTAGAAATAACGTTTGTACTCGAGCTGTCGCGCTATCCTATAATATATCACATCCAAATGCACACTTGTCTCATACTCTCGTGCAGGAACAAGTGGCCAAATTTTGTGACACGGGATCAGTGCTAAACCAAATAATAACCATTGAAAGTCCTGGAAGAAATGAAGTTTTGGAGGTTGCAGTTTTGTGTAATATTGCATTCGATCCCACGCTTAGCACGAGGAAAGTGATACAATTTCAACCCTTAGTTAAAAAGTTAAAGAGTATACGTCATTTTAATCCGTAATTATTGAACACAATGAAGTGTATAGCAAAATTCGATTCTCACTATTAATTGAACTGTGACCAAAACCAAACTGATATTAGCAGTTTTTTCGACCGAACAAGAATACTAAAGCATTCTTGTTAGGATAGTAACCTTTTTTTGCGTATTTACCATTTATTTGTTTACAGTTGAGAACAAATCTGTTAACGATTTAATTTTAAGATTCTAAGGGTGAAGGAGTTCAAGGAGGGGGGGCAAAAAATATATCCCTCTGAGAACTAATATTTAGGCGTCCGAGCGTATTTTGATTATACACTTACAAACCCGGGTGAAAAGTTTTCGATGTGCCACCTTGTGTCTTATATTACGATTTACACGTGTCAAGTACAGTATTTAATTTCTATGACGAATATTTTTGTTATAAACAAAAATGCGTACTTCAATTTGTGTAACTGCTACTTTAGTTTGCTTAGTTCCTGTGACTCTTCTTTTTAAAAATTATTTATTATGTTCTTGATGTCAATCTATGGCAAGATATGAAGTTACTGAAATTTGTATTTGACGTAAAAACCGTTTCTTGATCCCTCCAAAAAAGAATGGTCATATGCTAGCGATAATGGTTTGTCCAACATTTTCTAATACTCTTGATACAAGAAATATATTGAAATTATTTAAAATCATTACCTCTTAGTTGAAGAGACTAGTGCCCTTGTTAAGAATATTAAATTATTGTATATTGGCATTCTTCTGATAAATCTAACGCGATTTTGAATCTGACACAACAGATAAAGAGATGTCATGCAAATGCTTCTCACGAACGTCTCAGAAAAAGAGAGAACTAACACTAAACGAATAGACATTAAACATATAATATCAGTAATGTAAAAATCAGTATAAAGTCAGTAATATGTATACGATACTATTGGATGTTTTAAAAAGAAATATAAGAAGAACACAGCGTCTACACTTGTGTATGATTGGATCGCGTTCAAAACACAAATGTATTCTGTACCTAGGTAAACATTTTTGTTAAACTTTTATTCTATGTCTATAAGCTTTACTAAAATTACAAGCAGAGCATTTTGAATACTATTACAACAGATTTAGTTATCATGTATAAAAATCTTATAACAAGAACGCTACTTTAAAACTTATTTAATAGACTATAGGTATATCCACCCCGCCAATATTGACTTTAAACCAGCAACATCGCCAATCGTCGTTGAGCAAATATTTAATTAGCTTCTTAGTTAAAAGCCATTGCAATGAATAAAGAGGTAGGTAATTACTTTGGCACGCAGGAAATATTTGAAGAAGCTATTTACCCGTATAAGCTATTAAGCTGATGAGAAAACACTTTGCGCTTGTTACCCACTAATATACAGCGGTAAGTAGGAGGATCAATTCAAATTTTAAATTTAACTCAACAAATCTGATTACGTTCAATTAAAATTAATTTTTTGCCCACTTGATAAAACCTCATTTAATCACAATCGATCTATTGCCTCTTTATCCAATCAAGTTGGTGATTAGTGCAGTCATTGATAACCTCAAGAATTAGAAATAATAAAAATTATCAGCATTTTAAGAATTAACCTATAAAATATTCTAAATATTGATTTTTACTTATACACCGTTATCAATTATTATTGAGAGTGGCCTTATTAAACATAGTGTTGGTTATTTAATAATAATTAATAAGAGAAAGTTAGCTTGAAACTATAATAATAATTGGAACAAATATTTGTGTAATTTTTTATTGCACTTTAATCAAGCTCTTGATACCGAAACTCTTTATTACGAAAAACTCCCTAAAACGTAGAAATTAGTTCGTCTTATAATAATAACCCTTCTATTGATTTGGTTTTTACAGTGCGCTTTTTAGGTAACTTTTGCATGCTCAGTTTCCAACCCCGTGTTGGGCGGTAATGGTTAAAATAAGGCATCTTACAACATTTAAAAAAACTATAATAATTGTATTAATGTCTTGTTCTTGCGAGGATCTTAGAAGGTTGTGTCTTGTCTCGCTTATCGAGAAATTTCTTGTCTTGCCCAATTATCTCACACATTTTCTTACTTTCAAGCCCTTGGGTTGCCTTTTCACAAAAGAGTAATTTCCTCAATAAGGCTAAATGTTACACAAGGCGCGGAAATATTTAATTACTCTTTTTTGTAAATGTAAATGTAGGTTTATTAATAGCACCTGATAAAATTATTTTCAAATAAACAGAGTTTCTAAAAAAAAGTTAACGTGCCGAAGTGACAAATGTATTAATAGATTAGCAAAAATACTAGGCTTAATGATAAAATAAAGATATTTTCTTAACATGGTAAATAAACTTACTTTGGATTTGGGTTTGCAATAAACGAAATAACTTTCTTATTTTAAATAAAACATCCTGTATTTAATATCAGCATTAAATTTCATTTTGAATTAACTTTTAAACTCTATTAAGGTGGCCTGAATACCTAGCTCTTTCATTATCTTAGAAAATTAGCATCTTATGTTTGATTTGTTTATTTTTAACTAAATGATTGTTTAAACCTAGTTGGCAATGTCAGGGATGGTATATACTGTATTTACCAATTTTAGTCAAGGTTGCATTGGTATTACTGCCAATGATATTTCCTTTGTAAAACGGCTACTTGTCAGTTCAATCGTTGATTGGAATTAACTCTTTAAATCAATGGTTTAATAATTGGTTATCATTGTTCAAGGTAGTTTAGAAAGCTCTATGTGAATATATTTATAATAGAAACTAACACTATACAAGGAAGAATTGGACAAGGTATTATCATATCATAATTGAAGTGTGTGAAGAAAAGTGTTTATTAACAATAAGAGTTTATGCCCAAAAATATCCAAACGGAAGTCATGCGAATAAGAGTCCTTTAAAAAAATTACTTTAAACATTTCCACAATACATTTCAAGTAATGGGACCACATACAAGCTATGAGAAAGTACAGGCATAAGTAGACGTTGCATTGATAGGATTACTAAAAAAATACAAATTCCATCTATACCACATTCAGTTTTGATATTGGTGAATATAATTTAAAGCCTTACAAACAGATCTACTTGTATATGCATTCGCTTAAGAAGAAGGTCATCAATTATTTCTTCAGTTTATATAACTTCTTCTCTATGGACTGATAACATGGCGAGTCCATTAGAAGTTTGTGAACGTTCGGGTAGGCATGTTGAGTACAAACTTCCAAAAAGGCCAGTGCCTGACAAACCCGGTCCCATATGTTCGGGTCACTTCATGAACTGTCAACCTCTTTGAAGTTTTGTGGTATTGTCAGTACTCAGCGGATGCATAGAAAAGGAACGGAAAGGCGGATGGCTTGATTGTGTCTATGATTCATTGCGCCATACACTGTTGTATAATTCGAGCATTTGGTGTAGAATTAGTATAGTTCAGCTATCGATATCGATATGGAAATTATAATTATAATACGATTTAAAATGTATTAATCGGTATTATCTAATTGTTTTGGATACTTGCTTTAACAGTTTGGTGGTTCTATAGCTCTGCAGCCCTTATACAGGAGCCGTCACTGGAAAGTGTCAATAATGTTATTGCGTTAAAGGTAAACTGTGAAAAATTTAACAACAAAAATTCCTAGCTTTAGTTATTTCTACTGCTGTTTCCTATGCAGGTATAAATTACTGTTTTATATTAATATAAAAATTTCGAATAGCTATTTTTAAAAATAATAATAATTTAAAACTAGAGAAAACTACATATCGATAATTGCACTAGTGCAAAACTATCCCGTAATTTTTACATGCATGGTTTGCTGAAACAAAACAATCGAAGGCATCAGATACATGTTATTATCGACACCTCAGATTTCACAGCAAATTTTCCATTAGGTTGCTAAAATTAAAAATGCGAATTAGGTTGACATTTTCTTGTTTTAGTCAAACGAAAAGCAACACCGACATAATCTCCAAAAACATAACTCATTTCAAAAGGCATTAAAATAAATCTAAATTTGAATGACCACGAACGGGCAACACAAAGAGAAGCCGTGATAAAAACCACCTACAAACCACCGGCTAATACATCCTGAAACAAAATCCGAGACCGGTCGGCGGCATCTTTCATCTTTCAAATTAGTGGCCGATGTGTCGCATTCCCGAGATCGTTTGTTGTCGGCTAAGTGAGTGCCGCTTCGGGGGCGTTGCCGGCCCATTCACCTTGAATATGCTAGACTGAGGGGCGCCCTATTTGGGCCACCCAGTGCCCTTGATTTCGGGTGAGCTATTGACACCCCGTTATTAAAGCCAAGCCATTTCCTTCGAGTTATGAATGGCTTTGCTATTTATACGCACCATCGCTGGTGGCTTTGATATTGACGTTTCAATAATAAGTAGAGAAAAGTGCACATAATATTTTGGATAGATAACATAGGTATAGAGCTATTTTGGCGTATGGTAACCCAAACCTTCGACAAACGATTTTTGTTTCAAAGATAACGCAAAAATGCCATTTCTGCAATAATGCAAATATTTTAAATTTATTTTAGGTATTTTGAATTTCAAAAATTAATTATTAACAGGCTTCCACACACGGAGCTGCACGATCGGGCGACTTGGTCTGCAACATACCACGTCCGTCGACATTCTCTGCGAGCGATTTGTTTTTAGTACTCATACACACAAATACGTAACCCTTCATTTTCATAACGATCAATTCCTTTACTGACGCTGGCCTTTAGTTAGTGATAAAATATTTTGAATTTAGAAATACGTGATCTGCTGTTTTAACCTATGCTGGCTAGTTGGTTTAACCAGAATCATAAAACGAATAAAAAAAACCTAGTCTAAAAATACTCGTGAAAGTATTTCGCATACGGGATATGAGTGAACTCCAAAAAAAAAAAAATTCTGCCATGGGTTTCTGTCTGTTACAAATTACCTAAAACAATGAAGTTAAAATAAAAAGGACGAAGTGGCTAAGAAAATGAATATTAGAACGAAACAAATTTAGTCACCCATAGACTTATGTTAGTTGAATTACACCGCAAGTATTTTGCAGAGACCTGTTCCTTAATAACGTGATCTCTACGTTTTATACAAGTACAGTTATACAAAAATGTACTAAAATAGGGCTCATCTATATTATTTGTTGTACTTCTGAAAGGTGCTAGTCAATATAGCGTTGATACAAATACAATTTGCAGAACTCTGTATCCTTGGTTTAAAAGAAACTATGTTTACTGGGAGTACAATTAAGTATACAGGGTACCTTAAAAGCGGAAGGCTTTCGATATTAGATAAACAATAATTACCTATTTCTATAATAACAAATTAGTGGCGTTATAAAATAAATTTTAACATTTCTAATAGTGATGTAAATTTTTAACTAGAAGCTAGCAGTGTTTTATTACTATTATGCCATCACTTTTTACTTCCAACGAATATGGTGACATGCTGCTAATCTACAGCGAGTGCAAAAAAAATCGAGGGACGCACAACAGTTAGGTTTCCAAGGAGTGGTTTCCAGGTTAGTTCAGGTTAGTTAGTGCTCGACCAGTAAGAAACGAAATTAACACAATAAACGACCTTGTACTCATAGTAGTAAACCCTCATGTGTCAGTAAGAGGCATTCCAGAAGAAATAGGTATTAGCAAGACTTCAGTGCAGGAAATTCTAATTATCAACGGATAGCACCCCTTTAAAACTTATCTGGTGCATGCTCTATGGCCTAATAATTGTGCATGACGATTGGAATTCATCGACTTTTTGAGTACCTACACAGTTACATGAGGATTCGTGGTTCCTGGAAAAAATTGTATGTGGTGACGAATCACGATTCTTCAATAACGGAATCGTGAATCATCATATCAGTCATTGCTTGTCGATGGAAAATCCAACATTAAGCGGTTAAAGGTATTAAGGTTTTCTAAACGAGGTCTTACCTACGCTTCGGAAGAATTCCCATAAACGAACGTTTTAATATCTGGCTTCAACAAGATGGTGCTCTACATAACTCCCGGATTGTAGTCGCCAGCATGCTCGCGAGATTTAGCACCTTTAGATTTTTATTTGTGAGGACATTTGAAGCAGGTTGTTTATACCAACAAACCAAATAATCCGGAGGATATAAAAAATAAAATATCACGTGCTTGTAGAGCAATTCCACTACCTAGAGTGCGGAACTCCTTAGAACATACGAGATAGGTGAAACCGAAGATAGTCGTCATTTTGAGCATTTGGGTCTCATAGGACTTATTGGTCTTATCGGACCATTGTTATTTTTTTCATTTTATGTTAATTTTAAATGTCTCTTAATTAATAAATGCATCAGAAAATTGTATTTGTCATTATCTCGAAAACGGACAACATTAGGAATAGAACATAGTATAGATTTTTGATAGAGAATTGATTGAAGAAGGAATATTTAACTTAAAATAAGTATAGGGTATCCTATTTAAAAAAATAAAGTTGATGTAAAAATTGCACTTTTGAGGCACTCTGTAGACTCTAATGTACTCCCAGTAAAAGTATTTTTTTGAACCAAGAATTATTTCTCCTGACACTTTTTTTATATCATAAGCAGGGAAGAAGATATTTCGCGTATAAATAGAGTTGGGACACTAGAAATTTTCTATAAGTCACTAGAAAAAACCCAAAAGAGGTCTGTCACTTGTGCGTTTAAGAGAGATGAAATTTTACTAAAAAATTTACAGTCCTTTACAAAGATGCAACCGGGGAGGACATTGAAAATGCCGAAGCAGAGTGCAACGCTTGTGACTATTGTGAGATTTGAGATCTGCGAAAACTCATAAATTTGAATGTAATATTTAGGTAGTTGATATAAGTTTTATTGATTCATAATATAAAAAATAGTAAAATAAAGGTTATAAACTCTAACGCGCCTCTAACTCTCGACTTGGTCTGATCCCGTCGTCCTTCGTCCCTTCTCCCTTGCCCGACATCATCGGGCCACCGGCTCGGCGGCGGCGGTTCGCGTAGTTCCGCTTGTGGATCATTTTAATTCGGTGTCGTTAGACTATGTGACGTATGGGACAAATGCAACACAAGAATTTCGGTACTCATACGAACGTGCCTGAGCGGTAATATTAACAATTTTCAATGTTAAAAGGGAACCTATACTATTAGTTCGTTCTGCAACGTTCCGCTTGTATGCAAAAAATATGAAATGAATTATTGCAGAAAGATGACTGTTCTGATTTTTTATACAGGGATATTTGATTTAACCCTGTTATTACATAACAACTTGCTTATTTAAAGGGATAGGCTTATACATAAGAATACACATTTTCCGCAGTTTTGCTAGTCTGGAATTTATTCAAGAAGAACATAATTTCTTAAATGCAATGCATTTTTTCACAAATTTTAATACAATCTCGTGAAAAAAACACCAACAGTGCCGTTCTTTTTATTAGAGTAGCAAATTACGAGCCCTTTAATTTTTTTTTACACGGGTTTTACCTTAATTTTAACTCTAAGTAGATATTTTATAAAAGGTTTGTAAAAAACAAGTATTGTAATTTTTACTTGAAATCGGTTTGACCTATTAGAAAAACTCGAAATATTTTGTCGGTTAAGAAAAAAATTTTTATTTGAGAAAAACAGTGACGTACCATTTCTAAAGAAAATTATTTTGGAAAACAACATAATTTCCTTGAATATTTTTTTAGCTTACCGAGTACTTTAAATCAGTAATGACAGTTTAATTCAATATCAAATAAGCATTAATTTAAGTTAATAACATTGATAAATAAACATGTATAAGAATTATTTGTAGAAACGAACTAGAAAAATAGTAACACTTTTTTTTAACAATTTCCCAATATCGTATATGAATTTGACCTATTAGAAAAACTCGAAATATTTTGTCGGTTAAGAGAAAAATTTTTATTTGAGAAAAACAGTGACGTACCATTTCTAAAGAAAATTATTTTGGAAAACAACATAATTTCCTTGAATATTTTTTTAGCTTACCGAGTACTTTAAATCAGTAATGACAGTTTAATTCAATATCAAATAAGCATTAATTTAAGTTAATAACATTGATAAATAAACATGTATAAGAATTATTTGTAGAAACGAACTAGAAAAATAGTAACACTTTTTTTTAACAATTTCCCAATATCGTATATGAATTTGACAAACTTAACCAACCCACCTAAATTTAGGAAACTAGCACTTAAGTAGACAATATACTACCTATGTTTTTGCTAAAGAAAAGGTTACTTTTAACGATAGAGCAGATGTGGTAGAGGTAACATAAATAGAATGCATATACCCTTATCTTTTAGTTCAGGCTAAATTTACGCTAAAAAGCAAAAATCTCGTTGAATTAAAAAAATGAAACAAACGATATCTAAGCTCTTTCGAGTGAAATTCTTAAATATTTTCATAAATAAGATTTAGGTGTTTTTTACTAGAGGATATGAAGATTTTTTGGGGAACAATCAAATATTACAGTCGTTTTACATACAATATTTTATATGAAAATTATTTAAACAGTGCATGCCTCGAGAATTTGAACTATAGTAGAGAGTGCACATATTTTTTTAAACTGTTTACGAAATGACTAAAGCTATTAATATTCGTTTTGTAGGCAGGAAGTTTATTGAAAACTCTAGATGCACTAGTAATCGGATTATTCAGATCTATATTTGCTCTAGTTCCTAATAATTCTAGTATTATAGTGGTGAATTTTTATCCAATAGAATATAAGAATTTCATTTGTGATGCTTATTTAGTCCTCTATTCAGAAGCTTACAAGGATATTCTTGGGTCAATTTTGAGAAAAAAAATTAATATGAATATATTATTATGTCCTAAAAGTCTTAACTGTTCAACTACAGGGTGCTGAATTTTTAAGAAAAAACCTTTCTTTTATGATAACTTTGGTATGACCCTATATATTTTTGTGAAACGTGGTACGCTTCTTCTATGCATCAAAAGGCATTTATTTTTCTGCTGTGCAACATGATTTTTTATTCTTGCCAGTGGCGTTTGTGTGGGATTTGCACCGAATCATTTTAAAGAGAAAACTGATACGCCACTGCTTTTTCTTAAAGTAAAATTACTTTTGAAATCCTCATTCCTTTTTGAGCAAATCAGGTGTCTTCATTTTGTTTCGTTTGACGTATGGTTTTCGTATAAAACAACAAAATTCATTCACTTGCACGTTGTTATGAAATTTGGTTATTATCAAGAATTAAAAACGTATCTAGTAGGTAAGAAGCAGAATTAGTTTTGTAAACATAAACAGTTTTGACAGTTGTCTACCTAGTCCAGTTATTACGTATTTAAGTCAATAAAATTAATAATATTATTAAAAAAACATGGTCCATTTCACGAATTCTGAGTTTGCAGATATGCATTACATGATGGGATTGCTGATGGTAACGCACTGGAAGCCAGCCGGTTGTACGAAAACCGCTTTCCAAAGAGAAATATTCCGGATGCACGAACATTTTCAAACATGCATAGTTGTGCGAAAAGGAAAATTTTGAACCAGACAATCATCTGAAAGGATTCAACGTAGTGTAAGAACACCAGAGATTGAGGTAGCGGTTTTGAATTCAGTCGAGAAAGATCCCGAATTAGGTAAACCAAAAATTGGAAACAATTTCAATATCTCACATATTCTTGTTTGAAAAATTCTCAATGACTTATTATTATATGCCTACTAGACCCAACGTGTTCAGGCTCTACTCCAACGAGACTGTTCATTACGAATGAACTTTTGCCAATGGTTTCTTTAAAAAGTAGTTTAAAAGCCATTATTTGATAGTGAAATTTTATTCACCGATTAAGAAAAAATTTTCTAGAAACGCCATTCAAAACTTTCACAATAAATCATTTTTGGACTGAAGAAAACCCACAATGCAATCTTGAAATATCGTCACCAGGAGCAGTTTTCCGTTAACGTGTGGGCTGGAATATGCAGTGATTATTTAACTGGACCCTATTTTCTTCATGAGGGGTTGGATGGGCATAATTACCGGCAGTCTCTCAAGGAAAAATTGCCAGCTTTGATGGAAGATGTTCCCATTTTTGTAGGAAATCTACTGTGATTTATGCAGGACGACGGGGCGCCAGCTCACTTCAGTGCTGTGACGCGCAAACATTTAAACCAAAATTACAATAATCGCTGGATAGGTCGCGGATGATAACAGGCATAGCCACCTAGGTCCCCGGACCTTAATAGTTTAGATTACTCTTTGTGGGGTCATCTTAAAACATTGGTTTACAGCACACCAATTTATATTGAACAGCAGTTGAGAAATCGCATCATAGTTTCTTGCGAAACTATTAGAAACAGTTCCGGCATTTTCCAAAGAGTACCTGAGTTCATGAGAGAAAAAGCAGAGGCATGCATATTTGCAGGAGGTGGACATTTTCAACATCTGATTTTATTTATTTTTTTTTGCGTTCAGGTTAATTTTGGGTTAGCAATACAAAATGTATTTTAATTACTATAATTTCATAATTTTATCGTTAAAAAATTATTCTCTTAAATAAACTATTGTTTAAAGTTACACAAATTCTTTTTCTCGTAAGTCGTCTAGCGAGATGTAAATGAATGAGTTATATTTTTTTATGCGAAAACCCTACAAAAGCAGTGGCATATCTCTTTCCTCTTTAAAATGATTCAGTGCAAATCCCGCACGAACGCCACTGGCAAGAATAGAAATCATGTTGTACAGCAGAAAATGCCTTTTGGTGCAAGGAAGATGCATACCGCGTTTCACAAAAATATATAGGGTCATACCAAAGTTATCATAAAGAAAATATTTTTTTCTTAAAACTTTTAGCACCCTGTAGTTCAACAGTTCAGACTTTTAGGATATTACATATTCATATGAAGTTTTTTTTCTTAAAATTGACCCAAGGAAAACCTCCTTAATTATTAGCGTGTCATTAAGAAATACCCTGTATAATAGTCATAATAATATAATATAACATGGTCCAGAAACAGTTCAACAAATAAGATATTTTATTAGTTGCACTACCGAAATACAATACCTCCAATCATTTCCGAGCATATTGCTCGTGTTTATGCGACCAAACATACACGACTGAAAAAAAAAGGTTCTAGTGAGGGTCACAGCTTGCCATGCGATAGGTCAACCGAATAAAACAATGATTTAATAAATAATATAATCATCTTTTCTTCAACAATTAACACTTCTGATAGAAAAATAATTTTAAACATTAAAAAATAATGGTAAACATCAAATTTAATCATAAACTGGGTTTATTTTGACCTTTTAAACATATTAATTATTGTTTAAAATACCTCTCTAATTCGATCTTGCATATTATTCTATTTTGCAGTCAGAGCTGTTTTATACACCACTTCGTTCAGATATCCCTAAAAAAAATCTAGTTTGGTTAGGTCGGGTGGTCTTGCTGTGTTCTTCAAGAAACCATGCAGCAACCTTTTTTTTAATGCGTTTTTTAGTTTAGTAATTAGAATGATCTGTGAATTAGGCAAAAAATGTTTGTACCAACGGAAAAGGCAAAAATAGACAAGACCAACAACGGATAAATATGCAAGACCGGATTAGACTACCTATTTTACACATTTATGAGAACAGCAATTTTATGGTTTTAGTATTTCTCTCTTCTATTAATTTTAAAGAAGTTTTTTTCTTAATAAATGTGTGTTATTAACTCAGTATCTTTTAGTTTTGCTTATGACATTTTTTATATAAAATCATTTATACGTAGCCTAGGATACATTATTTTATATTATTTTAAAAACTATTCGATTCAGATTATGCCATTTTTCATAAAAAATGAAGGTATTTAAAAGATAAACCCGATCAGGTGAAAAACCGGAACTAACCACGAATAGCCTGTATTATTAATCTTAAAAACAATAGTAGGGGTGTAATCCGTGTAAATCCGTATTAAATGCATATATTGCTATGATTTATACTTATTGAAAATTCCTTAAATATCAGAAAAAAAATTATTACTTGGCAACGCCGCAAGCAACTTAAAAAACCAAAAACGGATATAAAGGGCTTTCTTTAGTGAATCAAATAACTTTAAAATAGAATAAGTGTTTTTCTTTTAACATATAGATTTTTATGTAATAAGTGTTTTTTGAGCCCCTTTGTATGCCTTCATATTAATTTTTTTTATATCTGATATATATTGGGTTACATCGAATGAACATCTTATGGACACACCCTGCAGGAAAATGAACTTAAATTTTTATTATTAAAACGGTAAATTTTTAACATAGATGTTCATAAAACTGCGAGTCATCCTCATCCTGATTTTAAGTTTTTAATATACCGTTTCTGAATAGTCCCAGTTAATCCCTAAAAGTGTCGATTTCAGCAATTAAGTTGCCGATTTGCCCCATTAATTATGACGGGCAATGATTAAACATTATTTTCACACTGCAGCGAAACGGCTGGTTTTCTCATAAATTACTTTAAAATGTAGATCTTATTGATTGCCAGTCGCGTTGTTCGGATCATTTACTCATTAAAATGTCTGCTTTTAAACGATGACTCAGATGCTAGTTACACAGAATTGTTTTAGAAATAGGCATGATATTGAAGAATAGCTTAATAAATATTAATACTTATTATAATATGGTTTTATATACCTACCTAGTAAATTTTCAATCCCATTTCAGGTACTTTTCATTGAAAATTTGAAAGTTTACTTTTTTGTGTACGACTCTTTTAATTAACAAACTAAAAACAACAGAATATTTAAAAATGAGGGAAGGAATTCTAGTTTTTTTGGGGCTATCTAGAAATAAATGGTGAAAGTGCTCAAGTTTCTTCTAAAGATAAAATCCGTGGCCTAACGGTCATTATTGTTCAAAAATACAGGACCTTCCTGAGATCCTGAGAGACTTAATTCTTAAGTTAAATTTGATCTCTTACTTCATGCCAGCGGTTCTTAGACTGTGATGCCCGCCCCTCCGGGGGGCACGGTTGTTGTACAGGGGGACGTCGAATGAATAATTTTTGAATTACCTCGTATACGTAAAGTGAGCTTTCTGAAAGTTGTTCAGACAATTATTCCCCACATTTCTACCTGCATGAATTTTTTCTGTCATTTCTGGTTTGGTTGCCATAGCACTTACTTACATTTTTTAAATAGACCCTGCATATGATTGCATGTTTGGATTCTACTAGCAAAACTCTGATTCTTTTGTATTTCAATTTTTCACCTATCTGCAAGCGTTTTCGAGATAATGACAGTTAAAAAATGAAAAACTTCCTAATTATAATTATTCCTACCTAATACCTAATACCACCAGTTGAGCACCTGCGCATTATGCGGCAAATATTAGACAATAGGTACATAAGCAAATAATTTCCAGGACGTTGGATAGGCAGAAGAGGTGCTATTGACTGACCAGCGCGATCCCCGGACTTAAACCCGCTCGACTTCTTTTTGTGGGGACACCTAAAGAACAAAGTCTACGTTAACCGTCCAAATGACTTAGATTCTTTAAAAGTCAGAATTAGTGCTGAAATTCGGGCCATTCCAGAGACTTCCTTTTAAACGTTGTAGACGGGTTCGGGGATCGACTGGCGCTCTGCTTAGCAGAAAATGGTGGTCATTTTGAACACCTGATCCAATGAAAAGGTTTTACTTGTTTATTATTTCGATGTTAAGTTGTTCGATTTTCTATGCTATTTATTTTATTATTATAAAGTTTGTTACAATTCGAAACAAATAAAAATTTAAAACACAAAAAATTCAGAGTTTTCCTAGTAGAATCCAAATATGCAATCATATGCAGAGTGTTCCATTTAAAAAAATTAAGTTGGTCTCTATGGCAACCAAACCAAAAATGACAGAAAAAAATCATGAGGTAGAAATGTGGGTCACAATTTACTGAACAACTTTCATAAAGGTCACTGTAGCGGACATACATGGAAATATAATGTGACAAACAAATTATTTTGTATGTATTAGCTGGTCAAGGTGGCGTACCTTCCCGAGAAATGGCATTAAAACATGTGCATCTCATTTTGACCATCCGTTACGGCTTCAACCCTCCGATCAGGGATCGGGAGTAATAAACTTAATAAACAGTACAGGCAATAAAGCAGGCCTCTAACGGTAGTTCCAGGGCATCTCTTAAAAGTTTATTGTCGACGCCTTTTGGGTACCTTTTTCCAAAGGCAAAACAAAATATAGACAGTTCATCTCAGCTAGCCTTTTCAATACGTTTGGCACTCTGAGACCGCGAACGATACCACGTTTAGTCATTTTGTATATATTGTAATGTTAATGTAAATACAGTTTAAGTGTACATATAACATCGGCTTCTTATTTCACAAAACACTCTATTCACGAGCTACGCACCCCCAAATTGGTGACCCCGATACAAAAAAGGCGGAGTGTTTCTAGTTTTCTTTATTTAAGTGTTAAGTGTTATAAGTTATAAAATGACGGACAACGGAAAAAAAAGCAACGGGGAAAACGAGCCAGAACGGGAGGAAATATGTGTTACGACACGCGTAAAATTACCGAAGTTTTGGCCACAAAAAATAAACTTATGGTTTCATCGAGTGGAAGCTCAGTTCCAGTTAAGTAAAATTGTGAAGGACGATACGAAATTCACACACATAATCTGTGAGTTAGACGACAAGTACTTGGAAGAAATCGAAGACATTGTGGAAAACCCTCCCGAAACAAGCAAGTACGAAACAATAAAAAATGCGCTAATCAAAAGGCTGACCGATTCCGACGCAACGCGTACACGGAAGTTGCTAGAAGCGAAAGAGATCGGCGATCGCACACCTTCACAGTATTGGCGACATCTTAAGCAACTCGCAGGCAGTTCTGTTACAGAACAATTTTTAATAGATTTATGGAAAAGTCGACTTCCTATAAAAACTCAAGAAATCTTATCTGTAACGGAAGAGAAGAAATGCGAGAAGTTGACGGCAATAGCAGATCGCATTCACGACGTTTCCATAGAAAAGCCGAGGATTGCGGCGGTGACAGAGCCACAGGCAGACCAATGGAAAGCACTTCACGAGAAAATGGAGAGCCTGCAACAGCAGATTAGTGCTATCGCGAAAACCACACATTCGCGGTCGCGAGACAGGTCTCGTTCACGTGCACATAGCGATACACGCGACGCTAGCCAAACCAAAAAACAATATGACTTGTGCTGGTATCACTTTAAATTCGGTGAAAAAGCGACGCAGTGCAGGCAACCGTGCAATCATAAAAAGCCAAAAAACTAAGTGACCCGTCGGTATGCGCGGCTGAATACGACGGTGACAGAGTTTCAAAAGGCCGCATTTTTGTGACTGACAAAATAACAAAAGTGCAATTTTTAATAGACACAGGTGCAGATTTATGTGTGTATCCGCGAAGCAAAGTGCGCGGAAAGTGGAAAAAGTGCGAGTACGAACTTTTCGCTGCCAACGAAACTCGTATCGCTACGTACGGCACCATTGCATTAAAGCTTGACTTTTCGATGCGGCGTGATTTAACCTGGCGTTTCGTCATTGCTGATGTTGATATGCCGATTATAGGGATGGATTTTTTATCATATTTCAACCTACTCGTCGATCCGCGCAATAAACGAATCGTCGACCTTACCACAAAACTCAGTGCCAGTGGCCGTTTAGTGAACGACGACATTTCATCAATAAAAACAATTGTTGGTGAAACCAAATACCATAAATTACTCGCGGAGTATCCCGATTTGACAAGGCCTGCGGTTTTTAAAAAAGAATCGGTTAAACATACCACAGAACACCATATTAAAACGACCCCCGGGACTCCAGTGTATTGTCGACCGCGCAGACTCGCGCCCGACCGGCTGAAGGTTGCCAGAACGGAATTTGACTTGCTACTCCGGCAAGGAATTATCCGACCATCGAAGAGCCCATGGGCGTCACCTCTACACATCGTGCCAAAGAAGGACGGAAGTTTACGACCCTGCGGAGATTACCGGGCCCTTAACGCTCGGACTATTCCTGACAGGTATACACCGCCACACATCGAGGACTTTACACAGCAACTGCATGGTAAAAAGGTTTTTTCTAAATTAGATTTAGTACAAGCGTATAACCAAATTCCTGTTGCGCACGACTCGATCGAAAAAACTGCTATAATTACCCCGTTTGGTTTATTCGAATTCCTTTTCACCCCTTTTGGTTTACGAAATGCATCTCAAACATGCCAAAGATTTATTGATAGCATAACGCGAGATTTAGATTTTGCATACAATTTTATCGATGACATTTTTATTGCGTCCGATGATGAAGAACAGCATTATCGGCACCTAAAAATGTTTTTTGAACGATTAAGCCAATACGGAGTGGTTATAAATCCGGCCAAATGCGTTTTTGGCGTAAGCGAAATCGAATTTTTAGGTTATCAGGTCGATTGTAATGGCATTAGGCCGTTGACCCATCGTGTCGAGGCCATAAAAAATTTTGCAAAGCCACTTACTATTAAACAACTGCGACGTTTTCTGGGCATGATAAATTTTTATCGGCGTTTTATTTCTAATGCCGCGACACTCATGCAACCTCTCCACGACCTGCTCAAAGGCGCGAAAAGCGGAAATACTCCGGTACCGTGGACTGACGCAAGTGAAAAAGCTTTTCATGATATTAAAATTAATTTGTCAAATGCTACCTTATTAGCTCATCCAGCTGCCGGCGCGCAAATAAATATTACAGTAGATGCTTCCGATTTTGCATGTGGCGCCGTCTTACAGCAACGGGTTGATAATAGTTGGCAACCATTGGCATTTTTCACAAAAGCTTTTTCAACTGCCCAGCAAAAATACAGTGCATACGATCGCGAATTATTAGCCATATATCTTGCGGTCAAGCGTTTTAGGCACTCAGTCGAAGCTCGCGAATTTTTTATATATACCGACCATAAACCAATTACATTCGCTTTTAATCAAAAGCTGGAAAAATGCTCACCGCGGCAGTTTCGGTATCTCGATTATATCGGTCAATTCACTACAGATATCCGACACATTAAAGGCGTCGATAATCATGTAGCTGACGCACTTTCAAGAATTGAAACAATTACGCGAGCGCCCGATTATAAAACTATTGAGTGTGAACAAAATAAAGACGCAGAATTAAGAGATATTTTAAATTCAAATTCGACTTCTCTTAAACTAAAAAAAATGAATTTTCCGGAATTTCAGATAAATCTATATTGCGACACGACGAACGATATTGTACGACCATATATTCCTACGACGTTGCGTAAAACTATTTTTAATTCACTGCACGGATTGTCTCACCCCGGAGTTCGCGCAAGTCAAAAATTAGTTGTAAAACGTTTTATTTGGCCCTCTATCAACAAAGATTGTCGCGAATGGGCGCGACATTGCATCGCATGCCAAAAATCAAAAGTCACGAGACACGTTTTAAGCCCTGTAAAAGATTTTATAAGCCCAAGCGGTAGATTTGAGCACGTGCATATAGACCTCGTAGGACCTTTGCCGATATCTCAAGGCTACAAATACTGTTTGACGTGCATTGACAGATTTTCGCGATGGCCAGAAGTCATGCCGCTGGCGGAAATCGATGCAGAAACGGTCGCGACAGCATTTTTAAACATTTGGATTTCTCGATATGGCGTACCTTTGCGCGTAACTACCGACCAAGGCCGCCAATTCGAATCTAAATTATTCAGCGAATTCACGCGTTTAATAGGAATTTCGCATTTAAGAACGACGGCGTATCATCCGCAGGCAAATGGTATGGTGGAGAGATTGCATCGACAACTTAAAGGCGCTATAAAGTGTCATGATAATGACAATTGGGTCGCTATGCTCCCAATTATTTTATTAGGCATTCGCACATCCTTAAAAGAGGATCTAGACGCAACCGCGGCGGAGATGGTGTTTGGCTCTCCTTTGCGTTTACCTGGCGAATTTTTCGGCGAAGCAAGCAAAACAGTTAATACTTCCGAATTCGCTAAACAACTTCGTCAGCACATGCAAGAATTAAAACCGACTCCCGGTACGCGACATGGTTTTCATAAAACTTTTATTTTTAAAGAATTGAGTACTGCCAAATTTATATTTTTACGCCACGACGCCGCGAAAGGTTGTCTAGAACCTCCGTACGATGGACCCTTCAAAGTCATTGAGCGCGGCGACAAAAACTTCATTATAGACATGTATGGCAAGAGTGTAAAAGTGTCAATCGATCGATTGAAACCAGCTTTCGTTCTTCGCGATGCAGATAACCAACCATCGATTGAAACTTCCCTTAATCGTAATGTTGAACCAAATAATGTCAATGGCCTACCGATGGTAGACAATAATAATAAATTTCAATCGCGAACAGGTAGAAAGGTGAAATTTCCAGACCGTTTGCAGGCTGGATTTGCATAATTAGGTACTCATACCATATAATAGTGCACATACACTAAAAATTGTTTTTAGGTATTGCCTTTACAAACAGTGTATATTTGTTATAGGTATTTTTGTATATTTTTCGAACATTATTGTTTCTTGTATAACTCATAGGTACAATTACTTTTAGGTTTAGGTATTAAATGTTAATTTTAGGCATAATAAATAAACTAGATGTAAGAATCACGTAATGCGCTCTGTTAAGAAATAGCCCTGGAATTAGGTGTGACATATATTTTTATTTGCTCTCTCGTTGCATATCCCTTGCGTTATCACTGGTAAGGGGGTAATGTAGCGGACATACATGGAAATATAATGTGACAAACAAATTATTTTGTATGTATTAGCTGGTCAAGGTGGCGTACCTTCCCGAGAAATGGCATTAAAACATGTGCATCTCATTTTGACCATCCGTTACGGCTTCAACCCTCCGATCAGGGATCGGGAGTAATAAACTTAATAAACAGTACAGGCAATAAAGCAGGCCTCTAACGGTAGTTCCAGGGCATCTCTTAAAAGTTTATTGTCGACGCCTTTTGGGTACCTTTTTCCAAAGGCAAAACAAAATATAGACAGTTCATCTCAGCTAGCCTTTTCAATACGTTTGGCACTCTGAGACCGCGAACGATACCACGTTTAGTCATTTTGTATATATTGTAATGTTAATGTAAATACAGTTTAAGTGTACATATAACATCGGCTTCTTATTTCACAAAACACTCTATTCACGAGCTACGCACCCCCAAAGTCACTTTACATTTATACATTTTCTTTTATGTCTTAAGTATATGAGTTCTAAAATGAATAGGCATATTATTGTTAAACTATCAAACTTAGTTACTAAATATTGGCTGACAATGCAATGTTTTGCCCCACTCATATCCCTAAGCGCTCTTTTCTAGAGAACGAACGTAAAGAATTTAAAAGGTGTTGATTACAGAATGCCCAAAATGCAATGCCATATCTCATGTGGGATTTAAACAACGAGTGATATAGCTTCTTTGGCGCTGAAAAGCCGAGATCCTGCGACACCATTCTAATAGCACAACAACCCGATGCTAATTTCTTATTTAGTTCAGTGACACGTTTTTCGAGTTTAAGTTTAGAGTCTATAAATATTCCAGGAAATTTAATGGTTGCTTTGTTTTTCATTTGCCCGTTATCCAAGATAAGATCATTATAAAAGTACATACAAAAGTCGCAATTTTAGTATATTTTGCATTTAAACAAAGGGAGTTAGAGTAGCGACAAGTTTTGATTTTTTGAAAACCTTGATTTATGACACTCTTTAAAAGCTCGCCATTGCTTGAATTCAACAAAAGAGTGCTGTCATCCGCGAAAAGTGTAAACTGGCCACTAATATCTATACTTGTAGGGTCGTTTATATATAATAGGGCCCAAGACAAAACCCTAAGGTAATCCAAACTCGACACCCGACAAACCAGAGCACCTTCCAATAATAGACACAACCTGCGATCTCCCATAGAGATACGATGAAAACTATCCATATGCTGCGTTACGAATTCCATAGTGCTGAAGGTTCTGCAGAAGTACTCGGTGATTAACAAAATCACAGAATACTTCCGCAACAGCATCGCCCTCGTTGTGATTAAGGAAAAAATTCTGAGAAAATAGCATTACTAGTATTTTTGGATGATTGAGAGCCAAGCTCGCATGACGTTATAAAATTATTCGTTGTTAAAAAGTTAAGTAGTCTAGATTTGACGATTTTTCGTTTACTTTGGAAAGGATAAAACGGAGCGAGATAGGTCGACAGTTCAAAATCCTCAGGACTTCTCGCCTTATGCAAAGAAATAACAATCGCCGTTTTTTAACAGGAAGATAATTCTTCCCGAAAAGAGGTGCATTAATAGAATCGCAGCACTCCAGTACCCATCGGATCCAGCCGAACATTTATTCCTAATTTGTCTAAAGACGCCTTGCAGCTCCTCTATATCTGTAAAAGTCAGACAGAAATCTTGTGGAAACCACACGTCGGTAAAATGTTCGAGATGATTCACCTGACAAGGCAAGTCAGAAGTTAATCTCCGCGCCACAGAGCAGTAGAGTTGGTTAAACGCATTGGGTTCCAAATCAACCGAGAGCTGTGAAGAATTGTTCTTTCCTTTCAAGTTACTGATTATGGCCCACTGCTCTTTAGGCTTGTTACGCGCTTTAGAAATGCGTTGACCATAGATCCGCTCCTTAGCTCGTTTAATGGTCTGTTTATATATACTTACGTCGATAGTTGTTAAAGCAGATAGTAAAGAAAGCATTATCCAAATAAAATATATTCTTATAAAATGAAGAAATCTTAAGTTCATGGCAGAGATTTTTATACCCCGGCTTATCCACGGTTTCCTTTTCTTAGTTCTTATATTTTTTAAAGGTAAACATTTATTAAAAACATTCGATAATTGTATGTGAAAGTAGTCAAGGGTTCTGTAGATTAAATAACATTATCCCAGTACGATAAAGTGCGTTGTTCCTGAAAACATCTGAAATTTTTTGCACTGGATGTTCTACCCTTTTTAGTCTCACCACGATACTGGCGATCTTGATAAGAAAAACGAACCAGTGTCCCTCAAGTCTCGAAGAAGACAGCAAATTACACCTTTAATCAATGTTGAATTTTGTATAAACACAGTCAATGATAGTGGAGGACTGCTGGGTTATACGTATTGACTCAGTTATGTGCATTTGCAAGTTAAAAGAATGGAAAACATGACAGATCGATTGAGTGTTGAAGTTTATATTCAAATTGCCGGTCAATCCTATTTTGAAATTTAAAGGAATCATAGAGAAAAGATGCTCAAGTCTCTCCAGAAAAACTGTAACGTCACAACTTGGGGGTCAAATAAATGGTCAAAATATTTTACTAAGGTCATATACAGGGTTGGGCAAATGTTCCGGAACGGCTTAATTACAAGCGAACGAAAAGTGATATCGAATCGGGGTTTTGGGCAACCTATAGGACAAAAATTTTACTATTTGACTGGTATACCATATGTCAGTAATGTCACCAACTGTCAAGTGTCGACGATATTTTTTTATTTTTTTAAATGGAACACCCTGTATATTATCAGATATTCTAGATCTTCAATAAATTATAAATATTTTTCATATAGCATACCATATGATTAAATTCAACTGTTTCGGAAATACGGGCAAATGAATCTAGAAAGCCCATATTACATTTTGTTTAAAAATCAAGCAACATATTTCTTTTATTATGACATTCCAAATAAAAGTCTTAGTTTCCATGACTCCCAAGTGTCACTCTGACACATTTCCTATTTAATTTTTATTTATTTGTATTAAGTGAGTTGTGCGAGTTTTTTATTTATCGACTAAACCTCTGATATAACTGATAAAACTATGGTTCAGCTAACTGAACAAGAACGGATTACTCTGCTTATGATGATAGGATATGGGGATAGACGGAGATCTTTTCAAGAAGCAACCGACCTTTTCAATCAAAGTTTTCCTGTTCGAGATCCCATTTCTAAATCAACTGCTAATAGAATATTCCATAACTTTGAGCATACGGGTACGGTAAAAAACTTGCCAAAAACAGGTCGTCCGAAAACTGCTACAAATGACGAGAAATCCCTGGATGTTTTGCTTGCCCTGCAAGAAGAACCACAGACGTCAGTTCCAAAGCTTGCTCTTGCACATGAAAACAGCGAAAAATCAATTAGAAGAATCCTCAAAAAAAATAAAATGTTTCCTTATAAAGTCAGCTTGCTTCAAGAACTATCAGAGGACGATCCTGATAGGCGTATGCAATTTTGTCAAGAAATAATGGACTACATAGACCTACAACCTAACTTTGTAAGTCGTATTTTATTTTCTGACGAGGCTACATTCTGTCTTAATGGTTTCGTCAATAGGCACAACTGTCGATACTGGTCAGACCATAATCCCCATTGGATGATTGAGCACCGTACGCAACACCCCCAAAAATTAAATGTGTGGGCAGGTATAATTGGAAACCATATTATTGGGCCTTTCTTCCTTGATGGAAACTTGACATCTATTTACTACTTAGATCTGCTTCGAAATAGAATTATACCAAATTTGATTAATTTATATCATGATCAGGTTAACGATCAAATACTAGCGAATGACATTTGGTTTCAGCAAGATGGGGCGCCAGCTCATTTTGGTATACATGTCAGAAATTATTTAGATCAAACTTTTCCTGGAAGGTGGATAGGTAGGAGAGGGTCCATTGAATGGCCTCCTAGATCTCCAGATTTAACACCTCTAGATTTCTACCTCTGGGGACATTTAAAGACTGTCGTATATCGTACACAACCTAAGACTTTGGAGGATCTTCAAAACAGAATTTTAGATGCTGTGCATGTTATTTCTCGTGAACATTTGCAAAACGTGCGTTCTGAATTTTCCGACAGGATTGGACACTGTCAGGTGGCTGAAGGACGACATTTTGAACATTTATTTAAATAACCATTATTTTATATTATTGTGTTTTAAAGTTATTACCTTGGTTTTGTTTAAATAAAATGTACTACATTCATTTGCCCGTATTTCCGAAACAGTTGAATTTAATCATATGGGCTATATAAAAAATATTTGTAATTTATTGAAGATCTAGAATATCTGATAATATACAGGGTGTTCCATTTAAAAAAATAAAAAAATATCGTCGACACTTGACAGTTGGTGACATTACTGACATATGGTATACCAGTCAAATAGTAAAATCTTTGTCCTATAGATTGCCCAAAACCCCGATACGGTATCACTTTTCGTTCGCTTGTAATTAAGCCGTTCCGGAACATTTGCCCAACCCTGTATAGATATACATGTTGGCTTGCCGGACCTGACCTACTTATTTCCAGAAATAGATCAGGTCCGGTCATCACAATGAAAAAGTAATAATATCAAATAAAATAATAACAATGAATATGACAGTTAATTATACGACATTTTTAATATACATATTTATTTGGCTAATAAGGAACAAATATGCATTTGAGACAATAGATATTTTGTTGAAATCCTAATAAATAATTGCATCTATGTAATTAAATGTTTATTATGTATATAATATGTGTATCGTGATTTGCTAAAGAAAATGAAGCAAAACCGTTTGCCATATAGTCTACGTATCACCAGACACTAAGTCTAGTCCATTTTTACTTTGGTTGAAAAAAACAGGTTTCGTCTGAACCCATAAAGAATTAAAATTTTACAGTTGGGTACAAAACAGTTGGTCACGCCAGGCAGGTAAAGAACAAAACTTATTAGGTGTTCGAAAGAATCTCTATAATGACTAATAAATTTTAATGTGTAATTTTAAGAGGATAATTCATTAGAAACTGCAGAAATAAAGAAAATAATAAGTGATTATACTTGCCACTACAAGTCATTAAGAGAAACTTCAAGGTATTTGTTATTTTTTATTTTATTTTATAGTTGCAGATAGTTCTGGTCACAAAAAGAATTGTTTTCTATTCTTGTGGTTCTAGTCAATTCTTTCCAAAAACTTGGCACACGGTGATAGTTATCAAGGACCTATATTTAGACGGCGTTATGCAGAAAGCTACCAACCCACAACCTACCCTTTATTGAGTTAGACTGATATTTTGATACCTTTTATTACAACTGTTATGTAAAAACCTACCAATCCACCAACGTAAATAAAACACTAAACCTAAAAGCGACTACTACACAGTTTTATTTTACTCAACATTCATTTCTGCAGAAGCCTCTCAACCCACAAAAATCAATTACCTTTGAATGTTTAATAATAAATTTAAAAGCATATACAACTCTTCGCCTCATTGATTGTCGTATTCGCGCAAATATTCCTGGTGTATTTCTTATTGTCTCACAGCCGGCTATAATTCGATTCCCCAGGTCTTCAACATTTTCGACGGGAGTGGAATAAACTAACGACTTAAGAAACCCCCAAATGCAAAAATCTAGAGAATTTAAATCCGGCGATCGAGCAGGCCCATATTCCTTACCTCCCCTACCTATCCAACGATTTGGATATACTGTATCTAAGTGATTACGTACATTAATGCTAAAATGAGCTGGTGCGCCATCATGCATGAACCAGAAGTGTTGTCTCAGCTGTAGCGGGATTTCTTCTAAAAGAGCAGGTAGCTCTTCCTGTAGGAGATTAGGGTAAGAGTCGCCTGTTAGTCGTTGTGGGAGGAAATATGGACGGACTAAATGATCATCAATTACCCCAAGCCATGCATTTACTGAAAACTGATACTGAAAATGAGCTTCACAGATTCCATGTCGATTTTTCTCAGCCCATAAGTGATTGTAATGGAAATTTCGTATACACTGTCGTACAAAATTAGCCTCGTCAGTAAACAAAACGCAATTTAAAAAATTAGGAATTTGAGCGATTTGATGAAGAATTCAATGGCAAAAAACTAGGCGTGGAAAAAAGTCTCTAGGTAGTAGAGCTTGCACACGTTGAATGTGAAACGGATACAATTGCTGTTCTTTAAGAATTTTAAATACAGTGAAGTTGCTTACATTCAATATGTTGGCAATTTTTCGAGTACTTGTTTCAGGTGACTCCGTAATTAACTCGCGAACTGCTTCCTTTAGTTGCACAGTTCGTACTTCTCGAGGGCGTCCGCAGTCAGCCGTTTGTTTCTTAAATGAACCATTTTCGCGCAAACGTTGGTGCAGACGAGCAAATATTTTGTGATGGGGTACTCTACGTCCTGGATACAACTCAGCTTACAATCGTCGAGCTTGCCGACCATTTCCATTACTTCGACCATAGACAAAATGCATATCTGACAATTCCGCATTTGTATAATTTTCCATTCTTTTCGATAAAAGAAAAATTAATTACTTATTAACATTAACGCTATATTAAACTAAAAGCTTAAAAATGAAGAAACTCTAATACTTTGACCTTTCGTTGAAATATTCGTATTTAACAGAATGTTGACAGTAGCCTAATAGATGATGTATTAAAGAAATGAAAAATACGCGTTAAGATGTTTTATTTTTTTGCATAAAAACGGCGCCCAATACGAAAAAAAGGCAAGAGAGATTTTTTGTCACAAATTGAATGAGAAATTCAAAAATTGTTTTTAGTTTGATATATCTCAGTGGTGTATCATTTTTTTCTTTAAAAAAATTGAGTTTATTACCCTTATGCGCGCCAATGATAAACATAAAATTCTTAATTGCATGTCAGAAAATGCGCAATAACTACCTCTTAAAACCTACCAAATTTCATTTGCATATCTCGATGGGTTTCAGAGCAATAAATAAATCATCACTTTTTAACAAAAACTTTAACACCCTGTATCTCGGAAATCAAAGCATTTGCGGACAAAAGTTATATAGCAAACTATCATTATTTTTTCATGTAGAATCACCCCCTGAAGTTTGTCGCACTTATTCACTAACACCCTGTATATTTAAAAAAAACTTCTAATGTGTTTTCCAATCAGTATGCAGAATAAAAATTATGCTTCAAATAAAGTAGAATTTATTACGGAAAATCTTTGGAGCTTTTTATTTCAGTTTGACGTACACGTGGATTGGTAGCTTTCTGCATAACGGCGTCCATTTAGCCTTACTTAAAACGAGAATATCACTAACGGTGCCGTGCGCATATTATGCAATATTATCGACTTTTCAGGCTATCGATGGTAGGGTATTAATTGTATTGTTCCTAGTTTCATACTTTTATCGATATCAGCAACTCAGCATGTAAAAAAAGTAAGCGCCTCGAAATATAACATTATTGTTTACATTTCTGTCTTCTATAAAAGCTCCAGCAAAAAATGCCGTCACTACGCGGCATGCATTGCAACTTAAAATGTGAGGTTTCGGCGAGTGCATAGCTTGGAACTTAAAAGCCAGATTCCGCTGAGTACGATTTCGTGCAGATTTGAGCCCTCCAGCATCAATCATCAATCCCTTTTTAACGTAGTATAGATAAGAACAGAGCAAAGCCGTATCGGCGATTCGCTACTAGCGATCAAAAATACTGGCAATAGGTCAAGCTTTCAATGGTTGATATCAATTTCTAACCGATTCATCCAACGAGAAGCGAAAAATATGCTTCGAAGGGCAATAAAATATTAAAAAGGGGAAATTAGATAGAACTTTCTGAGCCTCCACGTTGACTCTTAAAATTTAACCAGGGGTATTGTCGCTTCCTTTGGTACATTTTTGCTGCAACTATAGTCCATCTTTAATTGATACGAAGTAATAAATAAATCAAAACCGTCTTAGGCCTGAATTTTTTAATTTGGGCAGAATTAGTACAAGTAAGTATCGACATTACATCAAGTTTTGTCTTCAAATTTATATTTTAATATTACATTTTTTAAGCATAAAATTATGTACCTGGAATTTTAGAAAGCAATTTTATTAAAACTGATTTCAGTCTAGGTACTGTTTCCCTTTCTGCTCTAATCATTTTATTCCTTTTTTTGTACCTAATCCTGGTCACCTGTTTGTTAATTATGTGGTTATTATGCCTTCATAGGTGCTTCTATTGGAATAATACACCTATTTATATCTATACATACCTACCTTGAGTGTTTGTTTCTCAGTAAATCTAGTCAAAATGTGTTGTGTCAGTGTCTTTTAATTAAATATAGAGAATTTCCAACAATTGCAAAAACGCCCTAGAGTTGGTCCATATACAGTAAATGAAAAAAAAAAAATTCTTTACTGGTACGATTCTATTAAAAGTAAGAATGCGGATTTGAGTGTCGACAATGCAGTGCAATTTTCAGCAGATATGCTTAACGTTGGGAAAACAACAATATATAAACTTTTAAAAGAAGAAAAAGGTGTTGGCGTCAAACCTCCAAAAACTCCAGGACGACCAAAACTTGAGCTGGATGACGTTTTAATGCAGAGAATAAGAGGAAAAGTTTATAGTTTGTTTTTAAAAAAAGAAATTCCCACGCCGGACAAAATTGTACTCTCAATCCGAGAAGACCAGGACTACCCATTAATGTGTAGAAATACGCTTCGGAAATTATTAAAAAAAATTGGTGAAATTTCGATTTAAAAAAACAAAATAGGCAATCGATTTTAATAGACAGAAGCGATATCATTTGTTGGAGAAGAAATGACTTTAGAAGCATCCGAAAAGTCAGAGAAGAAGGCAAGCATTTTTGGAAGAATTGTCCAAAGAATTAAGACCGCCATCTGGAAATGGACATCGACTTATCATAACCCATATTGAAAGTTCTGAAGGCTTCGTTAAAGGTGGTCTACTGACGTCTTTAAAGAATGGTTCGAGCAAATGTTGAATTTTATACCAAAAGGTGCAATAATTGTATTGGATAAGGCAAGTTATCACTCTAGGCTGACGGAAAAATTACCGACAAGTGCGTGGCGTAAAAGTGAAATAACGTAATGGCTAAGTTTAAGACAAATAGAATTTTCATTGGATATAATCCATATCTTGTTTCTGTAATTATATTATGTAAAATAGGTCCATCCATTGTTATTTATTAGTTAATTCGAGCTTTTAAATGTTTTCATATGTTATTAACACCTACGAATATAACATAACAACATTTTAGGAGAATAGGCATGTTTAGGATTTTTAATTTAAAATCCTCCCCAATACACGCTCCTGGCTGAGGGATTCTTCCCATTAATAATGATAAATTTCCAAATATTACAATAGGTTTCGATAAATTCAGGGTGGCCCTACCTAAAGAATGCTCATTATTTGGATCCTTTAATGTAAACACAATTTTTTATTAGAAATTAGATTTTAAAGGATAGTGTTTAAATTGTTCTTGATACCCCGGTATGCGTTTTGCATATTTAATGAGCATTTATTACTCCGCGGCATTTAAAGATAGACTATAAAGGTTTTTAAGAAAAAAATTAAAATATTCTTTTAGAAACATGGTATAGAAAACCAAAAATTTTAGGGCATGTATTTACATGTTATTTTTTTCTTCGCATGACCTAAGTAACCACCCTCATCAATTTGGCCACCTACTTAACGATCACCTTGCCGCAATAATTTGGCATAACTATAATTCGAAAAATTGCACAAATTATAAACTAAAGGTTTTTGTAAAGCTCTAGCTATTTTATACAACCTATTTTTACCTGTGGAACGAAAGGAACAAACTAACTGACCCAAAAAGCATTTTTAACTCATTTGAAAGTGCTTAAGTCAATCAGAGACCCGATAAATAATAAAAACATCGAACATTCTAAATACAAAGTACAAAATTAGTGAGAATTCTATTTCCAACCATATTACTATCTACACTTTTCGTCATAAAATCAAACGCAATCGAGATTTTGACGAAAAACTAGATCCACCCCCTATTACCAAATGACGCCGGAGCAACATAGAGTTGGTTGTATATTTCTTGGATCTAAGCTTTTTTTGTCCTGTAGTATTTATAGATAACGCTCAGGTTTACACAAATAATATCCACAAAAGTAAATAGTTTTCAAATATGTATAAAAACATCAACAATATTGAAATAGCCGCAATAAAATTAATCGAAGGAACGGTCAATCCACCTTCCAAAAAACGTGACAATCAAAAATTCGACAGCTGCAGCAATATGAGTACGAGCTCCATCATCTTGCAATATTATCCTGCCATTTCCATCAGCAATCCTCAGTGGAACAATACAATGAGTTACAAGTACCGACCTTAAACGATTTTTTTATAAAATCGTAACGAATTTCTACAGAGAGACAGATCCCACATTCATTCTTCACCAAACAGTATTCCAATGAATTTCGTCAACGCAACCTTCCAAATTCAAGCAATTTAAGTAACAGCTTGAACGCAATCGATACATATCAATTCATCTAAAGAATTATTTCCGAGTCGAAAACAATAATAATATTTTTGCGATAGACAATTATAGCATAATGAGTTTATAAATAGTTATCTTACATAGACATACATCGTAAAAAGACAAATTAATGAAGAATAAAGTCATACTTCAAACAAGAAAAAACTAGAAGAAAAATGTATTCAAATCATAGATTAAAAATTGCTCAATCACGATTAACAACATCCAGGTATCCAGTAACAGAATTAAGTGCCTGCGTTTCAAGAAATTTTTTACTGCAAGTTTCATTTTTTTTCATATAGATTTTGCCTACTTGTAATAAGTACATTATACATTTCAATCCTAAGTAAATTATTTATAGATTTTTTAAGCCTCTACCTATTTGTTCGTATTAAATAAGCCGATTTTTTACCATAATAATTGTAAATAGCTGAACATGTTGAAAATAATTTCTGTTCTCGTGAATTTTAAGTAATTGGTGTATGATAAATAGTGATGGAAGCGTCAACATCTTTAGAATAATAAAATGTTGTTTACAATGGTCACGTCCACAGTCGAAAGCCTTGCTGAGATCGCACAAAATTACAAAAACCTGTTATCTCCTATCAAGAGGCCCTATAATAAAATTGGATTTAATTAAGAAACTACATAATCTCATATAAAATAATATTCTAACTATTTTTCAGTATCCAGATTAGTACTCCCTATAAAAAATTATTCTGTCCCCAAGAATTTCTACTACTTTCTGCTTTGTCTGGGTATGCGTTTTCTGAATTAATATTTAATGGTTTTTTCACGCACATTTGCAAACTTGTGTTATTGTTGTTGACTGTACCATTCGTACCAGTAGGTAGATGATTTTATGTGAGAATAATATTTTAGTTAATACGGTTTGGTCGTTATTCATTCGTTCCATTTACTGTTCACAGAACTGTATTCTAAGGAAATAATCATTAAGCAAAATCTCATTAACATTCCAGACTTTAAAAGTCGTGTATTTTCCTTTTCTAATTGCTTTGTATCCACTACTTCTTAGGTGAGACTGGACATCGTTGGTTTCTCTTCAAACGACCAAGCATACTTCCATTTTGAATTATTCGTTTACTACATTTTACACTTTTCTTTGCATTTTCTTGTGAGCACCCAAGATGCATCCAGTGGTTACAAGATTTTGATGGGGAGGATGAAAACGAACAAGTTATGGATCACTTCTTGTGCCGAGATTTCTCTGATAAGTTTAGGATCTGAATATTTTTCTTTCAAATGTTTTTGAATAGTCTTGCTACATCAATTTGCAAATTATTTTACGATTATGACAATAGGTATCTCTAAATAGGGACAAACAAATGTTACGAGGAAAAAGAAACACATTTTTCTTTTTGGCAGAGAAATATTTTAGCGATATTTCTCGGAGTATATATCAAATATTTTTTTTAACCTGAAACCTTATTTTAAGTTTTAGCTATTTCAGTAGACCAGGCTCTAGAATAGGGTCGAAACTTTAACACGTGGAATTCCATGACCTACTTTCAATACAGGGCGTAATATTATAAGGCACTTTAAATTCTTAATTTTTTTTTTTTGGTTTAATCAATAATCATCTAAGCCAAATTATATACATATTATACAACGGCCCTTAATAAATTCCACTAAGTCAACGTAAACATTCTCATTAATAATTTAGACACCGACAAATTTCGGCAAATTAAAAGCCTGTTTTTTGTATTGTTACTATAGCAACTAACAAAATTTGCCGAAAATCTTTCTCCTCTTTGGGGTGACCTGCATCAAACTATACTGAAAATTTAACACCTCTAGTTTAAAACCAATAAGATGCCTTTATTTTGGCCGTCACCATGGCAACCAGAAAAATTTCCGGAAATTTTTGTAGGCGAGGCGATATTTAAGTGGAAATTTCTTTACAGCGTGGCTGCATAATTATCACGGCCACCTACTGCAACAAACCATAATAATCTTATATTTTTTTGATTAGAAGTGTTGTGAATTACTTTAAAAAAAATACTTTTCTGTCACCATTAGTAAACTAGAATTATCAAAGGGCGATAGATTTGTTGTAACTAAGATTAGTAATTTTCTTTACATAACGAAATATGGTGGATATACCTACATCTAAGTTTCTTCGAAATTGCGTCGTGTTACTGGTAACAAATATATTTCTACCGCCTTTAGTGACCTAAGATTGCCAAAGGGTGATATAATATTGCACTACTACCCATCTGAGGTTTGGCTGAAATTTAGCATTTGGTGTAGTTAATTCAAAAGGTCAGGTTTGATTTATAATTTTCTTTCAAATTTTGGTGTGAAATTTTCTTACCGAATACCACACGAGCATAAGTTATTCCTGAAAATAATTTAAGCTCTCGTGATATTATAAGTGAAAATTGTATACATTTAACCAATTAGAAGTCTCATTTTTGTTTAAGTTATCTATAGCAATGGGACAATTATCGAATATTTTTCATATTCCAATCAACTTACATGGAATAAATAAATGGAAATTTTGTAACAATTCAAATATCAAAATAATTACTTGAAAGTTAAAATTAGTATGCCCACATACACACGGAAATGATTAAAATAATTGGCAGATGCAGAAGAACATTATTTTGGTGCTGATGTTCATGTTGTCCTCCATGTTAAAAATATAAATTTTAATAACAATATAAAATTAAATTGCTACGAAATTTTCTTACCCAATATCCCTCGAGCTTAAATTATTAATAGGACTATTTTGTGACGATCATAGTGCTTGACATAAATTTTATGGCCTTCTACAATAAACTAAATTATCTGAATACTGTGCCTGTTTTGTAAGACAATTTATATTTTACCGACTTTAAAAGATTACGTATGGTAAAAAGAAAGAAGATTTTTTTATTTAACTTATGTTGATAGAACATAAGTTATAGCCTCATGAAATAATGAATGTAGGTTGTAAGTTAATAAATAAATACTAAATAATTATTTTTTCTACCAACTTTAGTAAAATGAATTTGTAGAAATACTGAGAGATTAAGCTACCTATTTTTTATTATTTGTTTAACTAAAGTCAGTGATTTTTATTTCATTTAACGTAATATATGTATTTGGATCTAATTGATACTAGATATACTGCTAAGAAAATGTATTGCTACCAACTTTAGTGAAATAAAGTTGTTGGGGAATATTGGTTTGAACTACAACCTGCTGCCGTTTTATTGTTTTACGTAACTAAAGCCGGTAATTACCAGAACTTTTCATAAATAAACTATATAAAAGTTTACTCTTTTTATACAATTAACATACAAAGCCTACTATTTAAAATCTCAAAACCGTCAAAAGACGCCATTCCTCTCATGTTTTTAATACTTTTTGGTGTGAAATTTTCTTACCGAATACCACTTCAATTAAAATCAGGACATCTTTTTTGTTGTGGCATAACGGTCCGTCCAGACTTGTGACAAAACCCCGTGTCGTGACACGGTCGCGAACCTCGTCGCGTAACATCGTTGCGTATCATCGTCGCGAACTTATGCTTTCCGGTAGTTTTATTAAAAATAGTCAAGGCTTGAAACGGACTGATGACACGAGGTAAACGCGGCGAAGTTACCCTTAGACGTACCAATACAAGTGAGAATTTATAAAACAGCCGATTTGTCGAAGAATTCATGCAGTTTTTTTATATTAGTCGAACAAAAAATAGTATAGTCATCACATACGGTAAAGACTTACTGGTCTCAGACTACTAACCTGAGCGTAGTAGTAAATTGATTCTTAATATACTAATATTTATCGAATGAAAATAATTGTTGATCTAAAAATCTAGAAATAAACAAATAATATATGAAATAGATCTATTTATCTGCTCGGAGGTTGACTGTTTCTGAATATTCTCCCTTCGTCTAACATGCCTTATTTTTAAAGCCATTTACAGACGCAAACGCTTCTACTATTAGATCTATTTACTTTATGCAACCTAGGCTTCTTTTGTTCAAAATATTTTTGATCCGGTTAAACAAAAGTGGTTCGAATAAATACTTACTAAAGCATCTTAGGCAAGTTTTCATCAGCGATAAATATGTGTGGTATATCCTCTTAGTTTCTGGTTCAAGAAGAAAGATGAAGGCCGACTCTAAAAAATTATACAGATTTGTTAATTTTCTGACATGCTGACAATATGTTAAGTAGTTATTTTTAATAGAATTTGGTCATTTATAATAAATGTTGGTTTTAAACTTAAATTAATATGAGCTATTAGTCATGAATTTAAACTACAAGACCTATTAATTTTAAAATGCAGTCTAAAATTTATTCTTTTAATGCTCTCAAAATTAGGACACACGAAGGTATATTTATTATGAATACTACACAATGCAGAGAATATTGTATACCTGTTATTTTTTATTTTCTATTAGCCATTTTGCAAAAAATAAAAACGAATTTCTTTTTCTTTAAAAGAAATAAAAGCGAAAATTAATAGTACATTATTTAACGAGCGTATAATGAAGGCTATACTACACGAGATTTTAAAACACGAGCCGAAGGCGAGTGTTTTAAGGATTCGAGTGTAATATAGCCATTATACGCGAGTCAAATACTATACTTTATCTACGACTATTCAGTATTCAAGAAGTTAGAAAATGGATTCAGAGCAACACATTTTATTACAATAGGATTATTATTAATGGTATTTCTTAACTAAAAAATACAATTCAACGATGTTAACCATAATTAAACAAAATACAATTGCAGCCCGAATTTCTGGAGGGGTACTTTGGATTTCGTTTTCGTCATCCGAAATCATGATATTTTACTTTGAAATCAACAACAAAATGTCACAGCGAAACTTAAATGACTGAGGAAAAAAATGATTCGTTTACTTGTCAATCGGTTGCTATGGTATTAATACCATTCACGCCTGCTTAAACTAGATCTGGTGCGTTTTTATCGTAATTCAGGTAACTTTGTTTTGTTGGGACCGTGGAATATGAAATCTTATATTCCACGGCTGTGGAATATGAGTAACTATGGTAATATGAACCACATTATATATGTACTAACAAACACATTATGCTTCTATTATTAAATAGTCGTAGATAATAGTACATTATTTAACGAGCGTATAATGAAGGCTATATTACACGAGATTTTAAAACACGAGCCGAAGGCGAGTGTTTTAAGGATTCGAGTGTAATATAGCCATTATACGCGAGTCAAATACTATACTTTATCTACGACTATTCAGTATTCAAGAAGTTAGAAAATGGATTCAGAGCAACACATTTTATTACAATAGGATTATTATTAATGGTATTTCTTAACTAAAAAATACAATTCAACGATGTTAACCATAATTAAACAAAATACAATTGCAGCCCGAATTTCTGGAGGGGTACTTTGGATTTCGTTTTCGTCATCCGAAATCATGATATTTTACTTTGAAATCAACAACAAAATGTCACAGCGAAACTTAAATGACTTAGGAAAAAAATGATTCGTTTACTTGTCAATCGGTTGCTATGGTATTAATACCATTCACGCCTGCTTAAACTAGATCTGGTGCGTTTTTATCGTAATTCAGGTAACTTTGTTTTGTTGGGACCGTGGAATATGAAATCTCATATTCCACGGCTGTGGAATATGAGTAACTATGGTAATATGAACCACATTATATATGTACTAACAAACACATTATGCTTCTATTATTAAATAGTCGTAGATAAAATTTTTTATTGTGTTTTAATTTGAAATTTTGAAGAATGGTTGAAGCTTTCTATACTTGCGGATTCTTAAAAAGTTCAAAGAAAGAGAAGTTTTCTAGTTCTATCTTAGTTATCTTCGACTTCTATTTAGATTCCACACTACTGTTGTACCTGTTATTGTCGGTACACACTTGTATTATAATATTTGCGTTTGTACTTCTACCGAAATACTGTGGCGGTACTTTAAGGTAAAGATACCGCTACACCGATGTTTTGCTTTAGGTGACAACCGTGACATTACGAAGAAAGGTAGTGATATATGGATCTTCTTTTTTAATATTTCTATGGCACTGACTAAGATCAAATAGCCAGCATCTTTATAAGTTTATATATGGTAAATGCAATATGCACAAATTACATTTAAAACCAAAGATATTTTTGAAATACAAAAATAATTATACCTATAAGCTATAGGTTTCTTTGCTATAAGTAAAGGGTAGGTACTCTTTAAAGTTGATTCCATTACAATTAATTAATTTAACAGTTTAACAAGCAAGTATATAGGTAAAAAGACTGTAATCTAGCCAAAAATAATATCCAATTTACAAATGTTGACGTTTAAAATTGTCCTTGTTCATACAGACATTTACGTTGTCAAGGCGACGCGAAGGATTGCAAAGCCAACTTTGCCCAAAATCTATTGTAAATTTTCACGATTTTGGCAGCTCGCGGCCAATGTGATTGTGGAAGTGTTACGTTATAATATTACGTAACTGTTCTTATAGTTAGAGCCGCGGTGACAAAAATGCCTTGAAACTCCCAAACGGATGAGAAGCACGTTCTTGTATAGTTCGAGTGTCGTTCACGAAATCCGTGTTGTCGAGTAGGGGTCTGGCGCTCGGCGGTGAGCGGCTATAATATTTTTTCCAAATTTTGACCAGCGGTTTAAAAAAACATTTCCCAAACGTATGAAAATTACTGGAGGGCATCTAGGAAACCCCCCAATTACCGAAAAAATATTTTCATCCGATTTGATCTTTGCAAAGAGCTCTTCCAGGAGCTCAAAAAAAATGGAAAAAGGGGTGGGGGGGGGGGGGGGGGAAATTTCCTCATTTAAACTTGAAATTGGGCAGGGAGCTTGAGTTCGTGTCAGAGAATATGTAAAAAATTTATTTTTGTTCCATGTGTCGCCATCGCTTTATAACAGTTTTTCAAAATTTAAATGGCCAAAATTTGATAAAGTATTTCCAACATGGATGAAAATTTGCACACAGGTTCTTTGACACCTACAGAACATCGAAAAATTATTTTCATTCAAATTTATTGCGGCCAAGACCAGATCTTCCAGAACATGCATGAACATTTTTACTTACCATTGAATAGTCACTCAACATTTTACCGCCTCTCGAGAGCATTTCATTTTTTTTTATATTTTTAAACCAGAGACAAATAAGTTTACGAAACTTCCATCTAAATCTCGCAGAGAATTTACGGAGAACCCCGGGATCAAAATCACGCGTGCTGGCGAGGTTTTTTGTTATTTGGCATAGTTTAGCCAGGCTCATTTTGGATGAAAACTTTTTTTTAATAACATAAATAATAACGATTCATTTTAGTCCGGTTGCATGCATGCGGCTGATTTTTTTTTTAATTTCGGAGTTTGGGTCCATTTAATTGTACTGGAGGTTACGGCAAGGATCAAATCGGATGAAAATATTTTTCCGGTAATTGGGGGGTTGCCTAGATGCCCTCCAGTTATTTTCATCCGTTTGGGAAATGTTTTTTTAAACCGCTGGTCAAAATTTGGAAAAAATATTATAGCCGCTCACCGCCGAGCGCCAGACCCCTACTCGACAACACGGATTTCGAGAACGACAGTCGAACTATATAAAAACGTGCTTCTCATCCGTTTGGGAGTTCCAAGGCATTTTTGTCACCGCGGCTCTAACTATTACGCACAGCTTGGCTTCTAACAATATGGTGTGTGTAATTAAAGTTTTACTGAGAAAGTAGACAGTGCGTACGGAGGATCTTTCTAATATAGGAGTAGAAAAAATAGATAACAAACTCACTAAATCATATTTTTAAAAAACTTCTTTTGGTAAACCATTTTGTCGACGAGTCGTGCAGAATTTTTGAGATAAATTAAGTTCCCAACTAGCAAAGTAGAACTTTAAAAGAAGCAAATTATTTTATAATTATCAAATAACGTAGCCTTAAGAATAGTTCTGTTTTGTAGCGCATATCGTTGCGATAGTTTTGTTCGTAAAGAAGAATACTTGCATAAATTTGTCTTGTAACGACTTTTACAAATTTTAGTATGGAACAAATGATTCTTGTTTGTTTAAGAATTATATAAAAATAATATAATACGATATACAATCTTTAAAAATATGTATCTTAAGTCTGTAACTATTGCAACCATATTGTGAAGGAGTCGTATACTTGCACAAATAGCTTTTAATTAGCGCTTTATAAAATACTTATATATACATATTTTTTACAGGTTATATAAGGGAAATGATAAAATTATTGTTTAACGTTGATATGCGCTTATTTATAAAATCGTTGTATAGTTGTGTTTAATCTAAAAAATACCTAATCTTATATAAATATGTTTTTTAGGTTAGGTTTAAATTTATCATATTATAAAGTTTATTGAAACGTTATAGTACAGAAGGATTGGATAGTGTGCATATCCATGTATTATGGGACAACCATTTTCTCTTTAGCGTCACAATGGCCTCTTGCCTCTTGGCATCCATCCAAGACTTTCGCTGATTTTATTGGGTATCTTAAAAATAGTCGCACCTGAAGTGCATCGAGGAAGTTCCCCTACCTATTTTCGTATCTTCTTTCTTCCCGAGGATATGTTAACTAGGATATGATAACAGAGGAATTGAAAACAAAACTCTTCTCGTCCTGTGGAGTGTCAGGAGTCCAAGAATAGTAGAGAGTGATAGGAAGCATATTAGTTTGGTCATTGAAGCGGTATCACTACTTAAGCTATTCAATGCAGGATACATTCAAGCAAGCACGACATGCATTACATAACACATAAAGCAAAAATTAAATAAAAACTAGCAGATACTATGTTAAATATTGATTTGATGTGTATGCAAAAATTTACAGAACTTTCTCGCAGAGTATCCTTGAGGCTTCGCAAGTATATCATTTATATATATTGGTGAGGGCAGCCTTTTGCGGGTTTTCCTATATAACTCCTTTGCATTATTATTCATGTTGCATCCTAGAATTACATGATTTAAGACTCCCAGTTCTCCACAATCACAGTTAGGGTTATCCTTTAATTTTTTTTTTATTAAGGTGATAAGGAGTTAGACAGTGCGCTGACCTCTTACTGGACAGACTAGTTACATCTCTTCTTTTAATTCTTGCAATGGTACTGAACCATGGGATTTTGGGGAAGTCCGGTTGAATATTGAAATATTTTCCTTCTTTAGAGTTGATGATTCCACGATAGTTTATGCTGCAGTTCTTCCATATTGAATATTTTACTGTTATATAGAAGTCGGTATAATGTAGCTTATTACCCAAAAGCTCCCCTCCAATCTTCCTTTATCGGCCAGCTGATCCGCCATTTCATTCCCCTCTATTCCACAGTGTCCAGGCACCCACATCAGCCTAATTTCAACTCCTGTCTCCCTAGCTTCATAGATTTCCCTTTTAACCTGTAGGGCACTATATTCACTTCTTGCTTGAATCCCCGTTCTCCGTATCTTCTGTATTCCACTTTTCGAGTCTGAGGCTATTACCATTCTATTCCTTAATTCCTTGATTTTTTGGATTGCCTTCTTGATAAATCTGGACGGAATACCTCTATTCCACATTTGTTTGTCTCGGGATCCACTGAACCATCTGTGTATTCTACCGTGTAGTACTGGAATTCCTTCCTTAGAATTTCTTTGGAGATCTGAGGACTATTATTTTCATCTTTTCTAATATTTGTGTCATAGGATGGGATTTCCATGACTCCAATAGTCCATTTCATAACAGGGCTGTCTTTCTGATTTTTTAATTCTGTCCGCGTATTGTAGTGCTAGATCGAACCCTTCCATGATAGGAGGTGCATTCGAGTTTCTCCAGTACTGCGGGTTTTCATTGTACATTACATAAAATGCCATTAGGGTTTTTGTTACTAGACTATTGTTCAGTGCGAGGTGTTTAAGAGCAAACTTGGCAGACAGCCAGTATCTTTGAAATTCAAGTGGCCATTCTGCAGTTTCATCTAGAATCACATTGGTGGGTGTGGACTTCATGCTTCCAATAACTATTCCTAGTACTTGGAATTGTATTTTATTTAGCCTATTCCAGGTAGTTTGTGATATTTTGAAGATCGTCATAGTGCCATAGTCTAGATGTGACCTAATCATAGCTTTGTAGATCATCAAGAGGATCTTTGGGTCAGCACCCCATCACACTCTTGTCAATGTTTTCATGACATTTATTGTTTTCGCTGCCTTTTTGCATATGTTGTCTATGTTCATTGTTTACTTCATAGTAGAGTCAAAAATCACTCTCAGGTATTTATAGCTGTCCACGATTTCTATTGGACTACCCTTGTATCTTAATCTTCTTTGCGGGTGTCTCCTACCCTTACTGAATATCATTGCTTTAGTCTTATTAACAGATATTTCCATTTCATTTTCATCCATCCAATCATCTATGTTTCTGAATGTGCTTTGCAATTCTTCCATACAACTGTCAATTTTGTTTCCCGCACAGTACACAGTACACCACTAGTTCGTTCGCGTACTGCACTATTTTGACATTTCCTGTTAAATTTTCTTTAAAGTTGCTTGTGTATATGTTGAAGAGTAGTGGGTTAAGTGGTGATCCTTGCTGAATACCTTTATAGCTTGTTTGAGGACCTGCTAATTTTCCTGATTTTGGCCCTCGTATATAGATGCTCCTTTCCTTCAAGATTCGCGTTATCACGTTCATATAGTTACTATTAATCTTGCATCTATTTAGATGTTGTTCCAAACTCTCCAGATTTACATTGTCATACGCTGATGAATATTGCAACTATTACATTGTTCCTGGTAAATGGTGCGTAGATTTCAGTGGCTAGTATTGTTAAATTTTCATCTGTTCCCCTTCCCTGTCTGATTCCACTCATTTCCTCAGGTAGTATCTTGTTTTTTTCCAGGAGGTAGTCTATCCTAGTTTTTATCATAAATTCTAGTATTTTGCCCCCAAAATTGGTTAGTGAGATTGGTCTGTAGCTGTTTACACATTTCAAGTCTTTTCCTACTTTCATTATTGGTACTACTATGGATGTCTTCCAATCTTCAGGGATTGATGTTCTCCCCTGTAGTATGTTATTGTAAATTCCAAGTAAGGAGATTTTCATGGCTTGAGATGTATGTTTGATCATCGAGTATGTCATGTTGTCTGGCCCAGGTGCCGAGTCCCTTTTTTTGGTGTGAAGCACATGTTCCATTTCTTCTTTCTTGAACTCTTCAACTTCTCGCATTTCTCTGCTTGAGTGATTCGTGTCTTGTGGGATGTATGGAGGTGCTAGCTTATCTAGTATTCCTTGCAGAGTCTCTTCTTCTACCTCTGTATTCTGGTTTGTGCCTGCGGTATTTGAGAATCGTTTTACTACCCTCCATATTCTTGATACTGGCGTTTCCCTGCTTATTGTTTCTGTAAATGCTATAAAACTTTCTTTTTTTTTCTTTCGGAGGGTTATTTTTGCGATTGCTGCCTTCTTCTTATATTCCAAGAAGTTCTATTCTGTTATTCTATCTTTATAGTTTCTCAAGGCTTTTCTCCGTTCTTCATTTAGTCTTTCACATTAATCATCCCACAACTTTGGATTTATTGTTTTTTCCTTTTTCTGTCCTTTAATTGTACCTATCCCATCGCATTACCTGCTGCTGAATCTATTTTTCCTTCCATTCCTCCCAATTTGGAGCTTCTTGTTCTTCCAATAAATTTTTATATAATACCCAGTTGGCGTTCTTGCTTCTCCATTTACATCTTTGAACTGGCATTTGTTGATTGAGCATATTTTCTTCTATATTGCAAATGGTTGGAAAGTGATCGCTGTTCCCTGTGTCATTGTATATTCGCATTTGTTTGCTAGGTTGTTGGATGTTATTGTTATGTCTGGGTAGCTTCTCCCCTGATTAGGTAGTGATATTCTTGTTATGCTGCCGTCATTTAGTATGATCCCTTCTGTCCTGTCTATGGCTTCTGCTAGATTTTTTCCTTTACTGTTGTCATGTGTTGATCCCCATCTTGTATGTTGTGCATTTAGGTCTCCCATAAGTATAAAATTACATCCCAGATGTTCTATGATTCTCCTAAATTGACTCACCGTCAGGTTGACATCAGGTGGGCAGTATACGTTGCATAGCCTTGTGTTTCCTGTTTCAATACTTAATATTTGTAACCTTGCTGGATAGTTGAATGGGATATCTACTTTTTTAAAGGCAATGCTGCCTCTAATCATAATTGCTATCCCTCCTTTGCCATCTAATCTATCCTCTCTTATAATTGTAAAATTTTTCGTGTTAAAATTTATTGATGGCTTCAGATATGTTTCATTGAGAAAGATTATATCTGGTTCCTCTTTGGAAATTATATTAGTAAGAATGTCTTTGTTGGAGTTTACACTCCTAAGATTCCACTGTATGATTTTGGTCCTACCCCTCTGATCCATAAGTGTCAATACTGTGTACTTCTGGACTCCTGTCGGGGATCAGTTCTTGCCATAATCTATCGTTTCCGTCATTGACTTCCATGGGTTTTTCTCCCAAAACTCTTTCCATTTCATTTATAATGTGAATTTTTTTTGCCTCGCTGGTTTTGACTTGGGCTAGAATGTCTCTAATCAGTGTCATTATCGAAACAACCTCTGATTTCTTGCCAGATTCCGACTTCTGAGGAGGGGTCCTGCATGAAGTGGGGAATAAACGGGCATTATGTTCTTCTTTGTTATAATGCGATATCTCTGGTGTAGGGATTTTATTTGCCTTTTTAGTTGAGTTGAGTATCTTGTTGGATTTGTATTTGTTTTTTGATTGTACATACTTCTTTGTTCAATTGTTATTAGTTCTGCTTCCTTCCTAATTGGTCGTAGATTTGGGTACTCTTCCTGGTAGTTGAACCTTGCATCCTGTACGTTTAACATATAATTGCACAGACAGCATATCACTTTATTTATTAGGTAGGTATGTAAATTTTAAAAAATTAGAACCATAGTTTTGAACGATAGTCTTTTTTTAACGGACGGTTTGTGAATATTAAGACTCAAGGGTCTCAGACTAATATAATATTAGTAGTATACAATAATAGCTGCTAAACTTTTGACATAGTTTGGGCATATTGCATTTAAAATATTAAATTTGTTTGTCTAATAACAAAAAAGTATATTAATATGGGGACGAAAGGAAAATCTGGTAGAGAAAGACTTTTTGCTTTCGTCCCCATACTTTGAACTCCACTTGAGCATGGGCTATTTCTTCAAAATAAAAGTATTTACATATACAGCGTGTCCCGCTTTTCATATATACACCCTAATATCTCAGTTATTAATAATAAGATTTTCTTGAAATTTTGGTGGTATTTGTATGTTGGAAAAATGAAATATTTGGCATAGTGAACATTTTTATTTACCATTGGCGTGCGGTGTTGGTGAGGTAAAAAAGGCTTTTTTTTTTGGAAAAGGACATTAGGGCTGATTTTAGATAACTGTTTCTATCAGATTTAGAATCAGCATCCCCAAAAACCCCTTAATTCATATTTTCAATATCTCAGTTACCCTAATTACAATTTAGGTTTTTTCAAAATTTTGCTAAGATAGGTTCGCACGGTTCTGTTACCGTTGGCATGCTGACCTGTTTTGTTTTTCAACAAATTAAGCAAAGAGTGCTTTAAAACAAAAAGTTTTTGTTTGACATTAAATAATTCGTACGAATTGTCAATAAGTGAAGCAGTGTTACGTAACTGTTAATAAGATGGCACAAAACCGAAGAGTAGTTCTCACAATTGCAGAAAAAGTAGAAATTATCCGCTTATTTGGTAATAATGAAAGATCTACGCGTCAGGTTGCTGGAATATTCAATGAAAGGCATCAGGATTGAGCACCAGTTACTCACGATACCGTTGCCAAAATCAACAGATTGTTCGCAAGGACTGGAGCGGTTTTCAAGACAAGACCAAGGAAGTACAATTTGAATCAAAGACATTATTCAGACGACGAACGTATCTTAGCAGAATTTCGAAACAACCCAAATGGTAGTATAAGGGTAGTTGCGCCGATACTGAATTTAACGAAAAACAATGTATGGAGGTGATTGAAACGCAATAGGGTTAGGGCATTTAAACCAAAATTTCTACATACTCTGTTAAATGGTGATTTTGAACGGCGCCGGCGGTTTGAATTTTGCTTATGGTTGCAATCCGAATCGGGTAATTAATTGTAAAAACCAGTACATTGAAAAAGTGAACGTGTGATGTGGCATATTTAACGAACGAATTGTTGGCCCTTTTTTCCTGGATAACTTAAATGGACAAGAATGGTCTTATATCATTGCTAATAATTATACTATTGCGTTTATTTGCCTCATATTGTAGCATTTTTAGGTTAATTAGCTGCTGTCTCTGCATTTTATATAAGATCATTTTACTTGCCTATCCAATCATTCTCCATATTTCTATTATTTTACACATAATCATTTTCCAAAAAACTTCTGTGCCTTTTTGAATCTCTAGCTTTCTAGAATTTTCCGAAAGTTGATTTCTCAAAACTTCACCGAATAAAAGGCGGGTTCTTTAGCGGGGGGAACAATTTACTTTTCATTAGTAATTTTATTTACTTTTGTGTCAGTCTGTCCCTACCTGTAAATTTTTGAATGGATTACATTTATTAAATCTTTGAATCTGCTTTTTATACTTCGCCGACGAGATTTTAAGTTTCAATATTTCTTACTCTGATTCTTTTAGTTTTCGGGAGCAACTGATCCTACTTTTCTTTAACTTTTTGCCTTCCAACATTTTTTTTAACAGCCATTTTTGTTTTTTTCTTCCACGTAGCTGTCTTTATTATTACTGTCCAAAAGTAGTGGATTTAGATCTTGTTTATTGCTGTTTCATTTTGTTACCTTTTAGAATTTGTTTGCGTTTTGCGAATTTTTCTATATTCGTTTCTTTTAAGTTGTTCTTCTGACAATAAAAGTATATGCTATTGCATCCTCATTTTTATGTTTTCTCTTTTTCTTTTAAAGATTGTTCCCTGTCCGAATTAATTTTTTTTTTGCATTTTGTCGTTTCTACTTTTGAGAGTTTCTTCGTCAGTCATATCAGTCTTAATTTTTTTAGTCTTATTAATATTATAAGTGTTTATAACCGAACTCATAATTGGTGGAGTTCCTTTCTCAGTGTTATTAGTTTTTATTTTTGGGGTCTCATTAGAATTGTCTAGTTGTTCAACCTCATTCGATATTGTTTGGTTAACTTTCAATTTTTGTATAATATTTTGATTATTTTGTGTCTTCCTATTTAAAGTAGAAGCAACTTGACTATCAATCTCATTCTGTTGTTTCGTAATTTTTTGCGCTTTTAGTTTCTTTTTCTTGTTTTTTTCTTTTCTTTTAAGGCTTTTTCTTAGTATATTTAAATTTAAGGCTTTCTCCCTATTAGTTTCTAACTTCTCCTTTAGAATTTAGAATTAGAAATATTTCGTCCCTTATGGAGCGTAAACAAAAACATAGTTAATCATTTCGTATTTAGTTAAATTGTTACCGATATGATGCTTTTGTTACCTCGATATTATATCGAGAATTTGAATAAGTGCTACATTAGTGGTGACTATTTCAGACACAAAAACTAAGGTTCGGCGACCTTTAACTGTAGTTCAGTTATTTTATTTGAATTTTACAGAACATACACAGCTCTTCGGTCAGCAGATATCGGACATCGTCGAATCTTTATGAAATTGCAAGAAATATGCTAAAAATCCAGTTGGTATCAATAGTTTTAGTAAAATACCTGCTCTTATAGCAGAATTCTTAAAGCTTCCAGATCCGAAGCTTTGCACTGGTCACTGTTTCTCTTCGGCTACTATACTCGCAGACTCTGGTGCGAGCCTGAGAACTATCAAAATACCCAGTAGATGGAAGTATTCAACAGTGGCAGAAGGATATATTGAAAACTCACAGGAAAATAAAAGTTTCCTGGCGACTATATGACCATATACCCAGAGGACCATTTTTACGTAAAATTGTTCTAGGAACCATAGTTTATTTAAAAAAATACACACGGTGAAAAAAAAATATGATTTTCGTAATTTCCAGAGGCCCTAAAAAATAATTATAAATTTGGTAGTTGCCTGACAAATGCACTTGCATGAAACACCTAACATACGATTTTTTGTCGTTTAAACCACAAGAAATTTCGTTCGCCACAACTTTTTAACCAAACCTGTTTTCTTTCTTTTTAATCCAAAAGCTTTTTTGCTAAAACTTTTGGCAGCTATATCGACCGTTTCCCTACGTAAAGGCTACTCTGTATTTTAAATTAGTAGATAGGTAGGTAAATAACTACAACCTATTGAATACAATGTATTTAGTTAATCCAATTTGGGTTGTAGTTCGGCCAGATAATAATTGCAATTTAATACCCATCCATGGTAAGATACGGTTGTTGCTCGTTTACAGTCAATTGAAAAGTATTTAGATCCATCTACACAAATATAAAAGCAAATGCCCCTGCATCACTAGGCATGCCTGATCTAATCTGAATTTGGCCCTATCTTTTGGTACATATAATTAAATAAATATATATGTCAAGTAGATAGTCTTTACTTTGAGGAATATAATAGGTTAGGTTAGTTCAGGGTAAATGTCCCTTTACTTTAGAGTCTAGCGGAAATAGGTTAAAAGAGGGTAAAATACAGCCTATTACTTAACATTATGTACGTATTTTAATGGGAGTTTTAATAATAATAACAATTACAATAACAAATGACTTATATTGGTAGAATAAATAATAAATTAGCAGAGTAATTATTATACTCTGCGTTTCAGAAATACGGTACGTAACTTAAAGAGGTGATTTCTTATCATGTTCTAAGAGAAAACGTGCATATGAACATTTGTCCGGAGTTGCTCTGTTTTTGATATACAGGGTGTTATAGTTTTTTAAGAAAAATTGTTTTTTGTATTTTTTTTAAATATCCTTTTCCCGATTTTATTGAAATTTGGTACCGTTATTGATAATGATAAGGGGCTTAATTAGCCCTAACTAGATTAAATTTATTAGGTCCAGTGGCGTCACGGGGAGCACCTTAACGAATATTATTATCAACCAAATGTACGCCACCCACATTTTTCTGATTCTGAAATTCCTTTTTCGGATTTAGGTACTAACTAATAAGATAACTTTTTGTCCACTGAATTGTTTTCGTATTTTGCTTAGTTTTCGAGAGAAAAAATAAAAACTACTTTTTTGCATGTACAGGGTTTCGATGTAATTGCACACATTGTATTTTTTCGTGAAGTAAAAGATGCCCCAAACACCCTGTAGCTTAAAAACTAAGAAAGCTAAGACAATTCTGTTTACGGGATCTTTTGTTTCACGAAAAGTAGCGCAGCAATGGTAAAACCGCAAGGCTCTATCTTTCCTAGTTACCGAGATACCCTACAATTACATCGAAAAATGGACACCCTGGACAAAAAATACCTGTGTACTTTGAAGTTAATTAAAACATTTAAATTAAAAATAAAATATTTTTTTTAAATATGATTATGAATAACCAAATCTCAATAAAATCGGGAAAAGGATATTTAAGAAAATTAAAAAAAATCTATTTTCCTTAAAAAACTTTAACACCCTGTATATTAAAAATGGAGCAATTCCGGGCACATGTTTATAAAAACCGGATTTTATGCATTTTGCATATATATGCATTTTTTGCATATTTTGTGATTTTAAAGAAAAAAATGCATATTTTAAGAACTATTGCATATTTAAGAATGCTTTGGGATTTCTGTGTTCTTTTCTTAAGTCTTATGGTCGCACGCCGCCGTGTCGCCTGTGCTGTTGGGGTCTGAAGACAAGAGGGCAATAAATCGGCTAACTAATAAAGTAATAAACTAATAAAATAAACTATTACTCTTCTATTGACAAATTGCATTAGTGGGTGGGTATTTCTGACCAAATATTTTAACTAGAATTTCTTTATCTACACCCTCAATAATTATTTATTTGCTCACATTTGTTACAGTTTGTCAGTATTATTGAGGTTGTCGTTTGTCGTAGCCGCAGTTAGTATTGTAAACGCAAACAAAGTGAAAGTGAAAGCAGTAATTATGTCGAAAATACATACGATGTATTTCGTGGGTTAAGCCTTACCCAGAACTTGCTTTGGACGGCGACCATGTTTTTTGTTTTGCAAGTTTTGTTCAAAAATTGTTTCCTGCTCAAAGATATTGCATCAAATAGATCAACATATTAAGATGCCGTCTCACATTGCTAAGGTTAGCAAAATGAAGTCTGGTCCCCTACAGTCAACGCTAAAGCAGTCATTTGAGATTTTTAAAAACGGAAACCATGACCAGTCAGAATTTAACGAAGATCTATGTTTGTAAAACGTTCTTGACTGCTAATATTCCTTTAGACAAGTTAACCACCAACCCGCAAGTTAAGGCCTTTCTGCAAAAATATACAAAATGTAATGCTCCAGATGAATCAACATTAAGAAAAAATGTCGTTGGCAAGGTATTTGGTACCGTGCTAGATGAAATAAATGAAATAAAGAAAGAAATTGGAGGTAACTATATGTATATTGTCGTCGACGAAACGACAGGTTCGTGAGGTCGTTATATAGTTAATATAATGATCGGAAAACTCACAGAAAAAATATTTGGGAAAGCTTACCTTATAGCCATAAAAGAAGTGGAAAAAACAAACAGCATCACAGTTAAGCTATGGTTTGTTAGAACTGTCAGTCGCGGACGGCATACGCGTGCGACAGAATCTGCAGCGTACGACGTTATCGGTTTTGAAGAGAGGGTGTTTTGTTAGAATCAAAATAGATTAGTGCGTGATTGTATGCTGGTAGGTGATGACAAAAAGTATTTATTATTAAATTTTGGCAAAATTTATTTTTGATAACAATGGCTGAACATTTATTGCTGCCAATACTTATTGAGGAAGAAGAACATGAACAAGAACTTCTTTTGAGCTTGATTAGTTCTCGTCGCCAAAATAAGAGGGAAGATGAAATGTTTTCCCATAGATGTTTGGAGTTTTAACTAAAACTCTTCATTATAATTCATATAGATAAATTATTTACGCCAATGTATTTCCAAATATTTGTTGCAGTGACATGTCATAACATTCTGTAAAGCTGTTCTGTAAATCTAAACTATGGCTGAAACGTTATTTTAATATTTTCAAATTTATTATATAATGTAAAACACAATTAAACATATTTTATTTCAATGGGAGCCTAATCCCCAAGAAACCTTTTTGCTAAAAATATATCTATTATTGCTCTTACCTTTTTTGTGACGTTTTTCTCCAGATATTATGTTTTATAGTATTGTCCTTGTAACTTTTACTTTTTACAGTATACAACGGGGGATGTTCTCGTACGGGATCAATTAATTTCTCGTCTTCCTCTGCTGAAAATGTGGTTGTCATTTTAAATTTTATTATAATAATTACTTTTTTAACACACTACCACTGTCAGCTCAGCTGAACGACTGCGCTGAAATCAAATCGAGTTTGATTTCGACCGAAACAATACCGCGCATAATTTTCTGCCTACCGTCAGTCTACCTGAGCAGATTTTAACAAACCGGTCTACTCGCCTTCTGGATTTCAACGTGAGTCCGAGGCGCACAACTGACTGTCTGCTGTGCGCCACAACAAGCTCTAATAAACCAAAGCTTTACACGTTTTATTCAAGAAACCTTAATACATTTCTTTTTGCCGAATTCAGTTCCTACAGATAAAATTCTTGTCCTGTTCTCCAATGCTGCACCGTATATGATAAAGGCAGGACAGAATTTAAAAACATTTTATGAAAATTTGATTCATGTAGCTCACGGATTAAATAGGGTTGCGGAAACTATTACAGTTTCCTTTCCGTTGGTCAATGACCTAATACCAAATGTAAAAAATATATTCATAAAGGCCCCATTAAGAGTACAATTTTACAAGGAGGATCTTCCTGGAGTACCATAACCACCTGAGCCTGTCGTGACCAGATGGGGCACCTGGATTCGTGCGGCAATATTTTATGCAGATAATTTCCAAAAATTGAAAGACTTAATTTTACAAATGTCTGGTGACGATTCACAGTCCATCCTTAAGCCTAAACAAATATTTCAAAGTGCTAAAGTGGAACAACAGTTAATGTATATTAAGTGTGACTATGCATTTATAGCAGACAGGATTTTGCAACTAGATGAATCGTGTACAAGTCTACCAGAGTCGATGGATATAATAGAAACATTTGTGTACAAAATTGCAAACAAATACGAGGTGAGGTAGGAAAAACAGTAGTGGCAAAATTAGAAAATTTAATAGAAAAAAACACAAGTTTCAAGATTTTAAGGCAGGTCGTAAACATAATGTCAGGGAAATCTGTGAATAATTTAGCTATTGAACCTGCCTTAGTTCCGAAATTGAAATTTTGCCCTATAACCTCAGTAGATGTAAAAATATCGTTTCCTTTTTACAAACATGTCCTTAGTGATAGACGACACAATTTTTTAGTTCAAAACCTTGAAGCACACATAATAACTGGTGCATTTTATAATTTTTCAAATTGATATCAGTATAAGTTTGACATAAAAAAACTGTATTAGGTGTTAACTGATCTAATAAAGTATATTATAACTTGAATATATCCGTTATTCAATATTCAATCCCCTAATTAAATGAAAATTTAATTTAGAATATCAAAATTTAGTTGTTTTATTACCACATATTTATTGCATATTTAGAATATTTACGTCTTTTTGCATATATCCTTCATATATATTTAAAATTATGTGCATATATATGCGCATATTCTTAAAGTTTTTGGTTGCATATATTCCGGTCTTTAATCATAAGGAATCACTCCCTTAAGTTACGTACCGTACTTCTGAAACGCCCTGTATAATTGCTTTGTTCATTTACTATTTATTCTGCCCTTTTCTATTAAATTCACAGTTTTTCCTTATATTTTAGAATAGAGCGTTTCGAGTTATATCACGTTTGAATACAGAAATTCGACTTTTGCATTACTTATTAGGGTTCCTTTAAATTTAGGAATGGCGTATTTCCGTATGGCGCATTCCGTATAACTTTTTATTTTTATGATCGGCATACGTGTCCGGCACATTTGCCTTCGGTCCACCGGGATTCGTTCCGGTGTCCCGCTTGAGCTTATACGCCCCTGTCCCTGCAATGTTGTGCTTAACATTGGCAACTGATTTACAGAACAACCGCCACCACCCTTTTGACTTAAAAAGCAAATTAGATCCCCTTATCTAGAAAATCCTCGATAAAAAGAGAAAAAAACACTTATGAACGATATAAACATATATTTTGCATGCTATTATTTACCGCTTCTCAATAAACTAAACTAAACTGAAACAAAATTGTTTGAGTTAACTTATCGAAGCGACGCTGCTTTCTGCAGTTATGGCGAAGATCTGCATGGCATGGTGACAAAAAAACAAAGTTAAGGCGCTGTGATTTGCCAACTGAATAAACATCATGCGTTACGTCACATAGATTTCGCAATGATTTCACGTTGATTTCACAAGATTTCGGGCTGATTTCGCAGGATTTTGCGCTGATTTCGCAGGATATCGCGGTATTAAGCAGGATTTCCTTTACGATTGCGGTAATATCCCACAATTTGTGACAGTATGTCGCGAAGTAGTTTACCCCTCGGAAACTTTGTTTAGGTTCGTAAGTCGAAGAAAAGTGTAAAACCAATACCAATGCTATAATCCGATAAATTATCTACTTCCTTCCTTACTCTTTTAATATCTATCCGACGATAACTAACCTACCTGCAAGGCCGAATAAATCAAGTCTTTCATTTTTAAATCCGCATTATTAAGGAAATATTGTTCACATGTCACCTGAACCAAAATACCATCCTGGCGGTCTCCGTTTGCCTCTCGACCGACAAACAGCCCGGCTGAATATCAAACGTTCGACTCTGTAAAATAAGAGTAACTTCACAGCGGGCTCCGATATTTATCTATTGTACTTTTCGAAGGTACAATTTGTTAACAATTGTTGACATCTATTCATATGTAGGGAAAGTATAACGTTAATAGGATGGGCATAATAATATATTCAATGAACGACTCGAGGGTTCAAGGAAAAAGGAATTCCGAAGTTGTATAGGAAATATTAATATGATGTTTTCTAATTTTATGGAATAGATCTTGTAGTAAGACAAATAAGTGGTTCGAAGGAATCAATGATAATTGTTCCATATGGGTAAAAAGTGTTAAAAATTGTTTTGCAATTGAACATTATATTTGCCGCTTTTTTGATGGGCCTGGTTATCAGGACCTTTCTTTGGCAGTACGCCTTATCTCTTGGCACGCTGTACTCATTCCTTAAAACCTTAAAATGTTATAAATATAGTTTGCTAAACTTATATGTATTTAGTTATTTCATATTAAATAATACCAATACATAACAGTGGCGACGATGATAATTTCAATGACCTTGGACAAATATTAATAAAATGTTGTTTTTTTTTTGTGTGAATCGGTAGCTAGTGACTCGATTTTTTCTTAAAATATAAATCTTCATTATTGGGCGCGTTAAGTGCGTTTGATCCCAAGACCTTCAGTTATATAGTGCCTCACGACATACTGGAACAATTTTTCATAGCGAACAAAATTATATCCGACGATCGGAAAAAAGCAATTTTGTTAAACACCTTAAACGAGGGGTGCTACGTGCTACTAAGGAACTTGTGCGTACCTAAAACGCCATCGGAGCTAAAATATGAAGATTTAAATAAATTCGTCGTACAATATTTTACGCAGGTAAAGTGGTACTTTAGTGAAAGACTCAAATTTTATAGCGCAAGAAAACTACCCCATGAGAAAATTTGGGACTAGGAGGCCAGAGTTAAAATTTTAACAGCAAATTGCGGTTTCTCCGCAAGTACGTCGCTGGATACACTTCTGGTGGATGTTTTTACGATAGACATTCGAGAAAGCCGGATCTCCGATAGGATTTTTGAGAAAGATGCATCGAAGTCAACCGTTATTTTGGCTTCGGTTAAAATTGCATTGGCAAAAGAGTCATCACTAGTTGAGCAGAGCGAAAGAGCCATAGGATCAAACTTAGATAATACTTACGTTTACGTCCAGGCTGAAAAGGAGGCTCTTCTTTTTGCTTAGGATCCGGAGCCTTCCACAAGCGGTGGTGCTCGTCAAAGGCAACCTCCTCAGCAGCAGCAATCAAGCAGATATAGTAGATCAGCAAGGGGCAATTCCAGAAAAAAAGGTATTCAGCGAACTTCCCAACTAAGTGCTCTATATGCGGCAGTGTGAATCACAACTCTTTTGACTGCAGGTTTAAAAATTATGTGTGTCACAACTGCGGTAAAGGATGTCACTTAGCCTCTGTTTGCAAGGGGGCAAACCGTAAAACTTTTTTAGAACCTGATAACGATTACCCAAAGAATTTAGAGTTTTCTGATACTATGTATAATATTATAGATAATAGTTTAAACCCAGCCATCGAGCATAATTTATTTAGGGCTTTAGATTTTAATGCCAGATATTTTGAGTCAAATGTAAAACCAATGTATATAAAATTACTGACGGAAACTTTTACCAATCAAAAACATATGTAATTCAAAATGGAGGACCACCTCTAATGGGGCGAAATGGATTAGAAATATTAAACTTGGGGATTTGTAAACTAGATCAAATAAATAATATTGTAAATGTGAGTCCTTCTGCCAGATTAAAAGAACTTCTACAAAATTATAAAGGAATTTTTGATGGGGGAGTAGGGACGTTTACTAAATTTAAAATTTCATTAAAATTCAAAGAAAGTGCACAGCCACGTTTTATTAAAGCAAGGCCTGTCGCGATTGTACTAAAGCCTAAAAAAGAAAATGAAATTGATCGCCTAGTAAAAATGAAGTTTTGGTTCCAGTTGAATTTTCTCAGTGGACCACACCAATCGTCCCCATTCTCAAGAAATATAGTTTGAGGCTTTGTGGCGATTTTAAAATTACTCTAAATCCCTAATTAGAGGTGCAGCAGTACCCTGTTTCTAGGATAGAGTATTTATTTACACAACTGGAAGGAGGACAAAAGTTATCAAAAATTGACTTATCAGAGGCTTACCAGCAAGTTTTTCTAGATAAAGATTCATCAAAATAAATAACTATTTCCACTCATAAGGGATTATTTTCGTATCAAAGACTTTCTTTTGGTATCCATTGTGTCCCTTCAATATTTCAAAATATTATTGATCAATTATTTAGTAATATTCCAGGGGTGGTAGTATTTTTAGACGATATTTTGGTTACGGGCAAAGATGCTCAGGAGCATCAAAATAGACTTGAGATGGGCTTAAAAAGGTTACGAGATTGCGGTCTTAAAGTCCACAAAAAAATATGCATTTTTTTTGAAGATTCGGTCACATACATGGGCACAAAGTTGATAAATTTGGTTTACATATACCTGAAGAGCGCACTGAAGCAATCAATAAGGCTAAAGTGCCTACTAATAAAACAAAATTAAAATTGCATGTTTATATCCAATGCCTCGACAATCTTGCATCCCCTGTATAACTTATTATAGAATAACTTACACTGGTCATAGTCAAAACAATGTGAACATAGTTTTTTTGCAAATAAAAAATATATTACAATCTCCTCTAGTCCTTACACATTTCGATCCAAAAAGACCCATAGAGGTTATGGTGGACGCTTCAAGTGTAGGGTTAGGAACAATAATTGCTCAATGTTAAAATGTTAAAAAATAAAAGCGAACTATCTTATTCCCAGATTGAAAAGGAGGGCCGCCATTATATTTGGAATTCGCAAATTTTATCAGTATTTATGCGGGTTAAAGTTTGTTCATTGGGCATACGTTTTATCCGCGTTCAATTACGAAATAAAATACGTTACGTCCAAAAACAACTACGCAGATTTTTTGTCGCGATTAACCTGTGAAACTAGTGAAACATATGATAGTAAATTTCTTCGGGCAGCAAATGAAAAATATGATTTAATATGCTACATCAATTACATAAAAAATTATTGATTTCCAATAGACTTCCAGAACATTAAAAAATAAAAAACATTTTAGGACCAAATTTTAAATCACCAGAGTTAAGACCATATTATTTAAGATGAAACGAAATTTCTATTGAACAGGGTTGTTTAATGTGGGGCTATCGTATAATTATTCCCCTCGCATTTCGCGATATCACTTTGCAAGAATTGCATTCCACCCATATGGGTGAAGTAAAAATGAAAGCGTTTGCTTGTTCTTATGTTTGAAGGCCAAATCTAGATGAAACAATTGAAGAAACTGCTCAGAACTGTATCACTTGCGTGATGTTTACACCGAATTCCCCTAAATCTTCACTAATTTTATGGAACTACCCCAACAAAATTTGAACTCGTTTACACGCAGATTTTTTTGATCCATGTCTAAATAAATACCTTTTAGTAATAGAGGACTCAACATCTAAATGGATAGAGTGTTTTCAAGTAAATAATTTATATTCTTAAACCGTAATAGGTTGCCTTAGGCGCTTATTTTTTTGCCGGTTTGGTCTTCCTAATGAAGTTTGCACCGAAAATGGCACTGCTTTTTGCGCAAAAGATTTACAAGATTTTTTGACAAAATTCAGTATAATTCATAAAACAGGAGCTCCCTACCATCCCGATACTAATGGTTTGGCTGAGTCGGCGGTCAAAATGATGAAAAATGCTATTTTAAAGGCCAATCATGACAAGATGGAAGATCTTAATTTAATTTTAGATAAGTACCTATGTATTTCAATATCGTAAACCACCCCATACAACTACGGGTAAAACCCCTGCAAAGTTATTATTTGGCCGTAATTTAAGAACTAAATTTGACTTCATGTTACCATCTACAATTTACAAAAAAAATATGAAAGAAGGCACGATGTTTCTATTAAGTTTGCGGGCTTGGTTTGGACACGGGATTACCGTCAACATATCGAAAATTGGATAAAGGCTATTATACGTAAAATACTGGGCAGAAGGACTTATCTAGTGGAAGTAGAAAGTGGGGAAAAATCGAAGTGTCATCTAAGTTAGTTAAAAAAATATTATTCCGTTAATAACGTTTCCATTCTTCCACGCTCAACTTTATTAAGCAGTTGACATTATTATGTGTACCAACGTGGTTTTCGTTCCTCCTTTTTACTTTTTAAAACTTTTCTCAATACAGGATACAAATAGTAATATGTTATAGCCTTTAAGGCTCCTTAAGCTTTTAGTCATGTGAGTAGTCGTTGATGTTCCAATTTTTATTAATCGTTCTTAACAAGTTTGTAAGTACCCAATTCAATCTTCGTTTTTTCACAGTAACTAAACTTCAATTTTTCACCACTCAACTCCGATGACACATTGATAAAACTTCTTACTTCTTGATCAACAGATAATTTACACACACCTAAAGGTTATTTCATCATTACTTTAAATCACTCGTCTAATTTAAATATGATTTTATTATTATTGACTCCCTCGAACCAGTTAGTTCTAGTCCTAGTTCAGCATAGATATCTCCTTGTATGGACACCGCATTTACTGAAGAGAGCTACTCTGATCGATCATTGTAGCCCCTGATGATAGGCATTTGAATGTCCGAAATATGATGGGAACAGTACATAAAATAAAATAAATTTTCAAATACATAGGAGGAAGACCGCCTGTGTTTTATTTTATTATATCGACTTCATCGTAAGAATAGACGACTTCTTTAAAATCAATTATTGACTTAAAAATGATTTAGGTTAGTTCAGGTTAGTTTGTAGCAGAATTTTGTACACGAGTAATGCAGATATGATGCATATGTTATATATAACATTCTTTGTTAAGTTATTCACAAGTTTATAGAAACGTCTTTTCTCAATTCACAATATTGCGTCAGCATTTCCGTGATTCCAAATCGCCCTCCCCCCCCCCCCCCCGCCTATTACCAACACCGTGGTCTTTTACTTAACTTTAACTGCAACATCGTATTTCTATTACTTAACTCTAACCTTAAGTAGATTCATCATGACACTCTCAAAAACAATTATCAATCTTAACGAATTCTCTCACTGAATGCCGACGATATAATCAATAAAACCCGCCTTAAAGTTGGCGGCGCGGGACGACCCACAAAGAACTGTGGACTGTTAATTGGCGAGTTATTAGGGAACACCATCGACACATGTGAAGTAAATACTTATCTTTCTCTTAAGGGTGGGCTGTGATTTAAAAAATATTAATTTCAAGAAGTTCTCTGAACATGTATTCACTCTGCACTGGCATAATAAACTTTGTCGTCGCTGCCCTTGCCAATTATTGACATTTAGAAGCTAAGTGTAAATGCATCTTAAGAAATAGTGCTTATATTCAGTATCATATTTTATCATTATGATCGTCATTATCAGCATCGTCATCATCATTATCGCCGCACTACTAAGCATACACCTCCGATGATTGCTGTCTATTCTTTTGTTTTATAATGCACGCTTTCAGTAAAAATATATGTGTCTTAATCTCGTCTGCAGTTGCAATATTTTTTAAGTATGAACCATTTAAGTATGTGTACCCCCTATTAAATTGGGGATCACCAATATCACCATATTATGAGAATTTAATAAATTTTAACTATGGTGCTTTAACCATATCGGGACAATCAACTATGTCGAAAAACTGGACACATTTTACATTTTAATAAATCAGTTATCGCTGATTCCCGTATCATACATGGGAAGATCTAAAAGTAAAGAAGTAAAAACTAAATACTTGCATAGACAAAATAGGTAAATAGAAGAAAGAGAAGCCGATTTAAATGGGGAATATATGGAAGTGTTTTCAATAACTTACAGCGCAAATGACGCAGATTCTGATGATAACAGGATGAAAAGTATTAATTTAGTAGTTCTGGTATCTTTGTTTTATCTATGTAATAATTGTAGAATATATGGTTTAGTACTGTCTGCTTGATATAATCAATAAAAAAGCTAAATATTTTATAGAGAGCCCAACCTTAAGAAAGCTTCCTCGCTCTTTGTTATGTTTGAAGGCGAGTTGGGCCTATATTTTATCGATATTCGGTATACCTAAAGTCTTAATCATAAAATAGGTTAAGTAAGGCGATAGGTATAAGTAATAAGGTAAGATCGGTGATATTTTAAATACTTATTGGAGGTGGCATTCGTTTTCAGATACATATTATTTGTATTACTGTGTTTACACCGATAAAAGTTTCATACCTAAAAGAGTCACGACATCTCGCGGCGCCCCAATGTATCGCCTGACCCGTACCGACAGGACCATATAAAAATTCAGAACTTTAAGAGTGAATCTGCAAGAACCATCGGTCACAATTGGAGGTGTCACCGCCAGGTAGCGTTCAACACCTTTTAACGGATTAGTAGACCGAAACACGGCGAGGTCCTTTTCCTTTCCTCAAACTCTAGCCTTACTGACGAGTTATGATACGACGAAATGCGTCTGGGGATGGGTGTGATGAAGGGATAAGGACGAACCTTTACGTTTCCTCTTTCGATACATATTGGGATTAGGGTGGATGAAATTGCTTGTTATTTTTAAGATAGCATGTTCTTATTATTTCAGTTATTAGTTCAGTATCAACACTCTATTTTATCAGACAGTCACAGACTATTAAGAATATTTGCCAACTAATATAATTTTTCGAAAACTACGCCAAGTCAAAAATCCTAAGAGTATTCGTGTAAAAGCAAGAACGTTAAGCTGGAATAAATTAATCTAAAATTCAAAGGTTTTTTAAACGTTCGAACTCGTCAACTTTTTAACTTTGTTTCGGTTTCTGTGCTAATTTCTTGCATAAAGGAAGGCCTAAATAAATTAAGACCATTCGCTTTATCTTTTATCTGCTTCGTTTTCGAATTTTGCTTAAAACTTTGAACATATTTCAAAATATCGTATCTTAGCCTAAATTTAAATATTTGCGAGAAGATTCAGTTTTTACATCAAAATTTAATAAATTAAGGGGCAATACTTAAAGGGGGTAATCTGCGTGCCAAAATAATCATATTTTTACATATGTATGCGAGATGTTGCACGTGGCGATATCTCGTGGCAATCGAGCTATTTTATCTATCTTAATCATATTTTTCCTTAATTATCGACGAAACTGTTCATGGTTGAAACTTGAAATTTTAGTGCGATAGTCAGCTTTATGTGCTTTAAATCTAATTTTAAACTCGGGAATATATTTCCCTGTATATAAAATAAAAAATATAATAAAAGAATAAACAAAATTAAGAATTTAGAATAAGTTAAAATACCGTGGGATGCCTGGTAGGATTTATTAGCAAAAATACAGTAGATAAAAGGCTTTTTAAGAAATGTTAGGCAGGCATTACTCGATATAAAATAACTAATCAAATAAATAACGCCTTTATTTAAAGAAAATATTAAATTGAAAATATTCATGAATGCAAAACAAGACGTGGTTAACTAACCCTTAAATAACTATAACCGAGTCAGTAACTAAACTAAGAAAATAAAAGAAAAAAATTAATATAAATAGGTTTAAAAGTGGACAATTGACATATTTTGATAGGACACATATGCAACTAATTGAATCTCTTATCTTGCATTATTCTAGCCTTAGGTATTACTTGATCGGTTAACATAAACTCTAGTCTTAAGATAACCCTACATAAAATAATTCTAACGGTATGCTTTTTATGTTTTTCTCACCAATTCCGAACGATTTTCGCCCTTCTCACGGAATATCCGTAATTTTAAGCAGAAAAGTTTTTTCAGTGTAGCATACCGTTAGAAGTGTCATCAACTAGAGAAGTTTTTAAAAGAAAATTAAGCTCTCACTTGTTGTTACTTGTTTTAAAATTTAGTTTTAAAATTGATTTTTTTTCACAAAATCACTAATATTATGTTCAATAAAAAACCTCGTTTGCCCCTTTAGTACTATCAATTGTAATAAAAACAATTACTTATGCGAACAAGCATACATTACAGAATTATTTTTAAAAAATGGTGCTTGATGGCCAATTTAAATTTGTAACGAATAATCCTTATAATTCTAGTAATATCAACATTATCCATTTAAATGTTCTTAAATACTTGATTAATATTTTACAAATGTAACTTTTGTTACGCACTTTGGCCCAATATAAAACTACTTAACGCAGGAGACAACCATCACTGTCCATAAGACTTAATTTTGCAATATTATGTTAGTGATTTCAGTAATTGGCAAACAAGAGATTTAGGTCAGCGGCTCCTAAACTTTTTACAACCGCGAACTCCTTGAAAAAATTGAACTTGTTGTTACGAACCACCCGATTTTTTTATAGGTTAGCTGTAAATGTACCTATGTATAACTTTTTTAAATCGAAAATGGAAGAATTAAAAGTACTTTAAAATAAAGTAACCGACGCGGGCAAGGTGTGATCGTTTACGTACCTATAGTAAATAAGTACGTTTCCGCTAATACAATTTTTTTGTCGCGAACCTCTTGGGGTTCGCTAACCATCAGCTGGGAACAGCTGACTTAGGTCATGATACGCATACCTACCTACAGTTACTTTGAAATCTGTTTAGAATTCTCTGCCAAATCGAAATAGTAGTCTAATCTAAAATCTCTCAATAGCGACCACCCTCGGGGAATCAATTATTGGTCGGTTAACAAGGGTTGTCGGTTAATAGAGGAAAATTAAAGCAACTGGTCTGCATTTTACAGTGTTTGTTTATTAATGAGTATCTACATACGTCTCAAAAGAATGGAATATTGCAAATATCTCCTTAATCAATGCATTGTCATAAAAACGCTCGGATACGTCCATTTTATTTTTATTTTCTACATATTTCAAAACATTTGTTTCTATACACGTTGTCCCACAAAAGCTGGGGACACGACTACTTCGTTTTTTCAAATGAAACACTACAATTTTTTCCATTTTTGTGTTTTACGGAAAATTCTACATAGATTTCATGAAACATAGTATGATGGCAAATATAATACAAGGCGTGAAAAATTACTATAAACAAAATTCAAAAAATAAGTTTAAAAAATTATATTTAAACTAGTGAAACAAAGCATTCGGCTTTAGCAGATGTTCGAAATGGTTCTATCAGATCGTCGATATTCTGCGGTTGGTGTTGATATACCCTTTCTTTTAAGTATCCCGAAGCAAAATAGTCAAGTGAGGTAAGGTCGGCTGACCTAGGCGGCCACTCCACCGCCCCGCTCCTTCCAATACACCTGTTTGGAAAGATTGTGTTCAGATATTCCCGAACTGCATGCCCATAATGAGGCGGGGCACCGTCTTGCTGTAGCCATATCTGTTGTCCAGGAATATCTGGATCGTGATCATTTGGGAAAATAACTGCCAGAGAAGGAATTAATTCAAATGTTAGAAAATCCAAATATCTCTAGGCAGTTAGTGTTTGTTGAAAAAAATAAGGTCCCAACATCCTGGTGTTAATTACCCCCTTCCAAACATTTACTTTCTGCAGATATTGCGTGTTGTTTTCTAAGATCCAATGTGGATTAGTCGGAGCTCAATAACGATAATTTTGCTTATTAACGTTTCAATTGAGACAAAAAGTTGATTCATCGGTAAATAGGATGCCTCGCAAGAGATTTGGATTTTGATCACACAATGCCATCATTCGATCACAAAAATTCAGGCGCCGCACTGGATTATTATCGAAAAGCTTTTGCACGTAATTAACTTTATACAGGTGAAATTTTTCTCTTTTAAAATATCTGTGGATTGAACTTCTATGCGATTCATTGTTTCTTGATTTTCATAGATAGATAAAGACAAACATATTTTTTTATCATCAGTTAAGGAATTTCTTCGCCCGGATTTTGGTAGATTCTTAACATTTCCATATGTTGAAAATTTTTGTACAATTTTGCTTACGTCGACTGAGTAATCTGCCGGTTCGGATATTTTTCAATAAACAAATCACAAACTTCTTGTTGACTTCGTATTCAGTCGCCGCTGCCCCTCAATATTAATATTTCGGTTCGCTGTTCATCGGTTAAATAACCCATAATGTGCAGTAATATCACTACTTTTTGTAAATATTACAATTCAAACTTATGTCAATTGATTGACAAGCGTTAGATACGCAAAATAGAAATAATTAAAACTCATCTTGGTTTACTGGTACTTGAACAGGTGCAACTTTTAGCGAGGAATTAGACTAAAAACACGTATCTTCAATTTTGTTTAAAGTAATTTTTCACACCTTGTATTATATTTGCCATCATACTATGTTACATGAAATCTGTGTAAAATTTTCCGTAAAACACAAAAATGTTAAAAAAAAATTGTAGTGATTCATTTGAAAAAACGAAGTAGTCGTGTCCCCAGCTTTTGTGGAACAACCTGTATAGAAACAAATATTTTTGAAATGAGTAAAAAATAAAAATAAAATCGACGTGTCCGAGCGTTTTTATGACAATGCATTGATTAAGGAGATATTTGCAATATTCCATTATTTGTTGTCTATCTTTTAGACCCAGGCTGTCGAGCGGTTTATTTTAGCCTAAGATGCATGGGATTTGTTGAAATAACACTCACAAATACTGGAACTTATTTAATTACAAACTTTTAAACTGAAATATATGATAATAATACAATGACAATAATCTGACGGCGACTAACTGACTGACACCCGTCTTCTTGACTTGGTAAAGTATTGTTGCTAAGCCCATGTTCCCAGTTTACAGCAATCGGCCTTCCTGAAAGATTTTTGGCCCCCAAAAATTAGCTCAGCTCATAATCGAGAAGATTTAATATCAAAATTACCATCTTCTTCAGTTTCTTCGTCGCTACTAGCATCTTCTTCTATGGCATTTTTATAGATTTTTAGCTGCGAAACATGTGCGTTTGTACAGAAGTTTCTTCCGGAAGTGCCTTCTAAGTTTTGTACCTTGTAAATATCTTTTCCTATGTCTTGTATGATAACTAATGGCCCTCGATATTTATCTTGCGTTTTGGTCGGTTGTCCAGTAGGTTTAGGAACTCGCTTCATAACTACTATATCGCCTTTTTTTAGTTTCTTCTCAAATTTTCCCTTATCATATAACTTCTTACATTTTATTTGAGCTTCTGCTATATTTTTAACTATTTGTTTTTGCATTTCATCTGGTTTTTTATAATCATTTACTTTTACTCGCTTTAAAAGTTTACCCTCTTCTAAAACATAGTCTTTAATTTTATTTCTTTCTGCCTTTGTAATATCTGAACTTTTCTTTAATAACTTGATTGTTTCATCTAAGTCTTCATCATCTCTCTGTAGCATCAAAATTTCATCTTCGTAGGTGACTCTATAAGGTTTTAATCTTACCGGTACCTTATTATCAACAATGTCCATCTCAACTAGATCAGTGAACCCAATTTCCTTAACTGACTGTGCGAATGTATCCCTATATTCATTAACCAAATCCAATAATTGTTCCACATGTGCTTCTGGAGTACTTTGGACAATATTTAATTGCTCTCTTGCAATAGGCACGTCAATTTTCATAAAATTTCTAGAATCCTTTTCAATATTTAACTGTATTTTGGAAATAACTTGGTCCTTTTTTATTTTCACATTTTGGTCAGTACGATTCATCACAGGAATTCCTAGAAATTTATCATTAGCAGTTACTTCGATAAAACCAATTGTGTCACGTTTTAGTAATTCCTTGTTTACTGCTTTTAAAATAACTTGTGTATTAGTTTCATTAATCTTAGGAAATTTACAAAAGGGATCTTGGTTACTGTATCCAAATGTTAAACTATTTCCCATTTTAAAATATGCAATGTGCTTCAATTCAGTAAATGTACAGTTGAGTTCAATGAAGTGTTGTACAGCGGTTGTGCTTTGTGAACCTGCCTATCATTTCTAAAGTTCGATAAAGTGTTGTACAAGAATGTAGTAAACAATGGTTGTAAAGTAAAATGAGATAACATTAGTGAAAAATAGCAAATCAAGTACATATAAAGGTTTATGTTGCAAAATAATTTGTTAATGAACTTACATATTTATTTACAAATTAATATAAAAATTCCTTAATATTTAGTAATGGCCCCATCTCCCTCTAACACTTTATTAAGGCGACGAGGTATAGATAAATAAAGATTTCTTGTTAATTCTGGATCATCGCTTAGTTCATCCCAGAGCAATTCAATTGCATTTACGAGGCTGTCTCTATTCTCAGGTTTAAAGTTGATATTATACAATTTTTTCGACATTAGGCCCCAAATATTTTCAATTATATTAAGGTCGGGGCTCTTGGCAGGCCATAACATTGTCTCTATATTATTATTTTCAAACCATTCTCTGACAATTCTTGCATTATGCACAGGACAATTGTCTTGTTGAAAAATAAAGTTATTGCCAGGAAACTGTAGAGATACGCTAGGTAGCATTACATTTTCTAGTATATTTATATAGTTAACTGCATTAAACCGGTCACGCTCATTAAGAGCCCAACATACTCCAAGTCCGTGAATACTTAACCATGCCCACACGTTTACTGAAAAGCGTCCAGATCTATCGTAGTTAGCTACATATTCTTCATCGAATCTAGTGTTACGTGGACGATACACCCTGATATGCCCGTTAACAGTTGATTGGAATACTTTTTCGTCTGTGAAGACCACTCTATCCCAATTTTCTTGCATCATGTTATTTAGGGAAAAATAATTCTAGCCTGTTTATGTTCATCCGTTAGCTTCATTTTTTTGGCTGCAACACAATTTTTTAAAATAGAATTTTTTATTCTGCGGCATGCCGTAATTCTTGACCCTGGAAAATTTGTTTGCTCTATAGCAGTCCGTGCTATTTGGAATGGGTTGTCCTGTAAATATTGAATTAGGGCATTATCCTGATCTTCCGTAGAAATTCTTGTTTTTCCCGCTGCCTTCTTCTTTTCTAAAGTCCCATCCCTTTCCCACCTATGTTTTATTTTTATAACTGTATTTTTGCTTGTATGCATTATATGAGCAACGTCTCTAATAGGTACCCCATCTTGTATATAAGCAATAATTTTTGCTCTCTGAACCAAATTTAATTGAGGCATATTGACTTCTATTATGACTTTGATTGATAGCGAATGTCAGGTAAAAAAATACCAACCTATTTCATCAAGCCTTATTTACAAGATGTTAGAATCGGTGTACAACACTTCATTGAACTCAACTGTACGACCTAAGATAACATCAATAGCTTGCGAGTTATCTGGTACTATATAAATATCAACATTATCTGCATAAATTGTATCTAAATTAACACGCACATTGATTTTATGTTCACATTCGACTACTGCTGTGTCTTGTCCAAAGCCATAAAGTTTTTCCATGCATTGCAGTCTATAAAAACCAGCTTCCTTGACAACACTATCCCGTATTGTGCATACTGAACTACCTGTATCGACCAGTGCATTAATACTTATGCCATATATACTTATCTTTTTCAAAAACTTTGTATATGTAAATTATTTAAAATATTTTTGTTTAAATTTATCAGAACTAAAATTAAATGAGATAAAGCAAATTTACCAATATGAATATTCTGCACTTGCATACTAACATATATATTATACAATGTACTGTATGTTTGCTTTGAAATTTTTATTTTTTGAAATAATCAGAAACTAATGATTGCGTCATATTTTTTGTTTTATTTTTGTAAGATTTAGATTCACATTTTATTAGCAATTGAGAAATATTTGTAGACTTGTCAAAATTGTGAACATTAATAAAGAAAAGTCTCTCAAAGTTGCGCAGGCTTCAGATAGGCTTGATATTTCCGACACTGGAGTAAGTTCAGGTTCCTCTTCCTCTGTCGCAGAGTTGGGAGCAGTTTCACTCGTTTCTTGGATTTCTTCAATACACTTGAAGATAGTCAATTCTGCACTTTCAGTTGGCAAATCATCATGAATAGAGGCAATCTGGTACATGTTCACAAATGTGTCCTTAATGTTAGGAAACAGTTGTGCGAGCGGAATATTATCTTTCTCGAAGTCGTCAATATTATCTGTGTGACACATTAATCCGGCTCTCATAAAGCATTTTTTTCTTGTCACTTGGGACAAATTGCGCCAGGCCCCCTAAACCCATATCAAGGCGTTGGTTTTGGTAATATTATTTTTGATTTCTTGAAGAGGACAATCACTGTCTATAGCTCCATGTTAAAAGCCTTTTAATAAGATAGTTTCTGGAAAGCAATTTAAAATTTTGAATAGCGTCTTGGTCCAAAGGGTGGTAATGTGAGGTAGTATCGGATGGAAGAAAAATAGGTTTGACACTATCCAGTGTAATTTTGGGATAAGACGTTGCATTATCATGCTTTTTTGTTCGAGATCCATTGGAGAGGTAACTTATCGATATGTGCGCCCTTAAAAGATCGATGATTTTTGCTTTTGCCTATTATAAGTGATTCTTCCTTCTCACCTTCCATATTTGGACAGAACAGAATTGCTAATCGTTGTTTTGCTGTTTTTCTTTAAGTACACTGGCCGTCTTTCAATGCATATGTTTTTGTTGGCAATGCACGATAGTAGAAACTTGTCTCATCGGCATTAAAAATGTCCCTTGGGGGCATAATCCTTTAAAGTAGTCAACGTCTTCGATATTGATATCGGCTGATTCGCCACATATTTTCTTGAAGTTAATATTGTGAAGACGACGAAATGTTTCTAACCATCCATTTGATGCCTTGAAGTTATCTAGTCCTAGACATTGAGCAGATTCGAGGGCTTTTGTTTGAATTATGGGCCCAGATATTGGTAAGTGCTTATTTCGCGCCTTACAAAGTTACCAGTTAAAAACAACTTGAACCACTGCCAGTCCTTCGGTTTTGGGAACTTTTTTTTGTTCACCGTTGCCACGTTTTTGAAACAAATTTTTAACTTGTGCTTTATTTTGAAGCAACATAGTCACTTGGGTCTGACCAACTTTAAATTTTTGGTTATTAATTTAATTAATTAATGGAGGGTGTTTTTAGCATTAATGTATACTAAAAATTCCGATGATGAATGCCCGCGGTCGTTTGATAGATCGGTCGGTATCCGAGAGAATGAAATAATGGGATTTCTATTTTTAAATATGGGGAATTCATAACCGGTCGTTTACTCTTTGAGGTACAGGAAAATAGACCAAAATAAAACACCAGCGGTACGAGAAAATTAAGTTTCTTTTTTCAATAAATAACATACGAAAACAAGTTGTTGGTATACTAAGAAAACCAAAAAATACTTTGTGAACTTTTGTTTATTTCCATTTTTTTTTTAAATTGGAGGTACAATTTTTGACCCACCATACCATCAAGTGGTAATTATTTTGTGTGGCACCTTTGGAAGCAAGCTTTATTTTTGCCCAAACAAAGCGGAACTTGACACACACTACATATCCAATTTTTACGAATCTCAAACTCTTTGGAGCTACAAACTGCACATCTACGTCTTGTTGACCGCATTGGCTGGTGAGAGCTTTGAGTCAATCTAATAGCTGCCGGCTGATGTGGTTTGCGATTTTTAAGCTGAATGGGTAGCTGACTTTCTACCTGTTGCATATAACTAACCATTTTGTCGGCCACTAGATGTTCTACAATGGTAAGACGAAAGTCTTTCATACTCATTGTAGCCTCCTCTGATAGAGTATACAGTACGTAAGCATTCACAACTGCAGCATTAATGAAGAAAAACATGATTCCATGCCACCATTTCTTACTTTCACGATCAAGCCCATAAACTGTTCTCATCTGATCAAACTTGTCCATTGAGTTCATGTACTTATTATAATCCGTAAGTACCTTGGGACATGGGACATTTTTAATTGTGCCATCTTTAGCTTTTCTCTTTACCTCAGTTGTCTCGCTTGGTATATGAAAATTTGACAAAATATGTACTGTCCTCTTGTCACAACATTTATAGGCCGAAAGTCCTGAGGAGGACGTAAACCAATCACAATCACCCCGTTTAATAGACTTGTCATCTTGAAATTTTGGCATATCTTTTCGGGTACTTCTGACGGTCCCACAAGCATAAATTTTATCCTGGCGTAGTTGGTTCAACAAAGCAACACCAGTGAAAAAATTATCAAAAAACACTCTGTGATATCTGTTTTTAAGCCCAGCTGTCAACTGTATTACAACTCTGTAACCCAAATTTTTTCCTTCTGTAGGACCAGTTTTACCAATGTAAATATCGAAATCCAAGCAATTCCCTCCCTCTTCACTGGCTTAGTTGGCATATATCGTTTTAAAGTTAAACGTCCCTTGACTTTAATCATTGACTCGTCTACTGCTACATTTGTGTGAGCACTCAAACAGGCTTTGAAATTATTCTTCAGTTGTTCAAGGAAATGTGTTACTTATTATTTATTTTTATCAAAATTTGAGGAGCCCCGGTCAGGCATCAGGTTATTGTCATTAAGTTGAATATTACTGAGATGCCAGCCAAAACGATGGACACTACTTAGTCTGCTTATGTAAGGATGATTTAAGATAGGTCTAGTGCCCCAATAATCTCTATATGATGGGAGCTTCTTGATCCCCATTAAGAGATTAATTCCAATAAACGTTTGAATTTCCGCATTACTTGTCGTTTGATATGCTTTGTTAGCCTTCAGAAAGTTTTGCTGGGCGCAGAGGTTTGTCTGGAACACTATATGGTTAATTAAATCATTAGGTATCAACAACTTGAAGAGGTTATATGGTGTTTTCTCCGCTAAGTTATGTACAATTTAATGTAATCCAGAATATTCCTCGAAACTTTTCGGTGGTAGTATCTGGATTTTTTAATCTTTTGTCCTATTAATTTTGTAGAATTTTTGGAGCTTACTTAGAGGAATAAGATCTTCTGGTTCCCATTCAGGTACTCCATCGGAGTCAGCATCAGAATTATCGCTCAATATTATGTCCCCAGGCTCATGCAGATTGATTTGACAGTCTGAACCTTGTGGCTCAGACCCAGAAACACTATCACTATTAGACCCTTCAAAAGGAATGTCAATGTACTCGATGTTGCCACCTTCCTGAATCTCGTTAATTTCTTGATATAACTCAGCTTCTGTCATGCCAATCAGCTTGAACGGCAATGGTTCGAGACCTTGTCTTCTTGCCATTATCAAAATAGATTATGAAATTTCAATAAAAGTTCAGACTTTCATGGATTATAAACACGACTTACCGTCTTGGGATGGTATATCCTACCCAATAAAGAGAAATGGCACTAGAATCTTTCGCTTTATATTACAATTTTACCCAGTCAGTCAAGTCTAAAACAAAAGCCGCTCATGCATGGTGAGGCAAACTATCACCCTTGAGAAAAATTACATTATCTATGACATACTATCGAATATCTTGGCAATTCTACATTTTAAAGGGTTTGTTAAGATGTATTATATTAGTTTATCTTACTATTAGCCTTTTTGTTTAACAACAAATAAGAAAAAAACCTACCTTATTTCGAGAATCAACCTGTCACAACAAAACGCAAACAAATCACTGAATTTATTCCGTTTACACCGACATGTAGCGACATGTATACATCACTAGCTTAAATTTAATCCGAATACGTGTCTCTGCAATCCGGGATATAAAATAAACTGCACAAAAATGGTGGGTCAAATTTTGTCCCAGTGTCCCTCAAAGAGTTCGATGGTGGTCACTTTATAGAGGCGGTCCCAAACAGAAGTTTCACTGTAAAATATAGTAGGTATCCATTTAAAAAGTCGAGTTTTCTAATTTGTTTTTGGGTCACCTTTTAAACATGAAATTATAAAAAAAAAGCTAAGAAGTAAAAAATTGACGTGCCGAAGAATTTTTGTTTAAAGGTGGATTTTGTATTAATTAGTGTACAGCCGATCGGATTTTTAATGAGCAGCAATAAAACTTAAAATACATTTAATATTGCTTAAAGCTTTATATTTATAGTACTTTATATTAATATTGAAATAAATACACCGTGTAGGTTTTTAACTATCTTAAACATAAATTTGTATGTAGTAACTGTATCTATTAGTTTTATTAATAGTGAGCTATACATAGTTCTAAGTAGTAGGTATTAATATTTATGTACCTAATATGATTTTCTTCGAACTAAAGTATCACTTCAAAAAGAAGCGAAAGACCTATTCACAGTTTTGGCTATTAACGAGGTTTAAAATGCAGTATAATAATATAGTTTAGTACTGAGCTACCTGGAACCAAAACTGATTTACGTGACATTTTAATACTGTTTTAAAATAACATTTCGGACTGCGATAGTGGCTTCCACCTTCCACGCTTTGCCTTCGTTATTGTACTAATTATTGCTCAATTAAATACAAATTACAGTCATTTGACTATTTTAAGCTGAATCGGATCCGCTTAACTCAATTTGTTCAATTCTGAGATCTAAATATTTCAAAAACTATTGAAGATAATAATATAGGATATTATTTACATAAGTTAAAGGAGTTTTGACAAGCCACAAGATGGCAGAATATTATACAGTGTGTTCTGCTTTTCATAAATCCACTCTAATTTCTCTGTTATTAATAATGCAATTTTTTTCAAATTTGAGTGGTTTGAATGTAGGAAAAATGTGACATAGTAACAGTTTACAAGTTTACAAGGGTGTCGATATCTCGAAAAGTATACTAGGTCTTATTTTAAATAGTTCTTGTTTCATATTTACATTCAGCAACTCGAAAAACCCCTCAATCCATATTTACAAATTCTCAGAACTTATTAAGGTAGGAATAAAAAAATAATGATTTTATTAATAAATTATTTATTTCATCACAATAACAAATTTCAATTTTTTTTTATTTTGGTCTATTCAACATATCCTGGTCTGTTAAACATAACCACCTTATAATACGATACACTTTTTAACAATTTTTCTTAACCATTCCCTCACTTCAGTTAAAGTTTGGGGAGTGATTTATCGACACGCATGTCTAATCCTGACGCAAAGTTCTTCTCTGTTACGCGGCGAGTACCATACACTTTATTTTTCAAATGCCCCCATAGAAAAAAATCACAAGGAGTGATATCGTGTAATCTAGGACGCCATGGTTCTAATGGACTGTCTGTATCTATGCACTTCATAGGAAAATTTTCATTAAAAAAATTGACTGACTATTAGAGAATTATGTGCGGAGGCACCATCTAACTGGATGTACAAATTCTCTCTTTATGTCAAATGGAACTCAAAGAAAAAATCTTTAACATGATTATCTAATAAATGTAAGAAATTTTCTCCATTCCGGTTATTCGGGAAAAAGGGTGTTATTTAATATGTCACACCACACATTAACTTTTTCACTGTATTGATTTTCACAATTGATTACGAAGTTGGGGTTGTCGTATGACCAATATTTCCAGCTTTCATCACCCTCTAACAGGGTATGCAAGAATGTTGGGTTATATAATCTAATCCTATTGCGTTTCAAACATCTCCTTACTTTATTTTTTATTAAATTTAGTTTCCTTGCAACTGACCCTATACTGTCATTTGGATTGTTCCGGAATTTGGCTAAGATGCGTTCGTAATCTGAATAGTGTCGATAATTTAAATTGTACCTTTTGGGTCTTGTCTTGAAAACTGCACCTGTTTTTGCAAATAATTTGTTGATATCACCAATGATTTTGTGCCAAATTGGTTCCCGGTCAGGATGACGCTGATTAAATATTTGGGCAACCTGACGCATAGATCTTTCACTATCACCAATTTAGCGAACAAGTTTTCAACTTTTTCTTCAATTATTGTAAGAATTTTTCTCCGGTTTTGTGCCATTCTGGTAATAAAATTGATAAATGGAGCTACGGTCAAAAGTTAACCAACCTTCAACAATTTTCTTCTAAGTGTTCCTTAGTATCAATGAATATTTCACACCTCTACTTTTTAACCAATGAGATACCTTAATTTTGACTAGTTGCCATGGCAACTAAAAAAAAATTCCGGAAATTTTTTTGAGGCGTCACGATATTTAAGTGAAAATTTTTTGACAGTTGAAAAGGTAAACATAATAATATGATCTACAACCATTAAATAATGTAGATAGATATACCTGTGAATAATGCAAAATTTCTGAATTCACATTATTATTTATTATTCGCTATAAAGTTTCATTAAACAGAAAACACAAATTTGTTTAATTATTATGCATTACCAATTTATATTTCAAAAAACGTAGGATGTACAAACATAGTAAGATTTAAATGTTGCTTGAATTCTAACCCATCCTCTCTTCTTAATGGTGAATAGGAAGGTGACGAATTAATTAGATGTCTGTGTTTTAAGACATATATGTAATATTTTGAAACAATTCTGTTCAAATCTCTTTCACGCAAAAGGCCATATTTACTTGACATCTGCAGCAGACTTTCTTAGATTTTCGTAAACAAACCATTCGACTCTAACGCTTCCTGGTCGCAACCTTCCATTAAATTCGTTAAAACAAATATATTAATTTTGGATGACACATTTGCACTTGACTCAACTCTTTGCAGTATTTACATAAATTGCACTTTTCAAAGCATTCCATTTTTTTCAAATTGTTTAACGCAAATGCGTACAAGAAATGTTTTACATAAGAATATCTTTGTTTGCTGATTTACTATACAGTAACTTAATGTAATTTACCAATATAAACCTCATCTGTCAAAAGCATGGCCGCCTATATCACGGTCACCTACTGCAACAAATCATGTTAATATTATATTTTTTAAATTAGAAGTGTTATGGATTACTTTAACAAAAAATACATTTCTACCACCTTTAGTAACCTAAAATTATGAATGGCCGATGGACTGAACTAATACCCATCTGAGTTTTAGCATTTGGTGTAACTAAAGTTGGTAATTTTTTTTTATTTAACGAAATATGGTGGATATGATTTTTTTAGAATTTATTTCATATTGAACTAATATCTCCATTGGCAAATCCCTAATGATATGGACTAATAAGCAAAATAATAACGAAATAAATGTAATTATTATAGGTTTAATTAATATTAAAAACACAATTATTATAAATGTTTGTGGGCTGGCTTGAATTGGTGGTTTGAATCTGGGTACTTTCTGTTTTATTTTGCTTTGTGCTCTGATCATGATTAAACTTGCTAGTACTTGAAATTGAAAAAGTAGTCCATACTTGCAGTGGAGTTTACGTAATGTAAATAAAACGACAATGTCTTCCTCCACAAATTTAATAAAAGTAAAATTCTTGTTCCCTACATGTTTCGGGCGTCTAGACGTCCATCTTCAGGGGATACTAGAAGGAATTTCATCTTTACAAAACTAGTTAGAATCATGGTGAACATTGACTTACCTATAATCGAGTTGACTATAAAAACTTTAAATGGTTGCCTCAAATTAATGAGTACAGCCAAGATTGAGTAGGAACCTCAGAAATTGGGTGGACATGTGAAAAATTATAATTTGTATATTTATAGAATGAAAATTTTTGTGAAAATATAAGAATTGAATAGCAAATATATTATTTTAAAAGGTGCATTTTATTTTTGATGATGATTTTCTAGAAAAACATTGTAGTTGTGAAGAAAGAAATTTAAAATAAAATTTTTGGAGGCATGCTCCGTGTTAATTTTTAAAAAATTGAAATTTTTTTTTTTTTTTTTTTATACCAGAGGGGCTATGCCCATGGTAATATATAAATTACGAAATCATTTCATTTAATGAAAAAAGAACTTTTTATTTTTAAATTTTTTTTAAAAAACAGAAATAGTGCTAAATCACCACCATGTTCACTTTACACACACGTGTCTCAGAGTGAAAGAGAGTAGGTAAAGCGGATATGACATCACTTGGATGTCAGCTGTTAGAAAATGAGGTTTACCTAAACTCGATATTGGATTTAAAAAATCGATGAGAGTATGTCAATATTCAATAGAATAAAGTTTAAAAGTTGTGGTCACTAGACGCTCAGAGTATCCGAAGAATGACTGACACCAGACATCTGTCAATGAATTATAAAAATTGGGGTTAAAATGTTCAGAGGGGGGCACTAAACTGCACTGAATTTGCGAGTCGCGCAAGGGGCAAACACTATAGTTAACACTAGATGATACACTCGAAACATGAAAACCTCAGCCTATAAACAGTCTCAAAGTCATAGATGTGTAAAAACAATTAATATCTATGAATAGAAAATTCTTAGGGAGTCAAGGTAGGATTGACAAAATCAAAAGAACAGTTGAACTCCCTTGGGTAGAGAAAGAGTAAAATAGAGATAGTAAGAGCTTGATTATTTAGTGAAACTCAAAGCATTGAAAAAATGTGTGCTGTTGTGAATAATTTGGTCATTAACGCAGACAATATCTGGGTCTCTGATAATTTGGTTTATTTCCATAATCTCAAGTAAGTCCAATGTGTTCCCTTTGCCACAGAAATGCAACAATTTAGTGTTTGTGTCTGGGTTGAAGTTATGATTGTTTATGTGTATGTGTCTTGAGAAGTTCGATTTTATTTCTGTCGGTATTAAATTTAGATTTGATGCTCTTTCTATCTCCTTACAATGTTCGTTAATTGTAAGGAGATAGAAAGAGCATCAAATCTAAATTTAATACCGACACACATAAAATCGAACTTCTCAAGACACATACACATAAACAATCATAACTTCAACCCAGACACAAACACTAAATTGTTGCATTTCTGTGGCAAAGGGAACACATTGGACTTACTTGAGATTATGGAAATAAACCAAATTATCAGAGACCCAGATATTGTCTGCGTTAATGACCAAATTATTCACAACAGCACACATTTTTTCAATGCTTTGAGTTTCACTAAATAATCAAGCTCTTAAAGTATAACTAGCCTCAATTGAAACACTTTTTTTCCTCACAAAAAACAGCAGGTAAAAAATCACTGTAAATGTCCATTGAAGCGATGTATCAGGACCACTCAACAGCGAACGCCGTACAATGCATAGATTTTTCCGTTTGGCTCGCGAATTATCCCGGTATACTTTGCAGCTTAAAGGTGATAGGACTGGTCGCCGTGTAGACTGTCTTACTTTGTCGTACTAAAGGAAACCATGGATAAGGCGTCACTGTGACTTTTTTAATATACATCGATTTAATATTTATGGATCCAATTTTGACACGGATCTCCTTAGTACTTTAACATTCAGTGTCGTAGACGTTGGTATATATCCTATTAGAACTATTTACTGTGCGTTATCTTATTTTATTTACTATTGTTTTACCAACGTAGTTTGAGTAGTTAAGTTTTCTGAAATATATTTCACTTATATATTATATTTTTATAATATTATTAATAAGATGGCTTTTTGGAGACCATTTGAGACTAATGATATGGAAACAATACCGGCGGTATCCGACCCGGCAACAGACGAAACAAATGGGGAGTTAATTGGCAAAGACTTACACGTCCAAAGTCAGCGTATTATTTTAAATATTTTTGAGTGCCTTAAAAACAAAAATACTGTGCAGTCAGATAGGGCTGTAGTGCGAAGAATTTCTGAATTGACCAAAATTTCAGAGTCAACCATTTTACGAATAATAAAAAAAGGAACTGTAATAGATCATTCTCTAAAGCGGAAACGAACAAACCAAAAGTTTAGGAACATTGACCATGCTGCCAAAGAAGTAATTCGGCGAATTGTATACGATTTATATAAAAAAAATCAAGTCCCAACTTTAGAAATGATTAGAGATAAATTGCGCGATTATCCTGGATATAATTATCAATGTTTAGAAACACTGCGAAGTATTTTAATCAATTGTGGATTTAAATACAAGAAAATAAATAACCGAATGGTAATAATGGAGTCACGGCGTATTGTTGAACTACGGCAAGTATATTTGCATAAAATTAGTGAATATCGTGAATTAAATAGAAACATAGTTTACTTGGACGAGACTTGGTTCGATACTCATGACGTTGTAAAATATGGCTGGGTAGATAAATCGGAAAATTGTAGCTTAAATACACCGTGCTCAAGAGGAAAACGCATCATTATTCTTCATGCTGGTGGCGAAAATGGCTTTGTACCTAATGCTTTGCTTTTATCTGCCAAAAACATTAAACAATCTTCAGCCGATTATCACGAAGACATGACAGCGGATCTTTTTGAAAAATGGATTTCTGAGCAGCTTCTACCAAACATTCCACCGAATTCTGTAATTGTCATGGACAATGCGTCCTATCATTCGCGTATATTGAATAAACTACCCAACAACAATACAAAAAAGCAGGATATTTTAACATTTATGAAAAATAAAAATATTAATATTGATAATAAAAATAAAATTCCTATAAAAAAAGAATTACTCAAGATTATTAAGAGCCAAAATTTTAAAAATGAATATGTAGTTGATACTATTTGTAAGACACACGGTCATACCTTGTTGCGATTACCTCCATACTATTGCATATTTAATCCGATTGAGTTAATCTGGAGTACCATAAAAAGATCTCTGCGGAAGCATAATGTATCGCCAACACTAAGCGCAGTAGTTATTGAAAATATTCGGCAAGTAGTAAACGACCTGGATAGTAATATATGGAAAAATTGTGTAGCACATGTTATTACAGAAGAAAAAGAATATCCGATTCTACCTCCCGTGGCATCAATAGTGATACAACCAGGCAATGATTCTACTTCTGAAGATTCTGACGATAGTGTTTAAGGTATTAAAAACTATTTTTTTTTCCCAAGTAACAGATTTACATGGTCGCGCGAGAACACTAGTGGTAAACAACTTTAATCATGGCGTGAGATATACCCGCCGCGCAGTTTAACTTTTGTTATCAAGTGTTTGCGCCTAAAACACGTACTTTTTTGTCCATGTATTTACAGTCCATCAAAGCTTTGGACTTTGAACTTGTAAAGTAAAATACCACTGTCGGTATATTAATACTTTTCAGTGTTTACACTATCGTTTTCAATAATTCTAATTGCTTAATCGGCAAAAACTTAAAATTTAAAATGTTTGACAAAACTTTTTGCGCGAACACCCTTTTGTGTACCTATTTGGGAAACTTTCATTTTGTATTTTTTAATTAAGATTTCTTTCGATATGGCCGGCGAGCTTTTAACCTGTTAGGTAGGTATTAGAATCTAAATTATAACCTTCGGCATATACTCACTAAACTAAATAAGGTTTTAAATAGCTATTTAAATTTAAATACTACGATTTCCAAATTTGCGTTCCCAAAACATATTTGCCAGAAATTTAACATACTTACTGGTTATTAGTATAGTAATAAACTTAATTCATTTATTACTCAGTCGGTACGCCTATGTGTCGAATTTCTTACTGTTTTTTGCTGTTTCAATTGAGACTAGTTAAAGTATACTATCTCTATTTTACTCTTTCCCTACCCAAGGGAGTTCAACTGTTCTTTTGATTTTGTCAATCCTACCTTGACTCCCTAAGAATTTTCTATTCATAGATATTAATTGTTTTTACACATCTATGACTTTGAGACTGTTTATAGGCTGAGGTTTTCATGTTTCGAGTGTATCATCTAGTGTTAACTATAGTGTTTGCCCCTTGTGCGACTCGCAAATTCAGTGCAGTTTAGTGCCCCCCTCTGAACATTTTAACCCCAATTTTTATAATTCATTGACAGATGTCTGGTGTCAGTCATTCTTCGGATACTCTGAGCGTCTAGTGACCACAACTTTTAAACTTTATTCTATTGAATATTGACATACTCTCATCGATTTTTTAAATCCAATATCGAGTTTAGGTAAACCTCATTTTCTAACAGCTGACATCCAAGTGATGTCATATCCGCTTTACCTACTCTCTTTCACTCTGAGACACGTGTGTGTAAAGTGAACATGGTGGTGATTTAGCACTATTTCTGTTTTTTAAAAAAATTTAAAAATAAAAAGTTCTTTTTTCATTAAATGAAATGATTTCGTAATTTATATATTACCATGGGCATAGCCCCTCTGGTATAAAAAAAAAAAAAAAAAAAAAAATTTCAATTTTTTAAAAATTAACACGGAGCATGCCTCCCAAAATTTTATTTTAAATTTCTTTCTTCACAACTACAATGTTTTTCTAGAAAATCATCATCAAAAATAAAATGCACCTTTTAAAATAATATATTTGCTATTCAATTCTTATATTTTCACAAAAATTTTCATTCTATAAATATACAAATTATAATTTTTCACATGTCCACCCAATTTCTGAGGTTCCTACTCAATTTTGGCTGTACTCATTAATTTGAGGCAACCATTTAAAGTTTTTATAGTCAACTCGATTATAGGTAAGTCAATGTTCACCATGATTCTAACTAGTTTTGTAAAGATGAAATTCCTTCTAGTATCCCCTGAAGATGGACGTCTAGACGCCCGAAACATGTAGGGAACAAGAATTTTACTTTTATTAAATTTGTGGAGGAAGACATTGTCGTTTTATTTACATTGCTAGTACTTGATGAATATCTGCTCATGGATTCAATCATCTGATGATGATGTTCAACGTCCAATTGTAAGTAAGGTTTGATTGACTGACTGTTACTGTGTCCAGTAATTTTAATGAGCTGTTGTTCACCAACTCCTTCCTTGGCCAATTTCGAAACAGCTGTTCGTCTTGCAGAATGATTAGTAATTTTTACTTTTTTAGTGTCACTTCCTATATCAGAGGCTGCTGATTTAAACCATGAAGATACAATGTTCTTACCGACTGGGCTATTCTTGTACCATCCTTTCGAATTGGGTTGACTCCAGTATGCGTTTGGTGTTAAGAATAATCTGTCGGTCTGAATAAGATTTTCCCTTTTTTCCATCAACTTCTTAAACAAACGAACCGGACACATTTGTGGATTGTCGAAACCATTACTATCCGACAGTTTTTTAGAACCACCTTGTGTGGTTTTAGAGAATATTGGATTATATTCTATCCGACCTTTTGGGTTTCCGAAATCATCAGTTTCTTCTTTGAAGTATTGGATACACGCAGAATATCCTTCCCCTCCTCTCCATGCCAGCTCATGTGAAACTATGTGAAAAAATTTACGCTGCAATCCATCTGGAGTATTTTCGCCCCACAATTCAATAATTTCCTTGTATTCGTCACTGGTTAAGGCTGAAGCAATCACTTTTTATTTTAATGGGTCTCTCTGTAATTTCTTGCGCTTAGCATCGCGTGCAGCTCTGGCGGTCGCAAATTCCACATCAGAAAACGGATTAAATTTTATTTAATATTTTTCGTAATAAATTTCTTGTAACTGCTTAGCAGTAGAGTTCCACATCACTTTGACCACACTTTCCTTATAATCTTCAACATTTTTCTTTTTCATATTAAATGCGTAGTCCTCCAGTATAGTAGCCACCTGTACTACACTTATACACTAATGAATATTATACAACTTTTCGTCACAAAATTCAACAAACTGTTTCCATACACTTGATTTTGATTTTCGGGTGCTATCTGGTGTTATATTTTGAATTTCTTGTCTAATTACTTGTTGATATTCTTTACCAAATCGCGACATTTCGCTATACACTTATTAAACTCAACGTACAGACGTTTAAAACTAGTAATTATTAAGCTTTATGACAGAACCGGTTAAACAAAAATGACAAATCAACATATGTCAAAAACAACAATACCCTGGCCAACTTGACAAGCAGTGAAATTAATTTAAAATGTCAGGTTGGATTAATAATTTTTTTCCAAATTATGGTGTGAAGTCGTGTGAAATTTTCTTAACGAATCCCACGCAAGCTTGAATTATTCCTGGAAATTTTTTAAGCTCTTGTGATATTATAAGTGAAAATAACGTGAGGTGCACAAAAGTAACACCCGTTGGCATGTTTTTGCAGTTAAAGTTTTGTAAGGAAATTTATTGAATAGTTTTTTTCTATTCCTGCCTTAAAATTATTGAAAATATGGAATGAGGGATTTTCGGGATGCCGAATCTAAATATGACAACAAAAATTACCTCAAGTGAGCCCTAATATACTATTTTTTCGAAAAATTAACACTCTTCTATTCCCTGAAATAGCGCGCCAATGATAAATGTAAATTGTTAATAATTTTTTTTCTCGAAAACGAAATAAGATTCGAGAAAATGTCAAGAGATAAAAAAATTGTATTTTTAGCTGCTTAACCTGGAAACAATATAAAATTATTAAACAAGTCAGTGGCGTACATTTTTCTTGTCAATATTATTAGTGAGACTGCCCCCCGGGACGACGCTGGAACTCATAATTATTATCTAGTTAGTGCTAACTTAGTGTCTTATCACAACGAACAACACTGCCACGTTTTATCAAAATCGGCAAAAGAATATTTGAGATATTATTAAAAAACCGAGTTTTTTTTTATTTTGACGGCCTGCATCTTGAAAATCAGACTTTTTAGGACACATATTTATATGAACTTTTCTACTTGAATTTAGTTCAGGAATCCGCATTTGGCTTCGGCCTATCATTAAGTAACACCCTGTATAGTATATTATATAATATATTCTTTTAAAGGCTGAGGCACGTAACATTAAATAATTTTGAAGTAAAAATATTTCATAAATGAATACTCGAATATTGAAACATTTAAGCATGCAATTAATCGAATATTCAAATATTTGAATACTTGAGTAATTGAACACATGAATAATTTAAAAGAAAAATATTCCGTATTTGAGTATTTCGATATTCGAATGGTCGGATTATTCTAGCTGGATTCCTAGCACTAATAGGTACACGTATTCCGAGAATATTACTTTTTGCAAGTAATTTCAGGTATTTTCCAAGTATTTCGCGTTAATTAGAATTATTTTGGAGTGTCTTGAGGTAGTTTGCGGTACTCAAGTTATTTTAAAGTACTTGGACCATTTTTAAAGTCGCATGTACCTAGTTAGGTATAGTTGTATCCCCTTACTGTACTTCTTTATCATCTGGCTAAACATTTGGATAGGTAGTGTAATTAGGAGGGTTACAGCTAACAAAAAAAGAGACTAATTAATTTTAAAAATTATAAATTTATTCTAAATATTGTTGTTTTGCACCCTATTTGAATTCTTTGAAAAGAGAAATATCCACTTTGCTTTTCTTGACATTTTGATGTTTATAATAACAGCCATTTTTATTTCTCATATTTAAAGTCTATCGGTTTTATTAAGGTTTAGTAAAAAATATTGATGAAGATCTGGTGTATGAAATAAACCTTTGAAGAAAATGAAGTTAGCTAGTTATTATTATCATACCATTGAATTAGGAAAAAAATCCATGTATTATAGTCATCGTCATTAATTATCGGTTGTTTGTTATTCTTAAAGGAAAAGGACATAGTTAGTTTAAAATAAGTCAGAGTGAATGTTTTCTGTTAAAAAAACAAAACTTTAGGTTTGGTATATAGGTTTGTTTAGGATTGGGATATCAGGTTAGTTCTTTAAAATTTTAATAAACTATATTGCTTTGACGCACGCACCATGCAATGACATGAAAACCCAAGTTGAAACAGGTAAAAAGGGACTTTATTTTAAGTTTAGAATGTGGATTCTCGTCTTCCCTTTCATTGATTAACTATGAAAAATAAAAAGCAATGGTCATATCTAACGACAACTAAAATGTTGAATTTAATTAACACTGGAGGCAAGGGGAGTAATAGATAATTATGAAAAAATTGATATGAAAAATGTATATGGCTAACGGGAAGTCAAACCAAAACTAAACTCTTTTGTCGGCCATATTATGCATTTTATTTTCAAATTAAAAAGTAAAAAATTAAAATCTGTGATGCGGCTGTACGACAATTTAATAGAACGTGATTTATTTGGCTTTGCTATTTCTTTTCGACATTTTCAATAAGAGCAGGTTTGACAGGTTATCCAAAAATTTTCCTAAGTAAGTATTTGTTGGAAAATGTGTTGTCAATGCTATCAAGCATTTTTTAATATCGAGCCGGGTAAAGGTGTAATGCTGATCTGCTAATTTTCGTAAATTGGGAAAAATCTGTGGAAATATTGTGACTACAGTATGGGGAAATTTAAAGTTTTCCAAAAGATTTTTTATCGTAGAACAGTTATTGATCCTGGGTCAGGAAAGCTAGCACTCTATAACGCTACTACAGTTTTCCAGTATATGTAAGAGAGCTTTAAACTGAGAAAACGGACTCTCTGGGACGGCGATGTTTATAATAAATTAAATAACAAGAGTAACACATTGAGATATTCTTCAATCAATCTTTAACCGTTAAAATAGCTTTTAAGTGCCACAATTAAATGTAAAAAGGAAACCGCTGGAAACAGATGAAAATATGGTGAATATTTTTAGAAATAATGTGTTTAAAGGTTATATCATTACACCTGAAATTTGTATATTAAAATTATATTTTTTGTTAAAAAAATGCAACGTAAACTGATTTGATAACTCAAATTGTTATGCACAGAAATTAAAAAAAAAATGCTTATTATCCCGGTTAACACAAAACCCAATTCTTTGGCCAAAGATACCCCCGTTATGATCATCTATGTAATATCTATGTAAATATATCCCGGTTTAAATTATTAACAAGAAAATTGCCAGAAGACTTACAAGTTAAATCTTAAGAAATTAATTGATGTTTAATTAATTTAAGTAAATTGCTTAATCTAATGGAAATAAAATTGTGACGCAAGAGAATAAAAAAATGAAAAAAACTTGCCTTACATCCAGAGGTTTTGAGCAGGAACTCTTAGTAACTCCTGGGCGGCGATGATCTCAGTAGCCTCACAAAAGATTCAATATTCGAACTGGACCCTCGAAGCACAGCAAAATGTAAGGCTTCATGGTTCTGGAAGAATTATGAAGGTACAGGAAGAAGTGAAGCAGGTAACAAGTTCCTGACAGGGAAACGTTCGCAAACCCCAAGTAAATATAAAGCGGTGTCCTTAAACCTGAAGCAATAATAATTAACCAGGAACGAATGTCAAGTTTATCACAATTACCAAGAGAAAAGAAGTTCTAAAAAAACTACAAAAACATTTGAGTTTTATGAAGCTGTTCACCATTTAACAAACAGGTTTGAAAAATTCTAAAATTTTCTAATGCGTAGTAGTTAATTATCAGTTAGCGAGTAGTTTAAATAAAAAATAGATTTAAAAAAATCTTGTCATGAATATCACATAACTCTAATTTTATTTTATTAGTTGTTATCTTATTTAAAGAAATGAAAATAATATACAGACTCAAGCACGGGGGGTGGCGGGGGTTATGGGGAACATGACTCCCCCAATAAAATATGATACTATATGAGGTTATCATGAATAAAATAATAAATTATCTGATTTACATTTTCTCAGACCTACCTTTTTGCGGGCGATTCCCAACTCCGCCCGGCGCCAGGTACACGAGGACAGACAGTACCCATCTCCGCCCCGAAATATTTTCGCTCCCTTATCTAACTACCTAACTCCGCTCCTAATTGAAAAAGGCGAATTGGAACCAAAAAGGTGGATTAGATGCCGTGTTAGCGCTGTTTAACCAATATAAGTCTATAAATATAAAAGATAAAAGATCATAAAAAAATTAAAATGTTATAACGTTAGACCATTGGGGCCGAAAATGCCTGTAATGTAGAATATGCATATAATAATTTTGTAATCTTCTTTAAATGCAGTAAACACAATTTATATTATTTTATTACTTTAATACTCTAATCGGATTTTCCCAAACTCGCAAAAATAAAGTAAATACGCTCGGGGCGGAATTGGGGTGCAGGATTAACATACCTGAGAGGTCACTATTTTTGGAATAATTATGCGGGCGGAGTTAGGCACTGCTCCCTTTTTGCATAGAAATATAAAATAATGGACGTGAAACTAATTAATTTATCATGCATCTGTTCAGTACAAATATTAGAATAGTAGACAAAACCGAAATTTGAGCGTGGTCTCCAAAAATGTTAACCTGCGGCGCTCCTTGATCCTCCTCACCATTTTTTCCTGGATCTGCGCCTGTACCGAATTGCCGACCCTGGCTGACAACCCACAAGCCGCAGCTACTTATTTTGAACACCCTGTATAAAATAACTAAACACAAATAGATGTATAGTATCTCTAGACCCCTTGCCATAAATCTCACATAATGCCGTGGATAAAAAAAAATGCTTTTTCCTGCGATCGTGTCAAAAGATTAACTTCTTGCAATAGTGCAAAAAATACTTTGATACCCTATTGATTGCGAGTTTAATCTGAAGATAACATTTTTTTCCTTGCAATTTGAGTATTCGTATAAACATGGTAAACATAGGTAATTAGATAACATTAAATATTCCTCAAAACGTTTATTGTATGATATTAAAAAGAAAACTGTCTTACTCTAATTTAAATTAATCTAAATCTTGTTACTTGTGGGAATCAAGTTGTATTTTTAACTCCCAACACTAAACGGCGAGGCTTTGTATATTCCTCGGGTTTAGGTTATTTCACTGGTTTATTTTATATATTTGGCTAAGTGAATTATACAGTTAGATCACATTTAATTTGGCGTTTATTCATCCACTTCGGCACTTGTTTACAAGATAACTCTTTAATACAGGATTAATTACTAACTTTAGTACAGTACAACTTTTTATAACATTACTACACTTATTACTTGGTGCTTTTATTTAAGCTAATGCAATTTGTCATGTCCGACGGACGATGACCCACGTTAATTTTGACGTACATGTTTACCTTTGAAGGGTTTAACTTGCGGAGTCTGTCGAGGAACTGACAGCTTGCTCTGTCGCTGGAAAATCACGCCCCGCTGTCAGACTGATCAATCACAAGGTTACATATTTCGTGTGTTGTGTTCTTATTGGGTATTTATTCTTCCGCCATGTTTCCTTAGGATTAATTGTTATTGTCCCCTCTTTGTCTGGCTTGCTTTCCTGCCGGCAGAGCGTGTCAAAAGAATATACGTTTTTACAACTTCTAAAGATAGACGTTTTAGCATTGAATCTGTATTGAGAACACTTTTTTGCTGAATTAGCCGTAGCGACAGGCCGCTGTTTGTCTGGACGACATTATTATTCGTTCTGAAAACATTAAATGCATTTTGTTTCTTTGTTTCTCTGACCGTTGAGGAATTGTGTTGCTAATGGAATATTTGAAAACAGTTATTTTATCTAGGCAAAAAGTAGTATTGATTCTGAAATATTGGTTGCATTTAATTTTATTACTTTTATTGCATTTGAGCAATCGTTTCCCCAACATTACTAATGAAAATACAATCCTAGTTACCCGTGGATGGCGTCTGAGAGTAAATCGTGATACTAACGAAAGCATAATCATAGTTACCAATGGATGGCGTTCGACAGTAACTATCTCCGTAATTAATTTCAAGTTGTCAGTTTAAAATTTTAATATTTTGTTGTAAAACTGTTAAAAATGTGGAGTTCCGATGGTGAGGAGTGAGGAGGAAACTGTTTGCACTCCTCTACAGTAGATTTATTACTCGATAAATCTATGAAAATGTATGAAATTTGTTATAGACGGTTTATAGCCTGGTGTGACACAAAGTTTGGTAAGAACATTACTGAAAACGTCCTCCTAGCGTATTTAAAAGCCATCGTCCTTATGATCACACTATTTAGTATTAAAGGCTACAGTTTTAATCAATAAAAATGTGAAAATTCGACATTGTATCAAATTAATTCAATTTTTGAAGAAGAAGTCGGTAGGATACCGTCTCAATAAATAAAAGATTTTTAGCAAGCAGGAATTTGACAAATTCTTAATAATTAAAGCTCCAGATAATGATGTAGACTACACATGCAAATGATGTTAATTTTTACGTTTTGTTTTGTTGTATTATATATATTATTTTTTGACCATATGGCTGATTAAATGATATTAATGACATGAACTCTTAACTGTGAAAATTCCCGATAGCAAGACAAAGAAGCCTCGGTCATTTGTAATATGCGGTTAAATTAGGTTAGTTCAGGTTAATTTTGTGGAAATGTACCGTAAATACGCATGCCTTCGTCTCAAGTCTATCAATCACACTACATCTTTTATCGGATATTATAATGGAAAATATCCAGTTCAACCTGTTGGTGTAAATACTATTAGTAAAATTCCAAGTGATATTACAAAATACTTAAATATTGAAAACCCAATGCAATACACAGGACACTGTTTTCGCAGATATTCTGCAAATTGCTTGTGGAATCGGGGGCAGATATGTTAACATTAAAATGCCATGGAGGATGAAAATTTTTAACTGTAGCTGAGGGCTTTATTGAGGAATCAATTTCTAAAGAAACTAAAATAGCGACTCAAGTTCTGAAAGGTAAACCAAGTACTACTACCGTAAACTTCTTAACAATCCGAAAAAGAGAAGAAGAACCTGAGACTCCCACAAGCAAAAACGGAAATATAATTCAAAGAAATGACTGGAAATGAAGTTTGTCCATCAGTTACCATAGTAAATTGCTCTAATTGCGATATTAAAATTGAAATTAACTCAACAGAAGGAAATAACTAGTTTTATATAAATACCGTTAGTTTCAGCTGTTCATGTTATTGTTAAATATTCTAAAAATTAGTAATATTTCTTGTGTTGTAAAATACTCTTCAATAATATTCGAAATCAAAACAAATTTAATACGAGCGTAGAAAAAATATTGTGTGCAACATGTGCAAAAAGCATAGTTACACAAATAACTATCAGACTGTTGACTAACCCAAATATGCAAAGAAAAGGATTTCCCACTAAAAAAATACACTTTTGATGCCCTACTTTTTGAAAGCGCCCTGTATAATTGAAATGATTTTTAAAACCCGCAGCATAGAAAAGCTAATTATGGACAAATCTTATCTTTAAGGCATAAAATTACTCTGCGCAATCGTTGCCTTACTCGGTACATTATTATTAAGAATACATAATTTGAAAATATTGTTTTTAATTTTGTTTACTTAAAGACGAGATAGTTATAACCTTATTAGTCGTACTGTTAGTACAAATTATGTTAGTAAAAATGACATATTGTAAATACACTCATATCTATGTTTTTTTAATTAAACGTTTCTTCCTTTCTGAATAATCAATACTTATAAGTATTGTAGTAAAAATTATAAGTTGACTTACGAAATACTTTGCAATTTCAAGAAACGATCTCATGGGTTTGGGTATATTTACTCAATTTTAAAAATATATTAAGTTTTATGGAAATAAAATGAAAAGTCGGTATATTTTGTTGTCTGTAGAATATGGACAGTGATTTTTTACCATGTGTAAATATGCCACTTTTATGAGTTTTGGATACAGATTTTCGCTGATATGCAATTTTTGCCAGTAAAATATTTACAGAAACGCGTTTTGAAATAAGCTGCCTATAAAAGGCAACTTTTACTAAAAATGTGCCGACCAGTTAATTTTATTCTGTAAAGTGCAGTTTGAATGAGTTACAGTAAAAACAATTTTAAAAACATTAGCTAAATAGAGCGATGATCGGGGTTCTCATTCTCCCCACTCGAGTCAAATATTCTGATAACAGAAGCTGCCATAAGCAGATTAAAACTAAACAAGGCTCTTGAAATGGACACTGTGACCATCAATAGGACCTGAGGGTGGGAAAATGCTTCATGAATTATGCCGAAGGATATGGGTTTCCGGTCCTTGGCCGGAAGACTGCATAATATTAATTATTACAAATAAAACAACGGCAGTCTACCTCCACAATATGTATTTCAATGTTTATGTTTATATCCTACATGTTTCGAACATAGAAATGTCCATCATCAGGGATACTAAAAGAAATTTACAGTGTGAGTTAAAAGTATTAAGTAAAATGAGAGGACTTACCAGTAGTCGATTACGACAGCTCTATCTTGCATAAGCGACGATCAAAATTATGTTAAAATTGAAATTGTAGGTTCTAATGAATGTTTAAGACTGAATGACATGTGAAATTTGAAATTTTAGTCAAGGTATCTTTGAAGAAGGGGATTCCCAGTCTGCAGCCACTGAGACAGGTGATGAAGCAATTATGTCATTTGTAGCTATTTAGAGGAGAATAATTTAAGTGAGGTGCTCAAAGATGCTTCATCTAACCGTGTCTGGGGTGTGGTCAACAAAATACTGGGTTAGACTTGAATAACACATTCTTAGGAGATAAACAATAAATGAATGAAATTATACTATTTTAAGGTTGGAATTTATTAATTTGAAGCCAATGAGCAGGTGGTGAAGCAATTATGTAGGTTGTAGCTAATTAGAGGGAAATGATGTAGATAGGTGCTCAAAGATGCTTCATCCAACCATGCCTGAAGGATTGGCTTGCAAATTGTTAGGTTAAAGGGGGGTAGAAAATGAACATAATGTTATGATTGAAAAAAGGGAGATATAGAAAATTAAAATTGGATTTTTACCATATTCTATTTCTATTTTATATCTCCCTTTTTTCAATCATAATATTATGTTCATTTTCTACCCCCCTTTAACCTAACAATTTGCTAGCCACTCCTTCAGGCGTGGTTGGATGAAGCATCTTTGAGCACCTATCTACATCATTTTCCTCTAATTAGCTACAACCTACATAATTGCTTCACCACCTGCTCATTGGCTTCAAATTAATAAATTCCAACCTTAAAATAGTATAATTTCATTTCATTTATTGTTTATCTCCTAAGAATGTGTTATTCAAGTCTAACCCAGTATTTTGTTGACCACACCCTAGACATGGTTAGATGAAGCATCTTTGAGCACCTCACTTGAATTAATCTCCTCTAAATAGCTACAAATGACATAATCAATCAATCACCTGTCTCAGTGGCTGCAGACTGGGAATCCCCTTCTTCAAAGATACCTTGACCAAAATTTCAAATATCACATCTCATTCAGTCTTGAGCATTCATTAGAACCTACAATTTCAATTTTAACATAATTTTGATCGTCGCTTATGCAAGATAGAGCTGTCGTAATCGACTGCTGGTAAGTCCTCTCATTTTACTTAATACTTTTAACTCACACTGTAAATTTCTTTTAGTATCCCTGATGATGGACATTTCTATGTCCGAAACATGTAGGATATAAACATAAACATTGAAATACATATTGTGGAGGTAGACTGCCGTTGTTTTATTTGATTATATCAACTCCACTGTAATGGACTACTTCTTCAAGATTAATTATTACAGACTACTTGCCTTGATCTCCCATACCATTCACCATTCCTTGTATATTCTTCGAGCACGTTTAAAACACTATCTCCTTTAGCAAATTTCTCCTGAAAAAGCCGGATTCATAAGGGGAAGATACACCAGAAAGCAAATCCTCAACGTTAGACAGATCATCGAGAAATCGAGGGAGAACTGCGTTCCGTTTTGCTTTGTTGATAACACCAGAGCATTTGACAAAGTAAAATGGGAAAATCCTTGGAATATACTGTTCCTCATGGGCATTCCAGAGGATCTCATGAACCTCATACGACGAATATATGAAAACAAGTCGGCCCATCTTCATCAAAATTTTCAACAGGAACACAAATACTTAGAACTTTTGCATTTTAAATGCTTTACAAAAATGATCCTGGTCTATTAGCGATTTGTATAAGAAAACAAACTTAAATTCATTGGTGTTGTTAAGGTCCACAGCAAAAAAGAAGAGGATTCCAAAGAGCGATAAGGCGAGAACGCTCGGCGATAAGATATTCGAATTACCGATTTTGACCATAGAATAAAATTAATAAAGTCCAAAAATTTACTTCATTTTCACAATTTACGCTGGTGTCCAAAGTTTGTTTTCGTAGATAATTAAGAATCATAAAAAAGACACTATAAGGGACCTAATTAAGTCAGTTACACATAAACTTTATACGTAAATAATGCGAAAAAAACACTTAAACAACGGAGCCGCAATACTCGATGTTTAGCCTATTTTAACCGAAAACAAAATTGAAATTTAAATTAAGGTTTCTGTAAAAGGGATGATTCATATATGGTATGTTGCATGGATTACAGAGTCATGCAATCCTTTTAATTTATTTCCGTCGATCGGCAGAGTAAGTTAAATTTCAGGAGAAATGTACTGATATATTGAGTGGGTTGTCGACAATTTTATATCGATTTGTTGGAAATCTGAATTAAAATGGTATTTAAAATTTATAATCTACGGCTCATTCAAAAATTTAATTTTTCTTCTTTCGCTAACTTTCAGTATGAATTTTTCAATTTTCGGTAAGTACACTGGCATGCCAAACTAACCGGACAAACAAAATTTCGTTCAAATTCAATCTTAAATAACTTTTTAACCTTCGCATCAATTTTGACTATTTCTTTTATCATGTTCTAAGGTACTTTCATTGCTATAATTTTCGACTGTCGATTTTGCAAAAAGTTCGAAACTATTTGGATTTCTGAATACCCTGTGGAAAAATTTCACTACGAATGATATATATTCGTACGAAATTTTTAAGCCTGATCTATTCTGAATCATACCATTATCTATATTCTTAAAGGAAAAACGCATTTTTAAAGAAAACTATACGATTCGTAAGCATAAACCAATATTTTTTTATGTTGGCTTTGTCTGTTATAACAAGTTTAAGTTCAGCATTTTTTATGGATTGACCAGAAGATTCTTTTCAAGCAGTAGTGAACAAATCGCATATTTAAAGGTAAAGGTATTCATAGTCGAGCTAGGGCAGTAATTGCCAATAGATCAGTATATTTTACGCGCCTTACAAGATGATGGTTGTGTCATTCGGTATATCGCGGACAGACTTGCCGTTCTACGCAGTACAGTATCCGATGCGACAGAAAGATTTAGAAAAACTGTTTCCCACTCAAGAAGACCTACGCAAAGAAGACGAAAAGAGACAAACGCAGTTGAAGATCGGTTCCTGAGACTTCAAGTTATCCGAGAAAAATTAGTTCCTACTACAGCGTTGCCTCGAAGATTGGAAGATGTGCATGGTACCGTAGTTTCACCTGACATCGTAAGCCGAAGGTTGAAGGAACGAAACCTATCATCATATGTACTTGCTACAGGTTCTCTATTGAATGCAGGTCATTAAAGGCAGCGTTTAGAATTTTCTCGAAATCATGCATATCGAGATACGGACGACTGGCGAAACATTCCTTTTATAGACAAGTCTCGTTTTAGAAGATATTCGCCTGATGGTCTCCAAAGAATATGAAAAAGGCATGTAGAACGCTATGCTCAAAGTTGCTTCTCTCCTAGAGTGCAATTTGTGGTGGAGGAGTGATGGTATGGGGCAGTATTTCTTTGGGAGCCCGCACAGATCTTGTTTCGCTACGGTATATAATTCCTTATATGCCCTTTATGAGAGAACATTTTTTCCTATTGCAAGATATTGCTAGCCAGAATGACTAGGCAAAAGATTAACAATGTTGGTATTTAAGTACTAGACTGACCGCCAAGGAGTCCGGATCTCAACCCCATAGAGCATATGTGGGGAAAATTAGGAAGAAGGCTTAGGCAGTGTTAGGGTCCTTCAATTTGCTTTCTTTAGTGGACTGTATCTCTGCACAATGGATAACTTTCTTTAACAAATGAAATTTCTTGACTTTTTTGGAAAACAATTACTTTAATTACCATAATAAACACACACAATTCCAAATAACACTTGGTCTTGCCACATTACGGCTTAAAAGTAACTAAAAAGATTAAACATTAAAAATTGCGTGACTGATCTACTAAAAAACGATGCATTACATTTTGTATGCGCACGTCAGTCATACATTCTAATGTTGGATGGACATACACAGTGGCGTGGAAGTGAAAAGGTTTCACGCTGCAACATCCTCCCCCCCTTGAAGCGTTGGCTTCAAAGAATTGCCTTCAAATGGCAAAGGACATAACTTTGTTATGGAATGAGTAAATACCCCATATTTCGTTTTTATATATACATATGCATACGCATACGCACCTTACCATCGGACCCTGGTGTAATATTTATGATTCGAGCGAAGGGCCATTTTAAATGTGGCACATTATCCTCTTTGACAAGTACAATCATGTCCCTTTCTAGGTTTTTACTTGGATAGAACCACTTTGGTCTATTTTGAAGCCTAGTCAGATACTTCACCGACCACCGTTTCCAAAAATGCTGTTTTATTTTTGTACATAACTCCCAAAAATTTAATTTAATTTCCGGAATATGAGCTATATTTCTTTCAGGATAGGACGTCAAAGGTTCACCTATTAAGAAACGCGCAGGTGTAAGGCAACTAAAATCAGACGGATCAGAAAAGATAGGACACAGAGGTCGAGAATTTAAAATTGCCTCTATCTGGGCCAACACAGTGATCATTTCCTTAAACGTTAATGTTAAATTACCCACAATCCGTCTTAAATGAAATTTTGTCGATTTAATACCCGCCTCTCACAATACTCCCCAATGAGGGCTAATTGACGGAATAAATCGCCTCTCAATTTCCTTATCGGCCAAAATTATATGTATGACATCCAAATTTTCTTTAGATTTAAAAAATTAATAAATGCCTTTTAATACATTACTGGCCCCCTGGAAGTTTGTCCCGTTATCAATATAGATGGTGATAGGACAGCCCCTCCTAGCAATAAACCTTTTTAAAGTGTGAAGAAAAGCATCAGTACTTAGACTGCTGACTAATTCAATATGACACGATTTAGATACCATGCATACAAACAATGCGATATATGCCTTACTTGTGGTTAAACGACGAAGCCTTGATTGTTTTATTGTAAACGGCCCACCGAAATCTACTCCGACCTTTAAGAAAGGACGTCCAACAGTCACTCTGTCAAGTGGTAGTGAACCCATTATTTGCGTTGATGTTTGAGCCCTAAATTTATAACAGATAACACACTTTTTAATAACCGACTTTACTTGAACCATGCCATGAATTGGCCAATATCTTAGACGCAAATCAGCTAAAACCGCTTGTGGACCAGCATGAAGAAGTTTTTCATGTTCCAATCGAATAAGTAAAGTAACAACATGATGTTTGGCTGGCAATAAGATAGGAAACTTTTGATTGTAATCAATATCCGCCTTAGCTAGTCTACCATTACCCCCAATAATCCATCCTTACCCAAAAATGGGTTTAAACACTTCACACTACTGTCTTCAAACACAACAACAACCTTATCCTGTTTGGCGCTAGATTTAGATTATTAAATAATACATTTGTTATTTACTTTATGTACACGCTGTATATTTGAAATTTACAGGCAGATTAAAAAAGTACAAAATCACATTCGATAAATCTTGTGCCACAAACCTAAGCAAAAAACAAGAAATACACTGTGACGTGGCCAGATTAAACAAATAGACTGTATAAAAAATAATATTCTACACGCCGAAATTGCAATTTTAATTTTAAAAATTCATATTCCTTCTGACACCTCTCCAACTGAATAAATAAAATTATTTTTAGTAGTGCCCCATGTAATTCATTCACACTAAGCTGTTCATGAGTCTTTGTTCGTTTTAAAAATCTCACACAATAAGCCATGGACCTCTGTAAACGATTAAAATTTGAAAATTTCAACCAATCGATCAAAGGATCAGCAACTGTCTGAGCAAGAACAACTTTTCGTTGTTCTGTTATTGTTTCGACTTTTAGATATTCCAACCAAAGATTATTTGATAAAATGTCGGAAGGGGTTAAACCCCGAGAAAGATAGTCTGCAGGATTTTCCTGTGACCTTATGTGTCTCCATTTGCTATTTGTAGTAAGTTCTTGCACTTCAGAAACCCTATCAGCTACAAATGTAGCCCATCGGTTTGGAGATGAGTCCAACCAACTTAATACTATACTAGAATCCGTCCACAGATATACTTTCTTAATTTAAAAATCAACACTGATTGATAAAACTTTATGAACCAATCGATACAGCAGTAACGCCCAACACAACACGGTGCCTGATTTTGAGCAAAGAAGATTGCTTGTGGCAGTGTTGTTAGAGTAAATAGCACGAACATATACACACGCCCCATATGTCGCCAAATTCATGAATTTGTACTTCAACAATTTCTTGCGAGTAAAATAACCAACGAGGAATTTGCAACCCACATAATAAATAAAGTTTCTCAGAAAACCCTTTCCATTTCTGTACAATTGTAGATTGTAATTCGTCATCCCAATCCCTTTTACTAGCCCATATTTCTTGCATAAGAATTTTAGCAACCACAACCACTGGACTTACATATCCCATTGGATCAAACATCTGTGCTATTTTCAATAAAACTTGACGATTTTTTTCAAAATCTATGTTTTCGAAGGATGCCTCCGAAATTTTAAAAATATCCTGAACAGGATGCCAAACAATACCCAGTACTTTATTTAAAAAGTTTTCATCAGTAATATCTATTTTACTATTACCATTATTCACATTAACCGATTCTAAAAGAGACATATCATTCGAACACCATTTATGCAATGTAAACCCACCAGATTTTATGAAATTTATTAATTGTTCCTTTAATTCCAGTGTATCATTTTTAGAGTTTGCTTCACACAAAATGTCGTCAACGTAACACTGCTGCAGAACAGCTTTAGAAGCAATAGGGTACTTCAACATTTCATCAGTGGCTAACTGATTTAAACACCTAGTCGCCAAGAAAAGCGCTGAATTTGTTCCGTATGTGACAGTTTTTAACTCTATTATTTTAAAGTCTTCGCCACGTCTGTCCCTCAACAAGATATTTTGTAGACACCTTTGATTGGGATTTATGTCAATCATACGGTACATCGTCTTTATATCTGTAACCAATACAAATTCAAAAGTACGAAATCTACAGAGGATATCAAACAGTTCCGGCTGAAACGGAAAACCTTTAAGTATTATATCATTGAGCGATAATTTTGTTGAAGTTCTACTTGACGCGTCAAAAACTACACAAAGTTTTGTTGACTTAGCATCATTCCTAATTACACAATGATGTGCCAAAAATACCCTGCATACATTTTTATCAATCCCTGACTCAACATACTTTCCATGTCCCAAATAAACATATTCATCAATAAAATCTTTTTACTGTTCAAATAATTCTGGATTTTCGTTAAACCTGTTTTCCAAAGATTTAAATCTTTTTTGCGCGGAATCAAATCAATCAAAATCAATTTTAAATAATCATTATCATTACGCATTGACAAATCTACTTGAAAACTCCCATTTTCTACCCGTTTATATGACTTAAGAAACTTTTGTTCGCACAATTTATCATCTTACAGATAAAAACCGTTTATTATTGACTTCTTCCAGCTGCCAAAACTTTGGTATTACCTCCTCAACACTCATCATTTCAGATTGACAAAATAAATTGACACTGATATTGTTGCCACTAACTTGACGAGCTTTACCTTTGAAATGCGAATATACAGGTGCACTCCCGCAAACCAACCAACCTAGTTGTGTATCTTGCAGAACTGGTAGACCAGGACCCAGTCTGATTATTTCAGAACGCACAATCTGCAAGTACAAATTAGCTGAAATTAGCATATCTATTTCCGAAGGCCTAAAATAGTATGGATCTGCCAACTTAATGTTACAGGGAATTTTTATTTTATTTGTATCTATTGATACTTGAGGTAATTGACATATGTAATCTTGTCTAAAAATGCACAACTAACCTTGACCTTGTAATTATTTACCTGTGATTCTACTAATAAATTTACCATTTTATTAACTTGTGTTATATTATTAGCAATACCTCCGATTTTAAAGGTTGCTGTATAACAATCAGCATCCCTTAATTTTTGAAACAGTTTGGTAGTTATAAAATTAGTTTGCGATTCCGAATCCAATAAGGCTCTTGCCTTTATTTTGTTTCCGTCTGCCATAATTAAATTAACTTGGGCAGTTGCCAATAAAATCTGCGACCCTGAACCTGATAAAGACACAGCACTTTGCTGTATGTTGTCTTCCCGTAACTTACCCATATTAAGCCCTTGGGAAATCCCTAAATGTTGATCACCCGATATGCCCAAATATGATCCATGGTTTCCTGAACCTGTTCCTAACCCTACATGATTTGATACCTGATTGCCTTTACTTTGATTAAAACCTTGTCCATTATTTGGAACATCGTGACCTTGACTCATACCATCTTGACTTGAGTTTCGACCACTTTTCTACCGCAAGTTTTGCATCCTTTTTTTTTGACATTTTGTTACCCCATGACCATTGCTTATACAATTATAACATAACCGATTAGCTTGCACGAATGTACGTTTCTCTGCTAACTTTAAACCCAGAAGTTTAAAACATTTAAGTATACTGTGCCCATCACGACTGCAGTAACTGCATTTTTGCTTATTTTTATCTCATAATTGTTCCTGAGCTAATAATGACTTCAATGGTTTATCCCTTAAGCATCAATTTAAAGTTTTCATTCCATCGACTTCACTATTTTTAAGTGCTGCACACCTTTTTTCCAAAAAGTTCAGAAATTCCTCAACATTTGGCAACGCCTGACCACTATCCTTCTCTAATTCATATGCCTTACGAGTCTGAAAATCTAGCTTTTGCGTAAAAATAAAAACTAGTAAGACGTCCCATTCTTTAACAGGTAATTTAAGAGCCTTTAACGAATTTACGTGTTGCCTAATGTGTGTCAAAAATTATCTAAGCTGTTTGCCAGTGCCCTTTGTCACAGATGGTGTATCCAGCATACCCTTTAGATGCGCGTTTATTACCACTAATTTATTGTCGCACCTCTTTTTTAATAAATCAATAGCATTCATATAATTGTCATTTATCAACGGCAAATCACTAATTAGGTTTAATGCCTCGCCTGATACCGCGTCCTTTACAAAAAGAAATTTTTGTACACTGTCCAAAGTGGTGTTATTATTAATAATTGCCATAAAAAGATCTATAAAAGTTTGCCAACTTTCGACTTTTCCCGAGAAAGAGGGAGTATTTAAACTTGGCAACCTTGCATTCCCGAAAACCGTTGGGTGGGAGATTGTTGCAAATTTGTATTTGTATTTACCCGAGTTAAATCAGAAAGTATCTGCACTTGCAAGTCACAGTATTCATCAAAAATTTTTTGTAAATAACTTTCCCTAGTAACATATTCATTTAGATCCGCCGATAAATTATTTTCATTGGCTGTCACAAATGTTTCTATTCTAGTTATGCACCTTTTCTTGGTGGCCCTTTGTTTCTTGAGCACGCCTAGATCTGCCATGATAAACAATATCTAATATTGGTCCCTTAAAAGTCTACTGGCTAAACCTATTTCTTAATTAAGCAAACGTTTTCCTAATTAAAGTAGACAATATTGTAAGATAAGCAACAAATCCCCATACAATAAAACAAATATACTTAACTTTGCATATTTCTTAAGCGAAAACCCAATTTCTCAACAACTCACCCGGGTTACCACCCTTTTTAAATATTTATTCCAATAGTGTTACTTAAGTAACAACTCACAATACACCCTTTGTATTTAACATACATTTAAATATAAAAAAAACATTTATCAACTTTAATGTTTTGCATACAATTTATAACAACAAAACTTCTCTCCTAAAAAGCTCCTAAAATTTTTAAAAAGATTTTCTTGTAATAACACCTTTAAAAGTATAAAACAGAATGATCTGACCTTATTTCTCGTCGAAAATTCCTTATTGTTTTATCCACAAATGTCCTAGACTTTTCACAACTATTTATAGTTTCCACAAAGATCCTTGAAAGTCTGTAGGTTCACTTTCCCATTTATTCTGTAGCACACATCAACTTGTGTAGCCTTTGTAGTCAAAATAACTTTAAATTGTCAAGATGTCAACTTTACCTTGAAAATGTCATAATCAAATAATTCCAAATTGGTAGAGTAGTAGTTATCCTTGCGCCGTTCCCAAATATCCGGCTTGTTATGGACCAAATTGTTAGGGTCCTACAATTTGTTTTCTTTAGTGGACTGTATCCTTGCACAATGGATAACTTTCTTCAACAAATGAAATGTCTTGCCTTTTTTGGAAAACAATTACTTTAATTACCATAATAAACACTCACAATTACAAATAATACTTGATCTTGCCACATTACGGCTTGAAAGTAACTAAAAAGATTAAACATTAAAAATTGCGTGGCTGATCTACTAAAAAACGCTGTATTACATTTTGTATGCGCACGTCAGTCATACATTCGAATGTTGAATGCACAAATCACCGAAATAAATTTAGGTACGTAAGCTGGGCGTTCCCGCCAAACATTAATATTTTGTTTGGATCGCATTTCGTAGATGGCGCCGGTAGCGGCATCGCTCAATTTGGTTTAGTTAAGCTCGTATAGAGAGTACCACGTTCATTTGCGATCGAGAAGAACCACCCTCCCAAATTTCGTTGTTGTCAAAAATTTGAAGCGTATTGTCAATTTTTCATTCTCAATATTCTTTTAAGTTGTGTTGAATTTTAATGCCGTTTGTGATCGTTCGGTCTCTGTGTGTACTATTAGCGTGTTTTTTATAGTTGTTTTGACTTTTTGTTTAGTTTAAGTGTGTTTTCGGTTTGTTTAGTTAAAGTTCGCGTATTTATTTTGCATTATGTAAGACTACGCACCTCCGTTAAAAACTAAAAAATGTTGTGTTCCAAACTGTTTAAATAAACATGGCATGCGACACCGCTTGCCAAAATTATTTTTGATCATAAAAATAATGTTTTTGTACAACTGTCAAAAAAAGTTGACATTTTTTCATCGCTATCGATACGTAAACCTTTTGTTTTTTTAACAGTGAAAAAAAGACTTTTTTTCACGGTGAAAAAAAGACTTTTTTTAACTGGAAAAATGATTTACAAAAAAAACGATAAAACATTACTTTTTAAAAAATGTATTGAATTTTTTTGTACAAATTTACTAATTAATTACCAACTACCAAAAAATCTCATTTGTTACAATAATAATTGATGGTGAAGTTCGAACAATTGCTTCCAATATTAATTCCCGAAGCTAGTCCACCTTGCTGCTGATCAGAAACGCTAGATATTCCTTGAAAAGTTGAGTCCACAATTGTATCAGTTATATTGATTTGTTTGGAAGTAGAGGAACAATTTAATTTATTAGAAATATCAATTTTATTACTCAAACTATCTTCTATATATCCTTCTGCTATGGCGGCAGATTTCCAACCACCGTGGCGTTTTATAGATGTCATGTTACCCCCTGCATTGGCTAAGAGAGTTGCAGAACTCCTCCTAAAACAGTGACCTGTGTAGCTCTTATGCAATTCTTTTCCCAGCCATTTTGCAATCAAGCTAGGAATTTCCCCTATTTTATTTATTCCCACATGTTGGTCAACACATTTTCCTCTTGAATATTTTAAAAATAATCTCTTTTTGTGTGTATGGGACGGCCTTAGTACTCTATACTTGCGATATATCTCAATATAATCAGAATTTGAAACGGTAAACATTCTTGGGCAATAGGTCTTTGTATCCGGTATTTTAACAATCAATATAGACCCGGTATCTTCAATGTCATCAATAGTTACCTTCAATAATTCTTCACGGCGACAAGCACCGCTGATTCCCAAAATTAACGCAACCTACAATTAAAAAAATATTGAAATTACTGAAATAATACAAAATTTTGATCATCTGTACCTTATAAAGTAAATTTGTTTCATCATCAGCTTCTTGAATAAATTTATTAATATCGTCTCTCGATAAAACTTTAGATTTCTTCCCTCGGTATCCGACGTTTTTGTTCTTAGTAAAAGGCACCAATTTTGAAAACTTCTTTATATCAATATTTTCTTTAACATTCAATGTACTCTTCAACATTGAGTAGACACTCCATAAAGTAGAAGGTTTTACAGTTTTTGATTTCTCCTCAAAATAGCATATAAGTACCTTTTCAGACACTTTTTGTATATTTTTCTTGCCGCACCATTCACGGAATTGGTTATAATTTTTCTCGTATATAAATTTTGATTTCGCCGGTAACATGTTAGCTATAGCCGAATTTGCTATATCGGCTATATCTGAAGGAATCTCGCTATCACTATCGTAATCTACATCCATTTTAAGTACTTATACTATTTATTTAAAAAATTGCAATAAATATGAACAGCTATCAACGTATGACAACAAAACAAGCAACGTGCCAACAAACCATTTCTATAGTAACGACAGGGCTGTTAACTTGATTATGTGAAATTATATGGTAAAATTTTTATTATAATATACAATTTTACCGATTAATTCAAACTTTCAGTTGTACAAAAAATGTTGTTTGTATTTCGTTTGTGAAATTCGTGTTTTAATGGCACATTCGAGAGAATTTTTCGCCTCGACCTGCGGTCTCTGCAAAAAATTGACACTCTCATATGCCATTAAAAAAACACTCACTTCACGCACTTAATACAAAAATAACTATTTATTACCTATTTCGCTTTATTTTAGTCAGCTGAATTATTTTTAAATAGGTATTGCTTGGTTTAAATAATTCCTTTTTCTGCTTTCTATTGGAGCTCTTAGATATACATTATTTGTTACTTTACCAACAAGGTATTTACTCCAAACTTAAGAGTTACAAATAACGTGTATCCCTGAACTAAAAATAAAAGCAGAAAAATATTAATATTTAAACCAAGGAATATTTTAAATTATAAAGCGGCACCAATACCTACCGATAAAACAGATTTCATCAAATCTTGGTAAAACAGTTTTCTTTATTTTTACCCATAGTTGCCAAACAGATTTCTTTCTGTCTCGCGTGTTTCGGATCTCAAATACTAGGACATCAGCGCCAATTCGTTTTTGACAGCTCTAAGAGACCAGTTGCGTATCTAAATTTATTTCGGTGATTTGTGGTTGAATGCGGCTAAGCTAAATAGATGGCGCGCGTTGTCACCGACATACACAGTGGCGTGGAAGTGAAAAGGTTTCACGCTGCAACAGGCAGAACTATGTAAAGTTTCAAACTGTGATTGCGCTATTAAACGAGTGGAAGCAAATAACCCAAGACACAGTTTCTGGTTTGATTCAGTCTATGCCAGAAAGAATGAGAGCTGTTACATAAGCCCGGGGAGGAAATACTCGATTTTGATACCAATTTTTAATTACCAATGATATCACTGTAATGTTTTAAATTAAACTGTTCATGGTTACGAAGCGCATAGTTTTCCTTAAAAATGCGTTTTTTCTTTAATAATACAGAATATTGATGTGAATAAGAAATCCTGTTGAGTGAGGATGAGGCCTAAAAATCTCGTAAGAATACACTTCACACATTATTCAATTTTTCTACAGGGTGTTCAAGAATTTAGAGCAATATGCACCTTTTAGTTATAACCTGTATAACAACAACTATTTTCAAGCTTTTTGCAAAATCGGTCATCGAGAATGATAGCAATGAAACTATCTACAACTTTGCAAAAAAATGATCAAAGTTAATGCAAAGGTTAAGAAGTTATTTAATATTGAATTTGAACAAAATTGTTTGTCCGGTTAATTTTGCATGCCAGTGTAGCTTAAAATTTAACAAATTGATTTAGATTTTGCCTGGCACAGTTATTCGAGTAAATTATATTTCCTTTAAACCCTTGATAGCTTGCACTTCTAAAACTTTCCAAAGTTAATGCACAACTTAATTTGGTTCCCTTTTAGCTATCTTGTTTATCCCATACGTAGGAGTAGCCTTCATTGTTTGCTAGATTATAAATCGTGGGTTGTAAGTAGAGTACTTGCTTTTATAATAAAACTTACTTAACTTAAAACGTTAGATTGTGGAGTATTTTTAGATTTTAAAATTTGAACCCGCCAAATCTTTCTTTTTTATTGTTGTTAAAATTGTGATTTCTTGTTTTATTGATCTATTTTACATTTTATGTTTTTTTACCATTTTACATATTTCATAATGTTAGTATACATTTATGTTTTATATTCTAAAGCTGAAGGACTCTGGTCAATGGCCGTTTAAATTATTATATGTTTTAATATAGTACTATAGTAGTTTGATAATAATAGTAAATAAATATTAGCGAGTTTACATTTTACTGTTGATAAAATTATACATCGAATTTCAATTCAATTTAATTATGTACAAAATTTTTATTATATTGTACCTGTTGACGTGTGTTACACATTGTTTTGTGACTTGGCATGTATAAACTGTTGAGTATTGTGTATCCACGGTTTAATAAAAAACATAAGTTTTTTGACTTGCTATATTCTCATTAATTGCTGAATATAGTATTTTCTTTGGCCAAGTAATATACACACATCGCCAAAATTCTTGGACCCCCTCGTAAATAAACGAAATATTTATCATGGCTGCTTTTTTTGTACATTTAATTTAATTTATTTAAATTTAAGTTATTACACCGTAGCTACGCATCAAAAATGTTTACAAAAACAATTTCCCACAATTTTAGATACCAATGTTTAAAAAGTGGTTCATATCGATTTAGCGTGTTAAAGTGATTGTTGAGTTTTTCTTTGCAATTATGCCTGGTAATAGAATTTCAGCATTCAATAGAGCAAGAATAGTGGATTTGCATGATGAGGGTCTGCCAAATCATCGAATCGCGGATAGACTAGGGATTCCCCGCGCTTCAGTTATCCGAATAGTGCATTTGTACCAGGAAACTAACAGTGTTGACTGGAGACGTGGAACTGGGCGTCCTATGGTAACTAATGCAAGAGACGATCGGTATGTAGCAGGTTATGTACGTCGGAATCGAACCATAACAGTCTCAGCTGTCCGAACTGATTTGAGAAGAACGTTTGGTCGATTCATTTCCAGTACCACAATACGGCGGAGACTTGCTGGAGCCAATTTGCCATCTAGGAGATCATTAAGAGTACTTAGGTTATTTCCCAGACATATAGCCGCTTGTCTACAGTGGACACAGGAACATAGAGAATGGCTTTTAGCTCAGTGACGAAATGTCCTTTTCTCGGATGAAACCAGATTTAGATTACTTAGTGATAGTCGGCGACACAGAGTTTGGAGAGGGCCAGGGCGACCATAAAGACTATCTTTCGCCAGAGAAGTCGTTCCATACCAAGAAGGCACAGTAATGTTTTGGGGAGGCATAATGCATGGTCGTCGTACGCAGCTTATTCCCATTGCAGACACTATGACAGGGGATAGATATGTTCGAAACATTATTAAACCCATTATTTATCCTTCCGAAATGAAATTGGAGCCAATTTAATTTTCATGCATGACAATGCTAGGCCCCATCGCACGAGAAGAGTACAAAATGCACTAGAGATTCAGAATATTCAAAGATTCCCGTGGCCAACAAATTCGCCAGATATGAATCCCATTGAGAACATCTGGAATTTCGTTGGACGAGCAATCTCAAACAGAATTAATCCTCCTATCATCCTCCAGGAACTCACACTCACGGTCCAAGAAGAATAGAACAACATCCCAATGGATATCATTAACGCCCTTATTATTTCCATGCACAGGCGGGTTAACACCTTACTACAGAACAGGGGAGGTCACACCGAATATTAATGCATTTTTAATTTCGCTCTGAAGTGGTTTTCTGCTAGATTTCAAATTCTAGTAATCATTTTATTATGCACTATTTTTCGTTTGTATTTTTTTTTCTTGTTCAGTTAAAATTTAATTCAGCCAATTTGCATTGGATACATAACCAAATTAAATGTACTTCGTAATACACTTCTTGACTTATAATAATAGTGTCTCATTTTGACAAACATAAGGGGGTCCAAGAATTTTGGCGATGTGTGTAATTTCAATGCTAGCCTTCTAATAAATCTGTTTTTTTTTTTTTTAATTATTTGTTATTATGAACCCAATCTGTCGTAAGTCTAGATACGATGCGACGGGTGCCTTATCAGTCAGAGGTAACGAAAACTATAATACACTGCGTCCATTAATTATGGAATAGGTAAAAAAATACTCAAATTTTAAACATCCATATCTCCATCAAAATTATATCAATCCACTCAATTTTCGATTTATTAGGTAGGCCGTCCCTTGGACTACTTAGCACAAAGTATTTGACCTTACTTTATGTCTTTTTATACAGGATCATGGATAAGATACCAAGCCATGTAAAATGTGCTGATTTTAAAATTAATGTTTGGAAAATACGAAGCAATGGAAATTGAATTTTATTAGTGTACTGGTTACAGCTTTATGGTAGGTACTTACTGTACAAATTACAGCGCAGTGCCGTTCGTGTCAATTAAAAAAAAATAAAAAAATAAAAAATGGAATAGGTAAAAAAGTACTCGAATTTTAAAATCAATATCTTCATCAATCCATTCAATTTTCAGTTTATTAGGTAGGCTGTCCCTTGAACTACTTAGAACAATGTGTTTGACCTCACTTTATGTCTTTTTTATACAGGATCATGGATAAGATACCAAGCCGTGTAAAATGTGCTGATTTTAAAATTAATGTTTGGAAAATACGAAGCAATGAAAATGGAATTTTATTAGTGTACTGGTTACAGCTTTATGTTAGGTACTTACTGTACAAATTACAGCGCAGTGCCGTTCGTGTTAATTAAAAAAAATTAAAAAATCGTGATTTAGCACTAACTTAACCATAGTAATAACAATTTAAAGAAACAACTTAATTATAAGAATAAAAATTAATAACGCGTATTTCCTCCACGGGCATTAATGACAGCTTGACAACGATTTGGCATACTGAGAATCAGAATTCTTATAAAAACCTGATCCATATTTTCCCATATTCTTTGTAGCGTCAATCTCAGCTGAGCCAAAGTTTCTGGTGGGTTAGCTTCTGCACGAACCTCTCTACCCATTCGATCCCATAAATGCTCTATAGGGTTAAGATCTGGGCTTCGAGCTTTCCAATTCATTACGGTAATTCCCATTTCTGCTAGATATTCCGTTACTATTCTCGCCGTATGTGGACGTGCGTTATCTTGCATAAAAATGAAGTTTTCTCCAATAAAGGGAGCAAAAGACACAACATGCTCCTGAAGAATTTCCGTAATGTACCTGTCACTAGTTAATCGCTCTACAAATACCAATTCCATTTTTGTCTCTAGAGATATACTTCCCCAAACCATAATTGATCCATGCACCGCCATAACTAACCCGCTCTTTAAAATTACACTGAGCATAGCGATCACCAGGTCTTCGAAACACTTATAAACGTCTACCATTGCTGTATAGATAAAAACGGGATTCGTCACTAAATAAAACATTAGCCCATTCATCTTCACCCCATGGCAAATGCTCTTGAGCAAACTGCAATCGTTCACGTCAATATTGCGGTTCCAGCTTTGGTCCTATCGCTGCTTCGTACGGTTTCAGTTGGACCTCTTTTAAGCGATTAAGTATTGTTTGCTTACATAGTCGAACATTGTGAACGTTTGGTAACCGTGCTTGTAGCTTGGTACTTGTTGTAAATCGCTCCCGAACACATTGCATTGTTAAAAACCGATCCTGAGTAGCAGTTGTTTTCCTTGGTCGGCCTTGCCCTGCTCTTCTTTGATTCGATCCATATTCTCGATACCGTTTTAAAATTTTTGATATAGCCCCTTGCGTTTTTTTCATGATACTGGCAATATCAGACTGAGACCGGCCCTGCTCAAACAGTCCTCTTGCATAGGAACATTATTCTGGAGATATGAATCGGATATTGGCATTCATTTAAAAAAAGAAACTAAACAAAAGGCCTTGTCAAGAACTGCCAACAAATTTATAATCTTGATAAATTGACAAGGGCAATTGGTTGACTAGCAACGTAAATCCAAATAGAAGTAAAACGTTTTCAGTCAATATAATTTGCAATATAGAGATTTTTTAATTTATACGAACGGCACTGCACTGTAATTTGTACAGTAAGTACCTAACATAAAGCTGTAACCAGTACACTAATAAAATTCCATTTTCATTGCTTCGTATTTTCCAAACATTAATTTTAAAATCAGCACATTTTACACGGCTTGGTATCTTATCCATGATCCTGTATAAAAAAGACATAAAGTGAGGTCAAACGCATTGTTCTAAGTAGTTCAAGGGACAGCCTACCTAATAAACTGAAAATTGAATGGATTGATGAAGATATTGATTTTAAAATTCGAGTACTTTTTTACCTATTCCATTTTTTATTTTTTTATTTTTTTTTTTAATTGACACGAACGGCACTGCGCTGTAATTTGTACAGTAAGTACCTACCATAAAGCTGTAACCAGTACACTAATAAAATTCAATTTCCATTGCTTCGTATTTTCCAAACATTAATTTTAAAATCAGCACATTTTACATGGCTTGGTATCTTATCCATGATCCTGTCTAAAATTTGAGTACTTGAGTAATTAGAAATACGGCTGTTTTTAGCTATATTTATTTTTTTGAGATATTTTAAATGCTCATGGGTCTTTTGTTGCCATAATATTTATAATACGAGGTACCATCTTGTTCAGGAGGAAATATCAGATAAATTTGCAGATTTTGGCAGAGGTTACTCAAACAAAACGTACAAACTTTCATCACCACACAAAATAGAGAAATTTATTTAAAAATTTGTCAAAAAATTGTATTTTCGAAAAAATAGTTATAGATATTACTATAAGAAAACTAGATGTTTAGTAATTGAATTTTTGTTGGCCAAATGACGTCTTGTCTCAATTTATATTTCAGACTAAAATATGTTCACATTGGTTCCATTTAGAAATAAGTGAAGCCTGATACTAATATGTGAAAGATCTTTGTAAAACTACTTATCAAACATGTTTCACCGTTGATCAAATTTGTAAAGCTGCCCCATCAGCTATTTATGATATTACATATGATTTTACCATTCAACACTCAAGTTATCCATGACTTTGTTTTTTCGCAGAATTATTTTTTTTTCCTTATTTTATTAAAATTCCCTGCCATCATAATGCTTTAAGTGCATTACTTAAAAATGACGTGCTGTTTTTCTTTAAAAAAAAAATAAAATGATACCCTCGCAGTAATAAATATCTCGCTTTTGTATAGTTTTATGCAAATTTTATCGAACATTATTTATTTCTGCATCATCTTTGCAAATATACCATTTCGTTCGTAAAAATTAATGAGTATAATAAAACCCAGCCACTTACTGTTAAAATGAACCCAGGCTCAGGTTACAGTCTATAGGGGGCCCTTGATAGTTGCATTTTGCAAATGGACCCCATTAATCAAATAACAACTTGATATTGAAGCTAAAGAAAAAAAAATTGATCATGAGTATTTTCAGTAACACAGCTTGAAAGGAACTGATGCGCGGTTGCCTAACCTTAAATCTTAGCTTGGCGCCAGCTGCACAACACGAGATACACGTGCGCTGTAACTTAACAAAAAATATCGAAGTAAATTTTTGTTATTTACTTATTTACTTCCATCGACGTTCTCTTTGTTTTTGTATGTTATGTTCACAATTTAATTTTTGTTGTTCTGCTGCTGTTTCTTTAATGAATTAAATGTATATGAATAAAGCTTTTCAAAATAAAAATAAAACTTTATCCAGTTTTCGTATCAAGCGATATCTTTAAATATTTAATTAAATACGTACAAGACAAGGATCTCTAAAAAATTCGTATTATTAGCCAAACCGTGTCGATGACCCATAATTTGTTTAATCTCATTACCAATACCTTCAAATAAATAATCGGCCCAAATAAGAGTAAATCGATATCAACGTGTGAATATACGACTCAATAAATATCACTAAAACGGACGCGTCTTGCATTTCTTTCTTTTTCTCATCCTATTTAAATGAACATAATTCATCTCTTTCTCGTGGCATTAATCATCTCGAGCACCACAGTGCCCCCTGGGGAACAATTAGACAGGTACACCTTTGGCCACACAGGTTGCCTTGTACGTTGAGTTATTTTTGCTCATCATTAAAGAAAAATTACGTAGTTTCGAAATTTAAAACAATTTGTTATGGTTCGTTTTGATTATTATTAATTAGAACTGCAAATTCATTTTCCATAAATGATTTTGTGTAATTGGAAAGCTAATGTGTTAATACTAGATAGCAGTGGTGCATTTAGAGAAAGTGCTATGGGGCTGCACCCTCCCTCTATTTTAATATAAAACAAAATCTAATAAATGATACATAATAGCTATGAAGGAGAGGGCAAAATTTTGTACACGATTTAACCATGTGGCAGAAGTTAGAAAGTTTAAAGATAAAAACAAACTAAACTACTTCTCCAATGAGGTCATCCCTGTGGTTTAAATTGACAGTTAATGAAAAACGTTTTGAAAAAATGCTCTACTATATAATTTGTTCGCTTTAGTCACTTGTTCTAAAAATTGCTCGTTACTGAAACTTTAATATAAATACAACTATATTTATCACTAAATAAATGATAACTAATAATCGAAAATTATCAAAAAAATCAAATAACGATAATTTTAACTCTTTTATCCCCAAATCGTGTATCACTAGAGAAGGGGTAATAATATTAATATTCATAATTCAAAATGATATGAGCGTTATAATTTTATGGTTCATATAATGTTACAAGAATTAGGAAAAGTCTTATTGATACTGACACAAAGGAGAAAAATATTATAAAAACAATATCACTCACTATGACGTTTAAAACACAAATTCTACCAAAATATATTGCTATAGGTCGTGTTAGGTTACTGATTAGTGCTGATATAAGCAGAGTAATTATAGTGCTACAATTGTTATAGGTATGATCAATTTAGTAGACAATGCAGAGGTAAAATGCGTTGTCTAAGATATCAGGGTGAACATAAACTTAACGACTGCCAATATGATGCGATATTTATAATAATAATATAATATTATGTTATATATTTAGGTACTAATGTACAAATAGATTGTATTTGACTTAAGTTGTACCTTCCAAACCCGAAACCCGCACCTCAGTATCATATGTATATATACAATTGTAAATACATGTGCCTACCTGTAAAATGTCGACTTTCAGTAATAAACCAATTGCTAGTAACGTGTTTTACTGTAGCCGCTAAGAGCGACCATTGTGGAAATACAGCACATATTATAATATTATATTGCATAATATTCAAAACTAATTAAACCTATAGTATATTACTAAGTTACTGTATTAGTTCAAGTTAGAAAGAGAAAATAAAGAAATAAATTCTGAGTAAGGAAAATGAAAAAAAGAAAAAATATACACATCAGTACCTAAAGTGCATTTAACCAAAAGCTCTAGTGAGGTAAGATAAAATGATGTACCGATAGGTATGTAAAATTTGTTCAGTTTTTACCAAATAAATATATATTGATGGCAATATTTTAATGTATTGGATTTATATGTTTAACCAGTTTAGTTAATTTATCAATTTGCGTGCCTTAAACCTAGGTAAGGAAAAGATCCAACTTTTTAAAAGACTTTTGAAATTTTGCTTTCTGAATTCGTTCCTTGTCTCTATAGGAATATGTGCGAGGGTAAAGAGTAAAATGATCTTTGACCAATTTTCTTCTAAGCTGTCAGTGTTGCAGTTTATTTATATGTTTTATGTCTAGTGTAATGTCCATGATTAATTGTTTGTAGCTGGTCTTTTTTTTATGTTGTAAGTAGAGGATTTTAAAACAAAAAAAATTGATTTATATCCAACAATTAACTCTCCTGACACAGCAAATCGCTGGGATAATCTATGTTTTTCTTATAAATATTTTTAATAAAAAGTTTTTGGACAAGTATAAGCTTATCCAAATGAGTTTTATATGCAGAGCCCCAAACACAAATAATATTCTGTTAAAATGAGCATACCTACCAGTGAATAATATGACGTTTTAAAATTTTTTAAGCATAGAACAGATCCTTATTTTTTAAAAAACTTCAAAAGTAGTATCGTAAAACATTTGTCAGTAAATTGTCAAACAAAATTAGTTAAAAACACGCAACATAGTATAGTAAAAAATTTAATATTCAAAAAAACATCATTAAGAAATATTAAAGAAGCTCGAGAAATATTGGCAAGACCCGGATTAGTATATTATATTAAATGAAAAATGGGGATAAGGAAACGTTCAAAATTAACAATGTCAACTTCAACGTCTGACATAAAAGAAACTGACGTAACTGAAAACAATGATGTTTCAGATAATGAGTACTTACCGCTGAAGTATCCAAACGACAAAAGGTACAAAGAATTTATAAAGGACTTTAACATATTATTATGTACTCAGGATAAAAAAGAAGCATGTGGATCAGGAATTTTAAAAATTATTAACTCCAACTGCTCAAATTGTGCAGTAAAATTTACAAAAAGTTCTCATTCGATTGACTGCATTTATTGTAATAAGTGGTTTTGTTTAAATTGTTCATCCTTATCAAAAGCGCAAATGACAGAATTGAAGAAACAAAAAAGATATTGGAATTGTATTAATTGTAATGCAATTTCAGAAGAAAATTCAAAAATAGATGAAATTAGACAGGAAAATACTGTTCTCAAAGAATTTATCAGAGAAATTCTAAGCAAAATGGATGAATTAAAATCTAAAATGGAAAAACTCGAGAAAATAAATATAAATTCAAAGTTCAATAAAATCGATTCAACCCTAGAAGAAATATTAGAGACCCTGCAAAAAAAAGGTGACAATGTTCAAGGCAAAAATGAATTATACTCGAATATATTAAAATTTCCCCCAAAAAAATTAATTCCAAAACAAAATCTTCCAGTTGTTATAATTAAACCGAAGAAATACCAAACATATCAGCAAACGAAATATGAAGTGCAAAAAAATATTAATCCAATAAGTATAAAGGCTTCAATTAATGGCATCAAAGAAATTAAAAATGGAGGTATTGTAATAAAAGCAAATTCAAGTGAAGAAATCGATCCCCTTAAAAAACTTTCGGAAGAAAAACTTCATCAAAATTATCTAATTAAAATATCGAAATTAAATTCACCAAAATTAGTACTCATAGGATCCAGCAAGAAATATACAGAGGAAGAACTTTTAGAAGAATTAAAGGCATTGAAATATATTGATATATCCGATAATCTAAAGATTAATTATATAAGAAAATCAAATTTTTCAAGAAAATATGTTATTTATATAGAAACAAATGGAGGAACTTATAGAAAACTCGTTAATAAATATGTTTGCTTAGGATGGGATAAATGTCAATTCAAAGAAGATTTAAATATAAGAACTTGCTACAAATGTTGCGGATATGGTCATAAAACTAAATTATGTGAGAAATCAGAGACTTGCTCCATTTGTTCAGGAGAACACTCGTTTTGGGAATGTAAACAAAAAAATCCTTCATGTAATAATTGTAAAATACACAATCTTAAATATAGTAAAAATGTATGCATCAAACATGAAGCTTTAAGTGAAAATTGTCCATTGCACCAACAAAAAATCATTGAAGCAAAAGAAAGGATTAATTACTCTTAATAAGCATAGCTGCCTGTATACAAACATGAAAATTTTATATCTAAACTCAAGATCAATCAAAAACAAAATAGATGAAATTGAAATGCTAGCGTTTGAAGAAAAGGCTGATATTGTAATAGCTACAGAAACATGGGTAAACAAATCAGAAGAAAAATATATTAATCTAAACAATTACAATTCCGTCTTTGCAACTAGAGAGAAAAGGGGAGGAGGAGTAGGAATTTTTATTAAAAATAACTTAAATTTCGAAATCATAGAAAAAATTGAAAATGAAATATCTTACGTTTCAATCAAAATAAAGTTGCCGCGCCTAATAATATCTGGAATTTATAGACCACCTTCAGTAAATAGTAAGTGTTTCTTAAACCTTTTTGATGAGATATTGGAAAATTTAACCAAATTAAAAATGGAATGCATTGTTCTTGGTGACATGAATATAAACATTCTTCCGGATGATAATCAAAAAAATGAACTTCTAGATATTTACATGGCAAATAATTTTAAAATATGCAACATAGATATTTCAACGAGGGATACAAACAATGGAGCATCTCTAATAGACCATGTACTTTGCAATTTTAACCAAAATGTTGATATAAAAATGATTATTTCGCAACTTAGTGATCATAAGCTTCAAGTAGTGGAAATTCAAACAAAAAACAAAATAAAAGATACCAAATATAAGTATCTTCTAATTAAGAAGTTTGATGTAGAAAAACTGAAAAGTAAACTTTTTCAATTAAACATTAGGAAATCTGATTTTTTGAACCCAAATATTTTATATGAAAACATTTTAAACATCTTTGATTCCTGTTCTTTAGATCAGTCAATTAAGATTTTACAAAAATCCAAACCATGGTTTACCCAGGAATTAAGAAAAATGCTGAAATTAAGAGACAAACATTACTACAAACTCAAAAAGTATCCAAATAACTTAGAATTTAAAGAAGTACATGCGCATTACAATAAATTAGTCAAAAAAAACAATTAGAACAGTTAAGAAAAATTATTATAATGAACACTTTATTAATACAAATCAAAAAGCCATATGGAACAGCATTAATCAAATTTTAACAAACAAACCCCATAATGAGAAGCAAACCATTGACTATCTACTAGAGGGAAAATGGCAAATCTGTGAAGAGATAAATACCCACTTTGTAAATGTTGGTGAGATCTTATCTAGCAAAATTCCAAATATATCAAATACCAGTTCTGACCGACAAAATGAGCAGTCGATGTTTTTGGATGTAGAAAATATTAATAACAAAGATATTGAAGACATTGATGGAATTCAAGTGAAGAAAGCTAGTGGTTTTGACAACATAAATATTAAAATTATAAAACTTGTCAAAAATGAAATTATTCCTATTTTACTCTGCTTAACAAAACTTTCTTTTAACATGGGAATTTTTCCAGATAAATTAAAAATTGCAAAAATAACACCAATCTATAAAAATGGTGAAAGGTATAACTGTAACAATTACCGACCTATTTCTGTATTGCCGGTCATCTCAAAGGTAATAGAAAAAATTATGAATATCAAATTATCAGAGTTTTTAGAAAATAAAAATTTATTTTTTTCTGGTCAATACGGCTTTCGTCAATATAGAGATACTGAAATTGCAGTAGCAGATGTCATAACAAAAATTCAATCTCACGTTGATAATATTAAAAAATGTTGTCTCTTATCACTAGACTTATGCAAAGCCTTTGATACTGTTAATCATAAAAAATTAATGCAATGTCTGTATAATATTGGGGTAAGAGGAATGGTTTACTGTTGGTTTGAAAACTATCTTTATAATCGTAAATAATTTGTCCAAATTGAAAATAACAAAAGCAATAAAAAAACTATAACTTGTGGAGTACCACAAGGCCCTGTATTAGGACCGATCCTCTTTTTAATTTACATTAATTCAATAGGAAATTTAAATTTAAAAGGGAATAATAAACTATTTGCCGATGATACGACTGTAATATATTTTTCAGATAATATTTTTCAACTAGAAAATGATATAAAATATGATTTAAATATTATTTTTGCATGGCTTCAATCGTATAAATTAACTCTAAATTTCAACAAATCCTCTTACATGCTGATGAGTAAGAACAATTCAAATAAGGAACATATTTCACAATTAATGTTTAACGGCCAAATTATCAAGTATACAAAGACAATTAAATTTTTGGGATTATATTTAGATGAAAATCTAAGTTGGAAGTACCACATTCAAAAACTAAAAACTAATATATCTCCATTAATAGGAATTTTATATAGAATAAGACATTTTGTTCCCTTAAAATATTTAAAGAATATATATTTTTGTCTTATTTATTCAAAAATCCAATATTTAATATCAATCTGGGGCTCTGCCTGTAAAACTAATTTAAAACCATTACAAAAATTACAAAATAAAGTAATTAAATGTATACACAACTTACCATTTTTAGAACCAACATTGAATTTATATAGACCAAGAAGATATCTAGACCTCAAGCATTTGTATAAATTAAAAATTAGTATATTAATACAGAAAATAAACTTAAAAATAAAAAATTCAAATATAAAATTATTAAAATCAATTAGCGTTCACCAACATTATACAAGACAATGTAATGATTTCCAAATTACCCAAATTAGATCGAATTTTGGTAAACGATCAATTTTACATGAAGGAATTATTATTTATAATCAATTACCAACGTTTCTTAAAAATATTGAAGTAATCAAAAAATTTAAAAAAAACTAACAAACATAATTCTGGAATAATGATTTTGTTAAAAGTTTGTGAAACAGATATTTTATTGTGAAATTATTATTTTAATTTTAATATTATTTTATCTATCGTTATGGTTAATCGTATTCTACGTTGTACTATATTCCCTGTAATGAACTGTAATAGTTAGTTGGGAATAAACAATTTAATAATAATAATAATAATAAATTCATCTAAAATTGACCGAAATTTTTTGATTAATGTATTTATATGTTTATCGCATTATACGTATTTATCCGCTCCTATTTCTAGATTTCTAGTATGATCCGTTTCTTTATGCAAATATTTTGTTGATTTTGATATATTTAAATTTCATTATAGTGACGTGGTATTTTTTTATTGCAGCTGAAGGCAATGCAGTTAGTCTTTTCAAAGTTGATAGTTAGGGACATTTTGTCAAACCAGTTTTTTGCCTTTATTAGATCTCGCTCTGCACTTTCCTTAACGACCCTCCAAGACTCTCCTGTATATTTAATCCGTGTCATCCGCAAAAGAAGAAATTGACCCAGTACTCCCTAAACTTAACAAATTATTTATATATATTGTAAATAATATCGGGCCTAATACTGTTCCCTGTGGGACACCGTATTAAATCTCGTTTGGCGAACTAATAACATTATCTATTTTAACGTGCTGGATTATATTATATAGCTTTTTAACAACTTTAAAGGATTACCCAGAGATCCTATAGTTTTAAGTTCCTGGATTAATATTTCGTGGTCAACTGTATCAAACACTTTGGCCAGGTCGACAAATATCTCCATAACCGCCTTATTGCTGTCTATATTATGATATACTGCATTAGTTAGATATATTAAGGCATATCAACCACCAAATTGTCTGAGAGTATCTGAAACCTGCCAAGAAAGCTTACTATCCGTTTTTGATGATTTGCTCAATTATTATATTGAGTATAGGAATGAGGGATGCTGGTCTTTGACATTTCCGATGCTATTCCTTTCATAAAGAGAGGTTTTATTAGGCCTATTATAAGTACTGTTAGAAATATTCCCTCCGAAAACATTCGGTTTATTAAATTTGTTAGGGGATTTTTGATAAAATCTGATACTAGTTTCAGATGTTGGACAGTTATATCGTCTATACCTGGTACTTTATTTAATTTTAAATATCAAAATCAAAGTATCCAAGAATATAATAATAATATTAATTACAATAAATAGCCTTTATTTATAATATTTAACAAGTATACAAACATAGTCTTTAAATATTTAACAAGAGCGGCGAGATTTAGCAGAGCTACTCATCTGACTACTCAGTATACAAGCAGTAAAGAAATAATCTGAAAATTAAAAATACCAGGAAACATAATATATAAGTTTATCCAGGTGTAATAGACACAATTAAGCAAGCAAAAAGTACATCACAGTATGACAATATGAAATAATATGAAATGACAATATGAAATAAGCGAATCGCACAGTTTTAATTTGACAGGTGTCATCAAAAAGTTTTCAAACACGTCCAAATTTCTTAATTTGCCATAGCTCTCTTGTAGTAAGAATGACACATGCTACCTGAATCTTAATTTAGAATCAAAGTAAGTACCTATGTTCGTGTATAATTCGGAGGCAGCGAGCTGAACACCATATACGTTGATATTGAGGTTCGCAGGGATATTATTAATGTTGTTACCAAATAGGAGAAGCTGTGTTTTGATTTGATTTAACGAGACACTGTAGGCAAGAGATATTTCATAGATAATTGTAAGATCTTGATTATTATTGGTATTAACGACCTCAACATCGCCAGGACCAAAGCTATAGTATAGTTGAGAGTCGTCCGCGTACTGATGCGAACATGAATGTTTTAAATAGCCTCCAAAATCTGCCGTATACAGCGAAAATAACAAGGAGCCCAAAACACTGCCTGGGGATACCCCACGGCTCATGGTTAACATATCTGAAAAATTGTTATAAACTGATACCCTCTGACGTCGACTACAAAGGGTTTCTTAAAAATTCGACAGCAGCAACTTCGAGACCAAAATACTGAAGCTTAGTACATTGTGTATCGTGATTAAGACTGTCGAAAAGCAGTAAGCCGGTACACTTTCTAACATCAGAAGAACGAATGAAATCATCGGCAACCTTCAATAGAGACACAGGATAAACTTCTTGCTGTTTAGAATAATTATTTACTTGCTCATGCTCAGCCATGAGTTTTTCCAAAATTTTAGACAGGACAGTCAATAAACTTAGGGGCCTATATTGTGAAAATTCACTAGGATTACTTCTTTTTAGCTCACAATTGCAATTTTCCACTGAATTGAAAATTTGCTAGAAAGGAAATACGAGTTAATGATGAAAGTTATAGGTTAAATTAAGTGAGGGACCAACAAAAAATATATTTCCAGCCCAAACGTTCAGCTCCATTGGCATTAGAACGTAACAGATATATTATTCTCTCGACCCTGTCAACCTCAACCAATATGACCAGAAGTAGAGTTTTATAATGATTTAGGAATGGATTATCAGCCTGAATATTGGAAGGTAGAATACTTTCCAAGAAATGCGTATTAAAACTATAAGGAGTATCTATCGCTCCAGGATCATAATCAGAAGTAGAATTAATATGAAGCCATCTAAGTGTACTCCAAAACCCTTATTGTTGATCTAATATTTTTTCATTGCGTACCGACATGGTGACAAAATCTTTTAGCTGTTGGTACTCGTTCCAAGTTATCTCGGTTTTCAAACTTTTATTCTTAGAATGAGCTTTATTTCTCAAGCGCATCATAAATTTTATGTTAGGTGTAATCCAGGGTGCAGGAGGTTTAGTTGGTTTGTCTTGTAAGGCGTATTAACAGAATTATACAAAATATCCCAATTGTATCTGTACATATCTGAAAGGAAATCATCATTATTAAAATTAGCGAAATCACAATAAGTTTTAAATTTAACAGAAGTTAATGGTATTTTTACAGTGTACATTTTACTAAACTGCAGTGATCAGAAATGGTATCCATTCTAACCACTTCGTGATTCTGCAGACAGTCCAGGGAAGAATCAGCTATAATATCGAAGAGGGTGTTAGAAATGTTTGTAATGCGCATTGGTTGATTAATTATATGTGTTGGGAAACTGAGTCCCAACACTGTGTAGTTCTTTTTTCTGTAAGTTATAATTTCTTCTATTTTTAATAAGTTTATTTATTCCTTAATAAAATAAAACAACACGCCGCTCATGTCCACTGGCCTAAATCGTAAATGTTATGACAACGAATCATACACCGGTTTTTTTCTAAAAAATACTGTCACTGTCATTATTATTGCGCCAGAAAGGTTTTGGTTTTCTCTTTAAAGAATTGTAAAATATATTGTATGGTCGAGAAGTGAGCGGTAGTATCGACTAAAGGCATGGATTTAGATTGTTATCAAGAAATATAGCTTGAGGTGTGTCCTGATTTCCCTAATTAAATATAATGGACTGATTAGAAGCGTTTTTTAACGATCCTTGGGAGAAGGAATGCTCTTTTGTAAATAGAGAATCCTTTTTTTGATATAGAAGCTGAAATAAGGTATGATCTAACCTTGTTATACCCCAAGGGAACAATATTTGATTTGTTTAGTAAGCCCAACGGGTTGAATAGTACAACTTTCATCCTATGACAAGGTTGTAACAATTTAACGTAATTAACGCCCTTTGGTACTGCTTACTTATTTAGGAGTAGATTCACTAGACGTCTGAACTTTGAGCAATTGTATTTAATTTTCATTTTAGTTAAATAATCATAGAACCTCTCTTTATTGTCATAAGGGTGGTAATTTTATTTACGACATATTGCTGAAGGCTGCAGACTTAAGAGCCTTATAATTTATAACTGCCCAAGGCTGAGAATGCTGCTTTCGGTTTTTGTCTGTAATTAAAATGAATTTGTAATCACCTTTTTGATCACCTGTATTTTAGATGCTTTTCACCATGTTGATCACCTGTAGTTTAGATGTTTTTCACCATGATAAATATAACCTGATCAATTAGATAATTATCATCATATTCTCATCACATCCATCATTTTGCATGTCTAATTGTTAGAGTAGTGTATTGTGCTTTGTATTGAAAAATTTGACATAAAATTTAATAAGTAATAAATATTGATAGTTTTTAAAACCAGAATCATCTTTGTTTATTGTGAATTGGCGCTTATGCTATATAAGTACTACCGCATTGTTCGACCTGCCACTAATTAAGTAGGTCACGCTCTTTTGATATTGGGGACACTTTTCAGTTTCCCTACAATATGACATAGTCCATATTCATTTAAGAGCATATTTAGAATCATAGCGTCATTGTGATAAGAATTCAGATCAACATTAAAGTCACTACCAAATAAGACAAGATCGTGACCAAGAAGAATAGAAATTAAAGTGTTTTCTAGTACTCTCATAAAATTAACCAAATTTGAGTTAGGAGGACGATATATCGAACCCAAGCAAATCTTTTTGCCACCAATTTTTGTTCTTACCCGGACTTATTTAATGTTGTCAGCATACATATTTTGTAACCACTAATTTCAAGTGCCTCAGAAGATATTCTTTTATTAAGTCACGTCCCTGACAAACCAACAATATCAAGCTGCTCAAACATTACAAAATCAGAAAACTCATCAAAGGAAGAACACTGTGATCGCACATTGAAGTGACGGAAACTAACAAATTCATTATTAGTGTTATTCATAACAACAGTAATTGGGAAGCTTTTGCTCCTTAGTAGTCTGAATAAAAAAATAAGAAAATAAAAATGGGGTTATTCAGTGCAAAATTACAAAGACGAACATTTTCCTGGGTGTTTATTTATCAAATAAAAAGAAAATATATTACCAGGTTATATCCTGACTAAATTTATTTATACATAACTAAATGATAATTAGGCCAGTAATGAATTTGAAATAGTAATAGAAAAGCAATAAAATGACCCATCAAAGTATGCATAATATAAGAATGTAGAAAAACGAACTATCATTAGCATTTCGATTTAAAAAAGTTATCAACAGAAATAATGTTACTAGTTCATTCACAAATTTATTCTATAGCCTCATGGATAATAAAGTACTAACATTTCAACATTCATGTTTTATTGAAATGTTTAGATGAAAATAAATAAACATTGTTAATGCAATTTAACAAACATTGTTAAAATGTACAGCACTGAAATCAATTCACCACAGACCACAAAGAATAGGAAAAAAAAAAAAAAATAAGCACAAAGCCCACCAAGCCTTATTTTTGCCATATTTCTTTTTGGCTTACTCTAATAATTTATACCTCTTGGGAGACAAGCAAAGACAGCAAACGGTGTGTCCTTTAAAACCTTTCTTGCAACCAATACTTCATTTCTTTCCTAATTACACAGACAATTCACGATAGCAGTGCGTGGCCTGTCAGTGCTTCCAACACTAACCTGAACTAACCTGGACCAGCACGAAAGTAGTAATCAAGCTCGCTATTAGCGCACTTTATTTTTAAATCAGTAATAAAGAAGTTAATAACTGATTTTATGAGTACTTCATCTGCATTTTCAGGAAGACCACAGATGTGCATACGCTTATTTTTACGGTTTTGTGCAACATTATTGATCTTGTCTTCTACTCCGAAATCTTTATAGAGTTTTTTTCAATACCGGCAATAAGAATATTAATGGATTTACATACCTGCGTACGTTTGCTTTCCAGTTTTTGTAGCTGAATAATAGTACTAGAAAGTTGTTACATACTTTTTCATTAATTTCCTCCAGATTAATTTCCTCCTGAGTGTTGAAAATATGCGCCATTTACGGCTTGACAAGTAGTAGTAGTAGGTGAGGGGAGGCACGGCTTGACAATATCCAAGGCGAGTAATAAACTCTCTTTGCACGTTTTCAACAATTTCCGGAGTTATGGCACGCACTTCTCTTCGGATCCTCTCTTTCAACTCTTGCATAATTTATTGTTCTGTTAAATGAACAGGTCTTACTTGTTGATATGTTCAATCGTAATTTGTTCGATAACTCTTGAGGATAGGTATAGGACATGGTACAAGAAATATATTTAGAATTCGATGCGAAATCCAAGTATGATGTAAAAAATAGATATTTTTACTTGACAAAATGAAGTGGATGGTCGTAAATTATTTTTGGGCTACACCGTATATATGAATTTACCATAAAAAAAAACATATTAAGAAATAAAAATCGACGGGTCGGAGCGTTTTTCCAAAAAAAGACACCCCTAAATTTTAAGTGAATTTAAACATTCCTTCTGGGACTCACTGTAGAACATGTAGGCGAAAAAACAGCGATTAATCCTGAAATTAACCCACACTTTTCGCAGATAAACGAGGAACAACACAAACACCTCTACTCTCTTAGCAGAACAGAAGTATCTGCTATAGAACTTAGAAATGATGTAAATATAAGCAAGCTGGATAATACCCTATATACTCTTAAATCCTCTCAACACCAATTAAATAGCAATAGACCTACAGCACCAAATTTTACTCAAACGGTAATTCATTCTAAAAGAAATCGACCCTCTTCCCCTAATCAGTTAACTAAAAAGCATCAAGCTATTATTTCGCTTTTCTTTTTCACAACCAAGAAGTAGCTTACTAAATGATCAAAGATATGAAAATAACATCTGATGAAATGAATGCGTTGTTAACTCAACAAAACTACGTAACTTGAACTTTAACGCGAACAAATTGATATATATTTAATTTAAAGATGCCTCAGTTAATGATTTTGACATAAACAAGAAAGATTAAGAAGGTATTTAAAATAGAACTTTATAATTGGTTCTCTAGTATAAAAGAATCTAACACACCTACATTCATCCACAAAATCCACATACCTACTTTCTCACACTTACTCATACCAGTACAACACATCAAAATTTACAAATGGGTAGTTTAAATATTATCCAGTGGCATTGCCAATCGGCAGTGGCAAACAAACCTAATCGGGGAAAATGTAGATTCACCGAATGGTCAATATTGCCCTTTTATCATAGACTTGGGTTCAAACCTGGAAAATATTTACCGGATAGAATATTATTAAAAAGGACGAAATAAATGGGATAGGAGGCGTAACTATTCTTCTAAATGAAAATATTAGGATTTCAGAAAATGCGTATCAGGGCCATATGTAAGGGACATAAAATGTGTAGCGAGAAAAATTACATTTCGAAATGAAAGGAATATGTCGATCATTACGTTAATTGTCGCGCTAGAAGGCTGAATAGACACAACAAATAAAGTTATTTTGCAATTTATTAAATTGATTCAAGCCAAAAAAGCAATGTATCTACAAACCGTCTTGACTTACTATATCTCTTAGTGATCGGTCCACTTAAATCTCATTTAAATACAGAAATGGACATCTGGATGAAGAATTATCCAAGACAATGAATATCTGAGTGTGATATGAGCCCACTGATTAGCAAAAGCTGCTAGACCAACCACTATTTGCATTTAAATGCAGAAGCAGTGAATAGTCGCTTTATAAATAATAGTCAAAATAATGTTAAATTAGCGGATCCTCAGAGTGAAAATAATGTAATTAAGACTAAAGTCGTTTCAGGAATATATTACAGGAAACCGATAATAAATTCACAAAACCTAAAAAGTCCGCCGATAAGGAAATTGTTTGTTTAACCGAACTGCACCTACTTCCAAAAGCTAGTTGTTACTCAACAAAAAGATTAATAGATATATATTATAGTGCAACGCGTCTTTCGCTGTTATAAAAAAATTATTTATTTATTTATTTAATTATTTTTTTTTTAATTAGAAATTTATTTAAAATAAATTAAAGAAATAAAAGTGAAGCCAAAACGAAGCCGAGCTGAGGTGAGAGGCTGAGGGACCGCGTGCAAATGCCCTAGCTCTATTGCCAGAGAGTAAGGGGGGTTTTAAATAGGGCGCCACCGTTTTGCAGCCAGGCCAAAACGGAAACCTTCAAGATGGTGCTGGGGCCTCACTCTCAGCTGGACTTCACAACTTAGGTAAAAAAATAAATATAAAAGAAAACCACAGGGGGAGCTGTATAAATAAAACCACAAAGAATTACAAATGATTGCTGGCTTTATTCAAAAATAAAAAATAAAAATGATAGGGGGTTAGTACTTAAGCCTAAACTTATCTACAGACGTTCTAGTCGATGCTGCGTCCAGGGCCGTCAACAAGACGTCAGATTAGCAAAAATAACAAGAGACGAAAAGAAGATGGAGAAGCTAAGAATGTTAAAAAAGAAAGCATTAGCTGATGGCTTATTAATAAAAAAAAATTACCTAGTTCCTTTTCCCTTTGTACAATAAATTTATAGTAAAGTAATACAATTAAAATGGTAAAACCAACTAAGTGAAAATAAACAAAAGGAAAAAGGAACTATAAAAAAAATTAAAGCAACTATAAAAATGTTAAATTATAAGCAAGAATAAAATTTGAATTAAATTAATTTTGAAAAATGGCAATAAAAATAATTAAAGTCACAAACCAAGTGTTAGTTTGAGATAAAAAAATAAATTAATAAAGTTATATTCAGGGACGTTAATATATAGTGATTAAATATTTTAATTAAGCTTGAAGAGCCAAAAACTTAAAATAAAATTAATTTGTCAAGCCAGCACGTACGCCTATGTACTAAGGTTACATCATAAAATAAAAAAAAATCAATTATGTACACACATAAGGGAAATATACAACTATATAAAATTTAGCACAAGTAATGTCAACATATTAGTTATCAATTAGCAAACCAATCAATAATTTATTAAAGCTAGGACATAATAAAAAAAAAAACAATCACATAATCAGGATATGCCGCTATTAAAAAGAGCAATACAAACTAAAAAATGTCCATTCAAGAACCATCTTGACAAATTGGTGAATTTATAATAATTATAATCAAATAAGACTCCATTATAAAAATAAACGAAATGATTAACACTCGAACACCTCAAATTTGATCAAATAATTTATTCGATGAGGAGTGAATGCTGTGTAACTACATTGTTTAAGTTACTTTACGTCTGTAGACATTAAAGGATTTACAGTCTGCTTGCTAATCTCAACGATAAAGTATGTGTGATTTGATTTTGACACACTTAATAATATTTTATATTTCGGGCACACCCTGTATGGCAAGAATTAAGATACCATGTAACACTTCAAGCAAACTTGTGCTATATAAAACAAAGAAAACGTATCAAAATAAAGCAGTAAGTTGGACCCCTTTATATAGAAAAATTTAAAGAGTCTAAATAAAGTTAATTAAATTTCAAGGTCAAGATTAATGGAATTTAAACCAAATTAACAGTTAACAGGTAACAAAAAAAACAAATCTTGTAGCAGAGGTAAAATGGGTCCACCTAATCGTAAAACAATAAAGAATTTCAATTACTTAGCCAACGAGACCAATTCTACTCGGTCATAAGTACAAAAGGCACATTTATCTGACAAAGCATGTGGTGTTATATTATAGCGGTTTTGAAGCAATATACAGGGACAAATATGAAAGAAAAATGAATTATGCTTACCTAAGGGAGCTGTAGGGTCTTCAAAAATTGAAATAGGAGGTTCCAACGTTGATGTGTGCTCTAAATGGTCGGCCTCTTATGGTCTTAGTTACCCGACTTAACTAAAAGAGAGCCCCAGATGGTGTTTTTAGGAGAAAAGTTGAAAAATTGACAAAGAAACGGCATGGTACATCAGTCGCCTAGATTCAAATCCCGACAAGTCACAACTTCTCAAGAAATGAGCTTTATACATAAAAAAATCAAGAATTAAAAAATCTACAAGTCCATGTAGAAATTATAAAGCAAATCCCGACATATTTTACCTTATTTTCGGTTGAAAATCCTGCCTTAGATGCAAAAACCGACACGTCCTCGCCTGTCTTAGATGCAAAAACCGACGTTTCCATTGAACCAATGGGAGCACGGTATTTCGTCTGATGATTTAATTTGACCGTTAAAATTTCTCAGTTTAAATAAGTTTTCCAACGAGTAACAACGCGTGTGTTTTTTACTCAATATTTATAGTAAAAATAATAAAAGAAGTTTATTTATACAGTTTAAAATGTATTGTTTGGACACGTTAAATGTTAACAACCCTGCCCAAATAATTGTTACCAAATGTGATGGTAACAAAGCCCGTAAAAGATGTAAATTAGAATCTAAAAGAGAGGCGGCAAAACGTGCCAGGTAAGTAAGCACAAATTTTTTAAATAATTTAATACTAAAAGATGTTCTTAAGTATGTATTGCGTGTGATTATGGGGGTATTTTCTTTTTAGGTATGCTCCAAAAAGCTTACCTCTCTATCCCACTTGTGGCCACGCTGGAAAACCATTCCAACCATTTCAATGCACATCTCATCTTTCCATGAGAGATGTAAAGAAATTTCACGCAGCCTTTTACAATCACAAGGACAAAAGAGGACAAGATATGTTTATTTTACGACACTGTGAAGCCAAATCTCCCAAGAGACGCAGAAAACGCAATAGTAATATAAATAAGCCCAAAACTTGTATATTGCGCTACACAGTAAAAAGAAGCGATGGCATGATAATTCCTGTATGCAGACAAGCATTCCAAGGTATCGTAGGGGTTAAAAAGACAGAATTTTAAATATCTCAAAAAAATATAAGGATAATTCAGTTATGCCTATTGAGAATAGGGGCGGAGATCGAGTTGGGGATAAGAACGAAAATAAAAAACAAGCTTTAAAACAGTTTATTGAATCTCTAACATGTACTGAAACGCACTATTGCCGATCAAAAACATTTAATAGAATTTATTTACCAGCTACGCTAAGTATTACTAAACTGTGGAAAATGTATATCCAAAAAATAGACACTAATGAGCAGCTTAAAGTAAAAGAATGCTTTTTTCGAGATTATTTTAATAAAAATTATAACATTGACTTTGGCACACCAAAAACTGACTTGTGCTCCACCTGTATGCAGTTTAACATTCAAGTTAAAAAGTACTTAATAAGACAGAAAAGTCTAATTTATTAGCACAACAACGACTTCACAAATTAAGAGCCAGCAGTTTTTATCAACTTCTTTAAAAAGAAAAAAAGAAATGATCACATTTTCCTTTGACTGCCAAAAGAATTTGGCATTACCCAAACTTCCGGATCAGTCCGCATACTTTAGCATGCAAATTAATTTTTACCACTTGGCCATAGTTTGTGGAACATCTAAAAGTAAGCTGACTTCAGATAATGTTAGTGCATATGTCTGGACAGAGTTAGACCATCAGAGAAGCTCAAACGAAATTTCATCTTCTTTGCACCACATGCTGTCTAACTTTCCCTTTGTCGAAAATATCAAAGTCATTCGCCTCGTTTGCGATGGATGCGGCGCACGTAGAACAAGAATTCCACCGTTATCGGAATGTTAAACTATTGGCGCCAGTTTGAAGCTCCAAAGCATATTGACAAAATTGAGTTGGTAATCCCAGTTGTTGGGCACTCTTACATTCCCCCTGATCGGGTATTTGGTCAAATTGAAAAGTCTACAAACGACACACAGTAGTAGTACATCCTGATCAATACATAAATATCATTAAAAAGTTTGCTACCGTTTACAAAATCGGAAATGATGTAATCATCAAGGATTGGAGAAGCGATACCCAAAAGGTCTTAATACAACCAGTATATTGGTATTTTAAATTTCAACCTTCAAAGAAAATAATAATTACTAAAAGTAATGGGGCTCCACTGGTAAGAGGTGAAGTATTTTATAAAAATGACATGTGTATACCTAAAAGCTTATGCAAGAGGGGAAAAAGATGAACCCAAAAGTGTTGGAAACTGGAGTGGCTATTAACAAAGAAAAAAAAACAAAGCATTTTAAAACTCTTACGAAAACACTATGGGACCGAATGGGAAAACGAAAGTACGTTGGTATTTTTCAAAGATGCATTCCATAATATTCTTGAAGTTGAAGTAGAAAATCAAGAAGAGGATAACTGTGAAGCAGAATCAGTTGAATTTAGTATTTAAATATTGTTTATTTAGAGAAAGAAATACATATTTTCAGTATAAATTGGCGTTTTTATTTATAAAAAATAACAATTTCGGGTGCAAAACCCGACATGTTCAAATTTATAATCAGTTCTTAAAGATTTTGGGAACTCCACGATTTTTAGAATGATTTTTAATGTTTTTCAGTACTAATATTTTCTTAGTTTAAAAAACATATCGTTTCTTAATTCGCTCAAGTAAAGCGTCTAGAAGTTTTTTGTCATTATCTCAATTTCTCTTTATGTGGACTTGTCGGGTTTTGAATCTAGACGAATGATATAAAAAAAAAAACTACCTTCAGCGAACAACTGGTGACAAAAAATCCCACGATGTGGCTTTCTGTGGCCCCGGAAACCAAATCAAACTAATGCACACTAAAGGAGCACAGAAAGTATCGCTTCAAGATCCTAAATCCTGCAGAACAGATGGCTTGAATAGCCCTGGATCCAGAAACGCGTGCTGCCTCGTTGAACGCTGGAAGTTAAGTGAAGTCACTGAAGAATTGCAGGTTAAAAGTTAAAAAACGTGCCGTTAACAGGATATGAGAAAGAAGAGAAACGCCACAGAGGGGTGGAGAGAGATAAAGCGAAAGAGCGACCCATTTCCGGCCAGAACCACAGAACAATAAAGGTTAGGGCAGAACTAACTGCTCGCTCCGAAAGAGAGAGACCAGTTCACACACTGGCGGCGACACGGGATGAAGTCTTTAGAGCCATGCGCATTAAATTGCAGATACTCCAAGCCAAGAGAAATGAAACAGATGTACCCAAATTCAGTTCTACATAAGAAGGCAATTCGTAAATCCTACAATTCGTTAACAATTATTTAAATAAAACCCAAGTCCTAAGATATCCCTGCCATTCTCGGAGCAAATGGCCATTGAAGTTTGGGTTGCCTAATATTATTGCCCAAACATATTTCAGAAGAAGAATATTAACCTAGAAAATTCATTAGTCAATTTGACAGGTTATCATGACAAAGAAATATATTAATTGGATTACCTAATGGAACACTAGAATAAGTCTCCGATAGTGTATTCCAGGGAGATATGTGATTCAAAACAGGGGGATAATGTAGCCTGCTTCGTCAAAGACAACGAAAACAGAGGCCGTTGACCTTGGGTATGTACTTACTTAGAAGGTATTTGTAGGAGCTATGTCAGACCAAACTATTAAAACTGTTAAGGAACTTATTTATGAAGAGTATACAGGGAACCAAACATCGTTTTAAAAAGGCAAGGTATGTATTTACTTTATACAGGGTCATTTGTTAAAAGACACCATACACGTCAGACTTAGTTCATTTGTGACAAAATCGGATTGTCACAATAGAGCCCAAGAAAAATCCTAAATAGGAACCAGTTCGCCCTACAAAGAATTTGTTGAAAATAAAGAGAAACCAAGATCACCGGAGAAAGAAAAAATTAATAGGATCAATTTGTGACGTATGGACGATTAGAGATAAAATCCAAATGCAAAAAACTTAAAAAATCAAAAATAGATAATGCAGTTACCGAATGCCAGTGTCTTAATTGGGGGGGGGGGGGGGTTATGGACACTTCAATCAATTAGCGAAGAGTGGATACGCTGTTCAGTATGTGCCATGGAGTCGACATACTTGGTACTGTTGGGCCAAGAAGATACCATGTACTCTGAAAAAACACATTTTCTTGAAAATGGTTTTTATTGAACTTGTTACAATTACAATGTTCTATTTTTTATCCTGATAATGAAAGGTGTATAATTTGTTCCTATGAAAGAATAAAAGCTTTCATTTCGGACCCTCTAAGTGTAGTTTTTTACCTCCGCATTTTTAAATTTTTCCTACAGGTTAACCATTATTGGTAAAGGAATGAAATACCAATATTAAAAGCTCATGTGTTTCATTTAAACGGGAATCCTACATAAAAACCAATATTTTGGCTTGCATATATTGAATCTGTTTAAAAAGTTGTTAAAGATCCAATGGATGTTCTATTAAATATAAATTATTTTACTTTTATCGACCAAAATAATAATAAAGAAGATCTTAAAAGAACAAGAGATTTGTTTGCTTAGAAATGCGCACTGAAAGAAATGTTCCTCACAAAACCAGGACATCTCGACTTCACTATATTTACATTAATTTATTTTTAAATAATATTTATTATTGGTGCGCCAAACGACAATACTGGCGTCCAATGTTCTTTAGGGCTTTAATCGCCGATTTCGCAGGAGTGCGGTTCTGTTCGACGTGAGTAAAGCTTTCGACAAAGTCAGGCACGACGGACAGGTACTAAAGATGATAAGATTAGGTATGCCTAATTACCTAATAAAGTTGTTCACTCTTTTGTGGCAGAAAGGACTTTCGCAGTTTCGTCAGATAATGTGGCTTCAACTGTGCAACACGTCAGAGTCGGAGTACCTCAAGGTTCCCCTCTTGCACCGGCTGTACAATATTAATACCAGTGATATCCCAAAGTATGGTCAAACACAACTTTATTTGTTTCCTGACGATACTACCAAATAGCCGAGGTTAGTAGCCTCAAAGCTGCAAGGCCATATAAAACTTCTAGAAAAATGGTTAAAAAGATGAAAAATTCATTTAAACGACACTAAACCAAGCTATTTACTTTTTGAAGTACAGAATGACATTTCCGGAAACTTAGTTGCTTATAAATAACACGTGGATAAGTTGCTGGCGAGATAATATCAAAAATTTGGATCTCTACTTCGATAAGCGAATGGTTTGGAACACAAACGCGGACCAGCACTTGAAAAAAGCGAATAGTCAGCTTGGGATATTTATTTACTGCGAAACAGGAATAGCAGGATAAACATAAAGACAAAAAAGTTCTAAGAATTATTGCTGACGCACCTAGATATACGATGACTCAGTTGACTCACGTACTACGCAATAACTTACGAATGCCGACGTTAAATGAATTTTTTGATAAAGTCATAACAAATTACTTGAGACGGACAGACGTGTCATAAAATGACATTAATTTCGTTAAAGCAACCTTCCAGATTCAATCAATTTAAGTACCAACCTGATCGCTGTAAACACATGTCAGTTATTTAGAAAATTATTTCCGAATCCAAGACTTATTTAATAATAACCAGCCGAGCAGTTGAACAAGGAAAGAAAAGAAGTGTTTAAGTTAAGTTAACGGAACCCGCACACATCAAGCACCAACACATTACGCTTTACAGCGTTGTGTTTTATTCTTTTGCAAGTCTCTAAATTACTATTACGCTTTGTTAGTAAGGTTCTTTAAAAACTGTTCTTTAATTTTGTCAACAGAATGGCGCCTTCACAATATAAATACATTTGTTACATTTCTAAGGTAAACTTTAACTTTAATGCAACGCCTTAAAAACCCTGATCATTGGTAGACAAGGCACCTTCGTGTTTCCGACTTGGTCACCTCCCTACCCTCGTGCTTTTGTCGTACCCTGTAACTGTCTGCTCGATTTCTTTTCCTACCCCGGAACCCCACGGGTCTTAAACTTAAAAACGCACATGATTTCATATAATCTTTATTATTCTTATTATTTTATCTGCATTTGCACCCTACATCTACTTGAACAAATGTACAGGGGTCCGCCTCTGAAATGAAACCTCCTCTTAACTTTTACCTGTGCCGTTTTGGGGTGAAAATGTTTTATAAGAAAAGTTAGTTGAAAGGATTAAAATGTTTACTCCCCAATAGTTTGTGATATACAGGGTCTTACGCTGTCCCAATATGCCATTGGTATATACACCAACTTTGATTTTTTAAACGGAACACCATATTATATAAAAGAACAGAAAATGGACTACTTCTTGAACCATATTATATATTTTTTGACAGGTCGACAGAGCCGATTTTTCTGATCTTAAAAATGTAAGCATGCTACGTTATTGGGTCAAAAATTTAATTTTTTAATATAAAAAGCTTTCATCGAAATATGAAAATCAAAGTTTTGTAATAGCAGTAATGCCATATAACAATAACAAAAATTATATGCAATATTTACCAATTATACAATTGGATTTTTAAACGATGAACATTCAAACTTGCATTAACTACATGAAATTTTCAAAAATTCCTCCATTCTGTTGAATGTAAGTAAGTTGGGATCTTTTCATAAAATTTGGCGAACATGTTTGAATGTCAATGAATTATTATTTACTAATCAAAATTTGGAATATTACCTTTATAGATTTTTTCCTTCAGCGCCACCCACAAAAACAAATCACACGATTCCAGATCTGGGCTACAGGGTGGATAAAAGATGGGACCTCGCATGCCAGTCCACGTCTCGTAATTTTCATTCATATAGTTTGTGATTACGATTCCATTGTGAGGTGGAGCACGATCCTGCTACCATATTAATTGGTTTCTTTGACTAAAAGGAATTGCTTTATCAAGCAAGTTTTCAATGTCACCTTGCGTCATACATAAATATTTTTGTGATCCATTTCGTTGGAGGTTAAAAGTGAATTAATCCTAAAATGTTGACTTAAAATAAACACTATTTCGACAGTTAATTCCATGAGAGCTTTTTAGAAGTAATAACATTTTGTAATTTCAAAGCCTGCTATTTTTTGTGTTGATATATTATGTTAAGGGAAAATGCATAACGTGGCCTTTCGCTCAACTTTGATTATCAATAACTCGCTCAATTTTGACCCAACTATGTAATACCTTTACATTCTTGAACGACTCCATCGACCTGTCAAAAATATATGTATATGGTGATCCATTAAAAAAAACAAAGTTGATGTCTATTTCGGGAAAACGTAATACCCTGTATATCACAAATCATTACCAAATAAACATACTAATCGTTAGAGGCGCACCCTGTACATTACCTAACGCGAAGCTCCGGGGGGACGGTGATTTGACACTTAAATTAGTCGCAAACTTAGAATCTAAGCACTCCATAAACTATCCGGCGTACGAGCCTTAAAGTATATTAAGAGATTCAAATTGCCTTAGCACAAATCCATTTCGCCCTCAGTTTGCAATCGTTAATTAGAATTAATAGCCAGGCATCATAATCGGTGGAAAAATCTGCCAAAAAATACATTGATTAAACGGGCAAGGTGCCACTTACTACTAATCCATTATAATATATATAACGGCTTTATCAAATTCTTTACTTGTCTTATATTTAAATGCTATTGATTCTACTACAGACGTGTGCAAAATTTAAAATCAAGCGTAGAAAATGATAGGGTGGTTTGTTTTACAATATCTTAAACTAAAAAGAAAACTTTACCGACCCGTCACGTATTTGACGTTTTTCGGCGAAACAATTAGGTGTAATTTATGTGTAAATGTGTATTCGCGTGGTATAAAATTACCTGTAATATTTTGCAGGTATTTTTTTTTAGTTCAACTAAGAATCAATATTATTATCATTATAACAATATTAAGATTGCAGTTTCTTAATTTTACTTACAACTACATTTGTTATTAACAATATTTGTTAATGTGTATTTGAAATCTATGAATAGTTTTATTTAAAACAATGTAGGTATACATTTAAAGATTGCATTTAGCCAACCTCGGTGGTCCGGTGGAAGATATCTAGCCCGGCAATCGAGAGGTCCTGGGTCCGAATCCCAGCTTGGGCATAGATATTCATGAATGTCTGTAAATATAAATAATATATATATAACATAATAATAATATAAACCTACTGTGGCTAAATGAGCTATTCTCGAGGTCTAAAAAGAGAAAAAAAAATTGCATTTACAAAATAATTGATTTTTTAAGTTTTTTATATTTTGACCCCCTCGATGTCGCACGTGACAACCATTGCATTGCATTCGCGAATACGTTGATTGCTTTGACTAACAGCTCCGATTAGAATAGGGAACTTGCACATATTTTCTTTATTGCATAAATATGTTTAGCTACAGCAAAAATTAACATTATGCGAAATGTTATGTCTTAAATATCACTCCTTAATTTTTCATAAATAATTAAAGTTCGCGCGCCCATTATAATATTTACCACGAGGTCCATAACGCGGGAATGTATGTGACGTCATATAGTGTATCTTATGCGGTCCACACATAAGCTACTTTTGCGGCATTTTGGCAGCTAGCGTTTTTGCCAGCGTTCAAAGCGCCTATACAATTTCACCACACTCAAGCGTCCCATAGTTCCCGATTTATTGACGGAATAATATTGTAAATGTCGCTTAAGCAAAAATAATTAAGAAGCGCATTAATTATTATTAATAAAAACAGAGAGTCAATAAAATGTGGGTGAAAGATTTGCTAAAAAATTTAAACAATAATAATCCCATATAAATTTCTTGAATGAACCTAAACTACATCCAGGTGACTATAGCAATTTTCTAAGAATGGCTGAAGATATATTTAAATATAAAGCCATACCACTATCTTTTGCTTAAATAACAATAAAAGCAGAAATAAATTGTTCGGATTGTCCAAATCGCAAGCTTTCCGCCGTTTCTGCACACACACCTGGATTCTGAGCCGCCCAGCGAGTCGTTAGTACGGCAGCAGATACTCACACAAAGGCTTTTTCCTTGCGACATTTGTGCGTTTTGGACGCTGGCGTTACCGCCAGCTGCCAAAAATCCCTATACCCTTTAATGATTATTAGTATTGTGTATTTTAATGAATATAATGTAAAAAATGTGTTTTATTTTAACCTTTTTTATTACTAAATTTTCCGAAATAATAAAAACTGATTTGAAACAGCCCCATTTTCTCAGCTTAACTTCGCACTAAGATGATTTCTAACTTTTCCTGGACGTCGTTGGTTCATGCAGATTGAAGCCCTTCCCTTGACTCTTGACTCCAGCCTAGATCCGCCACTTCCTGCTTGAATAGCAAAAACCATAAAAAAAAATTTTTGGGTGACACGCCAAAAAAATTTTGCAAGCGGCGCTGTCTACTATAATCTACTTGAAAAGCAAGCACTATCAATGAAAAAGGAGCGTGGCATCCAAAAATTTTTCGCCTGCGGCGTTCTTCTTTTTACGCCTACGGTGCTCTTGCTACTTTTCAGCTCCCCCCTGGACCAAATCCTGAATCCGCCACTGTTCATAGATAAAGTACTTAACTTTAGTATCAAAAATAAAGCATGACAAGCTAAAGTCAAACCGACCTTGATGTTCTCTTGGATATATTACGTGTTGGTTCTCTTGGGACTAGTACCTTGAGTTGTTTCGGTTTAGGATACCAAAACTCGGTAAATAGGCCTCGTTGGACCAAACCACCCTTCTTTCATAATTTGCATTTTCCTGCAATATTTCTAGGTTGTAGATGGAATGGTATTTGTTTGGTGTAAATCTATATTTTTCTAGTATTAACTGCGCTCTTGTTTTCTTAATCCGAACGTCATCATACACTTCTCTGCATGATATGGATGGTCGTATCATGACAGAGGCCAAAACATTTATTTCTTCTTCTTCCCTGTTTTCCTTGTTGTAAAAATTAGGCCTTGGTTTTTTAAAATATCCCTACTTAATAAGACTGGCTTGAATTTTTTGAAATATTCTGTTATCGGGTTGTTGTCTTTCTGGATATCTACGAGCAACTTCAATAAAAATTAAAATGATTAAAACTTTCTAATTTTTATTATGAATATTATTGGTAGTACCTAACAAATTATTTTAAATACTTACCTAGTAAAATACAGCTCCGAGGCTGCGTTCGCGTTCTCATTAGCTGGGAAAAAACCAACAAACATACACATCGTGTTTTTCATCATTTTCATATTTATTATTTTGTGCCATGTTGAACAATTTTTCACAGAAATAAAAAAAAAACTTACAAAATCAAACAATTATAATACTTGACAACAATCCGTAATAGTTTTCAATGATATGGAGCTGTCAATGTAAAAATAAAATTAAAGGACTTAGAGAAACAACATTCTGTAATAAAAATATACATCAACTATTATTGTAGTCTTTAAGAAAAAAATACATATAAATAAATAATCATAAACTAAATTAACTAACTGCAACTGGACTGCAAACTGGACTGGCAAAAACTTGAAAGGATGAATAATTGTTCATTTTTAAACTCTCATGAATTTCTCCCCATGATTTACTAAAATAAATTGCAGCATCAGAAATGGCTATTTTTAAAAAATAATTGAATAATTATTTAACCTATACTTAAAAAAAGAAGTTAAAATTTACCTGCAAAAAAGAGTAAGCAGACATTTAAATCTTCTTTGACATTTCTTGTAAATGTCCTTTTCTTACTGAGCCTGTGTATCAACTCAAAATGCCGCACTACGTATCTTATTGTGTCAATGCATGGTGTAAGTCTCTCTGGATAGGTAATATGGTATTGGCGTTGAGCCCTTGGTCTATTACTAAAGTCGATTCATCTCAAACAGAAGTGGCGTCAAAACAAATCCATGCCGCTAGAGCTTGATCATACCCGAGGAATTGAAATAGACAGGGATGCATTAGGCAATGTGGTCATATGTGTAAAATAATGTACATATACAGGATACAGGGTGTCCCAAAATTAGAGGGCAATAGTTAAACAGTGCAATCTACATCGAAAACAATGCTAATTTGTTTAATAAACATATATCAGAAAATACCCCCTAACGGAGCTACGGCCCAAATAAATGAAAGCCTTGAAATTATTCTTTAAGTACGAAGCAGGAAGTAACTTTTTTTAGGGTCAATTTTGTTTCCTTAAATTATGAAGTGATAATATACAGTTTTCTGCAAAAAAAGATGTTCTTGATTTACATCGCCTGGATGCTGCATTTCTGAGAAAAATGCCTTTAAAAATAACATTGTTCAGCCAAAACTGACCATATTTTTCATTAAAACTTAGTAGTAGGTCTTGAAACAATATTAGGTTATATTAGTTTTAATGAAAATATACTTATATATATATATATACAAGTTTAAAATATTTTCTTTTGTTTGTCCTTTCAAAATTTTTTTTTCGCTTGCTTTTCTGAAGGACTATATAAAGTCAAATTAAACCAAACTGAAAAATGTTCAAATTCAAATAAAAGACTTTATCGAAAACAATAATTAAATAATAATATGCTTACCTACAAGTTTTAGAAATCATTAAAATGTTAAAACACACAAAGTAACAAAGTGCAATAAACCATATTATACAGGGTGAGTCGGGAGGAATGGACCTAACTCTAAGGGTGTAATCTATGCATCAAAATATTAAGAAAAAAACTCAAATATTGTTAACCAATATTCATTGGTTTTCAAGGTACAGCGTTAAATAAAATAATAATAAACCAAAATATCCAACATTAACATTGTTTTAAATAAATCATTTTTTTAGTAAATTTTCAAAAATACCGCCATTGACTTCCAAACATTTCCTGCTTCGTTTACAAAGGGCGCGCGTGGATCTTCCAATTGATTCGTGCCTCACTTTAATATTGAGTACAGCATTTCTAATGCGTCTAATTAATGCATCCCTAGTATCTACTTTTACTTTGTAAACCTTCAACGGCGTGAGGTCTGGCTATCTAGGAGGCCAACTAATAGTACCACCGCGACCAATCCAAACCCCTGGAAACCTTTGGTCTAAATATTGCTTGACCCGACGATTGGAATGGGCAGGCGCTCCGTCGTGTTGATAATACATTTCAATTCTGATGTTTAAAGGAATCTCCTCCAATGCAATTCATTTTGTAAAAACTTAAGTAGTGATCCCCTGTAAGGCGATTTTCCAAAAGAAAAGGGCCAATTAAATTATTATCGATCATGCCGCACCATACGTTTACTGAAAACCTGTGTTGAAAATTACTATCGACTATTGCGTAAGGATTTTCGTCCGACCATACATGAACGTTTCGATAATTATTGATGCCGTCACGGGTGAATGTAGCTTCGTCAGTAAAAAGTATGTGTGGTAAAAGATGACGATTATTAATTATCCACTAACAAAATTGCATACATTTGGCGTAGTCTCCAGGTTGAAGATTCTGTACACGCTGTACATGGTACAGGTACAAGCCTTGCTCGTGAAGAAGAAGTATTGATCACTCTTTTTTGGGGAATCCCCAACTGAATTCCAATTCTTCGTGAGCTTGTCGTCGCATCTTCTTCTACTAAAGCTAGAACATTTTCTATTTCTTCTAAATCCTGTTGAATGGCTCGTTCGGATGTTACATTAGCACTTGGAAGCGTTCCGGTCTTGCAGAGTTTGTTGAAAATTTTGATAGAGGCCTTTCTGTTCGGTGTTCTTTCATGTGGAAATCGTTCACGATATTTTTCAACAGCCGCTGTGGCATTCCCATTACACAAACCATATTGGCGTATTCGAGATGTGAATAAATGTGTGGCATTTTATAAAATTAAAATGATACAAATCCGATAGTTAACGGTGAATCAATGTAACATTTTATACTGACACTAATAGGATAGTGACAGCACAACAATCAAAAGCAAACAATAATAACATTTATTACAGGAAAGCTAAATTAATGGAATATTTTGTTTTTGCCTTATAACTGGAAAACAAATGAATACTGGATAACAACATTTCAGTTTTTTCTTATTATTTTGATGCATAGATTACACCCTTAGAGTTAGGCCCATTCCTCTAGACTCACCCTGTATACAGTATAATTACAAAATTCGAACGCTCTGTGTAAAATAATGCAATATTACACTGATTTAGGATGTAGCAAGCCGTCCCTGGCAGGCGGACGTCCGTGATTCGTTAATCTAATCCACCCTCCCAATAGCGGCGCTGCCTTTTCACAATTTGGTGGTGATCACGCGTCAAATATTTGTTTACAATATCTTGCCTTTGAGATGAATTCAGTATAGCATGCTTACAGAATAAATGGATCAAATCTGATTTTTCTTCAGTTGAAGAACCTACAATAAAAAATAATCAAATGTTTTAACCCGTATAGTTTCAAACTTTATTTCGATTTTATTATTTATCTAAAATGTTCAGAAGACGTATACGCCTCGACTAAATATGAACAGTCAGAATATCGAAAGAAAGAGACAATAGTTCTTTTACGAATATGACGTTGATGAGGACGTAGTACCTACCTTTATATAAAAAATTTAGTTACACAAAGGATATTGTTTAAGTCATTATTTGTGTACAATGAAATTACTCAAATAAATATCTAACTTTATAATTTAAGCAATTCAAATCACGTTCCCCAGACCGAAGCTGCCTAAGCATGAATGGCTTTTAACAAATGCTAAGCTATTACAGAAATCCGTACATAACTTTCCCGCACAGCCAGACATATAAATGATACTATTCTGGAAATTCAATGTTTTGAATATTATTTAATATTATACCCGGGTGTAGGGTTCAGTTCTTCTACTGCTTAAAATTCAAGCTGTGATTAAACTTTAAGCTAAATTAAAATACTTCCAAAAATTAATCAGTCTTTATGGTCTACGGTTGCATACTAAAAAGTTCGCTAATTTCTTTTTAATATAGAGGATGTACAGGGTGTCCAGGTTTAGATGGTTTTACGGGGTATCTCCGTTATAAGTAAAGATAGAAGAATACGGTTTTCGCAGTACCGTGCTACTTTGTTGTGAAACAAAAGATGCCGCAATCGGAATTTTTCTAGTTCTCCTTGTATTTGATATACGGGATGTTTTTGAAAATTTTACATTTTGGGATACCCCCCATACTTAGGTTACCCTGTAGCTTATCAAAGAGAAGACAAATGTTCTTTTTGTAGTTTTTTACGCGTAGAATCTCATGACGTACTCAGATTTTTTATGCGTTTAATAGTTTCCGAGGAAAAAACACACTTGTTTTTTTTTTAAATGGGTCAATCAATATATTTTTTAATAATATAATTTAGTATACAACAAGCTGCTCAGAAACATATAATACCTTATTTTTATTTTTAATATTACGTTTTGTTAAAAAAATGTACATTTTTTGTTAGTAGGCCATGATGGGTATTTAAAAAGGAAAAGAACAAAGTAATTTATGTCATATTAAAAACTTCTTTATTTTCCTTCAGAGTATTCAGGTTCTAAAATATCTAATTAATAATAAAAAATCAGTTTGTCCTAATTACGGCAGAAAATGTAATGAAAATAATGAAAAATAATTGTTTCTTTGTTATGTCCATGTAATGAAAATGCAGATGAAGCATTTGAAGTGTATTTCAGTACGTAAATATACGCCTTTTTGTAGTATCTCTATGAAGATTTTTTAAATTTCTTAAATTATCTACTTGTAGATATCCCGAAAGACGACAGCCGGATAAAAGAATTTTTCTAAGGATGAAATCAAATTTAATTGAACACGGTTAATTTTCTAAACTTTAAACATGTTTATATGTACAGGGTGTTTCATAAGTATGGTAGGCAACTTTGGGGGATGTTTCCTTATGATATTCTAAGAAACAAAGTTAATAGGAACATGTGTCCGGAGTTGGCCCCTTTTTGATATACAGGGTGTTAAAGTTTTTTCAAAATAAACGGTTTTTTAGAATTTTTATTAATTATCCTTTTTTCCGACTTTATTGAAATTTGGTACCGTTATTCGTAATGATAAGGGGCTTAATTAGGCCTGACTAGACTAAACCTATTAAGTCCGGTGACGTCCCGGGAAGCACCTTAACGAATATTATTTACAAAAAACTGTACGACACTGACGTTTTTCTAATTTTGATATTTTTCTTCGGATTTACCGACTAATAATACAACTTCTTCGAGATAAAAAAATAAAAGCCACTTTATTGCATGTACAAAGAAATACCTATGTATTTCAAAATTGATTAATTAATTTATACAGGGCTGACCACAAAGTCAGAATCAAGTAAGGTTGTTAAAACCGAACTAGTTATTCAGGAAAACATACGCACCTATCATTTTACGAAAATGAGATAAATCTTTAACAACAAACATTTAGGTAAAGGTTATGATAATCCCTTAGGTGTTGATTTTTTGTCAGTGTCAGATAAGGGTTCTGCAGACCAGTACACTTTTGAGTATGGAGAGGTACACCGTAGAGCAATGCGTCTGTATTGCTAAAATTTATTTTAAGAATCGGTCTTCTGTTATTAACACATATCGCAGAACTCGTGATTATTTTGGCGTACCTAATCGTCCTTTAGAGACTATTCGCAATATAGTGCGCAAATTCGAAACCACTGAGTCTATTAAAAATATCAAGTTACTTGAACGCACACGTTGAGTTAATTCGGTTGCTAATATTAAGGCTGTCTGTGACAGTGTGGCTGATAATCCCCGATGTCCATTGAACGACGTTCGCAACAATTGGGCATTACCAAACTTACAACATGGCGGATATTGCAAAAGAACTTCGCTCTCCAACCTTACACGATTCCGCTAACATAGGAACTGAAACCAGGTGATCACGGGTAACGCTGTGCGTTTGCTAATTGGGTGCTTAAAATAAAGGCAGTTGATGATAATTTTTGTGACAAAATCATCTAAAACGACGGAGCCCATTTTCACTTAAGTGGTTAAGTAAGCAAGCAGAGCTGTCACATCTGGACCAATTAAAATTCTAGGGTAATCCATGAAAAGCCAATGCATTCTCAACGTGTCATAGTTGGGTGCGGTTTTTGGTCGGGGTGCATCATGGGATCATACCCCTTTAAGAGGGAGGACGGAAAAGCAGTTACGGTAAATGGAGAGCGATACCAAACGATGATAAACAATGTTTTATGGCATGAAATAATAAATATGGCTTTGACCATAATTTGTGGTTCCAACAAGACGGTGCGATATGCCACACAGTAAGAGAAACAGTGGATTTATTGCGTACATAGATTGATGCGAGAATACTTTCACGAAATGGGGACGTTAATTGGGCGCCTAGATCATGGGACTTGACGCCGCTGGATTAGTTTTTGTGAGATTATATTAAAAGTAAAGCATAAAATGACAATAATCACCAAAAACTTGAAGAAAGAAGGAAGGAAGGAGATTAGCCGCATAATTCGCGACAGAACACCAGAGAGTCGTGTCCAGCCAGAGGATTTGCGGTGGTGATTTGTTGGATATTGTGTTTCACATATAATTGTAATTAATCATACTACTCATTGCTGCCGCTAAATAGGTTAATAGTGGAAGGGGTAACCAATCCTATCAAATACAATCAACCAGTTCTACGACTTCATAGGGCATCCTGGGGTCTACATGCAATATTCATCTCGTATACTTTATTTCTGATTAAGAACTAGTAACGGTCACAAAAAATGTTATTGTTCAGCACATTGAACAAGAAAACAACGGAAACAGAAAGAGTATGTTGATAATAATAATTTAGACATTTATTTAGCAAAAATCATGATACAAACAAGTATAATATACAGTAAATATACCGAAACGTCCTTGAGAGCTGCCGAAATATGCACAAAGTGTACCTATTTGTATGGCAGGTTTTTTTTCCCCGTCCATTCTTGCGTTCACTAGTATCTGCTTTGCTTTTGATTCACAAAATTGTCAATATCTTCACGAGAGATCACTTTTAAAAGCCATTCTGATATTACTTTCTTAAATCTAACAAAACTGTCACAATATATTATTTCCAGTGGGACAATGTTAAACAGTCTCGGGGTCAGGTATAAGAAGCTTCTCTGTCCATATGCCTTCTGACACTTTGGAGTTGCAGCTCTATTTACTGATCTTAAGGTATAATTTACTGCAATGGAGCTTAGACATTCATGTGGTTTTTTAAAAGATCTCAAAATCATTCTATAACAGAAAAGCTGTCTCATATCCATCACACCACTTAAACGGTACAAGGAATCAGTTGGAAAGAGCCTGTTCTTGCCAAAGATTATCTTTAGAAACCACTTTTGCATAATCTCTAAACTTTTAATGTGTGCATTCAGCACACCGCCCCAACCTATAATACCATAGATAAAATGACTCTGAACCAACGCAAAGTACAAAATTTTCAACTGACCCACAGACAAGAATTTCTTCAAATATCCAAACCTTGGCAAGATGCCCCTCGCCTTCTGAACAATATATTTAACATGTAAATTCCAACGAAGATTACTATCTATTACTACACCTAAATATTTAATGGACCTCGTAGCCTGTATCAAACAAGTGTTCACCACTATACCCTGGACACCTTTTGTGGCCTGTTCATGACAAGAGAAAAGCATGCATTTGGTCTTTTCAAAATTTACAGTTAGGAGATTATAATCAAACCACTTTTTAATATTATCAAACTCTCTCTCGGCCTGAGATATAACACCGTCCCAAGTTTTGTCTTTAAATATCACAACAGTGTCATCCGCGAAGGATAGTATACGTCCAGTCGTGTCCATCCTCAATAATCCGTTGATGTAGAGGATGAAGAGAACCGGACCCAACACCGTCCCCTGAGGGACGTCATAGTTAACACGACCAGCGTCGCTAAGTACACCATCGATCCTTGTACACTGAATTCTATCACTCAGATAGCTTTTTATGATTTCAAATATTTTTCCTCTCAGGCCGTATCTCTCTATTTTTTTTAGTAATAACTGATGTGAAACTGTATCAAATGCTTTGGCAAAGTCGACGAAGATAGACAGAGTAGGACTACTTTCATCAATATTTTTATACAGTTGTGATGTCAGCCCAGCAATTGCGTCCTCCGTCGACCTGCCCTCCATGAAACCAAATTGAGACTCGGAAATTAATTTATATTTTTTTAAAAATTTTAATATTCTATGTTTTAAAACCTTTTCAAAGATTTTTCCTATATTTGATATTAGAGAGACCGGCCTGTAGTTTATTATTTCTGACTTACTTCCACTTTTAAATAATGGAGAAATTACACCAATTTTAAAAAATGCCTTTGGAAAATAATTTTTTTTCATACATTTATTTATTAAAAAACCTAAGTGAGGTGCCAGTGATCCAGCTATTGTTTTCAATATCTCGGCACGAATGCCATCCCAGCCCGGAGATTTTTTTGGTCTCAAACTTTTAATGATCCTTCTTATCTCTTGTTCGGATGTACGACCCAAATACATGCTGTTCATGAGTTCAGGTTCATTGTCAACAAAGTTTACCGGTTTTGTGATTTTATTAGCAAATTTTTCACCTAGAGAGCAATAATGTTGATAGAACTTATTTGCAATTTCTTTTTTATCTAATATTTCAACATTTTCACATTTAATTTTTTGTATTTCTTGATGTTTTTGATTTTTATTGCAAACCCTGTTGACCGAATCTCATAGTTGTTTACTATTGTGTTGGTTGCTCATTAGTCTTTCAAAATAGTTTCTCTTCGAGTCGGCAATGGATTTAGCAAGGCTTCTTTTACATGTTTCATAATCTTGTTTTATCGTTACGTTATTTGGAGAAGCTTTAAGCTTTTGATATAGCTCATTCTTAAAATTTATGGTTTTTACAAGATTCTTGCTAATCCATCCTTTTCTCGAAACAGAGTTTTTGTTAATTTTAATTTTTTTTGTATTTCCTTGAACAATATTATTTATCAAAACATTTGTCATATCATCTAAGTCCTCACAAGCATAAAAATACTCCCAATTAATTATTTCAGAATGCTGCTTTAATTGTTTATAATCAATGTATTCTTTGTAATGCTTATTTGAATTATTAGTGTCTATTTTATGACTACCTATTTCCAATATTGTTGGAAAATGATCGGTAATTTTATAATTAAGTAGATATGCCTTTACATCATCACTATAATCAGATTTTACAAAGTAATGGTCTAGACAAGATTTCTGTAAATTTCTTTCCCATGTACAAATATCATTTATATAAGAAATATAAGAGTTTGCACTGAAAAGATTAAGGTAATCCTGTACATGATTTAAGTCCTGTTTTTCTTCCAGGATATTAACATTCATATCCCCACAAATAACATGAGTATCTACTCTAGGCAACAAAGATATATAATTTGACAGATCTATATTAAAAACATCCACATCTGTTGATGGTGGCCTGTATATAGCGGTTAATTTAAATGATTTATCTTGAATGCCTGTGATGTCAATATCAATGGATGTAGTATGTCATCTTTAAACAAAAAGTTTTTTTACATTGAAATATGGAGGCAACAGTAAAATAGCGGCCGTATTGACGAAATACATATTGATGCATAATTGGATACGCTGTGAATTATTTTGTAGGAGTAATAAGAAGAGAAAAGCATTTTTAAAATGTTTCATTATTAGGCATTCAATAATCAAAGTGCGCCGTGAATATGAATGATATCAACAAATTGGCAATAAACAGTAAATAGGCAATAATAGCTTTAGTATTACCCAGTACAAATGCATTAAAAAGTCTGGAAGAATTAATAAAAAAAAACGCTACCTCAAATAAACTTAATTGGAAGTACTCATAAAATAGTGTAAATATATCTGTAACAAACGTTTTTAAAATTATTTTAAATAGCTAGGTGCTTACCTGAAGAACTGCATTTTGGTCGTTGGCCGAAACTGTTGCAATGCAATATCATGCACTTGTTTCTCATTATGAACTTAAAATAAAAGATACTGAACTAAAACCTAAATAAACCCTAACTATAAAAGTCTAATCTGGTAACCACCGAAAGTTCCACAAAATAAAATAAAGAACTGAAAATAACGCTCACAAATCTTACAATACACACGCCAAACACTGTATAAAAAAAGAACAAAGAGACGACCGGCTCTGGAAAAAATTAACGTCAAGTTTAGGGAAATATTAAAAAATCGTGGAAAACTGAAATACTGCGCATAAGTAAAGCTTCCACGAAAGGAATTTTCAAGATGGTTGCCGAGGACATTTTTAGATTGTTTGCCAGTTTGTTTTTCTACTAGTGGGAGTTCGGTGGTCGTATCTCTCAGATTTTGCGCGAGTAATGAAGTGCTAAATTTAGCCCTAACCCCCGTGACCCCCCGCCCCTTCCACCGTATCTACCCCACTGACTTCGGGAGAGAACAAGACATCGGATTTATACTTACCTAAGGTTAACAACAGCACTTTGGCTTGTTTCAATAAACCGTGGAAGGTGTGCTTGTATTGTTTTATACATACATATTTTAAAATATTATAAATACAGTATAATACCTGAACTAACTTATACATAATTTTGCATAAATAAAGAACTTTCAGATGTAAATATAATGGCGTGTGAGTTGAACAGAGCACGCAAAAGACCACTACTAGCGAGGTATCATCATAAATTACTATTTATGATTAGAAGTTTTTAGAAAATCTGTTTAATATCAAACTTGCCACGATAAATCTAAAATCGCAATACACATGCATTACTATATTTTTAAGTCCCCAATAAATCCTCAGAAATTATAATTTCCTTAGTATAATAACATAATGATTTATTTTCCATCGTGATTTAACCGCTTTGTCGGACATTTATAGCGGTCATCTTTTATAATAATTTTTCATCACGGTGTTATGTTGGGGAATTTAATTTAGGCGGAACGCTTGGAACAGGTGAAACATGTAAAACTTGCGAACGTTTTCAGTAAAATAAGTAATAAATCTTATTAAGTAATATATAGAAAAGTTTCTGAGGAATTCTGCTCAAAGAACTGTATTAGAAATTTTTCAATTTGTTGATAAGTTAAAGGATAACCGTAATACAGGGGGTAGTGAAAAAAAAACACCGTGAACCTTAAAAACTAAGAAAGCTATTACAATTCTGTATGTGGCATCCTTTGTTTCTTGAAAAAGTATCGCAGTGGTGTAAAAACCGCAAGTCTACATCTTTACGGGTTACCGAGATACTCTTTAAGGCTGGGACTCGAAATGTGGCTTGCAAATCAACCAAGAAAAAACGGAGCTACTTCTATTCATACGCAGAAAAGTGATCGAGAACTTCAGTCTCCCAATCCTGGACAACAGTACTTTAGTGCTAAAAAAAGGTCATCTGAGAATTATACTTGACTCCAAGCTAAACTTTGGCATGAACTTACAAGAACGAGTCAAGAAGCAAAAAAGTCATTGGTAAGAAGTGGGGATTGAAACCCATATTATATATTGGATTTATACGGCCATTGTAAGACCTATACTAACCTACGGAGTCCTGGTTTGGTGGACTGCTTTGGAAAAGTAGTACACACAAAGAAACTAACAAAGTTACAACGTGCGGATTGTTTAGAAGTAACTGGTGCCTTTTACTCCACACCGACGGCGGCTTTGGAAGTGGTGTTACATCTGCTGCCCGTGGACATTTATGGAAAAAATATGGCTGCAAAAAGTGTTTCACGACTAAAAGAGTCAAAATGCTGGAACGACACCAATTACGGACGCAGCAGTGTACTAATGGCATATCCGCTCCAAGATTTGCGTGAACGGACTGATTACATTTCTCCACTAACAGACTTCGGAGAAGGGTTTTCTCTGCTCATTTCTACTAGGGAAGAGTATTCAGGTAATTAGTTGGAGTGGGTGCGGGTTCCTTCTCTGAGGGCATGAAAATACACAGGTCATATCAATTTTCAGATTACTGCAGCATTCTTCAAGCAGAAGTTATGGCAGTAGATAAAGCAGTAAAAATCCTGCAAGAACATCCAGACCTAAGAGCAGCTGCATCAGTAGCTATCTATATAGATAGTCAAGCAGCGATGAAGGCAATTTATTTCAACAACATCAGCGAGCTGATGCTGATAGGTCCCGCGGAACAAGTGTGGTATCACAATCGTCTCTATAGGGCTACGTGAGACTGTCTGGACATACCAGAAGTCTGCCACTTTAACCTAACCTAACCTACCGAGATACTCTGCAGTTACATCGAGAAATGGAGACGCTGTATTTTCACTATCTTCCACAGTCGCAGTAATTAAGTAGTGGTTCCACTTGAACATTTTATACTTCTTCCATTCCATGACATCATGACAAGTTTTCCGTGTTTTACTACTTTCTTCCAGTAGTTCTCCGTAAGATGTGCTATAGGGAGTTTTTCCACATCTCTTCTACTTGATATGAACTCAAAATATTACCAACATTCTTTTCATATGACGATTTTGCGTCTGACAAAATTAGTTCTATGGCATTAAATTGGCGGTGGTAACCTCAAACCTCACGACCGTTGTCCCGCATAACTTCAGATTTTAATAAATCGGGTGATGGATTCTGATTTTCCAGAACCGACTATTAAAATATGCCGCTTTTATCCATGAAGAATCTTCTAGCACAATTAGGGATGGTTCACTCAAATTTAATGTAAGTTTTTGTCTTGCCCACTTTTAAAAATGCTCACAATCCATGATATTTTGTTAGTCAGTGCTCTTTGATTTAGAGAAAATAATTAAACTCGCCCTCTTTATGATTCCAGTAGACGAACTAGCATTTAACTTTAAAGCTAAATAAAATCTAAAATACCTCGTTTCTTTAAAGCATTATATCTCAAATCTGAAAGTGTTATATTAATTTGTGATGAATATTATAAGTCGTATATTTAACATCCCTCACGCCCATTTTTTAACCTTCCTGGAAAGTCGTCTTTCCATTGATCGTTTTTGCATCTTCCTTACTAGTATACTTTCATAAACAATCATAACTCTATACAGGGTATCCGATAAGAATAGGGCAACATTTCGACAGCGTACAAAGGAGATCAAAAGAACTGTTCTGACAGATTTCCCAATCGAAATTTACTGGATTGAAAAACATTTGTTTTATAATTTCCTCTAAGTTCGTTCCTTTGTTTACCGGTATTTTCTGCAATCTGAGTTTGTATTTCAGTACCTATTAGCAGTGTTAGGCAAAATACGCCAAATTTTGCTTTATAATTCAGCGCTTGTTGGGGCATATAGCCCAGAGAATAGCTGTTTTTGCATAATTTGGTTAATCCTTATTGTATAAGGTCGCAGTGGCTAGAGAACAAAGTTTCTCACATATACAGGGTGTCCCATAACTAATGGTACACAGTAAAACTGCAGATTTCTTGGGTAAAAATATTGCGATTTGGCCAAACTTAGCTTAGTTCAAAAGTTAATAATAACCTGTTTTGCGTACAATTATTGAGAAAATTGATATTTTTAATAAAAACATAAATACACTAAGGCGCAAGAAAGTTACACTTGTTTATATGTACCTAGAGTGCCGCAGAGAGCGCCCTCTATAATTTACATTAAAATTCTTAAAAAATTTAAATTTCTCGCCCCGAAAAACCCCCAATTACAAAATTTTATGTTAAAATATTGGTTAAAAAAGAGTTAATTAGGAAAATCGAAAATAAAATTTTCACTTCAACACCCTATATCTCGGTTATTATTAACTTTTGAACTAAGCTAAGTTTGGCCAAATCGCAATATTTTCACCCCATAAATCTGCAGTTTTACTGTGTACCATTAGTTATGGGACACCCCAGGGTGTTTCAAAAAATATGTGCCATCGCTTGTGTGGTAAATTCTTACACAAAAATAAGACAAATAGTTCCCTTCGACATAGGTCCGCAGCAGCTTTCATTTTGAGATACAGGGTGTTGAAAATTAAAAAAAAAAATCTGTTCTTCCTTAATATTTTTGAGACTGCTTTAGATATTATTTTGAATTTTAGTAGGTACTAACTAGGCATAAAACAACATTTATTTCATAAAAAAGATTTGCTCTACTTTTACTAGTGGCGTCCGCGCTAACTTGTATTTTGATATTTTTAAGAAAAAAAATGATACGCCAGTGTTTTTCTTCAAAATAAATATTATTTTCAAAATTGCGCTTTACTACTTAGCAGGAATGGTTTTTAGACTTTTCTTCGTGAGACCAACGGTTTTCTATTTAACAAATAAATGACATTTATTTATTTGCATGTCGCTATGCCCATATCAGAGTCTGATAAAATGTCATTTATCTCCTAAACAAAGCCGAAATCACAAAATTATCAAAAAGTACTTCGCATTAGACATTAAACTGCCTACAAAGCTACGTTATCAAAAGAGAAGCCGGCAGTGGCGTACATATTTTTTGCGCCGCTTAAAAATTGTAACACTCTGTATCTCAAAAATAAAGCGGTTGCGGACCTATGTTGATAGTTACTATTTGTCTTATTTTTGGGTAAGGGATCACCACACATGCGATGGCACATGTTTTTTGAAACACCCTGTATACATATTGATATGTCATATTTATTATGATTGCCATTTGTCAAGTAGTATTAATTTGCTATTGCATGCTTGTCCATAAAATAAATATAATATGTTAATATGCATGTCCATATTTAATTCTTAAATTTATTTGTTTATAATAATAACTGGTAATAATTAATATGTAACAATAATAGGTTACTTATTATTGTGTTTTTATAACTTAACGGTGAATAAACTAATTTAGAAAATTTTGGAAACAGTGGGAGCACCTACTCTTTCGTCAGAATCTATGACCATCGAAATTATTAAAAATACCTCTTAATTTCTAATCTTCAAACCAAATCCGGCCCTACATGCCTCCCTGACGAGCGCAATATAAAGCTCCTGGCATTACATACTGCCCTCTGATTTGCCTGGCAAGTTCATCTTTTTAGCCAAATATGCGTAATGTATCAAGTTTCGAGATTGTCATCAGTCTGCAGCGCTGGATTTCCGGTCCGCTCGGCTAACGGCCCTATCACGCGCCTCTTAAACTATAATTGAACCGACAAAATATCTAGTGTAGCCTCCAATCTATCGCGGTTTTTCAGTTTATGAAACACGGCTTTCACGAAAATATCTATCTAATTTTTTTTGTGTTAGTGAATTATTTGAGAGTGTATTTACTTTTGTACTTTGCTTTTAAGTCTGTCTTCTACATTATCTTAATTGCAAGGTAAACATGCATATTTCTTGAATTAGTTTCTATTATAAAGTTTTGTTAATTTGTTTCTAGCGGCTCTTAAGTAAGGTTGGGTCAGTAGAGAACTTTAGGTAGTCTATATAAATATACAGTATGTCCACGGATGGGGTTTACAAGAGGACAAATGGACTAAAAATTGAAAGATACAAAAAAATTCACTCTTAGTAAACGTTTTTGCTTGTCTAGAAAATACTATTCATCATAAGAAACTTCAATTTTTTTATACAGGGTGGGTAAAAACTGCAAAAGTTAATTTGCTTAAGAGTATACATACTTTATTTTGAAAGATACGAAAAAAATCTAAGTACTCTTAATAAACGTTTTTACTTGAATAATGAATAGGTGATATTTGTTGTCAATGTCTTTATTTAATGAAGTAATTATAATAATAATAATAATACGAACATTTTTATTAACATGAAAAGAATACGATACGATTTCATAATTCAAAAACTCCACCCCCATATTCGACACATTTTTCTAATTGCTTTCTCAAATAAGTGAAAGAATTTCTGATTTCTTCCTGAGATATCGATTGGGCAGCCTGGATAATTCTGCCCTTTAGTACTTCAATATCATTTGGCACTGCGGTAGCAAAAACAATTTGCTTTAAACGGCCCCATAAAAACATATTCGCCAAGGTTAAGTCGGGGCTTCTTGGGGGCCACAAAACTGGCCATTCCTGCCAATCCACCTTAGACCAAATCTGCGGTCAAGCCATTCTCTAACCTCACGAGCGAAATGGGCTAGAAAACCATCTTGCTGAAAATACATATTTTGTCGAAAATTTAATGGTAGATTTTCAAGTTCATCATTGAAAAATGTATCCAGCATTTCTAAATATGATAATCTATTGCACGTGTTATCAAAAAAATATGGCCCTATGATGCCATGGATGGATATTGCGCACCACACGTTCACTTTTGTGAAATATTGTCTTCTCGTCATAATTCTGAATTCGGGATTTTCTAAAGACCAGTACCTAACGTGCTGGGTTGCAACGGTTCCATTGGTAGAAAATGTACTTTCATCAGAAAACATGACACATTTATAAAAATTAACATTTCTACTTAAAATTTTGTCTCCTATCCACAAGCAAAAATCAAGTCGTTTCGCGTCATCTCCCTCTTTCAATCTTTGACTAAAGTGCGGTTTATACGGATACAATTTATTTGCTTTAAGGATCTTTTGAATTTGACTTTTTTTCACAACTGAGTAACACGATTTCTAGGGACGTCATAGGATTTTCTTTAACAGATTGAAGAACTAAGACTGTAGCAGCATCATCGTGGTCGTATTTCTTCTTTTTTTTTTGAGATCCAAAACCGAACCAGTTCTCTGGAACTTTTTTATTAACTTGCAGATTATCATCCTAGTTATTGGGATTCCTACAAATTTCTCGGTAAATTGTTCCATGACGTAGCGGTATGAAACTTGACCATCCCCATAACATTGTATTATAAAAACTCTTTGTTCAGTAGATAGCATTTCTACTTAAATAATAACTTCATTAAATAAAGACATTGACAACAAGTACCTATCACCTCAAGTGTCATTATTATTTTAACTAGGTTCACTAGTCAGAGGTGTGCCAGCGAATACTTTTTGAAAAATAATTTTTACATAGGTAAATTTTTTAATGAATTGTTCTACTTCGGTTTGTTGTGTAGAAAACACATTCATTAAGAGTGGATTTTTTTCGTATCTTTCAGAATAAAGTATGTTCACTCTTAAACAAAATAACATTTTTGCAGTTTTTACTCACCCTGTATAAAAAAATTGAAGTTTCTTATGATGAATCGTATTTTCTGGATAAGCAAAAACGTTTATTAAGAGTGACTTTTTTTCGTATCTTTCAATTTTTAGTCCATTTGCCCTCTTGTAAACCGCATCCGTGGACATGCTGTATATAAATAAGCTTTAAAAAATGCACAACAAAAATAAAAAATTGACGGGTCCGAGCGTTTTTTCGAAAAAAAAACATATGAATTTTAAATGAATTTGTTCCAACCTTTGAATTCTCACTGTATATTCCTAACTCGCCTGTGTAGCTGTAAAAAAAATAATTTATTAAATAATTTTGCTTTATATAAGATGTGATTTTTTGAGTCGCAACCCAGCAGCTTGTCATATAAATCACACCGAAAACGAAACTGACTTCTTCCGGCTTAGCGGCGTTTGCTCTTCGGTTTTTTACGTGCCATTGTCGGCTCGTAATCCGATTTCGGCGGTCATTAATACTATTAGAGTTGTGTTTGACACACGCATTATAGTTAAGCCAAATCGGTGAGGTGCCAGCTGACATTGGATGTGATGATGATATACAATGCGATCAATAATTGGTATGAAATGGAGCGCCGTATACAAAATTGTAGCAATGAATAACTTTACAGAATATTAGTTTTTTTATTGATTTTTGGGGTTTTTTATAAGCCACACTTTTGAAGAAAGTAACCTTAAAGACAGGTACATTGGTATATTACTATACTATACCGATTTACCTGTCTTTAAAACCTTTCATTACTAACCTCAATTTTGTATCATTCATACACTATATTTTGAAGACGCTACTATGTAGCGAAACATGTCAATTTATTTGATGTAGTACAGTGACAATTCACCAGTAAAATTCCTGTTTTTCTGTTTAGCCGTAATTAATTATGAATCTCCACCAAGTATCGGGTGATTCGATCAAGCTAAGATAAAACCATTTTTAATCAAAATTTATTTGTTATTGCAAAAAGATTAAAAAAAATGTCCTCAAATCACGCATGCCTTCAATGATTACTTTTGAAATATATAACCTAGGTAAGAGGTAAATGTGAATGAAAAATAAAACTAAAGTTCTAAACTTTTTACGTTTAAGAAAGTTGAATATGGTAACTACAGCAGAACAACAACTTGAATGATCGAAAGTTACTTCAGAAATAGTGCAAGGACTAATGGGAATGGATTTATTTGACACGAGACGTCATTTAGGATTTCCAAACAGAATTTCCACACATTGTCATGGATTCCGACCAGTTTCGCCAAGTTTTGACTAAATCTACGGCATAGAACAGAAAGTGTGAAGGCAGTAAGAGAACCGAAGTTCGCACTGCATAAAAAGCAGAAGAATAGAGGCAAATTGTCAATAAACACCCCACAAATCTCTAATCGGCATTTAAGCCAGAAAGTAAAAATGTATCATACGGAACTTGCAATACAATTCTGAAATGTGACCTGCACACGCACGCTTATCATTTAAGCTTTATTCAGAAGGCTGGCCGCACACACTAGATGCATGACACATGCATAACCTATCTGTACCTGTATTTGCCTTTTGAAAACTAGTACAGCCGTATATGCCGCGTGTATATACACACTCAGACCAATTGCAAATTGTTATTGGAATAAGTTGATCCAGTAATAACAAAGAAAAATACAAACTACTGGGAGACTGTAATCATATATTGTAGGGGTTTGTTCAATTTCTTGAATAAAAGCGATACCTATATCCAAATAATGTTTCATTTTGTTTACGTGTCGCCTATATCGCGCCTCAAAAATAGAACACTCTCTATTCTTGCAACCTGCCGCTTTACTGCAGACACGCTGCAAAAGCATCCCGCCACAAATGTTTAGCCAGTGTGTGTGGTCATATTCAAATATACACGAGCATCAAATGTGTCGCGATACATTTGTATCACGCATGTGGCACTTAGCGTCGTGCAACTTTGGTGTGCGACCTGGCTTACCAAACGACAATCCGCAGCGAAAGCTATTTTCAGAGTGATTAACCCAAAGATATTATAACAAATAGACTGAACATTTTATTTATAATTCCCATATAAGTATGGACTATTATTGTTTTAAAACAATTGGCGAGTGTGAGAGAGAAAGGCAGATCTCTTAGATACAATTGGCAACATTGTAAACCGTCCCTTGATTTTCGCCAGTGGTGTAGAGTTTAGAACCTAACAACAATGCATGTACACTATTGGACAAAAGTAGAGCAACAAAGTGCTTTTATTTCTTTGAGTTTAAAAAATTAATTATATGATTGTGATCCCCAGCTAATTTTAATGAAATATTGTCCCCACAATATTAGTAATTTTTCACAATATTTTGGTACACTTTAAACAAAATGAAGGTAGAGAAATATTTGTAATTATAAGAACATACAAAATGAAGTGCAACAAAGTAAAGCAACAAATTGTGTCAACAGTATTTTATTTTACATATTACGATAAAAAAAACCATTGAGCGCATTTAATAATTACAATAGCTAGAAGTATTATGTTAATAATTAATAGAATATCCATTATTTTTTATTACTTGCCGACAACGTCGCGGCATTGAGGCAATCAATTTTTAAACAGTATTTTCGGGAGGGTTTGTCCAAACTTCATTGATTTTATTTACCAATGATTGTTTATTTGGAAATAATTGTGTACGAATTCCACGTTCAACTTCTTCCCATAGATTTTCAATTGGGTTAAGGGCTGGGGATTGTGCCGGCCACTGCAAAACCCGAACGTTATTTTCTTGAAACCACTCTTGAACAATTCGTAAAGAGTGCTTTGGATCATTCTCCTGTTGGAAAATAAAACGCAACGGCATTTTCCACTCTGCATAAGGCAACATTATATTTTGCATTATATCTCTATAGACAAATCGATCCATGGTGTCATTAATGAAGTTTAAAGGACCCACCCCATTGCATGAGAAACAACCCCATAGAAAAACACTGCCCTTGCCATATTTAACTGTGGGTGTAACGTATTTGGGATTACACCTTGTGTTGATTGGCCGTCTTACACGCTTCATTCCATTAGAATTGAAATTTTTATAACGCGTTTCATCGCTAAACAAGACTTTTTCCACTCGTCTACTGTCCAATTTAAATGTCGACGTGTAAATTCAAGCCTAGCTACTCTATTTCTTGCCGAAATAAGGGGCTTTTTAGCCGGGCGCCTACTAAATAACTTTGCGTCTATCAACCTTCTTTGAACTATCCGTGGACTAACCATAATTTCGGGAATTTCAGCAAAAATCTAGGTGCAGACATTTTGAGAAATCCTTTTAATGCGGCTGTCTGTCCAAATTGTTGTTTTTTTCGGCCTTCCCGATTTCGGTAGATTCTCTAAATGTCCCCTTTGAATGTAACTTGAAATTATTTTGGATACGCTCTATCTTGGTAAAACAAGCCGTCTTGAAATTGTGGCTAGTATTGTACCTTCCAAGTGTGCTTTCACTACTCTCTGCTTTAATTCTTTCGAAATTGGAATAACTCTTGGCATGATTAATACAGTACAGAAATATTAATTAAACATAAAATAAATTCTGCAACAATACTTTAACCTTTACTTTTACTAAAACCCTTCTTTTTTAAAAAAATATTAAAATGTTGCTTTACTTTTGACGCATTACAATACTGTATTTGAAAGTTTACGTCAATATCAGTTTATTTGTTTTAATTGTTGGAAAAACCTGTTGTCGCCGATAACAGAAGCCTACTTTGATATTTAAGACACGATGTACTTAAATACGATATCATGCATTTAATATTATAAAATCGAGATTTCTTGCAATTTTCGATAGTGTTGCTCTACTTTTGTCCGATAGTGTAGGTATAAGTAGAATATTTTTTTTGTATTACAATTTTTTCTAAGAATTGAAATAATAGGCTACGGAAAATGTACTGAAATAAAAAGAAACGTTTAGAAAAAGTTTAATATCATTGGCAGGTCAGCTTTCGAATGTATTTAGTTTGAAATCGAGTTAATGGGTCCTAACGAGGATACGGCTTCTTTTATCTATTGGATTTGTGATTCTCGGATTCTGGAATCTCGAATTCGCCTTTGAGATTCCAAAATTCCTCAATCTGAGATTCAGAATTCCCTTATAAAAAGAGACTAACATTAAAGAAAGAAAAATTTCTATTTTAAATTAGTTTCAGTTGCACAAAATTATTAATATAAATTTTATTTATCACAAAATAATGCACAATAATATGGGTACATAAATGCAAAATAAAACACTTCTAGTCTCGCAAGAAAGTTGCTACACTTTATTTTATTATTAGATTAATAAAATTAAACACATTATACATAACCTTTATAAACATTGAAATAGCAAGGTAGACATTAATTTATTTTTATTACAATCTGTATCTGCAAGACATTATACAGGGTGTTTCTAGGGTGTACCATATCCATTTAGACACGAAATATCTTAACTCTTGTACATCAATTTAAAAAAAAAATTTGAAACATTTATTATTTTAAAAACTGCCTTTTATAGGCATATAATTAAATATACAGAGTATCTTCAAAGAACACTTTGTAATATTGTATATTCAAATATGTTTGAAACATATTTTTATAGATGTGTTTTGGACTTCCATTGTCATTATTTATTTATATCACAACGTTTCAACTGGTGAGTATCTCCAGTTGTCTTCAGGTGAATAATGAACCAGCAACGAAACTACGAGGGTATTTATACCACCTCCTGGTTAGCAGCGCATAACCGAGATTGGTGCAGTCATGCGTTACTGTGTGGTTCTAAACTAAGCTTAAATTTACTTAACAAGAATTTCCAAATATTTCTTATGTCTAAAGATGGCTTACTAAAGCAGTCTGGATTTTGGTTTTTGATGGCCGCTTCTTTGAATTTCCTCTTTCGCCAGTATTCTTCTATGAGTATTATTTTGGCCTCGGACCATTGCAAGTGGTGGCCGTATGTCCAAGCATGTTCTGCGGCACCGGATCTGTTTGTTTCTTCCTTCTTTGTGTGGTTTCGGTGTTCCTTGATTCTTGTGTCAAGGGTTTCACTAACATAGGATTGTCCGCACTCGCAAGGTATTCTATATACGCAGTTCTTCGTGCCCCTTTGGTTGGTTGACTTTGTCTTCGTGAGGTGGCTTCTTAAGAAATCTTTGGAGCTGAATACTGTTCGAACTTTGTATTGCTGTCCTAATCTTCGAATTTTTTCAGAGATTAATTTGACATAAAATATGGTACCTTTATGGTGGGTCCAGTTTCGACGTCATTTTTCTGTCTATTAATGTGATTCTGACGCTTCTTGATAGTCTGGTCTACTAGTCTCGTGGGGTAGCCATTTGTGTTGAGGTTCTTTTTGATGGTGTTGAGTTCTTCGGAAAGAGCTTCCTCGGAGTTACAGAGAGTAAGTGCTCTGTCAACAAGTGTTTTGACTATCCCATGTTTTGTGGTGTTTTTGAGTGGTTTGAGCCGTAATTAAGGTATTGACCAGTGTTAGTTTTCTTTCTGTATACCGATGTTTGGATGGTATCCCTGTTCTTCTGTACTATGACGTCTAGAAACGGTAGTTTATAGTTTTCCTCCTTCTCCATGGTAAACTTGATTGTTGGTGCCAAGTTATTCATGTGATGTAGAAAAGCTTGGAGTTCGTCATCGCTTCTATTCCAAATGATGAATGCGTCGTCAACGTATCGAAGCCAGAGTTTTGGTTTTATTTTTGAATTTCTAATTGCCTGGTTTTTAAACCATTCCATGTATATGTTGGCGATTACTGGAGAGAAGGATGATCCCATCGGTAGTCCGTCTAGTTGACTGTAGAATATATCCTTTTCTTGGAAATTAGAATTATTTAGACAGAATTCTAATAGGTCCATTATGGCGTTGATGGTTAGCGATGTTCGTTCCTCGAGGGTTTGGTCTTCTCCAAGTTTCCTTCTGATGACCTGAAGCGTATCCATCACTGGGACATTTGTATAAAGACTTGACATCGAAGCTGACTAATCGATCCTCTGGTTGTATTTCCTGTCCACTTATTACGAAGTGTTGCGAATTTTTTACAAACGATGTGCTATGCCCTTGGAGCGGTTGTAGAATTGGAAGTAGAAATCTGGACAGTTCGTATATTGGAGAGTTTTTGGAGCATGTAATAGGCCGTGTGATGAGGTGTTAAACTTGTACGTGTTCTATCTGGAATGTATCGTTCATGCTTCTTGACTGTCCGGTATATTCTTCCTTCAATGGTGGTGGTAGGCTCGTTTGAGATGCTCTGGTAGTTTCCTTTTTCCAAGACTTCTTCGATTTTTTGGTTGTAGGTGTCAACATCCATCACGACTGTCGAATTTCCCTTATCGGCCGGTAGAATCTTAATGGTCGTACCTTTGCGTAGTTTGGAGAGGGCAACTGATCCTTCTCTTTGAATATTTGACTTTGGAGGTTTAGATTTCTGTAAAATTTTTCTGATTTTCCATCGGAATTCTTCTGCTTGGGTCGCTTCAATGGCTACTGAGTCTTTTGCACAAATAATGTCCAACACAGTGGAGTTTCTTTTGGGGCAATCGTGAAGCTTAGGCCCTTTGCGAGCAGAGATTCTTCTGTGGTATCCAGTTGTCTGGATGAGATGTTGACGATCGTTCTCTGAATCTGTCTTTGCGCTGTTGCGGTCTTTTGGCCTTGATGTTTCCGCAGTTTGTTCTCATGGATGGCTCGGTGTTTACTTCGAAGTTTGTCACATGTGGCGTCAATTTTTTGAAAATTAGGTCCATGTTCTTCTTTCAAAGTGAACTCTTTAATTTCCTCATATCTTTGCTGTACATCGGTGAGGAGGGTGGATTTATTGAAACGATGGTTGCTAATTTGAGAACGATCTAAGGCTTTGCTGACATTCGCTAATATCTTCTTCGCTCGTTTCTCTTGAATCAGGGATTTGATTTTAAAACAGTCTGAAATAATTCCTTAGTCCCTCGCTTCTTGCAGGACTTAAAAAGAGAAGAATCAGTTGCCCTCTCCAAACTACGCAAAGATACGACCATTAAGATTCTACCCGCAGATAAGGGAAATGCGACAGTCGTGATGGATGTTGACACCTACAACCAAAAAACCGAAGAAGTCTTGGAAGAAGGAAACTACCAGAGCATCCCAAAAGACCCTACTACCATCATTGATGGGAGAATATACCGGACACTCAAGAAGCATGAACGATATATTCCAGATAGAACACGCGAACAACCCAGTGAAGGATACCCTTCAGGTCATCAAAAGGAAACTTGGAGAAGACCAAACCCTCGAGGAACGAACATCGCTACCCACCAACGCCATAATGGACCTATTGCTGACATAATGCTGTCTAAATAGTTCTTATTTCCAAGAAAATAATAGATTTTACTGTCAACTAGACGGACTACCGATGGGATCATCCCTCTCGCCAGTAATCGCCAACATACACACGAAATGGTTTAAACACCAGGCAATTAGAAATGCAAAAATAAAACCGAAACTCTGGGTTCGTTACGTTGACGACACATTCATCATTTGGAATAGAAGCGATGACGAACTCCAAACTTTTCTACATCACAGGAATAACTTGGCGCCAACAATCAAGTTTACCATGGAGAAGGAGGAAAACAATAAACTAACGTTTCTAGACGTCACAGTACAGAAGAACAGGGATACCATCCAAACATCGGGATACAAAAAGAAAACTTACATTGGTCATTACCTTAATTACGCCTCAAACCACTCAAACACCACAAGACATGGGATAGTCAAAACACTTGTTGATAGAGCATTTACTCTCTGTAACTCCGAGGAAGCTCTTTGCGAAGAACTCAACACGATCAAAAAGGACCTCAACACAAATGGCTACCCCACGAGACTAGTAGACCAGACTATCAAAAAGCGTCAGAATCACATTAATAGACAGAGAGGTGACGTCGAAACTGGACCCACCATAAAGGTACCATATGTCAAAGGAATCTCCGAGAAAATTCGAAGATTGGGACAGCAATACAAAATTCGAACAGTATTCAGCGCCAAAGATTCCTTAAGAAGCCACCTGACGAAGACAAAGTCAACCAACCAAAGGGAGACGAAGAACTGCGTGTACAGAATACTTAGCGAGTGCGGACAATCCTATGTTGGTGAAACCCTACGCCCCCTTGAAACAAGAATCAAGGAACACCGAAACCACACAAAGAAGGGAGAAACAAACAGATCCGGTGCCGCAGAATATGCTTGAACACACGGCCACCAGTTGCAATGGTCCGAGGCCAAAATAATACTCAAAGAAAAATACTGGCGAAAGAGGAAATTCAAAGAAGCGGCGGTCATAAACCAAAATCAAGACTGCCCTAGTAAGCCATTTTTAGACATAAGAAATATTTGGAAACTCTTGTCAACTAAATGTAAGTTTAGTTTAGGACCACACAGTAACGCATGAGTGCACCAATCTCGGTCATGCGCTGCTAACCAGGAGGTGGTATAAATACCCTCGTAGTTTCGTAACTGGTTCATTATTCACCTGAAGACGACTGGAGATACTCACCAGTTGAAACGTTGTGATATTAATAAATAATGACAATGGAAGTCTAAAACACATCTATCATTCACGATACATCATTGTCTCAAACCTTCAAACAAACATATTTTTATTGTTCGAAACATGTTTTGTAATAAACGATATAATATGTATAAACTCAATGGTTTTCGAAATATTGTTATTTGAAAAAAGACGGTTGTTGAAGTAGAAAAATATTAACTTCCGGTTTAACTGGAAACTGGATCTCCAATTTTGTTACTTCCTGTTAAACCGGAAGTTGATTTTTTTAGATAAACCTTAAAGCACTAAGATAGAGATATATAACCGTTTTCCTTTAACATACGCCATGAGAAATGAGAATGCCATTTTTCCAATACCAAAATCTGGAAAACCGTTAAATTTGGACATATAGCCGATATTACAAAATTTATGTTAAGTATTATGAATAGAATAGACGAAAAACTGTACTTTTGAGACAACCTGCCACATCAGTTAAGTACATGCCTAGTAAAGGCAGTTTTTGAAACTAAGAAATGTTTTTATAATTTTTTCTTTATTCATGTACAGAGCGAAGATAGAGTTGGGCCACCTTGTATGAACTTGAATGAAAGAGTAAAAATTTAGAAAATAGTGAAGTTTTAAAATCAATTCGATACAAGCTGTTTTATTCCTCCGGAATAAAATTAATTGTGAACACAAACTTCTCCTCCGGTATAATTCGTGTTGAATAGCTTTTCTTATAGCAGGTTAATTTTCAGTAGGTTGAAATTCTCCTACTTTTGAAGCAATTTCGGTTATTTGAAACAATATCTTGAGGCCTAAAATAAGACAAAAAAATGAACTGAACTTTTGTGATCCGAGCACAACACTGCATTTTTCATAAAGATTGATTATTCAGAATGCCTACTAAAGAAACCCTTAGTTTTCTATTTCGGAATCTTAAGGAAACCTAAATAGTATGTTTACATGTTTATAAAACATCTTTTTCAATAGGTATGTATAGGTACATACTTAAATTTAGGAATTTATAGATTTTCATTTTACAGAATTTCACTAGTCATTTTCTCTTTACTGTTACTCTTTTACTGTAAAGTAGCTGCCATGAGTTATTTTATTTGTTTCTAAGTATAGCAAAATTTTTTCATTGCACATACAAATTTTAATTGAAATGATGGTACTAAACGAACCCGTACGCTACACCAATGGTTCATAAGAAAACAATACCTAACCATACTTTCCGATGAAACAATATATTTGGATTAAAATGATCCACTTCTTTACACAGTGCACATGCATGCACCATGATTGTTTATTGTCACACTAATGTTTATACAAAATACGAAAAGAGATTAAAAATAATCTGCAAAAATGGCACAAAAGCACAAAATATTTGTTAAACCGGACCGCCAACGTCGCAATTTCTACCGCTAACTACTAAAAATTCATTGGAATCTGTCCGGTTGTAAAATCGTGCAAAATATAAAAACCATATTTTCAACCAGTAAAGAAATGACGAGAAAGTGTTGGCTGTTTCTAAAAAGAAATCCTGGAATTCAGCGCGATACCCTAATGAAATTGTAAAAAATTGTGTAAACGATCATAAAGAGATGCAACAAGGCTGCTTCCGGCTTAATATTTCAAATTTGTGGGAAGAATTATTCAAAGAAAAAATCATTAGTCGTAATATGTCAGTTAGATGGCCACCACAGTCCTGCGATCTCCGCCGTGCGACTTATTTTTATGGCACATTAACAACTTGAAAGCTTTTTTCGAAAATATAGAAGACCTACTGGCTAGAAAAACCAATAAATTTCAGGAGATTAATAATGCGCCCCAAGCGCTCACCAATATTTTTAAGAATGTGAAAAGAAGAATAAGAACATGTTTGGAAGTAGAAGGTGGACACGTCTCTCATTTAGTACTAGTTGTATATTATGTTTTTTTGTCTGTATTATGCAATGAGAATAATGTAGTTTTCTAAAAAATAAAAACAACTTCAGAACTTAACAGTTCTAAGGCGAAGGCCTTTGATACCGTAGACCATCGTAGGCTGTTGTCAGGATTGGAGAACAAGGAAATACGTGGACCAGCACTGGCCATCATGATTAGTTACCTCCTTGATCGAAAACAAAAAGTCGACAATCAACAAGCATCAAGTACTATAAGAGAAATTAAGTGTGGCGTGCCGCAGAGTACAATACTGGGACCTCTACTGTTTAATATATCTATATAATAATAAATCATTAATTCAGAGCTATACAGGTGATGTGATATCTTTCGTAGACGACCCAGTTTTATTAATTTGTAGATGGTGATTCATGGGATCAAGTTAAATGTAAAATGAATGAAAATATGAAAAAAATTATTAAATGGTTGGATGTTTCCTTACTAACGATAAACTTTAGAAAATTAAGTACTTACTATTTACAAATAATGTCTCCACCCCTACCTACCAATACTGAAATAACGATTGATTTGCCATTTACGAAAAATAAAACATGGACGCTAGAAAATAGCGACTGTGTAAATTACTTGGGAATATTGTTCGATAAACATTTAAAATAGAATTTTCATATAGAGCAGTTAACAAAAAACTGTGTTCCCTACTATACATGTTCAAACGGGCTGAAAGGATTTCTGATATACGATGCATGCGTCCTGTGTACTTTGCTCTAGTACGGTCACTTCTGAGCTATGGCATAATTGCTGGAGGTCGAACGAAAAAGTATAATCAAAACTCTATATAATTTGGATATCAGATTTCCCACCAATCAGTTATTTGAATACAGCCATTTTCTAAGTGTCAGATATATATACTATAAAACTTCTCTTCTACATCACTGATTAAAACAAATTATTTCGACACAACTGCCTTACCAAATTATCTTACTAGATTTCAGATAAATGATAAGAAAAAACTACCAAAACTGACAAAATCAGTGGGCCAAAAAAGTTATATGTTGGAAGTAAGTTATTTTACATTATTCGCCAAGCCTTTAAAAATAAAATCAGCCAGTGCAGTCGATATGCGCCCAAATCTATAATAGGCTTAGTATGTTTGTATTTAGTAATAGTGCATAGGCTAAGTCTAGTTATATGATGAAGTTGTAAAATATTATAGGAAATTTAATAGTAAAGTATGCACGATTTAAGATCAGCCTATCTGGATAGATTATTGCAATCTCGTCTGTAATCCTTTAATTGGGTTGTTGATTTTTGGTACTGATATATGCCCAATTGCCCATGGCAGTTAGGATATGCTGACAGTAATTGATTCCCTCATAGGATAGAATTAAATGGAATATTATTATACTAGGTGGATGATATATTTTTTGGATATTTTAATATAAATTCTCCATTTAATCTTGAAGGTGTAATGTATAGGTAATGTATTGTGGATAATTCATCGTTTTCTTCTTGACTGTAGTAAAGCGTAATACCGTTAGTTGACAAGACACATTCAGATTGCAGTCAAACGTCAAGTTTTGCAATCTGTATTGTGTACTTCCTTCTGCTTTATTTTTTGTTATGTACATTCAGGCAGCTTAATAACATATTTATTTTATATAAGCAGTTATTTATAAATATAACCAAAACATTGTTTACTGGTAAGAAATACATATATTTTTGAATTTGAATTTGAATTTCCATCAATTGAAAAAGAAATTATAATCAATATACTAAACTACAGTGCATAGAATTAAGGCGTATCATGTATCACGTATTTCCTTTTAGTTTTGGATGCACTTATTATAATATTGTTAAAATATTTCCGTAATTTTTAGCTAGTAGTCTTAGACCATGTAGTACATAGACTGAGCGTTCCCTATCCCACTGCATTGTCTCGACCCGGCCGACCGTGGGTCACTTTCAAAAAAGGCTAACAGGAACGTATAATCGAAGAGTAACTCTACTAATTAGTGGAGTCACTCGTCGGTTAAATATCCTTTTCTGCATCACGACGATTTTGAAACTGACTTACAACGGGATAATATCCCAAAACCCGCCCAAAATAATTCAGAACTAGAAACTATATTGACAGATTATACAAATTAATTGATTTGTTACCATCGGTTAAAAGGGATGTTTGTGTTATCTTGTGCATATAAAAAATGCCGAAGCAATGATTTCATCTCATAGTTAGGTAGGTAGGTATCGAAATTAGTTTGTAACTTAAGCTTATACGCGGAATATTACTCTTTTTCAAGATTTCCGAAAACTAAAGAAAAATTAGATAAATGAGTAAAAGTTTTGGAATATCCAAATAATTTGTGCAGTGCAAACTTGACTTTATCGTCGAAACTTTCGGAAGACGGATTTCAATGAACCTGAAAATGATGAACTAACCTAAAAGTAAACTTTCTGATGGTACTGTTACTTCGATAAGAATTGTCGATGGCAAAAACAATTTTCGAAAGCGATTGCGTGTTTTCAGTTCTCCCGAATCGAGAAAAACACCGAAAAATCTATTAAGAGAAATACTGAAAATGGACAAACAACCCCCATGCGAGGAAAAAGCATCGCATCGCAAGAAAGTGTGTTCTTTTTAATCCCCGCAACTTTCCAAAACATGCCAGCGGAAAACGTGACATAAAGCGTGTTGAATGACCCCAAAACCTATTATATAGGGTGATTCACGGTGGATGGAACATTAGACGTTTCTGACGAACCAGTAAAGGAATCGTTGCGAAAATTTGGTTGCTTACATAAACGGACATGCTCTACCCATCTAAAATATTTTTAACAATACAGTGATGCCGCTTCCACACAAAAATAATAGTAACTTTGATTTTGCAAATGGAACACCCTATATTTTATTTTATTTTCGAAACACCCATTACTTTTCTTACAATTTAACTCTATTCTACACTTATCTCTTACCGTTTCTAAGATATAAATTAATTTCTGTTTTTTTTGGCCGAAAACTTCACTTTTAAAAATGCTGATAATTTTGAACTCTAAAATACTGAAACCCTGAAATTTGGTAAATAGTTAACTAATACCATAGGGCTCTTTGCCCTACCCTCAAATCTTAGTTGCAATATACAGGGTGGTTAAAAAATACACTTATTCTGGTAACTTGAAAAAGTGACCATAAGTCCTTTTTTTGAAATGTAACACCCTGTATATTATTACGTATTTGAAAAGCTGCTGAAATTTCTCCTAATTCTTGTATATTCATACCTGTACCTAACTAACTCGTTTAACCATTTTTTTGACGTATTAAGCATGATTTGTAATTTTCTATACAATTCAATTTTCATTCGGTTATTAGTAAGTTAGCCATGACAAAAACAATGATGTTGACTTATGTTACTATGGTTGTCGTTTTGACGTTTCATTAAGTTTAGATACAAGATAGTTACAGTACAAGACAGTTTAAAATCATGGAAGAAACCTATACAAATGCAGTTCTTATGAATTTATTTATTTTATTCGGACAATGTGATAGAATTATCACCAGGACATGTATAAAGTTTAACGAAATGTACCCTAATTTACAGCCAATGTATCTCAGAAAATTCATAAGGATCCAGAACAATTTTATTAAATGTTAACTAGTGAAATAATAAAAGACTACTAAAATTTTAACTAATAAAATGCTATTTTAACAAATGTTCAAAACGCTGGCCGTTTACATACAAACACTTTAATATGCGGGTGTTGACTGCATTTGTCGTTGCAGATCTAATTTCGGTTGGGTTTAGATCTCTAAATACTTGAGTGACTCGAAGTAGCAGCTCTTCTTTAGAATTTACGGGTGATTTGTAAACTTTTTCTTTGAACATGCCCCACAAGTAAAAATCCAATGGATTGAGATCGGGTGACCTTGGAGGCCAATTCCAAGGTCCCAAACGTCTTATCCAACGATCGTCAAAAATCCTATCAAGTTCTGCACTAACTTCCCTAGTGCAATGTGCAGGAGCTCCATCAAGTTACAGTTACCAACAGCTTCGATAATCTGCAAGTGGCAGATTATCTACAAAATTTTCGACATCTGTCCTCAAAATATTAACATAGTTTCTCGAATTTAATGACTCCTCGTATATTATATAATTTAATTGATTATCCATTAACATGCAAAAAACATTAAAACTAAATTTTTCTTGAAATCCGGCTTCTTTTGTTACATGCGGGTTTTCTCTGGACCAGAAATGACTATTTCGTCTATTAAAAATCCCTTCCCTTGAAAATTTTCATTCATCGGTCCAAATTATCCTATTTAAAAAATTTGGATCTTCTTAAGTGCGCACCAATATCATTTCACAAAATTGTACTCTCTGTTGAGGATCTTGAGGCTTCATGGCTTGAACTTTTGTAAACTTGTAATCATGCATGTTATGTTTTACTAAAATTCTTTGAACTGATGAATATGTTATACCTAAATCGTATTGAGCACATCGTATTGAAGATTGGGGAAATACATGAAAATATGCCAAAACATTAATCTCGTTGTCTTCGTTAGAAGTCACGGGTCGAGGCAAGTTTCTTGGCGCTTTTAAAGCTGAACCAAAGGCAGTAAAATTGTTCTGGATCCTTATGAATTTTCTGAGATACATTGGCTGTAAATTAGGGTACATTTCGTTAAACTTTATACATGTCCTGGTGATAATTCTATCACATTGTCCAAATAAAATAAATAAATTCATAAGAACTGCATTTGTATAGGTTTCTTCCATGATTTTAAACTGTCTTGTACTGTAACTATCTTGTATCTAAACTTAATGAAATGTCAAAACGATAACCATAGTAACATAAGTCAACATCATTGTTTTTGTCATGGCTAACTTACTAATAACCGAATGAAAATTTTACAAATCATGCTTAATACGTCAAAAAAATGGTTAAACGAGTTAGTTAGGTACAGGTATGAATATACAAGAATTAGGAGAAATTTCAGCAGCTTTTCAAATACGTAATAATATACAGGGTGTTACATTTCAAAAAAAGGACTTATGGTCACTTTTTCAAGTTACCAGAATACGTGTATTTTTTAACCACCCTGTATATTGCAACTAAGATTTGAGGGTAGGGCAAAGAGCCCTATGGTATTAGTTAACTATTTACCAAATTTCAGGGTTTCAGTATTTTAGAGTTCAAAATTATCAGCATTTTTAAAAGTGAAGTTTTCGGCCAAAAAAAACAGAAATTAATTTATATCTTAGAAACGGTAAGAGATAAGTGTAGAATAGAGTTAAATTGTAAGAAAAGTAATGGGTGTTTCGAAAATAAAATAAAATATAGGGTGTTCCATTTGCAAAATCAAAGTTACTATTATTTTTGTGTGGAAGCGGCATCACTGTATTGTTAAAAATATTTTAGATGGGTAGAGCATGTCCGTTTATGTAAGCAACCAAATTTTCGCAACGATTCCTTTACTGGTTCGTCAGAAACGTCTAATGTTCCATCCACCGTGAATCACCCTGTATAGCTTCGATGAATGATCTTAAATTGAGTGATTGGTCAACTTTTGTTTCAGTCTCTGTTCGCTTTTATTTCAGTGTGTGTTAGCTTTTGTTTCAGTGCCACTGGTGCAGAGCTTGGAAATAGAAAATCAAAAGAATTTAATTGAACTAATTGAGAAAAAACTTTTACATTCTAAAAATAGGGGATGTAATATTTAAGTATCAAACTTTCTTTACAATCATCTCAACGATTTTCTGAAAATCCAGGATATTTAAGTGAGGAGGCCGGAGAACGTATGCATTAGAAATTATGCCCTATTGAATAGAGATATAAGAGTTACTTGTGACACGACAATCTAACTTATCGTGGACAATAGGTTGTCACAATGTGCGAACGGTAGCTCTAAATTGCGGAGGCACTAAGCCGTGATTCTAAAACAAATACTTTCACTTTCCTTTTATCGTTGACCTGCCTTTGGACGCCACTTAGCTTAAGACTAAACCAAGAAAAAAGCACAAAACAATTGAAAACCACACAATAAATAAAACTAAGAAAATATTCCCACATTTATTTATCGGTCGTAGGATTTTAAAATAGAAAAGCAGTTATGCAAGTTTGCTTAATAATATTTAAAAGTATAAGTTAACACCAATTTATAAGAAGGAACTTAGCTTTACCAGTAGGGCCCCATTCGAGTCATTGGAAGTAGTTAAGGGCTACTCCAGAAAGGCTTGGTGGACTGACTTCACCATGTGGGCGCAGTTCATACGGTCATCTTGTAGCTTGTCGAGGCCAACTTGAAACTGAAGGTAGCTGTCTAGCTCACCTTTAAAATGTGGGTACTAATAGCTCATGTGTGGTTAGTAATATAACAGCGAAAGTGAAAGCAAAACAAAGCCCCTAAAAATAATTAAAAGAAATTGATGATAAAGTTTAAGAAAGCTTACCTCAAAATGGGGAGTCTAAGGAAGACGTCATACGGAGATGGTTTCTTCCTCCTGGGAAGTTTGGAAAACTAAAGCAACCAACGAATACAAAGGTTACTTCTAATAAAGCAATGACCCCATTGAATCTCTTAAACCGAAGCGGAAGCTGACCTGTAAATTTAAAAGTTGTTGCTAACTTAACCGAATAACCCAAAAAAAGAGGTGTACCTACGACGGTTCAGAACATTACTAGAGACTGAGCTTAACCAGAACCTAATCAAATCAATAAATGGAAGAATGGAACCAATCCAGAAAAACTTTATTACAGAAAACTGTCAAAAGTTGTTAGTAACCGTTGTTAAACTTAACGGAAATGCGGACGGGAATTACATGGTCAATCCTATTTGCCGCGCATTAAAAACTACGTCAACAGAAAGGCAAATACGGCAACGAAGCAGCACCACTAACCACTAACCTCACATATATCGACAGGTTCACTGTACACAAAGGAACTTAGAGGGATGCAAGATATATAAGTTAACAGGCTATAGAACTGAATAAAGAAACAAAATGCATTTTGTGAAAATATGGCAAAAAACAGGTACCTACACTACGTTTAATATCTCTCTAAAATCATTAGTAGCAATTTTGAAATTGCTACATACTATATTATGATTCTCATGGCCCAGAACTAGTATGTATTGCTTGACCCGTATTTTTTAAATACATTACTAAACGGCGATGTTTTTTTTACTATTTCATATTTAATTTTTTTCTTTCTTTAATAAACTTATTTTTATTAAATATGTGCATAAATATTTGCCTCTTTATTATTCAACAGACACAAAAATGGATTTTTTTTTGTATTTATACCACAAAATCTACACATAATTTTTACACCTCATGTTCAAAATTGTTCTCAAAAATTGTTTGAGTTTTGACCAGGTTTCATGGGGGTTGAGCCCACTGCACGTCTGTTTAAATATCGCCGCAATGACAGGTGACACTATATTTGACGTCACATCTGCACTTGATTCAGACAAAAAAATTACCGAAACCTTTTCTATATTGATATTTCACGGAGGCTAAACCATTTCTTGTTTATTATTTATATTAAGTGAACATCTAAGAAAAAGTAAACATCATAAATATTTATTTCAAACACAGTAATAATTATTATATTTTCTCCTTTTATGGGGGTCACATCTTCTCTTTTCAAATACCAACAATAATCACCTACTATGGCTGGATCTCATCGTCCTTGGTACCGAATTTCCATTGTTCTGATATCTTGATGGAGACTTTCACCCTAATCGTCGCTAACAGCACCCAAATTCTCAGGGAAAAATGATAAATGGAGAAAATAAATTTTTAATAACATTCGGCAACCAAGCGATTTGTAGGAGTCTAAAAGTTCATTAACTAGCTTTTCGTAGTTTGCATCCATAGTGTCGCCTAGAAATCCCTTTACTACACTTTCGAATAAGTTTCAAGTCCTGAGTTCTTGCTTGGTGAGCTTTTCTATAAAATTAACATCGTTCATCAATTTTTCAATTTGTGGCCCCATAAAAATGCCTTTTTAATTTGGCGTCACTTAACTAAGAAAAGGTATTTAAATCCTTTACCCTCTTTATTCATAGCCTTCACAGTTACTTAACATTTTGAGATCTCGGTTAATATTCACTCCTTTCCGGTCAAATTTTCGTTACATAATGTTCATTTACTGCACGACTGTTTCACCAAAAAAGACAACAGCAATAGTTTGTAAATTCTCCCTGAAGTCCCACTAAAATTGGCTAACTTTTAAATCTTCACATATCTGCAACTTGTGCTGGTTTTAGCTTATTTTACCTAAATTGATGCGCATATTTACATAAGTTTCTTTCATTGTCACTGAATGAGAAACTAGTTTAGATGGTTTAAATTTCCATTATGTAATAACACGGCTTTTAAACTATATTTCGATGAGTCTATGAACAAGCGCCACTCACAAGGATAGTGCTCGATATTGAGTTCCTACATTAAACCATCGACATCAGTATACGCACGTAACCAATTTTCCATATTGTAAAATGGTGAAAACGCAGCATTTCTTTTCCTAAAAGTCGTAATTTAGGCTAGAAAGTTCCACTCCTTAAGACGGGAACCAAGAAATTCTGACTGTTGCTTGCGGCTTGTTTCAGTTGACATTTTCGTCGTTGAAAAAGCTCTCTCAACTACACAGAACCACTGAATTCGAAACTAAAGAGAAGACTGGATAAAAGAATAAGTGAAATGTTATAAACAATTCATTTCAGGTTTATCTTTAGGTTCTAAAATGAACCCCGCATAAAATTTACTACCTGCCAATATTAAAGTGTGTAATGAGCCCATTAAAAAGTGGTACCTATTAGGGCTTTATAAATATTTTTTCTATTATTAGCATTGCGAAAATAATGAGCTGAACTGTGTTACAAAAATCGTGTCTGCGAGTGTAATTATTTATTCTTAAATAGTAAATGCTCTAAAGATACTGCAGAAACAGATATGAAACATACAATTAAGTAATTTAGTAATTTGTACTTACAAATTTTATGTAAGACCCCTCACTACCTATAATGTATTTTTTAATACACTAATGCTGTTCATCAAATCCCCGAAAATAGTTGCCTACATCCATTCCAATTTAATATCAATATTTCTAAATCACATTCCACCCCGCAATCGCGCGGTTCTTTTGACGGTTCTCAGTTACAATAGGCCCCATTGTGGGTCTCGCCGGTTCGGACCCTTTGGCGGTCCTGAGCCCAAGGCCCACCCTCTGCGCGCCTGGGATTTATGGGTTGACACCTTATATGGTTTCAGGTGACAACAAATCTGTGATCTTTGCGTAATTTAATATAGAGGTGCCTAGTAGTATGTGGTTTAACGCTAGAGTTATATTACGGTTAAATTTAACGCTAAGCATTTAGCAAAATATGAATATTTAACAGAACACTTTTGTTCTACGCTCCAAATTTATTGAATACCTATTTGAAAACGTAATAAGGTCAAGTTTAATCTACAATATTCTTCTTTATAAAAAATTAAGATTCAATATGTGTCTATGTTTTGAAAGATCATTTCTTGTTTAATAACACGGCATCCAAAGTTAACAAAATAATATAGAATTATGGGAAAGCCGAGAAGTCAAATTATTAAAGTTTAATACCTGTCAGTTACGTAGGTGGTTCAGTCATAGTATAAAGTGAAGTTAATTTACAGGCAAGAATGCAAGTTGCCTTTTCTAAAACGGTTTACAGCTGACAAATACATTACTAGAAACCTCCAACCACATATTATTGTGGGGTTATAGGCAATACCTTTTATTAATGCACGATAATACAAGAACACATTTTGCTGGCGTATTTAGCCACTGACCAACTGGAAGCCCAGATCAGACTTTAATCCCATAGAGCTTTTGTAGGATCGAATGGGTAGAAAAGTGACCAATCCCCTCAAAGCCTGGTTGAATTAAGGATCTCGCTCCAGAGGATATTGGCAGAAATAGAGCTGGATTTTATAATAAATTTGATACTGAGTATACCAGAACGGAGCCCAGCAGTAATAACTGGAAGAGAGAAAAATTCGCACCGTTATGGGTGCCGTGAAAATAAAAGAAAACAAACTGTTTTTTATATTCAAGTCTAACAAAAAATTCTACATCGAACTTCATAATATATACTTATAATAGAAGATAAGACAATGGATCAAACATAATATTTAAATACCTTCATTGTTGATTGATAAGAGGCACCTATACACCAAAAATAGTTTGAACACCCTATAAATGCTAATACAGAAAATATTTTTTTCATCTTGGTATTTAAAATAAGTAATATTCATTGAAACTATATTGGTAGTGACTTCTACGTTTGTTAGGCTGAACTTACATGGCGTCTTACATCAAGCGACCTTTATAAAGGACGGTAAGTTCAAATGGGTTTTATTAAGTAACGTGGTTCTATAGAGTAAGAAAGAGGAAACGATCCAAAAAATAATTGGCAGCACGAAACATTTTAAATTTTAAATAGTTCCCGTCTTAATCAATAATCAAGCTTACCACTACTCAAGCTTCGATATTAGGCAGAAAAGTTAAATATTTCGTATCGATCATAATTTTTAACCTACCTAATGAAATGTTGATTTCGAAAACAAGTGATTGGTCGCAATAGTTCTTTTGATAGTATGGCCTTCAAAAGCTCCAGACTAGACATCGATGAATTTTAATTTGTGGGGTAAAATGGATGAAACGCGTCCAGCTACATTAGAAGGTTTAACGGGTAGCATAAGATAAGCATGGGCAGATATTTTTTGTCACGAAATTCGTTGGTTAGGCAAATTTACGAAAAACGCATTAGCATTGAGCTATACGCCCAAAAAAAAATTATTAAGTAATAATGAAAATATATGCTATAAGTGACTATTATAAAAATGAGATACCTTAAATTTGAAAGTTAAATATTATTACTAGCTTAAAATCGTAATTCAGTTAGAACCCGTTTTTTCTGGCTAAAACTAGATTTGATTAAACACTTTTGTTTTAACTGATAAACGCGTTAAAACTAGAATAAATCTCTAAATAATATAGGCAACATGTTATTAATTTTCGTAATAAGGTTTAAAGAAACTATACCGAAAATAAACTTGAATTAAACAAAAAGTTGACAAAAGGTTTGAAATCCGTCATTAAAATAATATTAGACAAATATTTCTATTTATACCATTTTGATACCTACATATCTATTTCTTGTAAATTATTGTAGAAGAATTTATAACAATTAATATTTTAAATCTTTCATTTAAGGGAGGTTTGAACTGGTAAGCACCTTTTAATTAAATTATTACCTTAAGTAGTTTTTTAAATCAAAAATATTTCCTATATCATACATATATTCTAGTTTTAACTAAGAAGGACGGTATTTAATTCAAATTGGGTTCTAAGTGCAATGTATGCCAAAAGGTGCACATAGTTCATTCAAGTAAATACTGTAAGGTAAGCCTATTTTTTTCTTCTTAATAAAATATAAAATTATTTTTAGTGATATATCGTGACAATATGGTGAAGGTAGAATATTAAAATGTTTACTTGGAAACGAGAAGTAGATTTTATAAATAGAAAGAAATTCATTTTGTTCAATGCAAGAAAGCTACATCGAGTAACGCACATAGAAAGATAACAAACTCCGGGGACCACGTTTACGCCAATTATTATTTCTTTCCTACCTAGTGCCGCTTCTACAACTTTCTTTAATAAAATCTTACTTTTGAAGTGTAGGTATGTACCAATATAGTACCAAGATTAAAATCCACACCTAAGTAGTGAGAACGGTTGCCAAGTGTATACCAATCTTTAAAATAAGTTTCGTTTTGGATTGTGCAAGGGCCTAATATTATGGCACTACATTTATGTCATAAAACCTCAATCTCAAGGTAAAAATTTTTGACATAGGTTACCTTTGCACAAGTATCGTACCATAAATGAGCATATACAGGGTGATCACTTAAGGGTACGGAGCGGCTATATCTCGAAAACTATTCATGTTACGATTTAAAGGCAAAAAAATTGTTAACAAATACTGCCAAAAGAATTTGAATAAAAATACTTTTGAGTTCCTAATTGTACCGCTAGGGGTCGTATTTGCTATGGTGTCACAAAAAGTCGTTAAAATCTCCTAACATTTCATATTTAATGTAGGTAAAAAATTTACTTTTTACATTCGTTGTTCCAATATCTACAAATTTTATAATGACAAATTTTCTCTTATTATCATGGCAACGCCATGGTGACCGATAATGATTTAGATATTTTAAACTGATGTAACTTAGGTTTGCGGTAACCGAATATAACATACTAGGGCTTATTTTGAAGGCCTTTTAAAGTTGATTAAGCATGGATTTTAAAAAATTTCTATTTATTTTAATCCTAAGCGGTAGGTGGCGCTGTTGAAAAAAATGCTATACTAGTTCCGATTACTTCATAAATGCAAATAATACCCTACAGATTTTTTTACTTCGTTTGGTAGGTTATTAGTTAAGAAAACGAAATCTGAAATCCGGGGATCGATATCTCTTGTCGTTTTAAAATTATTGCGAAGATAGTAGATGAGTGTCGAGACCGCTTTCATTTAATTATTAAAAAAATAAATAAAGTACTCTAGCTAACTATTGTCTGTTAAAAATTTGATAGAGGCTAGAGGTCTCCATAGAAATGACTATTTTGTAGTCACTTTATTTCTTATTTATAACAAACACGTTTTATGTATTTTTTTAATTTAAAAAATGCATCATAATATTTATTACCCTTAAATGCTGTATTTATAGCGAGGCAGGTCATGGTTTAATAAAATAGGACAAAAGAATAAAAATTCACTTACGCCGAAGTTACATCAGTTTAAAGTATCTAAATTATTAAGGTCACCCTGCCGTTGCCATGGTAATAAGGTAAAAATTGTCATTACAAAATTTGTAGATATTTAAACAAGGAATGTAAAAAGTAAATTTCTTACCTACCTACATTAAATATGAAATGTGAGGAGATTTTAACGACTTTTTGTGACACCATAGCAAATACGATCCCTAGCGGTAAAATTAGGAACTTAAAAGTATTTTTATTCAAATTCTTTTGGCAATATTTGTTAATAATTTGTTTACCTTTAAATCGTAACATGAATAGTTTTTGAGATATAGCCGCTCCGTACCCTTCACTGATCACACTGTATGTAATATTTATACCTAATGATATACATTTTAATGTTGTTATGTATAATTATTACCCAAATTGTAACATTTTCTACTTTTGCAGAGGTACTGAAAAATTCTACTTCATACCCTCCCTCTAATAACAATAAATAATGCAGAAAAATGCATATATTTATATTTAGCCAATTAGAAGTCCCCTTTTTGTTTACGTTACCTATAGCAACGGGACGATTATCGAAATTTTTTTATATTTACATGGAATTATTAAGTGGAAAATTTTTGACATTTTAAATGTAATGTAACATGAAAGTTAAAATTAGTATACCTACATACCCACGGAATTGATTAAATTGAAATTTTTTACCGAATATCTCTGGAGCTTAAATTATTAACAGGAAATTATTCCTTGCTAACGAATATTGTGAAAATATGATAATTTTCAAAATATTCGTTACATCGAAAAAATCCAGTAATAATTTAAGCACTATATTATAAGTGAATATTCCACTCACGTATAAAAAATCCCATAAGGGCAGTGGTATTTTCGAAAACTTACAGCGGATATACAAAATCAAAAACACCAAAATGAAAATACCACTTGTCAGTGTCACTTTGTTGACAAATTTCTATTTATTATTTCAAAGTGGACAAAATGAATGTTTTTGGATTCGTGAAATATTCCTTTAAATACCATGCGTGCTTTAAAACTAACCGGATAATTTTTCACTTATACGTGTTTTCTTTACAAATTTCACTCGTCCTTCAGACTCGTGAAATTAAAGAAAACACGCATTCGTAAAAAATTATCGGTAATTTTAAAGCAATCGTGGTATTACACCCGAATATTCCACTCACGTATAAAAAATCCCATAAGGACAGTGGTATTTTCGAAAACTTACAGCGGATATACAAAATCGAAAACACCAAAATGAAAATACCACTTGTCAGTGTCACTTTGTTGACAAATTTCTATTTATTATTTCGAAGTTGACAAAATGAATGTTTTTGGATTCGTGAAATATTCCTTTAATACCATGCGTGCTTTAAAACTAACCGGATAATTTTTCACTTATACGTGTTTTCTTTACAAATTTAAATTTAAATTTTAATTTTTAATTTAATTTTTAAAATAATTTTTAAAATTTAAAATTAAAAAAAAAATAAAAAATTATCGGTAATTTTAAAGCACTCGTGGTATTACACCCGAAAATTTCATCGATTCTCACACAGATTCTCCCGTCAATGTCAAAATACCAATTATCTAAAACTAAATTATATTAAAGTGTATGTGGTGGTTGCATGAGCAGCATAGCTGAATACCGCCACACCATTAACAATAATGTATTGTAATTTTTTTTATTACCTAATATAAAGGCATTTCGATTTATTTATTTAAACTTTAGGAAGCATTCTCCTAGATCAGTTCCCCGATGTGATAGCTTATTTTACAAACTTTATATCCTTGTTTCAATACTGAAGATGACCTTATCTAAGGTCGAAACATTACCTATAAACTATAATGTTTGGTTGGTTTACTATGATGTAAAGATCACTTTTATCACACCAAACTTTTTATTATTAAAGATATTTGTGGTTTAGTTTAGACAGACTTTTATTCCTACCAATTAAAATTTAAGCACTAAGAGAATGGACTACTTCTTGTTCCTTTAGGTTACTTTTTGCGAGATTGTTTAAAACAATTTTTCATTTTAAAATAATTTTGTTCTTATTGGAGAATCTGTGCGGTTTTAGCTTCCTTTCTAGCTTCTCACATAAGAGCATAATTTTATGAAAGAGTAATTTTGATGTTCCTTGAGGTCTAGTTCCATCTTCTAATTGACGCGGTTGCGGTTCAATCTCTGCTTCAGTATGAGTTACAAGTTTTCACTAACGCTACCCTATAGCATTGATTTTACGAATTATTATAATGGCTACTTCCTGATCTGTTCTGCAGAAAGAAGAGAATACTAAACAGAAAGATCTAAAAACTGCAAGGGATCTAATGTTTTAACCAGGGTATGTCCGCGAGGCGGTGAATACATTAAATAAAAAGCATTCGGACCGTTTTATTCTATATTCGCAAACCATTTATCAACAAGAAAAATACGAAAACCTATTATATATGTAATGCTGGGATTTTCACGAGTTTTACGAAGAACGTGATATTTTATTGAGGGGAAAATTTTTGTACAGCATGAACTTTTCAAGAAATATATCGGTTCAGGCAAACATTAAAATTCTTCTGGTTAGATATTATTATGATATTGTGTATTTTTGATATTTTAGTAAATATAAATAAATAAATAATCATTTATTTGACGACATTTCCGTATACAATACAAATTGTTACAAGTCATAGTTCTGCGTTAGATAAAGAGTTTATACCATATGTCAGACCTAAAAGCCAATTGGGCACTGTTTTCCTTAAGATTTTGAATGTTATTGTGGCTACATAGTAGGGATGTGTCATCCGCATAACAAGAACAACTGTGGGCAGAAAGAAATGAAACCAGGTCATTAATATAGATCACAAAAAGCAGAGGCCCAAGGAGAGGTCCCTGTGAGACTCCACTATGCATTATACGGTTTAGTAGGCATACATGCAACATAGTTTACATTTAAACTACAAGCAATAGTTTAACTATACAGGCTGTCTGGTAAATATAGGGCAATATTTCGCCAACGTACACGGGAGGTCAAAATAATACCAGTATAGTTCATATAATCATTTTTTGTAATGTCTCTCCTAACATAGATACCGAGCCTCAAGATCTACTCACTTGAAGATTAACATTTTGTTTATAAGTCCTTAGCAACTCTGTATATTTAAGTGAAATTTTGTAACTTTGTTCCGCCCATATACATGGTGGCCGCCGAGGTATGCGAGATACTTGGTATATAAATTCCATGACTAATTTTAAGCAAAAATTATTCTATTCACTTTTCCTGAATACCTAACGGTTCTTGAAATATCTTGAAATTGAACTAAATTTCTAGAGGGCTTAGGAAAAATGTGGTTTCTTTTAATAAAAGCATAATGCTATTGCAATTATTAAAGCTGCTTAATGTGACCACCGCCTTGTGCAATACATAACTCAACCCTCATTCGAAGTTGTCGGTCCAAGTTGCAATTCTCCATATTGTTATTCACCTCATAAAACGCTGCATGAATATTCTGAATGAGTTGGTCCCTGTTATTACCACATGAAAAAGTCTAGTGAGTTGAGATTCGGAGATCGCGCTGGCCAAGCATTGAGACCACCACCAAGAACCGTTAGGAATTCAGGCAAAATTAATTGAATAATTTTTGCTTAAAATTAGTCATAGAATTCATATACGAGGTATCGCGCATTTCTCGTCAACATCAATTTATAGAAACACAATAATACTATGAAGTAACTTATTATTTTTACGTACTTATTATTACCAGTTATTATTATAAATTATAAACAAATAAACTTTAGAAATTAATTATGGAGTAATGCTGCAGTGCGTTATCATCAGCAAGCCCATACATGTAATGCATATCTGCAAACTCAGAATTCGTGAAATGGACCATGCTTTTTAATAATATTAATCATTTTAATGAATTAAATACGTAAGAACTAGGCTAGGTAGACAACTGTCAAAACTGTTTATGTTTACAAAACAATATCTGCTACTTACCTTCTAGACACGTTTTTAATCCTTGATTATAAATTTCATAGCAACGCGCAAATGAATGAATTTTATTTTTTTATGCGAAAACCATACATTAAGCGAAACAAAATAAAGGGGCCAGATTTCCTCAGAAAGAAATGAGGATTTCTATAATCTTTAAGAAAAAGCAGTGGCATATCACTTTCCTCTTTAAAACGATTCAGCGCAAATCCCGCACGAACGCCACTGGCAAGAATAAAAAATCATGTTGTAAAGCAGAAAATGCTTTTTGATGCATATAAGATGCGTACTACGTTTCACAAAAATATATAGGGTCATACCAAAGTTATCATAAAAAAAATTTTTCTTAAAATTTTAGCACCCTGTAGTTCAACAGTTAAGACTTTTAGGACATATGTCCAGATGAAGTTTTTTTTTTTCTCAAAATGGGCCCAAGGATAACCTCCTTAAATATTAGTATGTTATTAAGAAACACCCTGTGTAGCAATTTACAATTATTTTGTGACAATAACAATAAGTTATTTATACCCGCTATAAAGTAAAGGGTCATGAGGTGGAAACCTTGTTGCTTCAATTTGGACAATTATATCTTACTAAAGATGATATAAAAATATAAATTTAAAAGCTGTTAAAAAAAAGAAGACAAATTTTGTCACAGTGCATTTTAAAAGATTTATCTTTCTTGAAGCTCAAACATATTTTGTAATATTATTATTAAATTCTAATACGGTGTCGTTGGTATGTATGGAAACGGCCGATTATTTCTTAAAGTAAAACAGTTAGCAGAAAATATTTAAGACAAAAGTTTAAGGGTTGCTAAGGGTCTATTAGAATTTAAAAAAAATAAGTATACAGGATGAGTCAGAAAACCGTAGAGAAACAAAGTTACTTTTTTTTAAACGGAACACCCTATATCTTAGGACATTTTTGGATTTTATATGAAATAACAATTATTTTTTAATAAGTACATTATAAGTATAAACCTAATAGTTTCCGAGATATCGACTTTTGAAAAATTAAATTTTTGAATTTTGACAGCTTCTAGCTTTCTAACGATACGTCTTAGAGTAAAACGGCTTACATGTCCCTATCTTAGTTTTTATTATCTTCCTAAAAGTCCGGTTAATCCGGATGTAACTCAAAAGCCTGAAATACAGTACTTCCGATTTAACCGGAAGTTGATGTTTTTGGGGAGATAATAAGAAAGTAAGATAGGAACATGTAAGCCGTTTCACTCTAAGACGTACCGTTAGAAAGCCAGAATCTGTCAAAATTCAAAAATATCATTTTTCAAAAGTCGATATCTGGGAAACTATTAGGTTTAGACTTATGATGCACTTATTAAAAAATAATGTTATTTCATGTAAAATCCAAAACTATTCTAAGATATAGGGTGTGCCATTTAAAAAAAAGTAACTTTGCTCCTCTACGGTTTTCTGACTCATCCTGTATAATTATTTGTTTCAAATTCTAATAGACCTTAAAAAACCCTAAAACTTTGTCTAAAATATTTCTTGCTAACTGTTATACTTAAGAAATAATCGACCGTTTCCATACATACCAACTACCCTGTATATAAGTACTACATCCAATTTTTAAATATTTATTTATAACCAGAACTTTAGCAAGTCAACCATTCCAACTCTGACACGTTCCGATGGCACTATTGCGGTCAAAGCCCAGGAAAAGCAAACTTACTAGCGGAACTATTCTCTTCATATTCAACGGTTAATTTTCAGGACAAGGACGCGACCGAATATTCCCGCTGTTGAATCAACAATGTCCGAGATTGTTTTTCGGCAGCGCCCTGTTACACAAATCTTGAACGGTCCCGACGAACTGTGCGAGTTCAGCCCATACCCAAAAAAGGCAAGAAGACCTTGTCTTGTATTAAAAGTTATAGGGACGATCATTGACCAAAAATAATTGTTAATGTCCCGGAAAAGCTTCAACAGTATCAGTGATCTCCAATATGGATTTCGTAAGTCTTGATCAACAGGAGACCTCCTCGCCTTTGTAACACATTTTTGGAATAACTCAATAGAATAGTTAGAGCATACGGTGTGTCGGTTCAATTTTGCTGTTCATGGCTGTCAAGCGATGGGCGGATTTCTTTCAGATATAGTCGGAATCCCTCAATGTTCAATATTATTGTCACCCACCCTCTTTCTACTATACATAACTAGCTTTTAGAAAGATTTAAAATCCGATATATAGCTTCGCTAGTGACAGTACACTTGTTTCGTCCTTTACTTTGGATGTTAAATATCGACTGCCAATGCACATCTATATAGGAACGTATATATATATATTGTAGAACAGGGTGATTAATTAGTGCAGATTTGAAGGTTTAAAATGCTTGTTGGCATTCTGATGTCCATTGAAATTTAACATTTTTTCTTGCTAAATTGTTTCTTGGAGCTGCAATTTCTGCGAAGTTTCTAATATATTTATATAATAATTAGCAAATATATAGATTCCCTTTTAACAAAATTTTAGGTAGAGAAGACGAGAGTGACACAGAATCAGAGCCGGGAATTCCTTTAAAGCGAAAGCAAAGGAGATCCCGAACCACATTCTCGGGAGAACAGCTCGAGGCTCTGGAACAAGCTTTTAGCCGAACGCAATATCCGGATGTTTATACAAGGGAGGAGTTGGCGCAGCAAACTGGATTGACAGAGGCTAGGATACAAGTAAGTAGTTAGACGGGGTGTTTAAAGAATTGAGCAGTACACTTATTAAGTAATTTTGATTATTATAAATCCAAAGATTTTATAAGCCCAATTGGTGGTTAGTTTATTACTCCCGAATGAAATGACGTGGATTGTTCTAGTAAATCCGTGTTTATTACTTACATAAACAAAATTTAAGCAATTATCTGATGACACACAACCCAAAAGAAGTACGTCCAGTAATACATGCCAATTCGGTATCGTTTTGGGTTTTCAACAAAACTAGGCACACTACCACGTCTGTCACCAAGCTTCATTAACAAAACAAAAAATATTGTTGAAGAGTCAACATTATTTGTTATTCCGCCTCAATTGGCTACAATCGCTTTAAGTCGTCAAGGCATTCTTATAATTAAGTGATTTAAGTCTTCTTAATCCAAAGCATCTCTTAAATTCGAAAGAACTTGCTTTAGTATCCTAACATCATCAATAGGCGGTTGACGACCGATCACTGCTCTTCCAAGCATGTCGTCCCAGACATGTTTAACACAGGAGAGGGTGGAGATAACAGCTAATGATTTCATTAAATTCTTATTGTTCTAAAACTAACCTGGCTCTATGTAAGCGAGCGTTGTCCTCTAGAAATTTAAAGTTGGGCTCCAAATCCCTACAGTTATCATTCTTAACGATCTCAGAGACATACATTTCACCTGCCATTATACCTTCACAAACATATAACTCCGTTTAGCCTCCGCATAACAAATTTCACTCCACACCGTAGTACCGTCAATGAATATGCTTCCTGGACTGTTCGGTCATTAAGTCTTGAATTTTAAGGTTTCCAGACACCAACTGTACGTCTGCCCGAAGACCAATGCAGTTCTCAGCCGTAAGCATCACGGTATTCCATTTACCGTGCCAGTTTATCCATTTATTGCACCAGTGGCGGCTCGTGGGTGTATAAGGGGGGGAGGCTATAAAATAGCGCCGCAGGCGAAAATTTTTCGCGATTTCAAGGTCATTGGTGCAACGCGTCTTTCGCTGTTATAAAAGAAAATTTAGTTATAAAAAAAAATTGATTATTTTTTTTTTTTTTTTTTTTTTTTAATCAGAATATTTATTTAAATTAAGTAAAAATAAAAAAAAGTGAAGCCAAAACTACGAAGCCAAGCTGAGGTGAGAGGCTGAGGGACCGCGTGCAAATGCCCTAGCTCTATAGCCAGAGAGTAAGGGGGGGTTTTAAATAGGGCGCCACCGTTTTGCAGCCAGGCCAAAACGGAAACCTTCAAGATGGTGCTGGGGCCTCACTCTCAGCTGGACTTCACAACTTAGATAGAAAAAAAAATAAATAAATAAAAGAAAACCACAGGGGGAGCTGTATAAATAAAACGAGGAGAATTAAAATTATTGCTGGCTTTATTCAAAATGAAGAAAAAAATATAAATATATATCGATATATGGGGGTTAGTATTTAACCTAAACTTAGCTGTGACGTAATACAACAGGTTGACAGATAGTAGAATTTATCCGAAGGGAAGAAGACGATAGTGCGTCAGTGGACGTCAACCAGACGTCGGATAGACGAAGACAAGAAGCAAGAAGAAAGAGAAAGAACGGAGAAAGAAAGAACGGAGAAAGAAAGACCCTGTTAAAAAAAAGAAAGCATTAGCTGATGGCTTATTAAATAAAAAAAAATACCTAGTTCCTTTTCCCTTTGTATAATAAATTTATAATAAAGTAGTTAAATTAAAAAGGCAAAACCAACTAATTGAAAATAACCAAAAGGAAAAAGGAACTATATAAAAAAAAATAAAGCAACTATAAAAATGTCAAATTATACGCAAGAATTAAATTTAAATTATTTTGAATTAAATTAAACTTTGAATTAAATTAAACTTCAATTAAATTAAATTTGAATTAGATTAAATTTGAATTAGATTAAATTTGAATTAGATTAAATTTGAATTAAATTTGACTTGAATTAAATTTGAATTTGAATTAAATTAAATTTGAATTAAATTTGAATTTGAAAAATATAAATAAAAATAATTAAAGTCACAAACCAAGTTTTGGTTTGAGATAAAAAAAAATGTATAAAATTATATTCAGGGACTTAATATTGTGATAAAATATTTTAATTAAGCTTGAAGAGCCAAAAACTTAAAATAAAATTAATTTGTTAAGCCAGCACGTACGCCTATGTACTAAGGTTACATCATAAAATAAAAAAAAATAATCGATTATGTACACACATAAGGGAAATATACAACAATATAAAATATAGCACAAGTAATGTCAACATATTAGTTATCAATTAGCAAACCAATCAATTATTTATTAAAGCTAGGACATAATAAAAATAAAAAAAAATAATTATAATAATATAATCAGGATATGCCGCTGTTAAAAGAGCAATACAAACTTAAAAAAAAAAATGTCCATTCAAGAACCATCTTGACAAAATGGTGGATTTATAATAATTATAATCAAAAAAAATAAACGAGATGGTTAACACTCGAACATCTTAAATTTGATCAAATAATTTATTCGATGAGTGAATGTTGTGTAACTACATTGTTTAAGTTACTTCACGTCCGTAGACATTAAAAGATTTAGTCTGCTTGCTAATCTCAACGATAAAGTATGTGTGATTTGATTTTGCCACACTTATTAATATTTTATATTTCGGGCACACCCTGTATGGCAAGAATTAAGATACCATATCACGCTTCAAGCAAACTTGTGCTATATAAAACAAAGAAAACGTTCCAAAATAAGCAGTAAGTTGGACCCCGTTATAAAGGAAAAAATTATAGTTTAAATAAAGTTAATTAAGTTTCAAGGTCAAGATTAATTGCATTTAAACCAAATTGACAGTAAACAGTTAAAAAAAAAATTCTATAGTATAGGTAAAATGGGGTCCACTTATTCGTAAAACAACAAAGAATTTCATTTACTTAGCCAACGAGACCCATTTTACTCAGTCATAACTATAAAAGCACATTTATCTGAACAAAGCATGTGGTGTTAAATTATGGCCATTTAAAAGCAATATACAGGGACAAATATAAAAGAAAAATGAATTATTGAAGTTTAAGTTGCCTAATATTGTTGCCCAAACATATTTCAGAAGAAGAATATTAACCTAGAAAAATTTGAAAAAAAAAATAGATTTGACAGGTTATCATAACAAAGGAATATATTAATTGGATTACCTAATGAAACCCTAGAATAAGTCTCAGATAGTGTATTCCAGGGAGATATGTGATTTAAAATAGGGGGATAATGTAGCCTGCTTCGTCAAAGACAACGAAAACAGAGGCTGTTGACCTTGGGTACGTATTTACTATTTGTATGGTATTTATTGGTATTTGTAGAAGCTATGACAGACCAAACTATTAAACCTGTTAAGGAACTTATTTATGAAGAGTATACAGGGAACCAACATCCTTTTAAAAGGGCAAGGTATGTATTTACTTTATACAGGGAAGCAAACATCGTTTTAAAAGGGCCAAATTCAATTTTTTTAAACGACACAATACAAGTCAGGCTGTGACATAAGGCATTAGATTCTAAGAGTTCTTTTGTGACAAAATCGGATTGTCACATTGGCTTAAAATGAATAGTTAGGAATTCAACCAGCAATATAATTACTTTGAAATACTAGGGTTCACGAGAAAAATATTCAATTTGCAAGGTCAGGGTCAACTTCTCTCAGTGCATCCGCTATTGTGTCTCTATTTTGCTCTACTCTCGTAAGCGCCACAGAATTCTTAATATTATGTTCTTTGGAACTTTCGTGTGATTTTACCGCCCGTGAAAATTTTTTAAAATCAGAATACCCACCCCCTGAACTCCAATTGTTTTTTACGCTGCCTAATAAAATACAAGCCCAACAATATAAGCTTTCCTTATAAATACTTCCGCACAGCCACTTATAGGTTTCGTACCAAGTTACCTGAAAAGCTCTTGAATATTGCTTACCCTGTCTCTTATCGTTAAATATTGCCGAAATTTTTGGTGTCGGACGTTTTGTTTCTCCTTAAAAATAGGTATGAGAGAATAATATCATGAACAGGATTTATATTTTTTTAAAACAATAAAATTTAGCGTTTAATAATTAATAACTTAATAAAGAAATCTTAAAACTTACCGGATCTTGAAAATATAACCTTAATTTCACTTTAAGTCTTTTATAAACAATTTATCGTCGTAAGACAGTCGACTAAATCTATATTTTATCAAGTATTCGACGATATCTTTGCAATTTCGAACATTTATTTCATCATTATTAGCATTAGAGCTTCTACTATATTCGCCAATTTCAGTTACCTCCATTTTTATAATAATATAGAGATAAAATTAATAAATAAACAATAAAATAATAATAACTTACATAAAAGTATGGTTTGTGCACAAAAAAAATCGCTAAAACTCCACACACACAAATAAACAAATAGTTCCGTATACTGTGCCGGCACACCCTACGGAGCTTCCCGCGAAATATTATTTGTGGGCGTTTCTGCCTCCTGGCTATCAGTTTTTCACGTGACAAAAACAACTCGCGTCGTGGTGACGCTCGGTTCTTGCATTAAAACAAGTGGACAATTATGTGTTATCCGTGCTGAAAAATTAAACCGTCGGAAGCTTGCCTCCGTTGATAATAGTCTAGGCGCATATTCGCTGATGCGGGCAGACACCACCTTATAGTACTAAAGCTGAGCGGTAATAACAAAAATATTATATTATAAAGAAAGTGTTTTTCTAGAAGTAGCTAATTCAGAATTTTTGATACACTGAGAATATAAGAATATGAAAGTATCATTTTCAAAAATGAATAAAGTTATCTTTAAAAAAATAAAATGTTATTTCGTAAGTTTTTGTTGGGGAGGCACTGCCTCCCCTGCCTCCCCTGACGAGCCGCCACACACCAAAGCAAACGTTGCAAGGGAGGGCGCGTTATATTCCTAAATCGATGTAGACCTACCTCTTTAGGTCCTGACTCAAAAACGTATAATTTTTTGAAGGATGCTTCCTAATTCCGCTGGGTATTAATCTGTATTCTTGGTTTTTTGTTAATCTCATCTTTGACTGGCATTGAATCAATTGGATACATCAATTTTTGCGCATCTCCATGTAGCAACTAAGTAACTAGATTGGCTTCATCTGTTGTTAAAATTCATATTGTCAAACAAAGAATAATTGCAATTATTACAGACATTAGCAATTACAAATGGTTACGGTTAGGTAATAGTATATTTGATGGACTAACTGAACTGTCCTAAATATTTATGCGAGTTATTACAGAAAACTAGCCTACTACGAACTTGTAGGCTAAATTTACTTGTCAAATAAATACATATTTTTTTCAGGTTTGGTTTTCCAACCGTCGTGCACGTATTAGAAAAAGTACAGGCAGTGCCAGTGCAGGTGGCTTAGGATTTTCCACATTGCCTTTAGCCAATATGGCATGTCAGTATACAGCGGATGCCCAGTACGACTGGAGAAATACCCAGTTTGCAAACTACAATATGTTTCAGGTAAACAAATATCTTGTATCAATAACCTAGAAAAAGTTATATTTTTGTTTTATACATATACAAAACAAAATGTAAAGGTGATGCGACGCACAGTAGTCTCAAATCACGAAAAGTTGGTCAAAAGAGAAAGTTTTGGTTTAATTTCTATGAAAATCAATATAATATGATCTGTGATTTAAAATCAACTCTCAGAATTAACAAAAACAAAATGGCAATAGTGGACTATGTACATAAAAATCTATCGAACTCTGAAACTTGGGGTGGGCAGTGGCTCGTCATATATTTCTACCATTCACCGCTCTGGGTGGAATCAAACGGGCAACCCCAGTTCAACAGGTTCAACTTTCAGATTTGTTAGTCAGATCCTGGTCGCCGATCAATCGAATGGCTCTTCTTTGAATGAAATTCAGCAGTCTCAGGGTATGTTTAGAAGCAGATCTTAAATTTGAATTTTATAGAGTGTCAAAATGTGTTGGGGTGTATAGAGGTTCTTAGTATAGAAGTTCTTAGTTTGAAAACGTATCCCAAGCTTCTGCGAGGCTACCTTAGCAATAACCGCAACGTGACTATGCCAAGACATATGACTATATAAACTGACGCCCAATAAATGAATTGATGAAGCCCAGGGAATCGAGTGTCTCACCCTGATTAATTATCTCTAGTTCTTTTAGTACACAATTTTAACGCAATGTTTATAGCGCACGCACACGCACAATTTAGACAGATTAAAAGAGCAAATTTGTGGCGACATCTAGTTGTTATTGTAGGTCACAAACAATGTCTGGTCGTGAACTTTAATTAGGTGTTTTGAGACTACCGTGTAACGCGTCGTAATTATGCTAGTTAGGTTATTATTGACTACAATTTTGGGGATACCCGGTGTATTGTTATACTACCCTAATAATCATTAATTATACAATTTGTACACGACGCTTGTCATGCATTTTGCTTTCAGCAGACGGCCAGTCCTTATAACCCGAACGACTACGCCCGAGCTGATTATTCGGCAAACTTCGCGGCCAATTACGCATTAGCGCACGCGCAAATTAATCAGGCCCATGCCAGCAATCTCAGCAGATTAAAAGAACAAAACATTGTTGCAAGTAAAGAATTGGATCTGAGCAGTGGACCTACTTTGGCCGCAAGTCACGGGACCCAGCACAATCCTACTGAAAATCATCAATGGACCAAGCACGAAGAGTGGAGTAACACGTCGGCCCAAGACGGCGGATATCCCAGTGAAGCTGCTTTTATGCAGGGTCAATATTTGGCTGCTGGAAGTAGTAAACATTATTGGTCATAACCTATTAGACTTTTAGTTTGTTCAGAAACTTTGCGTCTCTAATGCGTATGAGCCCTTCTTCTAGAACATACTTTCTAAATTACAAAAATATATTGTCTGGATAATATTCAAAACAGTTGTCAACAAAAACCATTTTTTTTCTATATTGATTATAATTTTTTCATTCACGAAGAAATTCAGGAGTCCGGAAACATACCTACCGCATCATAGGCGTTGAATATACCAATTTTTATCCGATAGGATTGCTTGTAATATACAGGGTTCTTGTTATACAGTGTGTCCGCTTAAGTTCTGTATATATGGGAAACTTTTTTAATATTAATTTTACGAAAAAAAGTTACTCTTTATAAAAAGTTCCGCTTACAAAAAAAAAAATATTATACTATTCAAACTGAAGATAGCATGTACAGGGTGATCAAAATGTAAAAGAATCAAAATTGACCCACGAGAAAAGTACCCTTAATTTTAATTTTAGAGCAAAATGGAATAAGAAAATGTTGATTGTCATTAAAAACTATATCTGTTTCTACTCTTAGTAGACTATTATTGAAAACAAATTTGACTTTTTAAAAAATATCATTTTTTGAAATTATTAATAATTAATAATTGTATTTATTATGCAATTCAAGCGAATAAACATTTAGAAATTATTTTTATTCAAAACGTAACCTTTGATTCTTTATCCTTGTTTTGTAGTAATTTTATAACGCATTTAAATAATTGATAGAAACATGATAATTTGTTTTGGAAAAATACAGTTATAATAATAAACATTAAAATATGAACTTAAATAAAAATATTCGTTAACTTTCCCTCACTGTACATTTACCTCGACATATCCTCTCTCCATTTCAGTACATTTAGCCAATCTTGCAGAAAATTCTCTTAAAACATTTGTAATCATGACAGGAGCTATATTTGTAATTGTCTCTCTACTTACCCTCTCTAAATGGTCAACATTTTGAAATGGCCTTTGTAGGTGTACATTCTGTTTTAAGTAGTCCCACAAGAAATAATCGAGGGGCTCAAGTCCGGAGACCTAGCGGGCCAAAAAAGGTTAGAATATCTATCGATAACTTTTCCATTAAAAAGGGTATTTAAGAATTGTCCTACATTCCTCGTACTGTGGCATGGTGCACCATCTTGTTGGTACCATATCCGTAGTCTATAGGGTATGTGAAGTCCATAAATAAAATCAAACAAATAATTCTTTAAAAAATGCAAATTTTGTCAAAAAAAAAGGTCCTATTATTCTATTTTTGTAAATTCCGCACCACACATTTGTTTCAAATGAGTACTGATCACGTGTCTGTAAAGTGAAATTTGGATTACCGTCACTCCACCAACGACAATTTTGTGAACTTACAGTCCCGTTCGAGGTAAAGGTTGCTTCGTCGGTAAAAATTATATCTCTTGTCATAAAAGGGTTATCTTCTAACTCTCCTTGTATTAAAAAACAAAATTCTAAGCGTCGCTCAAAGTCACCTGGCTTCAAGGTAGGTATAAATTTTGGTTTGTAAAGCTGAAATTTGTTTTCATTTAATATTTTTGAAATCGTAGTTTTCCCTACATCATCATTAAAAATATTTGTTCACCTTTTTCGCAATGATTTTTTAGGATCTTCTACTACAGACAACATTACTTGGTTCACAGTTTCATTATTTGCAACCCTTGGTCTACGTTTCTTATTTTAGTTATTTTCCACACTTCCAAAGGTCTTGAATTTAGTCACTATGTTCCCTACTGCTGTAAAAGAAATAATTTTATCAGGATATCTGTAGTTAAAAATGTCGGCAGTTTCCCGATAGGTTTTGTGATTTTCACCAACAATTAAAATTATTTCGATTTTATCTTGCATACTCAATTTTAAGGACATATTTATCTATGTAAATATTCAAACATATGTTTCAGACAAATTATAACATAGCTGACAGTTAAAATTGAAATTCAGGTTGGAAATGGTGGCAAGATAATGGACATGCCATTAAAAATTAGGATTTAAATTTTCAAGTTTATTTTCAATAATAGTCTGCTAAGAGTAGAAACAGATATAATTTTTTATGCCAATCAAAATTTTCTTATTCCATTTTGCTCTAAAATTAAAATTAAGGGTACTTTCTCGTAGGTCAATTTTGATTTTTTTACTTTTTGATAATCCTTAGTAAGCAGAACTTTTTACAAAGAGTAACTTTTTTTCGTAAAATTAATATTAAAAAAGTTTCCCATATATACAGAACTTAAGCGGACACACTGTATATTAAAACAGCCTTTTATATCAGAACGGGCTTTAAGAAACAGAACACAGCTTGTTGTTGAAGTGTATGGAAGTATTCAGAGCTAGAAAGAAATTGCAAAATGTTTCGAATTTGAACAGAATGGCATGTCTCGAAACTATGACTTTCAATACAAAGTTTCATTATTTTCCATCATCAATAGCTTAGTTGGCTTTAAAAAACACTGAAACCTTGTATTACAGATGTCATCGAGACATGCCATTATGTCCAAAGTAGAGCCCTGCACGGGCCGGGTTTTCATCTCGGGCTGCTACGCGGCCCGGCCCGACTCTCGGGTTCGGGTCGGGTCGGGCCACTTAAACAACAAAGGTTCGGGTTTTCGGGCCGCAGTAAATTTCCCCGGGCTTCTCGGGCCGACCGGGCTTTTCGGGCCGACCGATATGATAAATAAAAAATAGTTGTGTTAAAAAGTATTTTTAAGACACTCATTTCTTCTTCGTCTCAACTTTTAAATGCATGTCCTAAAAATGGTGGACTTCTCGGGTCGGGCGGGCTCTTCGGGTCGGGCGGGCTCTTCGGGCCGGGCGGGCTTTACGGCCCGGGCGGGCTTTTCGGGCCGGGCGGGCTCTTCGGGCCGGGTGGGCTTTTCGGGCCGGGCGGGCTTTTTTCGGGCCGCGTCAACGTCTTAGTTGACGGGCCGGGCCGGGTCGGGCCGTGAAATTTCGGCCCGTGCAGGCCTCTAGTCCAAAGTCGCACGTTCAAAACATTTTGTAATTTTTTTTTTAAACGTACAATAATAGCATTTATTTCAGAACGCAATAGCATGGGCATAAGGAGCCTAATTTACTCTAATTTAAGTTCTTAAAGCCAAATAGATAGGTGTACCCATAGCCACGCATTAAAAAAAATGCCATTGGCCATAATTCGTCGTAACTTTTAGTTTGAGGTTTGTAAAGTCTCGTAAAGTTGCTATATTTTACAAGCCACAATATTAAAATTATCAGTATTGGGAAAATCTAAATTAAATATTAAACATGTAGTAATGTAAGACTTAAAAGTAATTGCCTATTTAAAGTGACTAGAACAAAATTGCAAAACAAAAAGGAGAAACGTGTTCTCTAAGCAAAAAATGACTGAAAGGTGTGTTAGCTTAATGATACTATTCTGGATTTCGCGAACGGTAGGTCACAGGTTCGAACCCGGCTTGTTTGTAATTTTTTTAAAATTTAATAATTGTTCATTTATTTTAATTACGTGACCTGATGTTATAAATCAAGCAGATCAGATATTTTGTGTTAAGGAATTTTGATAATGTTGGCACGCTGAATTGATTACATAAAAAAAATAAAGAGGGATTTTCATTTAAAAAAAAATAAGCAGATATCGATTATGGAATCTGTAAACTTGGCACCATTTCAAATATGGGGCATCACCAATTCCCCTGTGTGGTAAATTATCGATACGCTATATTCGGGCGCCTTCGTATTGGCGCCAGGACGACTTACTAATACCTTCTTAGTTTTTATACTTGATTATTGATGTGGGTACTTAAATTAAAATAAAGGTTATTCAAAAATCGTATTTCTCTCCCAGAAACTTATATAATAATAAACATACCTTAAGATCTCAGTTAAAGGCGGCATTGTGAGAAATTCTTGTCTCTTTCACTACAATTATTACAGTTACTAAATGCAAAAACGAGATTACCAAGAATCCAGAACTTTTGAATTTGTTTTATTTATGGACTGCGAGCAAGAGACCACGTCAGCTACAAGTTACATGAGCTTAAATAGTTTAAAATAGTGGATCAACAAGAACTGCATTTTGCATGTTTTTTTATATCGATTGTGCGTGAGTGGTATATCACTTCGTGAAAAGCTTCTTTTACTGCATTCTATAAACTTTATAATTGTGCAACCCGCTACAATACTTTGTTAATTAAATATTCCCAAGCACCAAACCGTCCTTTTTCAAAGTAGTTTATCTTATATAGCTTTTAAAATCTACAATACTGATATATGTAACAAACTCGTTAACATAAGTTTGAACTCATTTAGGACCAAATATCGTAGTTTTTTGCTGGGTAATCATGTTTGAATTATGTTTAAATATATGTAAGATCAATAATTTGTCTTATTACTTAGACTTAAGTAATACTATTAGAATTTAGTACTTATTTTTGATAAAATTCAAACTCTTCTTCATGTATTATACATACCCGGTTAAGCAAACAGCTATTACCTACGCTGATTAGAGAATAAAGACATTTCTATCTATTCATCTATCTACCTATCTATACAGGGTGTTTATTAAACATACGGCAAAAATTGAAGGGGCTATTCCCGGGACTATTTTAAAAATGGTTGTTCCTTTGATGATTTTTGTTAAGCAAGCCAAGTGTTGTTATTTAACTTGCGTCATTCCTCGATTGTAGGTTAATTTCACTGATTCTTTTATTTACTGAGTGAAGGAATTAAACGAGCTTTTCACTGCAGTAATTTGGCGTTTATTTCTCCAAATCACACAAAACTTCTTTAGTACATGATTTTACGATAACATACTACAACATAAACATTCACTACTGACTTCACAACCACATAACTAGTCACTACATTTGTTTAGTACATTTGCTGGGTGCCTTTTTTTTAGGCAATGCTATTTGTTTCAATCCGACGTAGAAAAACCACGTGCGTTTGTTGGCATACGACTCTGCTTTATCTTGGCCCAAAAGTGTAGTGTATACAAAATGAAAAACTATATAATCTGACAGCAAAGTTACGCCTCCGCTGTCACGACGACCAACCAACAATGCACTCTGATAGGCTACACAGCAGCCTTGTTTTCTTTTAACCAATTGGACGGTAATCAACAAACTGTATCATGCTGTGTCACCTTACTGGAGCACTAAAACACCGTCAAAGGGTTTTCGGATATACAAGATTCTAAAAAATATACTCTTAATATAAATGTAGACATTGCTTTTTCCTGGAATAACGGTAGACTAGCCGTTCATTATTTAGGAAATATTGTATGTATTTTAAAAGATGATATTTGCCAGTTTTATGTTTATACCGGTGATAACACTATTCGTTCCGCAAACATTGATACATTTTGCTCCTTTATTAAAATAATATTGAAATCAGATATTTAACAGTAGTATTGATTCTAAAAACATTTGTTGCATTTAATTATATTATTTTTAATGCATTCGGATGATCGTTTCCCCAAAATGTATCGACAATAACATCATTTTATTACCAAAAATTACATGTAAAGTTTCTTAATCTACAAGAACTATTGAAAATAACTTCCTCCAGCTAGGATGCAAAAATCCAATCTTCTCCTTATTAAAGTCGTTCAATGTATAACCGCCCAGTAATAAATTGCCATCAGGAAGCTCGTAAATGAGATGCATGTCTGTCATCTCGGCGTTCGTATAGCTATTAATGATAGAGGACTTCACTAACCAAGGTTTAACTAATAAAGACAGAAAATACACGTGAAACAATAAAATGTCAATCAGTCTCAACAAATTCGACACATACAAAATGATCATTTCGAGACGTATTCAAATAAAATACACGTTTAAACTGATTTTCTTAAAAGATAACAACGCATTTAAAAAAAAAATTATTTTCGGTAAGCCCAGTGTAGTACGCCATACTGTTATTTCGACTACATTAATAATTTGAGAAATATCAAAATTGGTTTTGACGAAAACTTTCCTCGCCTTGTACCTGTAAAACAAAGCGGATTTTCACAAATCATCAAAGGAAACAATATTCATAGAATAGTCCAGGGAATAACCCCTTCAGTTTCTGCCGTACATTGGCTGAATTGGCGCTAACCAGGTTCCAATATATCGGTCCATTTCAGCTTCACCTATATCGCTAGAAGAAAAATCCGACGCCCAAATAACCTGTTCCGCTAAATTTTGTATTTTTTTTAAAGTCTGTTCGCAGATATGATAGAATTTCCATGCAAATCGACAACCCTGTACAATAATATTTTAATGAGTACCCTTGATGCAAAACTTTCTTAATGCATTATAGGTCAAATTGAGAAAACCATAAAAGACCTATTTTAAATAATATTGCAAGTTACCCCATTAATATTTTTATACTTCATTCATTAAAATATCAATTTTTAGAAACCCAAGTGGTTTTAAAATATCGCTAAGAAGTTTGGAGATACCTGAACAAAAGAAATGTACTTGGCGAGTTTTGCACCGAATATTTTCATAAACAGAGTTTTGCATAATTTATAATAGACAAAACAGCAGTACAATATGGTATATAGTTTAAATGCCATTTATTTGCAACAAAAATATTATTATACACTTTTCTTAGATTCACACAGGTAAATCGATATCGCAGGACCTTAGATTGCAACATCCAGCTTCGATGTCTGCATTTTAATCGTTATTAGTGCTTCCTTTTGTATTGCTAACGTTAATAAGATTTGTAACAAACAATTGCCAAGATTGTTTTCCCATATGTCGCCGTAATATTTTGTTAGAAGGAAGATTATTGTAGATTTGTCGCCTTTTAGGTAATAACCAGTAAAAAGTATCTTGGGATTAATGCAAGTCGTTTTTTCCCTCTTTTGGAAACGGATTTTGCCTTGCCCACATCAACGTTGTAATTTGGTTTACCTCAAATGAGACAATTTGTTTTGCCCTTAGTAATATTGAATCTCTTGGCCTTATTAAATTAAAAATGCCAGAATCCTGGAGCTTTTGTATTAATCTTTGCACAACTAAATTTGCTAACGTATTTGCATTCGTTATGTAAAATAAAAATATTATAAACAGCTGAATTAATCCAATATATTAGCGCGCCACTTGCGATTCGTCGCTAAAAGTCACGTGTTTATGATCGCGATGCTAATTGGAGGCGTAGAATCTTGCATGGCTTAACCTAAAGCAAGTTTTGCATCGCATCGTGGAATTCAGAGGTGAATTTCTATGCTGAAAAGGTAGTTTTGCACCAAAATATCCAACTATGTCATCAATGCTATGATAGTAAATACTACAGTGAACTTATGTCATTTTCTTTACATTTGTCGATTGGCGAGTTTTGCATCTAGGTACTCGTTGAAAACGTCAAATTGTCATAAAGGATCTCGTGCCATGAGAACTTTTCATCAGCATAACATAAACCACAATTTCTCAGTTTCAGTCATTTTCTATATGGTTTGTGCGGGGCCCTTTATTTATTCTCAGGGTTTTTCGGGGTTAAGTTACAAAACAACTACAGTGCCTATTTACTTTAATCGGGACAAAATGTTAATAATGGTCGAGAGGTTGCCCGAGCTCTGGATACAGCCTAAAGGAAAGTTATCGTCAATTTGAAAAGATGCCCAAACGATATTTGGGCATTTAAAGAATGACAATTGCAATTCTCCTTTCCATGTCTTTGGGCTTCTAGCTGCCCAGTTTTAAGCTTAGATTGAAGAGTAAAAATAAAGGATAGCTGCAAAAGTTGCGCCTGGTTCTACAACATTACCCTACCTTTTTTAACTATGAGTCTAGAAATAAGCAAACAGCACATTAAAGTTCTAAACTACCTACGCCATGCTGTAAATCTATAATTTTAAATACAGTTTCACATTAAGTAGATATTAATTTTCCAATATTTGCATTTGGCAGAGTTAACAAGTCTTTTAGCTTTCACACTGGGACTCGATTTGGGTCAGTTGTTATTTTTATTAAGTGTGTATGTAACATTTTATTTGTTTTGAAGTAAATCGCAATTTACATGTTAAAATACGAACTTCTCCACATTTTGTTCACACCAATGAGCTTATTTGGTCAAGCCTCAAATTACACTCTTTACCTAAATTTTATGAAGCATTTATAAGGTATGGTCAGCCCTGAAGATTTAAAGTCAAGGTATGGTCAGCCCTGAAGATTTGAAGTCAATCTCCTTGTTTTCGAAATATACAAGATCAAAATCATATAAAACGCTCGCGAGGCTGTGACGTCATTAAGTCCCACAGTTCGTCCGCCTTGAACTTGTGCAACGGTTTTTCTGTGCATATACAAGGGAGACGCGCTTACTGTTTCTTAGTTCAGTTAAAGCAGAAGCTTATTATTACTATTTTTATTAGTATATTCTATATTAAGTAGGAAATGCCATTCAATTAATGAGGTTTAGTCTATAACACACAATATAACCATTTAACGTATTAAATACTTTTTCTCTCGTGTCGACGTCAACTCCGTTACCCAACGACGCATGGCCACATGTCTTCTTAGTCATAAACAGCAAGTAAACGGCTGAGAGCGCGACCCGACTTACTATAGGACTTAGTTACGTCACACAGCGGTTTCCGCGAGTCGATATTCGTAAATTATTTAAATGGCTTTAGAGGCGTCAGAAATCTAAAAGTTTTCACAGTTCGCACTAAAATTAGTCAAATCTTACAGAAAATGCAATAATAAAAAAACATGGTAAAGGACCCTATTGTGTGCATATGCTTTGGCAGAGAGTACCCTATCATTTGCAATAACTATTACACAGTAGTAGCAGACGGTTTCTACAACCAGCCGCTTAACGGGAACAAAAGAGAATGTAACGAACAAGGACCGCCCAAGAGGCTGCTAATTCCCAATCAGTATTTATTTATCTGATTTAATATGATTTAAATAAAAACGTATGGTTTAAAGTTATTTAAATTTTATATAATATTGATTTATGTGTTTTAATACAGTAGGCGCGGATAGCAAAGCGTGGTTGCGTCATGCTGTAATGCACCACCCGGCATTTTCGCTTTTTGGTAATTATTAATTATTCACTACTTATACACAATGGTGTGTAGCAAGTCGTAATACATAATATATATGAAACAATATATAAAAAATTTTGTAGTAGGGCGGAAGTGGGGTGCAGCGGTCGTGCGTGTTGCGTGTCTACCAAACTGCCAAACTCGGCGCAGCGCGGGACTTAGAGATTAAACGACGAAAGACAGAGAGAAACCAGCGAGTAGCACCCCAAATTGGTGACCGACGCCTGAACTGATAAAATTAATTATTTGAGTTAAAAAAATTTGCCGTTGACTCAAATAAATATTTGTTTCCTATTAGCCAAACAAATATGTTTTTGAAAAATACCAAGGGATTATTTGCCTCAATTAGTATCATCTGAATTGATACAAATTACTTTTTATTTGAAATTAATCACTAAATACAAAATTCAAGTAAATATTTATTTCCTTAACACTAACCCAACTTAAATAAGCCGTCTCAACGACTTAAGGTAAATACACTGAAAAAAAAATTTATTTGAATTAAAAAAAAATGGAGTTTATTTAACACGTTAACTGCCATGTGTACCATTTTTGGACACATATGATTTTAAATATGCGCCGTGTGTACCTCTATTGGACACAAATTTAATTACCTTCTCGGCCATGTGTGCCTGTCGAGACCACGACTAGCATTGGTTTTAATGCATGTATCTTTCAGTCTGGCGTAGGACTTCATAATATTAAAATGGCCTGCGATTCCGGACTTTTTTTCATTTTATATACAGGGTGTAAAAAATACATGTTTTATATATGTTGCATTATATTTCAATTATTACAACAAAATAGAACACGGACAAAAGAATTATTCCAGATAAACAAAGAATTAAAGATAACATGTTTTATCGAGTGTTTTACACTACATTTTTTTTTACATGAATGTTTTTGAAAGAAACAGTCCAAACACATAAAAGAAGTTTCATTACATCCTTTGCAGACGTAGGTTACCCTTCTTGCGTTTTTAACAGCATTATTGCGACCGTGCTCTTCGGATTGTTTTTGATAGCAACTCTTACATCTACCCCTTTTGACTGCACCATCTACAGTGTTTTGTGTTAGTGCATGTTCATGTTGTGCATATTCCTGTGATGTTTGTGGGTTGCTGCTCTCAAGAAGCTGCATGCACACATTTTCTTTGAAATTAGTTATTGATGATGTCTCATTGTTAATTTTATTGAATAATAATAATGCATTGACCATTGACGTCCCTGTTATAAGTTCGAATGCGACCTTCCGGTACCATTTGGCACTCTTTCTCACTGAATTTGAATATGCTGCCATTTGGACGGATATATCTACAAATGCTTTAGCATTATTGTAATCTATAATGGCTGAAGGCCTAATTCTGGCTCCCTCTCTATGTGATACTCTTTTCATTTCATCGGTGTGATTTGTCGACAAGGCTAGCACATCTCTTTTGTCATGCCACTTCATGACAACGACATTGTTTTTGTTTTGTTTTGCGCAGATTTCCCCTTTTTTAAGTTTTGCCCCAATCACAGATTTGGGAAGGTTTTTTCGGTTCTTGCAAAAAATGCGAACTAGATGGGTCGGTCTGACCTGAAGTGTTTCTGCAAGATCCACCGATGTATTCCAGTTGTCGGTAAAAAGGGTTCTGCCACTATCAAGCAACGGATTCAACATTTCCAACACTACTTTTTGAGCAACAGGTGGTCCGCCATCAACTCTTTCTTTACCGCAATAGATTTTTGCAGTATATGTATAGCCACCATTTAGACAAATTTTAAAAATCTTGATGCCAAATGTGTGACGCTTTCCTTTCAAATATTGACGGAAGGATAGTCTGCCTCTAAACGGAATCATACTTTCGTCAATACAGAGAGACTCCTCTGGAACCATGCAATGGTGAAAATTTTCATTTAGCAAATCTACAAGACTTTGAACTTTATGGAGTCGGCCACCAGGGGGGCATTCCTCATTATTAGCTAAATGAAACATTCGCAGAAGTAACTCAAAGCGGTTTCAGGGCATATATTTAGATACCTCGTTCTTGTATAATGGTATCCGACGCCAGTAGTCCTTTAGTGATGTGTCCAATTAGTGTACCTACACATGGCCCACGACAATAATTTAACAAAAATATTTTAATGTGGCGCCACGTGTACCATGTAGGGACACAGCACTTTTTTTTTGCAAAAAAAGCGGAAAAAATAATATATCTGCAGTTATCATCCAACTATGACTCAAAATAACCCATTTTTTTAAATAAAAGTGTCATGGCCCATAGGACCCGGTACAAATTTCTGTCATATTTCGCTTGGCAGTTAACGTGTTAAACAAATATTTGTTTCGTATATGCCAAACAATTATTTATTTGAATAAATTCCAATATTTATTTAAACCAGGAATTACTTTTATATTTGAAATAAATAAATATTTATTCAATATGCATGTTTGACTATTAACGATTGACCAAAATGCAAATAATTCATTATTTTACTTAACAACCCTATTAGTTGTACGAAATAATTATTTATTTAATTTTAAAACCGCATTTTGTAACAACAAATAAATAGTTATCTGCAACAAATATTTATTTATTTCGTTTAAAAAATGCATTTTTTATTAACGAATACATCGTTTTTTGGAGTAAATAAACAGTTATTAAAATTCAGTAAATTATATTATTTATTCCAAATAAAAAATATATATAATAATATATAAACATATACAGTGGCAATCATAATATATATCAATAATCTATTTAATATTACATTACTTTCCATGAATTTTCGAATGCCCCTTTTTAATCTGATTGAATCTCCAACAACTTTTTGGGTAAGTATATCAACTTCTGAATCATTCAGGTTTGTTAACAGAGTTGTGTCTTCAATTTTATGTTCTACAAATGAAATTATTTATAAATAAATCTAAATAAAATACATTATTGAGTGATTCCGCCTATACATTGGATTTGACTTAAACTTGATTATTCCCCTAAAATTAAAAACACCATTAAAATAAGTCAAAAATATATCTTATTAAATATTATTGTTAATACAATTAACTATTTCTTGAAAATATAAAAATATTTAAATTAAATAACTTTTGTTACAGGGAAAATATATTTTATTTGTTTATAATAATTACTTATTCCATTAAAATAAGAATTTATTTGATTTAAATAATTTTTATTACAATCAAAGTATTAATATATTTGCGTCAAACAAATAATCATTTCTTTAAAATAGGAATTTATTTCAGTTGAATAATTCTGACTGCAGCTACTTAAACGATAATAAAAAGGAAAAACAATTCGGCCATTTTCAGAATTTTGGTTAAGTACCTGCAGAGCGGTATATTTACCATGGGTATCTACTTTTAGAAGGAAATATACCTATGGTCTACTTAAATCCAAGATACCAACAATGTAAACAAATGCACGCTGTCAGCACATGGCCCTGATGTCTAATCACCGCCATCAGGTATCCGACCAGACGCTAGAATTTACGGCAAGTTTGACGAAAACTTTGCGGGTGGAGATCGCGATGTTTACGTTTGGCCTATTGGATTTGATTATACTTTAGTATACATAACTGTTCGCATTTAAAACAATAAATTACCATGCATACAACAAGAAATCTTTTAGGCATTAGACTAAATGCGAGAACTCCCCAAAACTTTTGTATCCAAGAGTTCCTTAACCAAAACACCACTGATTTCAGGACTCCCAGCAACAATTTATTATACCTACTACCATACGTGAAATTAGACTTACCCTGAAACACAGGCCATAAATGATCTAAATTCCACTCTTTTAACAAGTCTTCCATGTCTATACTTTAATTAATTACATTTTCGCCACTATGACACAGGATAAAATAAATAAGAGTAGTTTCCTAAACTTGTTCTAACTCGACGCGTCGCGCCGCTTTGACCTCGGTCCACGATCTGCGGTAGCAATAGGGAACCTGCCTGCTCTTACCACCACAGGCGGGTAGTGGAAGGGTGTGACGCTTATTAAGCCTAAATATTTATTTATTTTACTTTCGTTGCTCCTTATTTAAATCAAATATTTATTTTTTGATTTCGACGTTCAGTTATTTAAATAAAATAACGAAAACTTTATTGATTTATTTAACCCGTTTAGTTTTATTTAAATAAATAATTATTCATTGTTAATCAATTTTTAAAATCGGTAGGCAAATAAATAGCCGAAAAAATTCAAACAAGGCAAATTGTTTGACTCAACAGAAATATATTTGTTACAAAAAAATATTATTTAATTGAAATAAATATCAATCAAATAAATATTTATTAGGTTATTTTTTCCTTCGTTTTTTCAGTGTAGGTTAAAAGTTAAGTTAACAAAATGTTTATTTGATTGATATTTATATATATTTTATCAAGAACATATTTATTTTACTTTTGTTTTACATGTATTTGCCGTAACAACAACGTTATTTAATTAAACAATTTAAGCGATTTGATTTAAATAAACCGGTAATTTCCATCAAAGTGATTGTTTTCTTATTCAAGTACATAATTGTTTAACTTGTCTTTTATATTTATTTAGACCAAGTATAAATTTATTTGGTTTAAATACCTTTTTTAAATTTCGAATAGATCAGAATGTTCATTCAAATCAGTTCTTATTTTATCCAAGTACGTGTTTATACAGACGTCACATAAAAATAAGAAATATTGAAATGTTGCTATTGAATATGGTTTAATCAGTACCTATACCATAATAATCACAAACCTTATCAAATTGTTTATAGTGTTCAAATAATAAGGCAAAGCAACAGAAAAAACACATTTTTGACGAAAATAAAGGTTATGACAAATTATGCGCACGCGCACAACGATTTTTACATAAAAAATAACATAAAATTTAAAAGATAACCATCTCTTATTTTATTTCTTATTTTTATGTTATGTTATGTGTTTCTATAAACGTCTTATGGTAGATCTGTAGATTCAACTCTTATTTTATTTTTATGTTATGTTATCTTGCTGTATAAACCCACCATTAGTTGTTGTTCCCCGTTCCCCTTAAAATATACGTCAATAAAACATTATAGAGAAGTTAATAACTTTGATAAAAAATTAAATAAAGGCAAATTTGCAAATTATAGGTACAATAATTATTAATATTATATTAATTATATTATATTTTTTACGTTAGGAGTGATAGGTATTGAATTATGGTGAAAATTGAGAAAAACTATCTTATTCGTAACCTAGGTAGCCATGATTTATAAATACCTGGCTACATTTTTCTAAAAAGATTTTGTTTTCGAAATTTCAAATTAGGTATTACAAGTATCTTTTCTTTGCCTCTTATCTTACTTTTTTAACTCGTTTCATGCGTAACTAAAATATTCAAATATAGTTTCCTACCTTGAAAAGTATCTACCAGATGGGATATACCCCTCGATATACCCCAATCTTCTAAATACTTATTCATATTACGTTTATTTTTGATGAAACCACTAACTTCTGTGCCACTAACAAAGAATATTTCACTCTCACTCATAAATTTCTACAAGACAAAATCGAACACCAATAACCTAAAACGCGATGATGTTTTATCAGGCCACTTTTGTATAACCAATCAAATTACTCAAAGCCCAAAGTAGGCGACAGGAGTTCATTTAAATACTTAATTATTTGTTTGGTTGACCAAATTGTTTGAAAAGCTGGGCAATGAATGATTTAAATTAAAGTTAAAGGTATTTAGTTCTTAACTTGAAATGTACTTCGATTAAATAATTAGTTATTTGTAAATATTCGGTTGTATTATATTAAGGATTTAATGCAAATACATAATTATTTAGTTTAAATGACCTAGACATTTAAATAGTTCTCTATTGGGTGATTTAACTAGCGATTAACGGGATTTAGTTCCTAAATAAAAATTAGTTCAATTAAATAATTAGTTATTTAGATTTTGTTATTTTAGTGGTTTTTTGGTAAGATATTTGTTTGAAGGATTCTATGATTTGACACAAATCCACCAGCAGTCAAATAATTCTGCAAATAAAACGAAATACTCTCATTTATTTCAGTTAAATAAAACTTAGTTAGCTAAAATCACATTTATTTATTACCAATAATTATTCACCAAATAAATCAGATTATTTGATTAAGGGAGCACAGTTTTATCAGTGTGGAGACACTTTCCCGCGACGTCAAGGGAACAGAGTCTAAGATAGGACTGGGTTAATCTAATAATTTATTTGTGTTCGAATAGTTTTAACATAAATAAAAGCTGCAATAATTATGATGGCCATCATTTAATCGAGGCCCCGGTGCCCCTAGTGACAATATACTAATCCGCGGAATAAAAACTGTTATCTGTTAAGTATCGCTTAATATGGTTCCTGAATCTAATCCCATCGAGTGCCCGACAGCGTCCTGGGATCTTATTATATAAGTGAAAATTTAAAGAATATTTCCTTGATTTGTTTAATTTGAATTGCTGAGTAAGAATTCTATCCGAACCGCGCGTGTTATAGTTATGTAAATCCAAATGTATGGCCGGGTCATGTCGGCGGGAGTGAACCTCCAATACGATCTGAAAGACATAGATACAGGGTAGCGGCATTATACCAAATCGCTTGAATAAAGGCTGACAGTGATCCCTATATCCTGCATTTGCCAATAGTCTTATTGTCCATTTTTGCAATCTAAATATTTGTATAGCATTTGATAAGTTTCCCCACAGTACAGCACCATAAACAACATGTGAATGAAGAAGTCCAAAATAGAGTGATTTTAGAATATTAAAAGTCACAAATCTACGCAGGTTCCTAAGAAGCGTACTTAACGGTTTATGCCCCAGTTCATTTAGATGAGGAGTCCGGGATAATGAGCTATCACTAGTGATACCCAACAACCTACTTTCTTCCTTGTTATTATTTAGCATTCGGGTACTGGAAACTAGCAAATTTTAAATCTTGTCCTTGCTAAGTTGTAAATATTGGCAGAGAACCAATATTCCGCACTTCTTACAAGGTGCTGGGACGCTTCACTCGGACTCTTCAGACTATAGGCCGCAGTGATAAAGGTGGTATCGTCGGCATATAGGGTAAGTTTACAGTTTTGTTTCATGCATTAGCATAAATCATTTATATATATTGTAAATAAAAGGGGTCTAAGAATGGACCCCTGCGAGACTTCATATTTGACATGACGTAAGTCAGATCTAACCACTTCGAGTTCTACGAACTGCCGTCGGTCAGTCAATAAGCTTCAAGGGTATTCCTCTCGCCCAGTAGTGTTCCAGCTTTTGAAGCAGTAGGTTGTAAGAGACACAGTCGAAAACCTTAGTCAGATCACACATAGTTATTGAAGAGTGTTTCCCAGACTCCAAACCCTCAACTATGTTACTCACAAACTCCAATACGGCGCCCAGAGTGGATCTCCTAGCTTTGAAATAATATTAAGGGTCATGAAACAAGTCGTTATCTTTAAATAGTTATTATGCCTGCGCTTAAATAGGGCTTTAAGACTTTGGCAAATATTACTACTATAGCTATTGGTCGATAGTTTTCAACGAGTCTGGAGTTACCTTTTTTAATATTGGCGTTATTTTGGCCACTTTTAAAACATCCAGAAAAACACCAGCCAAAAAGCTTGTACTTATTAATTCAACGAATGGTTCAATCAGGTAATCCATGGTCTCCTAAAGCAGTCGATCATTTGGGGTATAAGCATCCATCACTGAAGAGCTCTTAAGAATTTTAATTCATAATTTCACTTCTTCCACGCCGACTGCGTAAAGAAAAAAGTTATGATTAACTGTTGGCGTATACCTTAGAGCAGCGGTTCTCAAACTTTTTTGGTGACGGAACCCTTTTGGGAAGCAAAATACTTGATGGAACCCTACAATAAAACAATAGTTTTTAAAAGTGTATTCTTTATTAATAAGCATAATAAAAGTACAATGTAACAGTTACTAATTATTACTTACTTTACCACATGGCAAGTACAATAATAGAAGATATTAAAAAAGAAAAAATCTAACTAATGGGAGGTATGAAACTGTTTTTTATTTTTCATCAATTGGTTGATATCAGGTTTGATAGAAGACAGTTGAAGTCTCATATCAGGTTCGGCGTCCAGTCTATTGCGATATTTTGTTTTCGTGGCTGCATAGGTTGAGAATCCTGTTTCGCACAAATATGTTGTTGGGAACGGGAGAAGAATATTCAGAGCCATTTTGCCAAGCATTGGATATTCATCACGGATTCTGCACCAAAAATCGTTGAGAGGCGTCGTTTTGAACAGTGACTCCATACTTGTGTCTGATGACATTTCTAAAAGAGATTCATATATCTCGTTTGACATACTTTCGGGCTTTTCCAAGTTGGGCAAAAAAGGATTATGAATCCATGAATTCAGTTTCATTTTTGTATTCTGTTCTTCGGGAAAATACTTTTCAAAAGATGCGCGCATCGAACTGAGATATTGGACCAATTCTTCAAACACATCATCTTGAAACATTTCTGAGTCGTTATCGCTAACAAACTCACTGAGTGACGTAAAGCTTTCTATTTCTTTCTTACCAACGCAAATAATCCAAAAATCTAATTTTCTTTCGAAGGCAGTTATTTTATTATTGGCCTGAAACACTGTTGTCTGTTTACCTTGCAATGATAAATTCAATTCGTTCAGTTTTTGAAAGATATCCGCCATAAAAGACAATCGGAACAACCAAGTTTTATCATACAAACGGTCCTTCAAATTAAAAGAAGTATCTGCTGAAAGAAACATTTGTAACTCGGCTCTAAGTTCAAATAGCCTTGTTAAAGTTTTACCCCGAGACAGCCATCGCACTTCTGTATGGAGCAGCAGTGTTTTATGTTTGCTGCCATAATCTTCACACAATAATGAGAACAATCGGGATTGTAGTGGTCGTGATTTGATAAAATTAATTATTTTTACCGCTTCATCCATAACTAATTTTAGATTTGACGGCATTTGCTTCATCGCAAGTGCTTGTCTATGCAGAATACAATGGCTGGAACTACAATTAGGCGCTTTATTTTTTATTCGTGACACTGCTCCTGCTGTTTTACCTGTCATCGCCTTGGCCCTATCTGTACAAATGTCAATGCAATTGTTCCAACTGAGATTATTTTCTTCAAAAAATATATTTATTTTATTAAAAATTTCTTCCCCGGTAGTGTTTGTGAGCAGCGGTGAACACATAAGCATGTCTTCTTCAAAAGAACTTTCATATGGATATCTCACGATAACCAGCAAGATAGCCAAACCAGCGACATCAGTTGACTCGTCCATTTGCAAGGCGAATCGTGTTTTTTGTAGACGTGTAACTAGTTCTTGTTTGACGTAGCTTGCCAGATCATGGATTCGCCGTGAAACAGTATCGTTTGATAGCGGCACAGTAGAAAGATGCTTTGCAGATTTTTCATCGAGCATACATTTTGTTATGTCTAATACACATGGCTTTATTAAATTCTCAGCGATAGTGTGCGCTTCACCTGCTTGTGCAATGCGATAGCTAACTAAATATGATGCCTCCGTGGCCTTTTCGTTGATAGTTCTTGTTACATGCATCATATTTTTTTGACTTTCCAATAACTGATCTTTTTTACGAACAAAAAATTCTTTATTCTTGTCTTTAGACTCGGGGTGTACAGTTTGTAAATGTCGGCGCAATTTGGCAGGTGCCATGGAACTATTAGGAAGCAGTTTACTACATAGCATGCAGAGAGGTGAGCCGTTGGAATCAACAAATCCGAAACTGATATATGATTCATCATACTTCCTTTTTTTCGTCTTTGAAACCGTCGAGCTTGACGTCGTGGCATCATCGTCTGGATCGGTGATTGCTATATTCTCCGCGCGTACTGCTTTTGAACATTCAGCGTCATTACAAGATGTTGTTGCAACACGTTTAACACCTTTAAGCCAACGTTCCATTCTTCTTTATTTATAATGTTACACGTCAGGATGGTGGGGTCTAAATAATGCACAATCGTTACTGCGTATAAGAGACTAAGTTTAGTACAATGAAGAAATGTATAAAACTGAGACAACAGAATACAGCAGGCAGTAGAACAATGAACACTAGTTTCTCGCTAGCTAGCTTGTAAGTAGGTAGGTAGGAACTTATCGCTTCGAACGCTAATCGTCAACTGACTGACGAGAGCGCCTTTGATAAACAAAAAGCAAAAATAAAAAGAGAAATATAAAAATTGCGTTGTAAACAATTCAGAGGCGGCTTTTATCAAAGGGACTGCGCGCTCACAAGTATACAAGTATACATGTTGATACCAAACTTATGAGATATTGTACCAGCTATTGTAACACATGTTTATACAAATACAAATAAATAAATAAATATACCTACGCGCGGCCGCGGAGTCAAAACGTTCGACCAGAGAGAGGTGCTTTGATTTTTTTTCTAAATTCTTGAGGAACCCCTACAGAGGTATCGCGGAACCCTAGGGTTCCGCGGAACACACTTAGAGTATAGCTGCCTTAGAGGATCATTTGCTTTTTCGTATTAGCGTGCGGAATGTTTTTAATATTATTTTGAGAAACCGAGTTGAAGTAATCTTTAAAATCTTCTGTACTATTTGTTTTGTCTACTCTGATTACTCCTTTTCTATTACATTCATAATTTTTAAGGGTACAGCCATCCTTGGCTTATTTTTTGAATTTAGAATGTAGTTATTATAAGCTTGCTTTTTATAAAATATTTTGGAATTTCTGTAATCAGTCCTTAAGTAGCTATATACACACCAGTTCTCAGGATCATTCTTAACATAACATATAATTTTTACTGTTGACAGTAAATTTCTCCTTTGGGGCAGATCCTGGTTAAACCATTGTATGGTTGTATTGATGATTTAACATGATATAAAGTGATTTGCCATCATCTAAAGTGAATTTAAGACGTACCAATTTTTGAAAAATATTAAAGTACTTTCATATGTCTAAGAAATAAAGTTTATAAGCCATAAACAAAAACAAAACTGAATCATAGCGGTATAGACAAATTTCGAAAGACGGTTGTGCAGCTGCTTATCAGGTTTCAATCAAACGGTTTATTTTTCGGACCGAGAACATATTGAATAAAGCAACTATTTCTATGCCAACGTAGTAAAATTTTGCTTATTTTAATGAGACCTATACATGGTTTCCGTTAGTTAATGGTACGCAGCGAAACCACATATTATTTTAAACTACACCAAAAGCTCACTACAACCGGCGAGATACAAATTGTCAAAGTTAAAAGTTTTTTATTTTTTTTTTATATAACTTTCGAAAAGAACCAACGTGCCCCAAACTTGGTTTTTGGCGATATTTTTAGAAGGAAAATTTAAATATCTTAAAATATAGAGCGTTCTCTGCGATAATATTTTTACGTTTAAAAGATTATTAACAATTGTTTGCCCTGCAATATATTCAGGCTTTGTTGAAAAGGATTATTTTTATATTTCAGCATTGAGACTTAGTTATTTGTTGTTAAAACAAATATTAGTAAAAATTTCAGAACCGATTATTTTACAAAATGGCTTGAAATCGAAGAGAAAACATCAGTAACGTAGTAAAACAGTATTTTAATTATTAATTTTATGGAAGTAGTCCATCTCACAGTGGAGTAATATTTTATTTATGGAATAAAACTCAAAGTCTGCTCCACTAATTTAATAAAATAAATTCATATTATATGCCCATACATGTTTCGAAGGCATGAACCTTCATCCTCAGTGGGTAATTACTAAGATGTAATAAAATATGAAGAGACCAATGACATTGTTACATTGTAAACTTATGTTGCAGAAAATTTTTTTAAATTTTTATAAGGAAACATATTGACGTAAATTAATCAACTAATGCATTATAACTAATAGTAATAAAAGGTTTTTTAAAAAATTATGTTTTTTTTATTAATCTAATGCATTAGTTAATTAATTTACGTCAATATGTTTCCTTATAAAAACTAAAAAAATTTTTCTGCAACATAAGTTTACAATGTAACAATGTCATTGGTCTCTTCATATTTTATTACATCTTAATAATTACCCACTGAGGATGAAGGTTTATGCCTTCGAAACATGTATGGGCATATAATATGAATTTATTTTATTAAATTAGTGGAGCAGACTTTGAGTTTTATTCCATAAATTTTAATTATTACTTGAAAACGGTTTGTCCTACCAGAAAACTCAAGAAAGTTTTCTTTTAAGAAATTACTGTCGATTAAGGGCAAATAAGTATTTTGAAATATACCAGTGGCGTCCTGTTTCTTTAATCGAGATTTTTTAATTTTTTGCTGTCGCGCACGCCATGGTCAAAACTTTTTTAATTACTTAATTAATATTTAAATACCCGTGATCAATGTAATATCTTAAATCGTTTTCAAGCTATTAAGCATACAATTTTGATTTAAAGCGCCCCACAGGAAAAAATCTAGATACGTTAAATCGGGAGATCTTGCTGGCCAAATAACGGGTGCATCGTTGCCTTTCGATTCATCTATTAGGCTATGTTCCATTTATGAATCTTCGAACATTAATAGTAAAGTAGGGTGGCGGTCCGTCGTGCATAAATCACATTTCGGGACGAAGTTGTAATAAAAAATCATCCAATAAATCGGGTAAAGTGTTTTGCAAGAAGAGTAGATACCTATCCCCATTTAACCGATTTGGCATAAGGTACAACTTATTCAATAATAAAATTATCAATCATACCTGCCTAAATATTAATTCTAAATTATTGCTGAAAATGTTTCTCTCTGATGGCATAAAGATTTTTATCGCTATACACCACCTATTCGTTATGTACATTTCTAATTCCCGATCTCGTGAACGCAGCTTCGTCCGTAAATAAAATTTTCTTATAAAAGGTTGCATTTGGTATTATTTCGATAAAACGACAAAATGTCAGTCGACTTTCAGGATTCATTGGCAAAAGATTTTTCACCTGTTGCACATGTAACGGATGGAGTAACTACTGTCGTAGAATATTATTAATGGTATTTTTGGAAACCGCCAATTCGAACCCCAAGCGTCTACAGCTTAATTTGGGATCATCTTCAATTTTGTTTAAAACTACCTCTTCGAGCTACGGAGTCCTAATTGTAGATTGACGTCCTTGATTAACATTATTTCCATTAAACTACCCGTTCCCTAAGTTGCCTTTCAATATCCGCAAAAGTTTGATGGCTCGTAATTCTGAAGTCTAGATATTTGTCACGATATACTCTGACACTCATACGTCCGTTTCTCTCACATAATCCATATACTAGAAGCATGTCAACCTTCTCAACGATAGAATATGTTTCATTTTAAAGGACCAATAATTATTCAATTTACAATAAACTCATCTCCGCTCAACACCAACAACAAGTAAACATTATCGGTATGTCAGATTTATTTTACTGTTGCCTAGTAAACAATTTCTGTCATCGTTCAAAATAGCAGCAAGGAAGAGAAACTGCATGTCCGGTGAATATTTTATAAGAAACGAAGAAGTTTTAAAATGAAGTCAGCTAGTGTCAGAGAAACTATTGAAGTCATTTATACAGGGGGTAACAAGAGTACAAGTCTCTGTTTACGAATCACGCCCCATTTTTAAATTTCCAGGCATAAAAAAATCGCGTTTGCGTCAAAACACAGCAATAGTAGTAGTAAGTTCTAGTCATGAAATTAGTGAAAATCGATAAAGGCGTTTATAAATTATTTCGAAAAATTCATTTCAGAACTTTAGCTCCCTGTAGCGGCAAAACAAAGCAACATTGTGTATAGGTAAGTTTACCTAGATCGCATTATTTTTGGTTAAGGAATTTGAGGTTTAGCGAAGTACAGTCATTTCGGGGACACTCTGTATATCCTTATTTTTCTTATATTGAATTTTGAAACCCTCATTAAAGTATTTTCCTTTTTTTCTGAAACAACCTCTATCATCTCCACCTAGTTGTAGTAAATACCCAACAAACATTTGTTGGTTAATTTGAAGGGTACCCTAATAATACGGAACTTTCATTATTTTTAATTTAAATAGCGCACTGCCTAATGTAAATGTTAAATATTATTAAATGTTATTAAACGGTTACTCGGAAGTGATATCTTCAAACTGTACCTTTAAAACTATTAGTAATATTTTTATTCAAAATATAAATGCTCTAAACTACTCTAAAGCACAAACATTTGTAACATTTAAATATCAGCAAATGCCACGGACAGCGCCACCTAAAATCTACTTGACAATCCTTTCAGAAATTTTCCGTCCTAGAAAACCGCTATATAATACAGGGTAATTCATTTAGGTAGTGTATTAGACGTTTATGGTGGGCCAGTCAACGAGCCGCTCCAAAAACTTTGTATGTATATCAAATTTTATTTAACCACGTTTCTTGTTTCCAAATACATCTTAAAATTTTAAAAATATCTTTAAACTTTTAACACTCTGTATGAAGTTAAGTTGGGTTAAATATATTTAAATACATTTACTGAAAAACTAGTTTTATATATTGTGTGGAGCCCTGTAGTTTTTCCCCAAAAGAGTTTTTGAAACACAAATTCTTGATTAGTGGAATTTATAAAACAACGAAATTTGTAATACTATTTATTTTATTGTATATAAATTTTAATAATATGTAGAAGAAATTGTATTACGCAGATTTAATGTGAAGTGTTATTAATAGGCTTACGATTGCTTATGATTTTTCGTGTATAAAAAATTAAATTAGGAAAGCTGATTAAATCGTGAATCCAGTGGTGTAACCATTTTTTTAAGATACTTAATTTGCTAGTTTTACGAAAATACCTGTGCACTAAAATGTAGGTATATTCATGTTTAGTTATGGTGTGGTAATGCGCCTAAATCTGGTTCACGAAGACTGTGTGTCAAAATACATTTGAAATGTTTAAATAAATGGAATATCTAAGAATAGGGAAGCCCATTAGTTTTATCTATGCCATACTTTTAAAATCAGGTAACAGTTGGTTATCCATAATAAATATCGAAATATTTTCAAATGTTGAAACTAAACAATACATCTAACTTAACTTCTTCTAACAGTACTCAGGCCCAGAGACTTTTCCTGACATATATATTTATTATAAATAGTAAGCGTATAATTTTATTTTGTGAGAAGTTCATTTTTTCCCAGTTAAAGAAAATAAACTATAAAGTAACACTTATCTCATACAGCATTTTTTTAAAACTCAATTAAAGAGAAATTCTTAAAATTAGCAAAAATTAAAAAAATTTTGAAAGTAAATCCAAAGAAATTGAAAAGTTTGAGTTGTATATGACTTTGTTTTGATATGGTAACCGATACCCTAAAAGCACTTTATTCTTAACTTGAACTAAATAAACTTCGACAAGGTTATAGGGTCTGACGAATAGGAAGGGACCTCAGTGTTATTTTAATACAAAACGCAAATAAATATTTTTAAATGTAGCTATGTGGCAACATCTCGTGGCAATCGGGCGTATCCATCCAATGTCACCACATGGCTACATTTCACAATATTCACTTGAACATAATGTTTTCTAAAACGCTAACATGTAGACAAATCTAAAAATTATATACTCGCCAAACTTCATCAAATCAACGATGTCATTTTTTAGAATTTTCGGATTGACGCAGATCGAATATTTTCTTGGTGCACATTAGAACACGCTAGTAATTTTCAGTTTATGCATATTTATTTGTTGTGTTTACATTTTAGTGTATAATTTTATTTCGCTTTGACATGCAGTCTTTCCAAAAATTTAATTATTTTAGTGAGTTTAACAAGATGTTAAAGCCGGCTACGGACGATAAGCGAGAATATAATATATATTATAGCTCGGCAGTGAGCTATCATATTATATTATATTATTACTGCAGCGGACTAGAATATATATATTTTTTATTTTTTAAAATAGTAGACTGATCCAGTGAACTATATGGTATAGGTGCGAAAATGGCGAAAGTGAAGTTTAATGACTCGTTATTGCTAGATACCATTGATAGCTCATCAGAAGATGAATCAGATGCTGAAAGCGACAATATATTAGCAATTATGGTTAGTAACCAAAAAGAAACACGAAGATTCTGGTTATCTAACCACATCTTATCAAAACACGTCAAAACATGTAAACAACGCCGGTTTGCTTTCTTGGCGGGCAGCGCGACGCAAGAGGGGGGAAATATGTATCCTAAAAATCGCTCGGAAAGCATATTCGTTCTGACATGAAATATATCGCTTGGTATAGTCGGGATATAGATATATATTATAGCATCAATGCGCGGCGACTTGCACTTCTTAATGTAAAGCGATATTTTTATAATAGGTGAGCTATAATATATATTATATTATAGCTCATCGTCCGTAGCCGGCTTAAAACAATATGAAAGATACAACAAACACACATTTAAGCCGGCTACGGACGATGAGCTATAATATAATATATATTATAGCTCACATTTTATAAAAATATCGCTTTGCATTAAGAAGTGCAAGTCGCCGCGCATTGATGCTATAATATATATCTATATCCCGACTATACCAAGCGATATATTTCATGTCAGAACGAATGTGCTTTCCGAGCGATTTTTAGGATATATATTTCCCCCCTCTTGCGTCGCGCTGCCCGCCAAGAAAGCAAACCGGCGTTATTTACATGTTTTGACGTGTTTTGATAAGATGTGGTTAGATAACCAGATCTTGGTGTTTCTTTTTGGTTACTAATCATAATTGCTAATAGATTGTCGCTTTCAGCATCTGATTCATCTTCTGATGAGCTATCAATGGAATCTAGCAATAACGAGTCATTAAACTTCACTTTCGCCATTTTTGCACCTATACCATATAGTTCTCTGAATCAGTCTACTATTTTGAAAAATAAAAAATATATATATTCTAGTCCGCTGCAGTAATAATATAATATAATATTATAGCTCACTGCCGAGCTATAATATATATTATATTATCGCTCATCGTCAGTAGCCGCCTTTGGGCCATCCGCACACGGATCGACTAGTTGGCAACCCGTGTTTCAAACTGGTTAAATACCCAACTGGTTGGTGACGTTAACCGTGTGCGGATGTAGAGGTCAGCACACGGGTCGACCAAAACGGGATCGATTTTAAACTAATTTCTAATTGGTCGCGTGAGATTATTCTTGCAGATATAGTTTCACGCAATTGTTGACAAAATGAGGGATCAAAAAATGAATGAACATTTCTTCCAGAGGTAGACGTTTTCGTACTCTGCGCTATTGATAAATAGGCAATTACCTCTTTATCATCTAAACCACTACTTGACATATTGCCAAAACTAGTTTTGGAAGTAGTTTTAAAACTATAAACTATGGAAATACATAACAGACTGATCTAAAATCAGTTCCGCTCGTGTGCACACAGATGATTCATTCTGATTGCACACCGGTTGTGCATGTGACTATTGTGGAACCAGTTTGCAAACCAGTCGATCCGTGTGTGAATGGCCTAAAGGCAGCAGAATGGCTGAAATTATGATTAAGTTGGAATTAAATAAATACCTTTAATATATCGAATATGATAAATATTTTGCGTTCATGGTTGTATCGTGAGAACTCGTAAAAAATACCTGCGTATAACAAGGTGGTGATTGCACATGTGAAATTGTAATTAGTGAGTTAGTGGATACATACATACGTTTATGGTAGTTCGTTATTATATTGTCATAAAGTTCCGTCAGTCTCGGCGTCTTAAAGTCTCTGGGTAGTACTAGTACTCTATTTGCAGTATATCTCGGCGGGTCCTGAATTATTTTTAACGCTTTATATTATAGCACCTGGAACTTGTAATGGGCTATCTAGCTGATGGTGCACCACCTTGGCACTCCATATTTTAGAAATGGCCTGATGAGAATTTTGTATAAATTAACTTCTTCTTCTATAACCTATCTTGCTCCTTTTATTCAACAGAAAACAAAGCTCATTGGAAGCTTTTTTCAATCTCATTTCGAAGTTCTTTATGCAAATTTAGTTTTTTATAAAAACAAGTCCCAAGCATTTGACTTCCTGTGCTCTCAGAGAAGAAAATGGCCTTCGTCTTGGCAGAATTAAGGCAAATCCCTCACTTCGAAAGCCACTTTTCCAAAACTCGTACGTGTCTCCTCTCTAGCCTCCACCAAACGCGGTTGATCTGAAACTGAAGTAATTGCAATGTCATCAGTAAATAAGAACAGCTCTTTAAATCGGTCCCTTGAGATATCATAAACGTACAGCATCGGAGCGAGAGGAGGCCCTTGCGGAACTCCCGCCCTGATGTATTTGGTTTAAGAGAGCGCGCCTCCTAACGACACTGCATAACCCGTCCTCTCCAAAAAGGAAGCAATAATCTTAACAAGATACTTTTAAATATAATTTCAGTAAATTTTAAGGCCAGGCTATAGTGCCAGACCTTATCAAAAGCTTTTGAGACATCATAAAAAACTGCTTCCGTGTGTGCTTTTCTATTGAATCCTTAGAAACCCCCTTCAGGATGTGTGGTTGAGTCGAGTATACATATTGTTTTAGTGTTCGCATCGCATATACAAAATTTTTAGATTTGCGTACAAGTTATAGTAAACCTAGACACTGCGTTTTTAAAGACGACTTGCTCGAGACTAGGGGTGGGCGATTATCAAGAGTAATAAGCAATTATCAATTATGAATAATTATAATCGATTATTTCGATTAATCGATTATTCGATCATTTCGTCTAATTGATAAATCTGGCAATCAAATTCATAATCTAATAATTTATTTGGTCCTGGTTGAATGAGCAATGTTTAATTAATTAAAACAATCAAGTAAGCACTCCTATTTGGAATTATAGGAGTGCAAAAACACTCAATTGCAACCAACCAAGTATTTTGTTTCATACAGCGTTAAATTATGTAAATGTAATTAATTAAAAACTATGTATATGTTTAAAATAAGAAACACAAATAAATTGAACATGAGGTAAAATAAAGATGCAGAGTATTATAAGTCCGTCAAACGATCAAACCAATGTATGGAGCCAAACAACCGTATTAGTATGGGAATAATTATTATAATCAGCTGTCGTATTAGGTATAAAGATGAGAATTATCACAAGTCATAATCGATTATTCGAAATATCGATTATTTCGATTAATCGTTTGGTCAATATATCGATTATTCGATATATATGTTAAAAATTTACTCAAATCGAAAAATGGATTAATCGATTATTGATCGATTATTCGACTATTTTGCCTACCTCTACTCGGGACTAGCAATAAAATGTAAATGTTTGATAGTGTTTGTAGAAAAAAACCTTAAATGAAATGTGTTTATTATTTCCAATCATAAAGCAAATAATATTCTTTTAAATTTGACCTACTCTTGCATAATAAAAATTGTAAATTAAATATTTAACTCGTTTCATTTTAAATTACTTTTACCTACTGCTTTTACCGTATAATCGTTTACTACATTTTTGAAATTCGGAGCAATCTAAAGAATCTGAAATACATTTTATGAAGTCATGTAAATATACTATTTTCGGGCTCAATATATTATTTAAATTTATAAAGGTTTCCCTTTTACTTCGGAGAAATATGATTCGACATAATATCTGAAATCGCTTTGTAAAAATATACCCGAATAAAGAAATGCGGAAGGGTGGCAAGCGACCTGCCAACATAAAACCTTATTTGATCTTGATCTTAAATTGATTTCCTTCAGAAGTGCTTTCAGAAACTTTGTAGATACCTAATTGTGGACAATATTTTAAGACGATAAGTTCCTATAAGTTAAACATCCATCAATAAAATTAATTTATTTATGCTAAACACTGTTTTCGCTATTTATTTAATTAAATTTAACATTACAGGACTTCAAAACGATCCACCCCGAATATTCCTTGATTTTGAGAGAAATAAGATTTTGACAAGAAAGTACGCTAATTTTAATATCGAGTGGGAATTTTAATTACACCTTTGATAGAATTTTACTATTGCTCTCCAACCATCCTCACTTTGAAATGTCAATAATCGTCATTTTTTTTTTTTGGGGGGGGGGGGAACAATCGGAGGGAAGGAGACCGCGGAGCTAAAACGCCGCAGGCAAAAAATTTTTGGGACCACGTCCAAATTTCGTAGGAAATCACCGTCATTATGCTCCGTAGGAAACGGGGGTCTAGCCCTAAATGAAATTAAAATCCGCTATATAAAAAAAATTAATATAATGTATTGAGACGCTCTCCAAACCGATTTTATTAAGTTTATTCCCATCGCTCCTCTTTACTAAAAATAAAATAAGACCGACCTTGTTTGTTAAGAATTATTAGTATTATTATTTAAGTAATAAAGGGCCGCTAGGCCAAGGGGGGCGGGGGGGGGGGGTGGCGATCGCTACGCCACTGATCCAACCGTGTTAAGGCAAGTGAAATCGGTTTGCGAGTTTGGTGGAAAAATGTCATAGCAATGCAACTAATTTATTTAATTTGAACAAATTATACTACTAAGTGTTAAAAACGTGCCCCGCTATGGGCAAGACAATATTATAGTAGCCTCTATTTTGAAATTCCTCTCGGATATTGAAGAAAGTTTGTCTGGTAATGCGCCTGCATTCTAGTGTTATTTTACTTCTGACGCCTTAAATACTTTCAGGCGAGGTTCTACAAACTTCAATTTCCAAGTGGCCCCAGAGGAAAAAATCGAAAGGAGTTAAGTCGGGAGATCTTGCTGGCCACTCTACTGCACCTCGTCTGCCAATCCATTGCCCAGGGAACCATTGGTTGAGCCACTTTCGAACTGGTAACTCGTAGTGGGAATGACCTTCATCTTGCTGAAAATGCAAATTTCCTTCATTGAGTTCCAGGGTGCCATTATCATCCACTTGAGTTTCCAAAGATCGTACAATCAGAGGATTTATAACATTTTCCAAAAGATTCAAATAAGTTCAATTAACCGGTTACATTTTCTTCAAGAAATATTTGCCCTATAATGTTGTCTTTAAGAATGCCTGTCCAGACGTTGATATTCTGGGGGAATTGAGCCTGGTCTTTCCGAAAAATACGCGGATATTTATTATTATATCAAGAAAAAAGTTGACTCGTTAAAGCAAATATGTCGTCATACCTCTAGCACATTAATTTACAAAATTCGATCCTTCTACCTTACTCGTCTTCGTTGAGCTCGTATAAAATTTATATTTTGTAAGGGAAGAGCTTATTCTTCTTAAGAATTTTTGGCGCAGAACCAGTAGAAATATGCGTTAGCTTGGCGGCTTTCAAAATAGAAACAGAAGGATCTACAGAGAAGTAACCGGGTACCTCAACCTGGCAAGCTTTATCCAAAAATCCTTGCTTGTGCATTTTTTTTTATTCCATATAGATCCAGTATCTTCAAACTTAGGAAGAGCGACCATAAGAGCAGTAAATTGCTTGAGGTGAGGGCTATAAAGCATACTTGAAACGTTCCTCATGTGTACAACATGTGCGCGTGAGTGTGCGCATAATAAGCAGTATAGGAATTGCATGCAATGCCTAGAGGAGCAAAGGATAACTTTCAAAATGTCATTGTCCGACGACGAAGATTTTCTAGCATAAGTGAATTTGAATATAATTAACAGAGCTAATTTTCCACAAAGGCAGAAGCAGTTTTGGGTTTGCAACACCCTGTATATTATTCAATTTTTGGAGTCTTCAGAAAATTTTAGGCATATTTCATGTACAATATCCTATACCTATCTTTTTTCGGAACTGTTTCGGAAATATTTCGGATTTATTGCAAAAATTAACAACAGACTAAAAAACTAATAAGTAATACTGTTTATTTCTTAATAATGTAAAAAACAAAACAAAAACATTAATGTAGGAGATGTTGAAAATTGATGTTAAAATGTTTTTAATGATATGAAATAAAAAAAGGTATAAGTAATAAATAGTTTTGTTTACTTTTGTTTAAAACGCCTGACCTTAGCAAATTGTTGTCTGTCTGCATGATAGTAGTTGTCAGTGGTCGTTTCAATTTCGTTAAGTGCATATCAGAAATGCACAAAATTACAATTCTACAGATGACTGGTTATGAAGATAAAATACAAATGGAAGTTGCTCGCTTATTTCATAAAAAATTTTCAAATTTGCCGCCTATAACTCAAGGGACAATTAGTAAAATAGAAAAGCAGTTTCGCCAGCTTGGACATGTAAAGCAAATAAAAAAAGTAGCTGCCAATGCAATAAGTGATAGTGCAAAATTAGATATTATGCTTGAGTTTCAGGAAAACTCATATACTTCTAGCCGAAAAACAGCCCCAATGTTCGATGTTTGCCAATCATCGATTATTCAAACATTGCAAGAAAATAAAATGTATCCCTATAAAATGATACGTACTTATGAGCTCATGAAATACGATTTTGATAGGAGAACGTATTTTTGTGAACAAATGATGGCAATGTTAGATAACAATGTGATCCAATTAGAACATGTTGTGTTTTCTGATGAGTGCACCTTTACACTTTACGGTCATGCTAATCGTCAGAACTGCCGCTATTGGTCTTGGGAAAATCCTCACTGGATGAGAGAAGAACATACGCAATATCCTGAAAAGGTTAATGTTTGGGCAGGAATTGTTGGAGATCATATCATAGGTCCCTTTTTCATTAATGGCAATTTAAATGGCGATAATTATTTAGCACTGCTCCAAAATAATGTCTTTCCAACTTTGACAAACTTATATCCTGATCCAGCAAACCCACAACTTCCAGCGAATATGATATTATGGTTTCAGCAAGATGCAGCACCGCCCCATTACCAAATCAATGTCCGGCAGTACCCCTACCGAGTATTTCCAAATCGGTGGATAGGGAGCCGTGGATCGATGGAATGGCCAGCACGATCCCCTGATCTGACGCCAGACTTTTTCTTATGGGGTTATGTCAAAAATATTGTATACAAAACTAAACGCCTCGACTTAGCTGACTTAAGAAGACGAATAACGCTTGCGATTAGATCGGTCACGCCCGAGATGTTCAGTAACGTTAGAAGAAATTTCTATTTAAGATTAGGATGTTGCCAAGACGTTCGCGGCGAGCATTTTCAACATCTCCTACATAAATGTTTTTTTTTTGTTTTTTACATTATCAAGAAATAGACAGTATAACATTAGTTTTTTAGTGTGTTGTTAATTTTTGCAATAAATCTGAAAACACTTAATATTTAAGTTAAAGATAGGTATAGGATATTGTACATTTTTTGCTGTATTGGATCATTAAATAGTATTTAATAATTTAGTAATAAAAACGAATAAAAATGAGCCAAGACGAAAGACATACCCCACCAGATCTACGAGAAATCGTGGAAAATTATGTGAATAATCTCTTACCGAAGAAATCTCGCAATGTCTATCAAAAAGAATATGCAGATTTTCAGCTACGGTCTGAGCAAAATAGTGTAAAAGATATTTCAGAAAATGCCCTGATTGCATTTTTTAGCAAAGAAAGTAAAATTAAAAAGGCTTCATCGATGTGGTCCAAATACTCAATGTTAAGAAGTTGTTTAAATTTATATATAAATATGGACATATCGAAATATAAAAAATACAGGTATATTTAAAAAGGCTTTCGGAGGGTTACATGACAAAAAAATACAAAATTTTAGAGATTGAGCAAATTAATCGCTTTATTGGACAAGTTAACAAGATTGGAATGATTCCTAAAATTTTTTCTTCAAGATAACTTTCTCAGCATTAGCAACGATATACCTTTATTTCAAACAAAAATACAATAGGTATATCGATAATTACAAATAGTAACTGGGTACAAATGGTAACACAGTATTTTAGTCTTAGACCAAATCAGGTGGCAAGTTGCAGATTTTTCTTGACTTGTAGAAATGGACACTGCATTAACACTCCTTTTGGTCTTAACACAATTGGCAAAGCTCCTTCTGTTATTGATTCCTACTTAAAATTATCAAATCGCAAGTTATTTACAGGCCATTGTTTTAGACGGTCCAGTGTTACACACTTAGCAAATAGTGGGGGTGACTTAAACTCTATTAACAAGCATGGTGGCTGAACGTCTTCAAAGGTTACATTGAAACTTCGATGAAAAGTAAGATTGAAGTTGCAAATATTTTGTCCACAGAATCTTCCAGGGATAACCATTAACGCCACTGAACATTCAACAGTAACAGTAAATATTTACAATAATCATATATCTCTTCCCAAGTCTGTTTCTTTAGAGAAATAAAATTGAGAAGAATACCACAGTATTTATATTATTGTAACTAAATAAACTAAACAAACGCTATTTAACTTATGTCTTACTATTATTTTAGTAGTCTAATATTATAGTGTTTTGTGCTTGAAATAAATAATTATACGTAACCTACAGTCGCATATTTTCTAGGTTATGTGAACGTATGTAAAGCAGCGTGAGCGTGATCCTAGTAAAGATATACCTACGTATATTCTGTATTATACAACCAGTAAAACAACATTTCAATTTAAATAATTTATTTCATTCCTTGTAATTTAATTTTTTTATAAAATATGTCTCACTTCTAAAGATAGTCCTATCCATAGGTATAAATCAGATAACTTAAGTTTACCACTATCGCCATATTTCTTAAAACAAAAAGTAGGTGTGCCATAAAATTTCAAAACAGTCATGTTGTGTTGTTACCAACAGGAAGAAAATAAAAAATGCGTGTTTAAAATGATTGTTTATGCAACCCAATTGAATCCCATAATGAAAACTTTATGATTCCCAAATAGAAAAAAGTATAATAGGCTCCACTTAATACCAACCTCATGACATTGTGTGCCTCATATCTCTTTACTTGAAGTGCACATCTTTGATGGGCGCTTTCCCTTACGCACTAATTTTGTAACATACTTATGCCCGACGTTTTTGTCTGGATGCCTCTCATTGAATACTATGGCGGTTCTACGCACACACTAATTTTCACCACCGTAAAGCAAGATTGCATATATTTACTCGGCTAGAGTATAATACGCCATAATGACAGAGTGTAACATCAGTAAAATATTGTGTAAATGCCTGTCAAATAGTTAGTTCGTAAATAAACCTTAAAAACAAAACATTTTTGGGGCTTATTTACTTTTACGCTACAGATTTGCCTAATTACTGTGGCTTATAAAGACAATCGTTAATGTTACTAAATGCTAAAATGATATTTTGCACTTTGGAGATTATAATACTTTTAAAATCGGAAGACAGTTACATTCGCCAAATTAATTTTTATGATTTTGGCACACATCTTTTCCACTGATTACCCGATTTCTCTTTTATGAAACGGTTGGATAAGCAACTTAAAACGATGTATTACTCAATAGGTAGTGCCATTTGACATTTCGAAGTGAGTTTGGCTGAACATGTGAAGGCCAATAGGAAAATTTAATAAAATGTGTGATTAAACTTCGCCCTCGATATTAAAATTGTAGTATTTTTGTAACATCTTATTTGTCTCAAAAGCAATAGATATTTAGGGTCGTTCGCTTTAAAATGAGAACCCTGTATTTTCTGGATATTTTACCCTTGATCAATAATTAAAAAGAACCCTTTTCGGTAGGTAACAAATAAAGCAAAGGTTTGTGAAATTAAATTTGAAGAATATCAGCATAGTTTCCATGAAAAACGTCAAGGCAATATAACATACCGACACCACGGATCGAGTCTAATATTATACTTCTAAACTAAGAATAATTTAGAACCTCATGTCATTGCAACAAAATAGTTATGTGACTTACTTTTAACTATTATTTTACTAATAATTCCAGTGTTACATAAGTAATTTTGTTTCTTACCGAAATTGGTATACTGGGTGTCCAAGATAAGGATAAACAGCATGGGGATCTTTTAACTAAAAGCTACAAAGGCGATTAAATAACAAAAAAGTGACGGAATTTCGTGTATAATAATACTCTGTCCAGAAAGGCAGAAAAGCCTGGTTACTTCCGGATATATACGAAAAAATCCGAAATTTTGCGGTTCGCGATTTATTTTTTTCCGAAGTTATTTAAAAAGAAAAAAACAAAAGGCGCTTTCTTATTGTTACGTTCTTAGCTCTACGAGAGAGCTTTTACAAATCTTCAGGTTACTTGGCCCGTTAAAAAGATTACACCCTGTATTAAGTATAATTTTCTATTACGAAATAAAAGAAGACACAACACTGCAGAATTAATTCTTTATGTCGCTCTGCGAGCGGTGCGTGTGCACATGAATCGATTCAAGTTGGTCTAGAATCTTTGGAGATTATATTCGTTGGGGATCACGGCCTCAGGAAGGTCGTTCTAGATTGATGGCGTTCTCCAAATGAAAGCATTTTTAATCAGTGTCGTGCGTGGGACACTAAGCTGAATCATGTACGGATGGGCTGCAGTGGCTTGTCGTGTATTTCTACCATGCACTGCTCTGGGTGGAATCAAGCGGGCAACCTCAGTTGAGCACTTGCTATGAAAACATTTGTAAAATAGACTCAAGTTGAAAACCTGCCTTCGATGTTCAAGACTTTCAAGGTGGTTTGTCAGATCATGGTCACCGATCAAGCGAATGGCTGTTCTTTGAATGGAATCCAGCAATCTTAGGGTATATTTAGGAGTAGAGCCCCAAATATGCGAACATTACTTCAGCGATGATCGAATTTGGGCTTTATAGAGCGTTGGAAGTTGTTGGGGTGTAAAGAGATTCTTAGTTCGAAAAAGTACTTCTGCGAACCTGCCTTAGCAATGGCCGCAACATGACTATGCCAAGACACATGACTATCCAAATTGACGCTCAATAAATTAATTGATGAAGCCAAGGGAAGCGACTGTCCCGCCATGACTATATCCCGTTCCTCAACAATTACTTTTTTAGAAAAAACTGCCGCCTGGGCTTTTATAGCGTTAAATTCTACTTGGTTACTGTCACCTCAAAACAGAATTTCTTCCAGGTCTTTGTTAAAATGTGAAACCTCTTGCTGTCAATAGAGATGTACATAAGCAGTCGAGGTTTGAGCATCCACAGTAAAAGATGAAACAAGTGTGCTGTCATTGGTGAAGCTATAAGTTGGATTTTTAGTTTTTTTGGAAAGATCGTTAATGTATAGTAAAAAGATGGTGGGCGACAATATAGACCCCTGAGGAATTTCTGCATTGATGTTAAATGTGTCGGAAAGAAATGCGTCCATCGCCACTCATAGAGAGCGGTCTTTAGGAAAGCTTGAAAGCCATGAACAATATTGAACATGAGTAACATAAGCAAGAAGATCTCCTGTTGATCTAGACTTAGGGAATCCATACTGGCGGTCACTAATATTGTTGGAGCCTTCCAGGCACTTTAATAATTTTTCATTGATAGCCTTTATATGTCACGATGGTGGTCTCTCATGGTTTCATACAGGTTAATAAATTTTGAACATTTTTATGTCGTAGGAGTTCAAATGATGGTGATGGAGGCAAAAATTATTACCTAAGTTTTAGCCCACGATAGGGACCAAAATAGCAACTAAAAATAATTTGGTCAGAATAGTTGTTAAACATTAGAAAATTATAGTTATTTAGAGCCACACTTATTCTTTTCTTACTGTGGTATGAAATTTGTTATGTGAATTTAATTGTCTTAAATTTAGCAGATCACCTTTTAAAGAAAACTCAAACAATTAAAAATACAGTCCTGCAACAAAATGTTCAAACAGATTAACTCCACTATCTAGACAGCAGTATGCCCATCTTAATGTAGAATCTAAAACACGACTTCACATTTCAGGAGTAATTTTATTAAATGCTGGTAGTACTGATCGTAGTAAGTGTTGTGCTGAACCACCATCTTGTTATAGCCCGCAATCTTGTACAGCAGCGTTCTCTAATGCATCTTATATAATCGTATAATCCTTGTACCTATAATTCCACACCACGTTATATTAAATCCGAAGCGATTTTGATGTCTGACTGTTTTATTTACGCGTGAATTTCTTTATAACCAATAATGTGTGTTGCGTCTGTTAAAGATTTCGTCCGACCAACTCACCTTTAAAGGAACATTTACACTGTTCTCGCACATTCTGATATAGCAATCGCAAAAATGTCTTCCTCGCTCGTCATCACCCGGTCTTAGCCCTTAGCAAATTTGGAATTTATAAGACTTAGATCCATTCTTTGTTAAAACAGATTGAGCTGTGAATTTAGCTACCTCAGTCTGCTCTTCAATTTTTCAGAAATACTGTCTTACGTGTTGACATGTTCAATCTAATTTTCTCGATGACTGTTGGGTTTATGTGTAGAACATGGTGTCCGAAACATATTTAGAACTCGATGCAAGATTCAAAAATTAAATAACAAATAGATATTTTTATTTGAAAAAATAAAATTGACAGTCGTAATTTATTTTTAGACTACCCTGTGTACATGAATTTACCATAAAGAAAAACATATTTAGAAATGAAAATTGACGGTTCCGAGCGTTTTTTCAAAAAACACACCGCTAATTTTAAAATTAATTTAGACATTACTTCTGGGACTCACTGTATATAAAATATAGCATGACAGCATATTAAATTTTCCGTTTTTTCTTGAAATTTAATATCGTTGACAATAGGGTTGTCACATAATGCGAACGGCAGATCTTAATTGCAGACAAACTACGTCATGGGGCCGAAGACAAATACTTACACATTCCCTTCGTCGTGGGCCTGCCTTTGGACACTTAGTTTATTGAGACTAAACCAAAAATATAGCCGAATACGTGTATTTGTTGGAAATAAATACAACAATAAAAGTAAGAAAATTTTCACACACATTTATTATTTATCTTTTAAAGTTAGGGATTTTAGCGGCATCTATTGTCTGATAGATGCCGCTAAAACCCGCTAAAAATTCAAGTAATAGACACAAACCCTCTCTATAGTATTTCATTTATTTATCGTACGATATTTGAAAATGAAAAGTCATGCAATATACGAGATTGAAATTGTTCAAATTTAAGATTAATGTTTAACGGGATTTGGAAAAACACTTAGGTTTTCTAGACGCAAGGATTTATGAAAAAACGTGTAAAAGAAATAGAAAAAAAATATTAATGAGAAGGTTAGGTTACTTCAGGTTAGTTAGTTAAAATGTTAATGAAAAGGTTAGGTTATTTAAATTAATTTTATTATAAGAACGGTAAAAAGAGAGAAGTAGGCAAACAAAAATTGATGAGTAGATAACGAGCAATATTAAAAAACTAATACGAGCCTGCTACTCCACTGTGTACTTACTATATTTGGTGCCAGCAGGGCCCCATTCGAGTCCTTAGAAGTAGCTCAGGGCTACTTCGGAGAGGCCAAGTAAACTTGCTTCACCATATGGGTGTAGTTTGTAGAGTCCATTGCATACCATATTATTATTAAATTTATTTAAACCCATATAGTTAGTTCAGGTTAACCATAAAACAGCACAACAGCCAAGAACGTGGCAAACAACCTTTCAGCTACGTAAGCAAGTGAAGCCCTACAAGTATTAGAAAAAGAAAAATTACACGCGCTGAGTCCCTAATAAAAAAAATAACGAAATTACAAACAAAAATAAAAGAAGCTTACCGCTAAAAGAGGAGTGAAGAGTGAAGAGCCATAGGTATCCTTCTTGAACGAGGTTCGGAGAGAAAAGCCACCAGAAAACTGAATGGCCCAAAATGATAACTCTTTCTGTCAAATTAAAAGTTGTTGCCAACTTAAACAAAATAAATAAAAAAGAAGAATAATAAATCATTTTATAACGGATTAAGACAAAATAGGAGTCTGGGCTTAACCGGATGATAAGTTAAATAAAATAATATGATAATCTCATATAGCTTCGTTATATAAAAAACCTGATAGGAGTTGTCTGCGACTTGGCGGAGATGCGAACGGAAATACATTGTCAGTCCTATTTGCCGCGCCTTAAGAACTGCAGTGCAAATACTCAACAAGAAAGCAAAACTGTATAAATTCGCTAAGAAACAGTACCACCAACCTCACGTAGGTTTCAGATTTTCCGTAAATAAAGTAGTAGTAAATTGATTTTAAACAATAAATAAACAAAATGCACTATGTCTCAAAAAAGAAAGTACCTAAATGTATTTCTATGTAAAATCTTTTCAAACTATCTTCCTTCATTGTAAAGCAATTAGATTTAAAAGCGAGAGCAATAATTAAAATAAAAATACCTGATGAACAAAGAAGAAAACTTGAGATTAACTTTTAAAACGCGACAAAAAAAATACTATCATATCAAAAAATTGATTTAGTCGTTTTGTCAGCGCCACCATTTCAACTCCTACTAGGTACACCAAAATATTCGAAATTTATTAATAAACCTTTTCCTAATAAAATCATGTGAGATCATGCTATGATATAAATCGTTAAATATGTAATAAACAAAGGGTGTACCTTTTTTGGGAGTATAAAAAATAAAGTCGATGCAGGTTTCTTCGAAACGAAACGTTGTCCTGAAAATCTGTAAAATATGTTGTTTTTTATACCTTTTCAAATACCTTCAGAAAAAAATAAAAACGGAATCGCAAGATGTCTGATCTTTTGGAATATCTATCTGACTTTTCTGGTTTTTTCAACAGCACAAGAGAAACTTTGTAACGTTTATGGTTTCATACATTCATCAAACCTTCATTAAACTAGTTTTTAACTATTTAATGAACAGTTACATTAACAATAACATTAAAACTGTAATGCCACCTTTTTAGGGTAACGATATTGTTGAAACTATGCCACAACCCCAAAGAATATTTTTTCAGCAGGATGGAGGCCGCTCCCCACTTTGCAACAAATATAAGAGAATTCTTAAATGTAACATTTTCAAATAGGTGGATAGGACAGCAAAAAATTAGTATCATTGGGCAGAAAGAAGCTTAAAGAACTCGACGAATGTGTCAAATATAATATAGGCTTTAACTTTTGCACAACTAATTTTATTAGCAAAGGGTTGCCTCAGTGACAGCATTTTATGTTATTGTTTCCATGCATACTTTATGAGAAGTGGGATTTCCTTGTTTAGTTACTATTTTACTAGGCTGTAACCATAATCCCTATATTTTGATACTGATCAGGGATTACATGGGAAATAATCTGCCTGATAAATAGTTTTTGTGGCAAAATTTCCCCTAGTGGTAAATGTAGTTATTACAATAATTATGAGCGACTATAAATATGAATTCTTTTAAATCATATATTTGGGCTCCTAAACCCTTTAGTAAAGTATCGGTTGCCTGTGGCTGATTTCATATTATTTTATCTTGTATCTTGAAAAATCTGGTGATTGTGCCAACAGTGTCTTCTAGTGGCGACTGATATAACAAGCATTAGTCATACAAAGTTTTAAATGTAAACGCGATAAAGTTTGTTAAATTCAGTTAAGGAAAACCGTCGTTATGAGTATTTCTGTCAACAGAGATTCCCCCTTATTCCCTTAGTATATTTTGCGAGTTAGAGCAAAATGTATGAAAATAAAGTTCTCGTGTATACTCCAAAAAATATAATATATATCTTAATTTAGAATATTATCGATACAAATCGAATTAGCCTCTAACGGCTAATTTGGAATTTTGAAAATAATTTTTATCAATTTCATTTGATCGACTTTGTAATAAATTTTTTTATTTGAAAACTTTGTGATGAACGATTTCTGAGATATGTCTGGTGTTTATTTTTATTTGTCTACCCGGCACTACGAAAAAAAGGTCAACTTTATCTTATTAGTGACAGCAGCTATATGTATATATCCGTAGAAAATGTAAAAACTTCAGCAAAAAGGGCATTTTAACTTAATCTCGAATAATCCCGTCATACATCTTATAATAAATTACTGATTACACCTTCACGCATTTCTTCTGCTCTATGATTTCGAGGGATCGATCGCATATCAGAAAGCTAATTCTATAGAAACTGTGGGTGTCGTGGATTCTGGAAAACTTATAGTGGGAATAATATGGCATTTCCAAGAGAATTATAGACCTAGAGATGTGAAACGTAGCAAAAGAAATTTGTTTATTAGCAAACCAAGTTTTTCAACTCTCGTCGATGGTGAATTGTCAGGAATTAAATTTGTACTGTTGAAATTAGGCAAACAAAAAAAATAATAGCCTTCAGCTTATTTATTTAGTAATTTATTAATTTATTAATATTTTTGGCTTGCAGACCAGATATGTTCCCATTAGAGCAACCACTATTTGCAATTTACAATTATAATGAGTTTCTTTATAATTTATATTGCATTATTAATATTTATGTAATAGTTCCGTAGTACTGATCTGCAATAGTAACACGCTTACCCTAGTAATATTCTACTTATTATCGTAAAAATGCTTCATTTTACGATAACGGTAAACTTATTTATTTCTTAACAGTAAAAAGATATACATCTATACACTTACTTCCACAAACAGTAACACAACTAATGATTAGTAGGCCTTAAGTGGAAGTTAAGGGAAGGTTTTTAATTTTTGGTTTGAATATATTCACTAAATTACACAAGACGCCCAATTCATTACTTATTAAATTGGACTGTCTGAATATTCCTAAGAATGGGGAAGTTATAAAACTGTTAGTCTGGGAGAAATGCGCTTTGGACAAGATATTTTGTCTGATATACCTCTGAGGAACAGCAAGGACAAACCGCACCAGAAGTTCCGGAGAGTCCATTTTTGAGTTTATTATTTTAAATAGAGTGACTACATTTGTGTACGATCTTCTGTTCTCCAAAGACTTAATTTTTTACTTAAAACGCAACTGTTACTCTAACAATTTTAGAATACAGCTCAATTATTGTATGACACACATTTTATAAGTTTATCGCAATATGATAGTGTACGACAACCACATTCAAATAGGTTCCATCGACGGTCCGATTTTAAATTAAATTAAAATAAAAATATATATATATATAACAAGCTCTCAATTGCACATCTACGTTGAGATATATCGGGTATCCCATGGTATTTTGACGTATCTTACTTGAAACGAATAAAGATTTAAAATTTGAAATAAATATAGACTTAAAATTGTGATTTTCACAGAGTGAAACTTTAAGAGATAAAAAGTAGAAATGCCATTTTCCAGGAATAGGATAGATAAGTGACCGATACTTGTACTTAAGCCATTGATACTATTTAAATTACCTGAATATGACAAGTTCCTCTCATTATTCAATACGAACCAAAAAAATTCAAAATAATTACCTATTAAAAAAATTCTGTACTTTTAATTTTTAAACTTTAGTTACAATTGTGTGCAAGGTAGTTTTTGAATAAGTTCAGGCGCTTCCTAATTTTCCCATGGATTGAGATAAATTTTCTGATGTCTTAAAATGAATCAATACCTATGTTCAACGTCTGATGAAAAAATACGACAAAAGTTTGTTATTTCTATTTTCGAGAAATTCCATTTTAATCTACTTGGACGATAGTTGAAAGCAGAAAATCAGTTCAGGATTCATTTATTCGGGGTAAGTTTTTTTAAATGTTATAAGGCAATATCTCGAGTACGGTTGTAAATATTCTCATTTTTGGTGAGGTAATAGTGGCATGGGGGGACATATATCGTTGCCCTAGTGGTGAAAGGTTCTTATCCACTTCAGATAAGTTTTTAGTGGACCACTGTTAACATTTTTGTGTTTAATAAAATATGCTTGTTAGTTTATTTCAAAAGGATTTATTTAAATTTAAACAGTTTAAACATATTTTATCGGAAAAAATTAATGATTGACATAATGTGGCTTAGAAGTTTTAACTTATGAAATTCTGAAACCCAAATTTGTTACTTGAGAACTTAGCACTCCAATTATTAAACTAGTTTTTATCATAATAATATATATTTTTCACTCAAAATTATTTAAGTCAAGTAGTATCTTCATCATTTGAAGGTTTAAAGGGACTTCTTCCGTAGACCTCAAATTTTTATAAAATGAATGGTAAGTTGCAGGAATCCACAGGGAACTGCATAGTTGGAGCAGGCCTTGAAGTTTTCTTTTTTCTATACACAATGTCTTTTTATACAGTAATTCAACATTATCCCTTAACCCGCCAGCAGTCCTTGTGGAGATCTTTTTAATGAGAATAGAGTAAAATTCTTGAACAAAAAGTTCTATTTTATAAAACATTCGGGTAGGATCTGCCTTTCTAAACTGTAGCCATTATTGCAGTTTTACCTTTTTCATTTGTGTTTCGATTTTTAATGACCATAAGGAAAAAATGTTTAAAATTTAAAACCCGATCAACGTTAAGTTCAACCATTTCATAAAAAGTGTTTTTTCTTCTTGCCTTCCGTGCAGTTGTATACCAACCCTCAGCCTTAAAACTATTAACTTTATTGCCCTTAGTCTCAATGCTAGAATGAATGCTATCGCATTCCATTTTACTTCTATCGGTAATTCTAAAACTGCTTTAAGAAACATTGCAAAATTGATGCAATTTCTGTTTCTCCCGGATGCGGTATCAGAGTAAAAGTAATGTCTTTTACGAAGTGATCAAAATTTTGTAAAATATGCCACAAACAAGTTGCAACTTGTGAAGATCCTTTCGATCCTACACCTTCATGCCATATATAATTAATGGCTTCAGAAGTTGCCAAGTTGTAAACAGTAAAGTTAAAATTCTTCTGAGCCTAATATAATTTACCAACATTTAGGGATAAGAAGCGGAACTGTTTAATACTTTGGATCGTTCTTTGTCATATTTTTTATGGTCCATAGCTTCTTGTTTTCTAGTAAGATGTAGATCATACTCTTCTTGAAGTGACAACTTTTCTTTTTCTCCCAAAGAACTGAGTTTCGTGCACAAATCGAACTGATCTTTTTTTGGACAATGTAATTCAAGGTTAAATTCAGTAGTAAAAACATTTTTATAGAAGCTAAATTTTTCAGGAGCGACATTTCTATCTGGGCAAAAATGTTTGTTGTCATCATACAGCCGTTTTTCAGAATATTATATATGTTTAAATTAAAAAATTAAAAATTTGAACAAATGAAATTTTTTCAAAGTTGGACCCTCTTTTTCGTTTTTTTTTCAGCTACAAATATTCATAATAATATGTAAAAGATAGTGTAAAAGTTTCAGAGTGGATCTGGCAATAGTTTACAAGATATTTAACTTATTAGAGGGCGCCTGCTATGAAGTTGCCTCGCTCCGGGCAGCGCGCGTCAGGACTTGAGCATTTGAGGACACGTAGTGACTGACTTATGGTTTTTTTTTCATATTATTATTAATCTCAAGATTATTTCTTTTACTAAAGTGTCTCCGATGAAAGAACGCATGGGTTTTTCCACTTTAGTATTTCCCGTATTAACGAGTCATGGTGACAGTGTAGTAAATTACGCGTTCATTATTCAAAATGCTGTTACGAGTTTTCCCTGGACAAGCATGAAACGTTAGTCATTATTTCGAACTGTAAAAAACACGATTCTGCCGCGGTGTACTTATTTCTTCAAGCATTTAACGATTTTCTTTCGAACCACTTTTTACGAATCCGAGAGTGTATTTATTTTTCCGATGAAGCGCCCCAACAATTCAAAAACGCGATACACTTTTCAACAATTTACTATCATGAACAAGATTTCCAACGCTCTGCCGAATGAACTTTTCAAGCCACAGCTTACGGAAAAGGCCCTAGTGATAGAGCGGGCGGAGCTTTGAAAGGGATGGCACGTAAATCCAGTCTTCAAATGACTTCCAATGAACAAATCATTCCCGCATTAGAGTTGTACAAGTGGGGCTAAGCGTGACTCTTCATTTAGCAACATTTCAGTACTTTATATAAGCGAAAAAAAATTACGAAACGACGGCAACCTTTTTGAATGAGCGATTCGAAAAGTGCAAAACGATAACGAGAACTTAAAAATTACAGAGTATCGTCCCGGACGAGAATTGCAAACTCAAAGTGAGAACTCATTCTTCGTGCCCGGATTTCGAAATTGTGAGTTTCCTGAAAACAGAGCCGAAACGTGTACCTAAACGAAAAATATGATGATAAAAATGTATGCATGGTATTTTTGAAAATTACTGTGGTAAAAATTGTTATCAACTATCGACATCGAAACCTCTTGGATACTGTTAATTTCGTAATTTATTGATTCTCGAAAAACTACAGCGTAAAAAACGAAAATAAGGTAATATGGGAGAAGCCAGGCATTACGTCTCCTCAGACGCTCAAGTCCTGACCCGCTCTGCTCGGAGCGAGGCAACTTCATAGCAGACGCCCTCTTATAAATTAAACATATTTTGAACTATTGCGAGACCCACTCTGAAAGTTTTACAACATCTTCCCAACATATAAAGTAGTATAAATATTTACAGATAAAAAGAACGAAAAAAAAAGAATCCAACTTTGAGAAAAATTCATTTGTTCATAACAATTGCAGAAAAAACCAATAAAATAATCACAACAATTATAAAAAAAAACTTTTTCGATAAGCCCATATATAAGCCAAACTTCCATTACTCTAGAAATTTTCAATAGTAATATGTTAAGTGCATGTAAAATTGCTGAAAATCATGCATGAAGGTTTGTTGCCCTAGAAACAGCTTGAATGCATTTTTATTGTTATTTGCCAAAAAGTGCCCGACCGAAGAGAGGGCACTTTTTAAGGTAAAATTAATAAATTTTAAGGGTAAAATTAGAATTTACGTGAAAAGTTACGTGTTTTAAAAATTTTCTTTGACTTGCTCACCTGATTTATTATGGTTATACTGGTGTTTGACTATAATGTATTAAATTGTGTTCATTTCAACATGTTAATTCATTGTATCTTGATCCAAGTCACTTATAAATTTATATCTAATTTTGTTTCATTTAGTTGTATATTTTATTTTTATTTTCTATATTCTAGTTATTAGTTGGACGTATCTATAAAAGTGTATCCTTTGTGAGATATAAATATTGAATGAATGAATAAATAAATACATTATGATATTGCCGTAATGAACTAACTTACAACCTAATTTCAAATTATTTAACGTCTACAATGCTTGAGAAGTTGTACAAAATGTCCCCTTCAAGTTCCAAACACTTTCTCACTCTTTGTCTAAGTGAATTTGGTACCCGCTCTAACATTTCAGGTGTCACTAATAAGCTAATAGCTTATAAGCTAATAGCTAAAGGCCCCACAAGAAGAAGTCAAGTGGGTCAAATCTGAGGACCGCGCAGGCTAGCTGACCAGACCAGCTCGACCAATCCGCCGCTTTTCAAATATTTTGTTTAAATAGTTACGGGCTATATATATTACATAATGGAGTCGAGCTGAGACCACATGTCCAGATTTATCTGTTGGTTTAATAATTGCGGTAATTGCTTTCTTAAAAATTGTGTCTACATTTATTCATTTAAATGTCCTTCACAAAAATGCAGGCCAATTACTTTATCCCCGATAATTCCACACCACACTTTGAATGACCATGGATGTTAATTTGAAAGAGGTCTCAACCAGTGGGGATTTTCCGGCGCTTAGTAGTGCATGTTGCGTCTGTTTTTTAAGGAAATCAACAAAAAAAAAATAACAAATTAAATTTGTAATAATGAGGAATACTTTAAAATCCTACCTGCCCACAGTTATGGAAAGTGGACTCGTCAGAAAATATTACATTCTTCAAAATCCTGTTATTTTCTTGTATTTATGTTGTGACCCAATTGCAAACGGTAACGCGATTTTTAAAGTATTGCCTATACAACTCTTGGTGAAGAATAATGTGGTATGGATGAAACTTTTACAAGTGCAATATAGTTATAACTGATTTTTTACTCATTCCATAATCTCTAGCAAGCCGCCTGGAACCTACATGAGGGTCACAACTGCCATGTTTTTAATCGTTTCAGTTCCACTCTGAACTCGTGGTATCGCTTTGAAACTGTCAGTAGTACGATATCTGGTTTCCCGTCTTTTAAATGCCGTGGGAGATTTTGGGTTGTTAGTTGCTCACACTGGTGAAGCTTCTCTGTAGTTTTTTCTGCACTCCCCTAAGATTAACAACATATTAACTTGCACATTAAAATTCGCAGCCATGTTTTGAGCAATAAACTGAGAAATAATCATTCAAATTTTCAACTAACATAAGTAAATAATTCGCATTTCCATGGAAACGTATATTAATTTCAAAATTAGTGAACTTGATTCATTGGAAAAATTTATTAATTTTTTTAAATTCAATCAAATTTTGGTTAATCATAATATCGTAGCCAGTGGAGCAAATCAAAATTTTTTTCTATAACATAAGTAGTTTTTCACGTAGAATTATATCAACAAAAATGCATCATCTTATATAAACCCATACCTCAAAATTGAAAAATGGGTAAAATATTAAAAATCTGGTTAAATATGTCCCCCCAAATCCCTATTACCTTACCAAAATTTCATGAGAATATTAAAACCGTTCTCGAAATATTGCCTTTTGACACTTTACAAAACTCACGCTGTATGTATATCTTCTATTTCCATCTATGTTAGTGTTGAAGACTTGTCTAACTGTTTGCTTTAATAAAGGGCGGAAGGCATATCTAACCTAACCTTACCTAAAAACGTGTCGCCAACAAAAAGGAATATTTTCTAATTATCATTTTAGAGTGCATAGTGTGAAATGTGCTACATGTTTTATGCCGTGCGAGCAAAAATTATTTTCATCTAAGAGGGCTTGGACTGAAGAACGTAGAGCTTGCTTTATATTACAATTATAACGGGATGATATATCTAACAAAATCTAGATTAAAATTGTGTCAAATTTATATTATAACATGATATGTCATACTGATGAATATTAAAATGAGTAAATAAATATAAATTTTTTTTGTTGTTTACAAAATTAACAAAGTAAGAATATAGAGAAAGGAAAATAAAAATGATAGAAATTGCTCAAATTTGCCACCGCCATGCTCCAAGCATAAATTCACACATCTCTTCATATTTTCGAAAGCGTTGACCAGCAACTCTGGAGAAATATTAGCACATTCTTGGATAATCCTCTCTTCTAACTGTTTTAAATTTTCAACTGGTGTTTTTTAAAAATATTGTTTTTGAAATGAGCAGTTCCTCTCAGGCCATGACAAAATCCCCAGCAGTAAAAGCGATGTTAGGAAAGTTTTCGCGAAAATCGTCTATGCACAAACGATGATTGTATTGCTACTCACCATTTACTCTAACCTCGTTTCAAAAATACGCTTCGACCTTGAATTTCTTTGTGCTGTTCGGTAAAACCCATTTCGTGAATTATTGAAGAAATTGGATAAATTAGCGATGAATCAAATTATTTGTGACGACTTTGTTTAGATTAGTTGACGGAATGAGTGATTGATTAATAATGCTGCTATTTTTAAGCCGGGGACACATTATTGTCACGTCACGTGAGCTCACGTAATATCACATGAGCTCACGTGGCGCTTGCAAGATGTAGTTCAATATTTTTCCATGCATTTAAATTGATCAGAGACATACTGTTGTCACGTCACGCGTGTCACGGTATGTTATACTTATCACCCATGCTAGCACGTCTTTGATTTCATGTCAGAACAGATTTTTTGGCTCACGTGCTACGAGTTGTGTTTACGTTTTGTTGACAAAGAGGTACTTTATGGATGAACTATTAATTGAAAAAGTTAGACAGCATGAGGTACTTTTTCTCTCTTTCTCTTCTTTGATTAATCTCATGAACCCATATTGACCTATTATAGGGTTTTAAGTTTAGCAACATAAATGTAGCTAAATTTTCCATATCCTCTTCTGAATCAGAAGAACTGCTGCTTGAATAGCTGTTTTCCGTTTCTTTGTTAAATTACTTGAAATAAAACAAACGCTGAACTGAACCAATAAGTATGAGACGTGACATTATAAAAGAGGAGTGGCGTGATATATATCTATCTCCGATGCGTATTTTCACGCGTCTCATGCCTAACGTGCTATCACGTGAGCTCACGTGACGTGACAATAATGTGTCCCCGGCTACTGACATCCAACAGGTATGCGTTAGTGTTATTGATGTTCGTTTGGCTCATTGACCTTTTATTATACGCTTTTATACTGGTAAATAAAAACTTTATCATTTTTTTAAGAAAAATCAAAATATCTCTTAAACCATTGGTGACATTGATTTGCGATTTGAACGAGTCGTTAAATGCAAATTGTCTCTTATAACTACTGCCAAAAAAAGTTACACATACAATTTAAAAATACCGAGAAAAGTCAACAAATAAGTTAAATTGAACACCGGAGCCATCTTAAAGTTTTAATAGGAAACTTGTAAAGAAGGAAGAAATGCGGTTGTTTATCAGCGGGGGTCCCGCAGATAACTACCATGGAAGACCGAGTCCGCTCAGCAGTTTCTTGCATCCCCAAACATTCGGCAATTCGGGCTTTTGGCAAACGGTGATCAGGACAATAGCAGACGCCACAACTCACCAATACGTTCCGACTCTCGAGACGGGATCGTCACCCTCGAGGAGCTACACTATGCGTAAGAACAGAGTAGTGCGGCCAGTCGACGGTTAATCCCCTAGACATTCACTCTTTAGCTCATTTCCTTACTCACTTTGGTGCGGAAGGCGCGTGAGGGCACTTTAAACTAGACGGTGTTTTGCTCAGTACAAATTGCGTACTTAGCGTGAGAACCCTCGAAATATGACAGTCCTGTAATTCACACTGTCTCAGTCGATCCTTCTAGTCTGGTCTGGTTTGTTGGTGCAGGACAAGCCTCAAAAATACCTGGCGTGATCTGAATGACCTTATACGTCCTTATATATTTACACCTTTTGTTTCTCTGCGGAGCAAACACATACAGGTCGACACAGGAGTCTCTTGCTACGACGTATCGGTAAGGGGAAGCACAATATTTTGAAACATGAATGATAAACGTGTTTTAGACTACCATTGTCATTATGTATTTGAAACACTTGTCGACGGGGCATTCACTCTCTGCAACTCCCAGGAAGCTCTTTCACAAGAACTTAACAACGTCAGAAAGAACCTTAACACAAATGGCTATCCCACGAGACTAGTAGACCAGGCCATCAAGAAGCATCAGAATCACACCAATAGACGAAAAGAAGACGTCGAAGCTGGTCCCACCAAAAATGTGCCATATGGTAAAGGAATTTCCAAAAATATTCGAAGGTTAGGACATCAATATAACATTCTAACAGTATTTAGCTCCAAAAATTCATTGAAAAGCACTTGACGAGGGCAAAGCCTACAAATCAAAAGGACATGAAGAATTGTTGAATACCTTGCTATGCGGACAATCCTACGTTGGCGAAACAAGGATCACAGAACATCGAAACCAGACGCTGAAGGAAGAAACAAACAGATCCGGTGCAGCAGATCACGCTTGGATCCACGGCCACCACTGGCAATGGTAAGAAGCCCAAATCATACTCAAGAAAGAAAAGAACATTGACGAAAGAGGAAGTTCAAAGAAGCGGCTGTCATACCCAAAATCCTGATTGCTTCAGTAAACCCTCTTTAGATATTAGGAATATGTAGAAACCCTTGTTGAGTAAATGTAAGCTTAGATTAAGACCATACAGTCACACATGACTGAACCCATCTCGATCATGCTCTGCTAACCCCTAGGTAGTATAAATACTCTTATAGTTTCGTAGTTTCTTCATTATTCACCCGAAGACGACTGGAGATGTTTATCAATTGAAACGTTGTGAGAAGAATAAATGATGACAATGGAAGTTCAAAATACGTTCATCATTTATGATACATCATTGTCTCAAACCTTCAAACAACCACATTTTTAAACATGGCGTTGTCACGGGCATTAGGTATTAAATGCAATTAAATTAGGAAATTGTATTTCAGCATGAAAAGAAAAATAATTTTATTGATTCAGTGATAATGATATGTTAGTTCTAGTCGTGAAAACAGAGTAGTGCCGCCAGTCGACGGTTAGTCTCCTAGGCATTCACTCTTTAGCTCATTCCCTTTCTCACTCAGGTGAGGGAGCCGCGTGAGGGAACTTCAATGTAGCCGGTCTCCCGGATTACTCTTCAGGAATCCTTCAAGTTGGTGCAGGACAAGCATTAAGATCTCTGACCCGATCTGAATGACCTTATACGTCCTTTCATTTAGCAGTTCAAATACACGCTTTTATTTCTCGATACACGAGTCTCTAGCTACGACGTATCGCTAAGGGGAAGCAAAATATTTTAAAACATGGCGTAGTCACGGGCGTTAGGTATTAAATGCAATTAAATTAGGAAATTATATTTCAGCATAAAAAATAGAACAGTTTTATAAATTTATTGATTCGGTAATAATGATTTGTTAGTTTTGGTCGTAATAATGTCAAAGATGCATGAGTTAAAGTTTTGCGACACAGTTCCGACGTATTTATAGAAACTGAATAACCTTTACCCGTTGTATCACTACTCCACTGGTATACACAAATATCGATCGGTTGTTCTTGCAAGCGGCACGCAACCTTTGTCAACCAACTAAATTAGAGAGAGCCACCTATTCCCTTTTATCTTATATTTATATTTCAATATAAAAATTAATAGGATAAGAAGAAATTTTGATTAATGTCGAAATTATATTAAAATACTCCTAGTTTCTTAAATATATTTTTATTTTTTTTCAATGAATTCAATAAATTTTATTCTAGGGTTTTCCTGGTAACAAATTATAATTAAGTTACGGTATATCGCAACATCGTAAACTACTAAACGCAGCTACAGATAAAAGTGAACTTAAACTCACGTGAGTCTAATGAACGGTTTTTTATACTTTTTTTTTAAATGTCCTTTTCCCGATTTTATTGAAATTTGGTACCGTTATTTATAATGATAAGGGGCTTAATTAGCCCTTACTAGATTAAATCTGTAAAACTCCAGTGGCGTCCCAGCAAGCACTTTAACGAATATTATTGACAAAGAAATGTACGCCACTGATTTTTTTCTAATTTTGATTTTCTTTTTCGGACTTACCAACTAACAGTACAACTTTTTTATTCCTTGAATTGTTTTCGTATCTTGCTTCGTTTTCGAGAGAAAGCATAAAAACCACCTTATTGCATGTACAAAAAAAATAGCTTCAAAGTTACACAGTTAACACTTAAATAAAATAAAATTATTTTTTGAAACAATGATGCAAAAAAAATGCAACAGTTAATCAAAGCAAATGTTGAAAATGGCCACCTTCTAATAAAACGCACGATTAAAATCGTCTCACCATTGATCTCTTACACGTTCAAAAATGCTTGCATTATTTCGTACCGCATTGCAACTTCCAATAATTCGAATTATTAAGTCGTTTTCATCTAGTACAGACGTCTTGTATACCAGAGACTTTAGATAATCCCATAAATAATAGTTTACAGGATTCAAATCGGGACTGCAAGCTGGCCAATCTTGAGGACCTGCGCGTCTAATCCAGCAATGAGGAAAAGTGTTATCGAGGTATTGACGAGCAACTAGGTTAAAATGAGCCAAGGCGCCGTCCTGCATGAAAAACATATTACTTCTTATTTGTAGAGGTATGTCTTTTGATAGAACGTCAAGTTCTTTGGATAGAAACTGCGTATAAGAGTTTCCATTCAATCGAGATGGTAAAAAGTATGGTCCAGTAAGAGTCGCCAATGATCCCGGTACATATATTCACCGAAAATTGTTGCTGAAAACGACCTTCTCTAATTTTATGAGTAAATAAAATGTTCGGTAAAAAATTGTTGTTATGTGTTACTGTATGCAGCAACCACCTACTAAAATCAAACCTTGACTGAAAATCCCGGGGAAGCAGAGCTTGCACCCGTTGAATATAGTATGAGTATAGTGGATAAAGATGCAAAATTCTCCAAGCAGTTGATGTACTTGTTTGAAGTTGCACTGCTACCTTCCCGGCACTAGTTCACTTAGGCTCCTTATCAATATGAATAACGGTACCAAAATTCAATAAAGTCGGAAAAAGGATATTTAAAAAAGTTATAAATTTTTTTTTTTTAAACTTTATTACTCTGTAAAACGGAGTACCTCTAGACACATGTTCATATGAACTTTTTCTCTTCGAATATCATAAGGAACCACCCCCTTAAGTTACGTACCGTTCTTCTGAAACACCCAGTATATCGCACTACGAGTCTGCTACCTACGTCCTCTTAAATACTCTGCCGGAGCCTAATTAGCTAGATTGCGTATGGAAATACGGCGCACTTACTATTAAGTATAGGGAGAATGTATGCAATAAATTTTACTTCGTCACACTAGTTTCGCATTATATATTACATTACGCAACAGCAAGTATTGCAACTTGATACGGTACTTTAATAGGAACGGAAAATACATAAAAACTAACGAGATGGTGTTATATTTTTTATTGTCAATAAATATACATTAAGACTTACAATCATAAGTGGTAAATTGAAATATTCCCATTTACAATAGATTATTAATACTTTTGACTTTATTGTCGATTTTTCATAAAATGTAAATACATTTATTGTCAATTTTAGTAACTAAGTTTAATATACGTCAAACATTGAAAAAAGGGAGTATATTGATATAATAAGATATTTTTTTAAAATCTATATTGTCGCACACAGCTAATATTGTCCTGATATAAGTACTTTAATATGTTCCAGCCCTGCGTAATAGTTTTTAAAAATAGGTGATATTTACATTGCATATCAAACAGACTGTCTATCAGTTAAAATATTCAAAAACTATTCTCATAGATGGATCTTGTACATGGTTAAAAAGCATATTTAAAAACATTTTGTAAACCTTCTCCTTGATAATGCGTTAAAATATTATTGTAATATATTTGACAGTCTGTTTTATAGGATTTTAATGTAAAGTTCTAAAAAATACTATTTTGAAAATACATTGAGACTTTTTAACTGAACACGAAAATCTTAGTGTGCAAACATAATCTTGAATAGATCTGCATAATCATCATATACATTTTTATAGCACCACATTTCTTTTGAAGCGGTTTTAGTAGTAAAGAGAGTAGAGTAGACTAGTTACCTGATGAAATCTCTCTTAATCATAATCAAATTATTTTTGCACATTAAAATAAATAGTTTATTTAAACCTGGTATACTGTACACATAATAATAGTATGCAGTGTATTATGATAGTTCTGTTTTTTCACTAAATACTATATCAAATGGCCCTAAATAGAATTTCCCTAGATCCTAGAATCATATGTATCCGAAGATATTCTTGATTGTTTAGCTTTAGAAAATAAATTCTAAGAAATGATATGATCAGAAAGATATGGTTAAGGGATTTGATAATAATATATGCCAGGTTTGTCTTAGTTTTGAGTAATTCAGCTGCCAGTGGCATAGGTTTTTACTCGTAGGAATTCCACCGTGCATTTAACGATAGACAAAAGTGAAAAATGTTTGTAATATTTTTAGTTTATTTAAGCAACGTCTGGCTTCGTTGGATATTTGATATAATCTAAAATACCAATAAATATTAGATAATATTTGTGTAACGGTGAAAAATTATTATTATTATCGAATTCAAATTGCATTTCTTCGAAACTTGCCTTTCTGGATGTAGTGGTATGGAAGAACTTTATTTAAACTTCTATTCGGTATTTTTTACCAACGTTTTAAAAAGCTACAATGTAGTTCAACCTTTTACCTTTTTTAAATAACTTATCAATAATTGTCTATCATTAAGAAGTGTTATAATATATCCATGGTCGATATTTATTTTTTACAAACGTCTTAAAGCTGTAGAAATTAAAATTTTCAATAAGTTGTAAAAAGCAAGTATCATGCCAGACTATCGTTTATCTAACAACAGTAAGAATTACAAGAATAACGTGGTTAATTTAGGTTATCTGGAACTGACTATATTGACCGCCTAGTTCATACGAGGGTTTTAACAGTAAAAAGATAAATTATACGCCGGGTTATTTATCTGATAGAAATCACTTAACATATTATTTCATTCATATTGAGGAGAAAAAGGAAAGCCCTGCATTCACAGAATAACCTTTTTGATTGATTAAACACTTTTCAATTATTTCATAACCATGTGCTAAACGGAAAGATGGAAAAATGACAAAAAAATTTATGCAATAGAGAAATAAGATAATGCCCCTACATGTCATATAAAAACACTGGAAAGAAAAGTATAGCTAGATCATCATATAAAGCATATCCGGAAATTTTCCCGAAGGAAAATTGCGCGAATTAGAATTAACCGAAACGAAAAATTGCCCAAAGAAATGTAATAATACAGCAGGAAGCGGCTTGGTAGAGATCGATTGGAGGCGGGTCAGGGCAATAGGTTGGTTTTGGTTGAATTAAGTTGAACCCAATAGTTAGGATACACCACAAAGCGCTACGTCTAATTTGTGCATACCACAAGAAAGAACTTCAGCCCTGAAGCTTCCTGATACTTTTTGTGTCGTGAATTTATACTTTCTTAAGCCTCGAGAAGGCGTGAAGAAAAGTTAAAACGATTTTTTTTGGGGCAGTTTGTCGCTCTGTCTATTCTAATTCGGGCAATCTTAGCCGATTTTCGATGATAAGAGTTTGTCGATTTATTTGAGTAATTTAGGTTTTGCTCATTTCCAAATGTTTGGTAATTTCCCCAAATATTTAGTATTTATAGCCTTTCTGAGAATAATGCAGCATTTGAAAGTTCTTTTTGGTATTAACATTGTGGTGCCGTTCTTAAGATGTAAGTCACATACTGATCTCTTATCATTTGATGATTTTCAAGAATTTAAATATTGTTTGATTATCTTGTTCAAACTAAGTAAAAGTAGTCTCTTTAACCGATCTGGTACACTCTCAGTATCGAGAAGCGGCCAAGTATTTAAAGAAGTAGACTTTACATCGTGATATAACTTTACTTTCCTTGCCACCGTTTAGATGCACTTCATGTTTTAATTTTAATATTTTGACACTTACGAACAAAGATAATAATATCTTGTTTTTTAATTTGGGATAAAGATTGAATGTAGTAGTTACAACCACCACTGTTTCCTTTCAACGCTTTTTTGGGTGACAGTTTTGTTTTATATGCTTTTTATACTTTTTATATATTTCCAGCCTTTCTTTTAGCATGCACCCTTCGAAATGGACATGAAATAACTAAAACGCGTAGGGTTTAAGGAATAAAAATATCCTAAAGAAATATAGGAATTTTCCTTTTTTCTTCAATATTAATGACCATATTTTTTACCCTGGAGATTTATACGATAAGCATATTAAGTATTTCGTTGTTAACAACAAAAAACCAAAGTTTGTCAAAGTGTATTCGGAAAATATTTCTCACACGTGATATGAAAAGAGAATATAGTCAATTCAGCGGCACCAGCAACTGATGATATTTATATCTATAGCGAAGATATAAATTATTGATGGTTTAAATTGAACCTAAAGATGTCTTTATTATCTTAAAACTTTAGCCGCCCTTTTATTGAATTTGAGACTGTAGCCTGACACACAAACGCGCCATATTTTAAAATTTTCCATACGATATTTCCCTCCACCCCCTCCGTCTACAAGAATTGTGTCTTGAACTACTCCCTGGCATGTACCAAATTGCACCATTAATAATTAAATTGCACAAGAGGTACTTTTAACTTTGCACAATTAGTACTTGTTAATTCTTCATGTACACAGTAAAAGCACGAAACAAGATTGATGAGTTAAACCTCACAGTATTAGCTCAAAATTTTTTTGGTTTTATTCAAATTTATTACTTTTAGCAGAACCAAACGATAAACCCTAGGATTTGTCACTCTTGATAACTCGATCGACTAAATAGTAATTTAGTATTAAACGCTTTCAGTAATATTTATAGTTTTCAATATTTCTTATATGGTTGCATTTAAACTTAATTTCAATATTATGCTATTTTGAAATATTTGATATTTTCCAAATGAAAGCACTTTTTGATGTCTTTTTAATTATATTCTTTTAACATTTTCGGACATCCAAATCCCAAGGTTTATAGTTTTATGGCAATAATGTTTTCAGTGCAATCTTAATTGTAGTCAAATTATGTTCTAATAATTTAGTGACTCCTTCGCAAAATGAAGATCAGGCAAGGGTAAAAAAATCCTTTACCAAAATTCGCTAAATCTTGAGAAGCAAAAAAAAATTAAAGGAGAGTCATTCTAGGATGCCTAAATACTTTTTTAAGTAGAATATTGTCGACTGCAGGTTGTAGAAGGTAACGCTTACTATCTAGTGGTACCGACGAGATTTTGGTATAGCTGTAGTTCTTGGTTTTCCCATTTGAGGAATCCGTCCTATAAAGAAGAAACAAATTAACATAATAATATTTATATTGGAAAATTAAAATGCAATTTTAACAATTAATGAACTAAAAATTACATTTTGGGTTTATGAGATACCCAACTACTATAAACAGAAGGCTACATTATACAGCGTAAGTATCTTAAAGCGTTACAATAGGTGATGTCTAGTTTGAAATATTTTTATAAAATTTGAATGGGGTAATAGGGAGGGGGAGTTATTTACCCGTATGATTTTTGACATTTATACCCTCACTCTCTATTTTAGTGGAGGGTAGGTAGATCTGGAATTTTAAACTTAATGTTCTTTTGTTTATTTATTATAGTGGGTACGACCTTCGTTTCAAGCAACTTCTTAAGTATTCCAGGCATTATAATGCCGCAACCAGAGGAGCAACTACAAAAAGCTTTTGTACACATACTTTTACTTAAATAACTAAGGAAATCTCATTTAAAATACCAAAGTAAACAACCACCCTTAACAAACGAAGGGGTAAATGTCACAAATATTGTAAAATACGTCCCACCATATTCCGATTAAGTACCTAATCAAAATTTTTTAAAAATATTTTAATCTGTTTTCAAGGTATCACCTTGTAACTCACCGTGGTATACCTGGCGTAAACGAAATCATTATACGAAACACCATGGCGTCATGTTATAAGATATTTTATTAATATTCGGGTTAATTACTGCTATGTTTGAGTGGGAACTTAACTTTTATCTAGAACCTCGGTTTTACCGAAAGTTACGACAAATATTTATTTTTAGATGACAACCTGTGATTTTATTACACATGGTGCCTGTAAAACAACATGCAAGTGACATGGGTAAAGTAGTCATAAGATCTGTTAAATTGTGCCCTTTCTAAAATTCATTAACACTAAAATTTTCAATATTCTCTTCAGTTCTAGAAGAAATCGAATTTTAAGTTTATATGGTTTCAAACTAGAAGCTAAATGTATTAGGATTTCCAAAATCCCTTTAGATGTTAAAGGATACTTTTGACCTTAATAGCAAATAATCAAGAATAGATCATACCTTCTAAAAAAATTATGTAGACTAGGGTGATCAAAAAGATTTTAAAAAAATTGAAAAGGCGATTTTTTCAGAAATTAAATAAAGAAATGTTAAAGTCAGTGCTTAAAGAATTCTAAATTGGCCAAATATTGTCAGTTGGATACATTGTTTCATAGACAGCATTCTGTTTTTTGTAAAGATAGACTTTCGATGGACGCCGCTGCGACTAAATGTGGCTGCGGCTGGCGACCAATGCGATCTGTTTCCCTTTCCGGGATATGCGATTTTGTGCGGCCACAAAGAATTTCGAGAGTTGAAGGTTTGTTCAAAGTGTATTATAATGCAGAAGGTAGGTACTACAAGTTGTTACTGGAGGAGAAACGAGATAAAAAGGATTTAATTTTATTTATTGGCGACTAGAGAACAGAGAACAGCAATTAAGGAACTATACAATTCACGTACACGTGAAGGTCTATTTAGCGTTCTAATTGAAAAGCATTTAAAATGTGACGAGGAATTATGATTGATATGATGATGGCCGCCTAGAGTAATACGATTTAGAGATATTAGGAATAGGATTTGATATCTCTCGATATCCTGTAATCATTTCGAGAATATGGACTGCTGATCGATAATTATTAAATTACAAAAATATAAAAATAGTATAAAAATATGTGGGTTCACCACGACAATCACGACCTGACTGCTTCTAGAGTAGTTGAGTCGTATGACCGCGTTGGTCGTATTTGTCGCACTCGTCGCGGTCGGATCGCTTTAAAGGAGATATACAGGGTCGTTGGTATTTATGGAAACGGTCGATTATTTTTTAAAGTAAAACAGTTAGCAAAATTTTAGACAAAAGTTTTAGGCCTTTTTAAAGTCTATAAAAATTTTGAAAGAATAAGTATACAGGATGAGTCAGAAAGCCGTAGGAGAACAAGGTTACCTTTTTTTTTTTAATAGAACACCATCTGTCTTAGAATATTTTTGCATTTACCATTAAATTACAGTTATTTTTTAATAAATACATTATAAGTCTAAACCTAATAGTTTCCGAGATATCAACTATTAAAAAATAACATTTTTAAACTTAGAGTAAAACGGCTTACATATCCCTATCTTAGTTTTTTATTATCTTCCTACAGGTGTCAACTTCCGGTTAAACCGGATGTAACTCAAAATCCGGAAATATAATACTTCCGGTTTAACCGGAAGTTGATATTTTTGGGAAGATAATAAAAAGTAAGATAGGGATATGGAAGCCATATTGCTCTATGGTATAACATTAGAAAGCTAGAATCTGTCAAAATTCTAAAATGTAATTTTTCAAAAGTCGATATCTCGGAAACTATTAGGTTTAGACTTATAATATAATATTAATATTAAAAAATAATTGTAATTTTATGTAGAATCCAAAAATATTCTAAGATATAGGATGTTCCATTAAAAAAAAAGTAACTCTGATTCTCTACGGCTTTTCGACTTATCCTGTATACTTATTTTTTTTTAATTCCAATAGACCTCAAAGAACCCTGAAACTTTTGTTTTAAGTATTGTTTGCTAGCTGTTTTACTTTGAGATATAGTTGATCCATACATACCAACGACCCTGTATGTAAATGCATTAGGGTGATACACACACGACCAGCCACATAGCCGTATCAATCGCAAGGGTCGCATTGGCCGCGACCATCGAAAGTCTACCTTAAGATCTCTATTTTGCCTCTCCATTTTGCAAGTAAATGGCAACTTGTATGTCGTTGAAAAGGTAAGTTTGAGACGAATTCGATTGTTCAATACAAAACACACGTTATTCTTTAAAAATAAGGAATGCCAGTGAAACCGAAAGTGACGTTAATTTGATTTGTGGATAATGGATGGAATATGGAAAATTATGATCCCACCCCAACATAGCAGCTCCTCAAATTTGAGAATAATCTCTTTGATCATAACGTTATGGTGCCCTGTACAATGATTTCGTTTACACCCCGTATGTATGTTGATATTGATAAACAACTACCCTAAAAAGCAACTAAGTCATTACATGTAATGTCGTACCTATGCTTTATTGCCATTCGGCATACTTTCGGGAGCGTATAGGGGAGGTCAAAATAACCTTATTTTTTCATAGAAACAAACATTTCTAAAATGCTCCTTAATGGAGACAGAGATACCCAACTACTTATTTGTAATTTAATGAAACTTTAATATTTTATGTAGGCCATAAAGATTCATGAAACCATACTACAGTAGATATTTTACATCGTTAGGGAAGTCAGGAACGGACTTAACACCACACTCGTTGGGCAAAAATTGTTGATAGGTTTTATTTTACAGAGCTGAAAACTGATTTTTAAAATACTCTGGTTATTCCTATTTAACAAAGGCACTTTACTTGTTTCTATAAAATTAGCCATTTAAGTCAAATACTACGATGAAACACAGTCGTTTTAATTTCCTTAACAATTTGTTATTGACAACACGTTTCTAACTTGTCTGATCGACTGAGTACATAAGACTTAAGTAATGGAGGATTACTCATATAGGGTAAAAATGTGGGTGAGACGCCGCAGCGGGAGAGATGCCGCAGAGTAGATTTCGCAACACTGCCACTTTTAAAACGACGCTTATGCTGATATTACAATTAGTCGATGGTTAACCTTGACCAGTGTATCACACCGATAGAAAATAAACAATTTTTCTAAGAAATATTTCACTTCTTTGTAAAAATAACGTTAGGGTAAATTACAAAATTTATATAGTGTTTTTATAAAGTTAAATTATACGTTTACACGAATAAAACTTGGTTGGCGCTCTACTTGTGGGAGATTTAGGATAGGTAAGATAATGTTACCACGTGTTTTTCTGGGATTGTGAGTATCAGATAAGTATATGCTGCGGCATCTCTCCCATACATTCGGGATAGACGATGAAATTGTAGTAGAGATGACGCATTAATCTGATATTTTATTTTAGTTAGATGTGCCTCGTAAATATCAAAGAAAATTAAACAGAGGAAGATGGACACAAGAAAATTTATACACAGCCATAAATTTGATACAACAGGATCATATTCCCGTTCGAGAGGCGGGTAGAATGTGCAATGTACCAGAGCGAACGCTAAGAAGAAGGATGAAAAGCAATAATTTTAAAAAAGGTGTACAAGGGCCTTCGTCATATCTCGGCCAAGAATCCGAAAAAAAGTAGTAGGCCATATTAAAGCTCTTCAGAAAGCAGGTTTTCCTCTACTGTTAAAACCGTAAAACAAATTGCCTACACCTTAGCTCAACGTCTGGGGTTAAAACGCAAATTTAGCACTGAAAAAGGAGAAGCTGGAGATCATTGGTACCGGTCGTTCATGGAAAGAAATCCCTAATTGAGTTTAAGAAAGGCAGAGGGAATATCAACTGCGAGAACAGAGGATATGAATAAGAAAGAAGTTGAAAACTATTTTAGGCTTCTAGAAAGCATTTATGAAGCTTGCGATGTCTTTGATAAACCAGGCCATGTCTTTAATGTTGACTAGTCGGGCCTTCAGTTAAATAATGTGTCAGGTAAAGTTATTGCAGAAAAAGGTAGTAAAGAAGTTCATACAGTAACTTCTGGGGAAAAAGGAGAGACAATAACTGTCATAGCTTTCTGTAACTCCGAAGGAAACATTTTACCTCCTTACTGCATATTTAAAGGGGTAAATAAAAAAAAAGGAATTGGAAGACGGCATGCCACCTGGCTCGGTTGTTGTTATGAACCGTAAATCTGCTTATGTTAATAATGAGCTATTTTTTGACTGGTTGAAAAACCATTTTGCCCCTCGTAAGCCACAAGGAAAGACCGTTCTAATTTTTGATGGACATGGATCGCATATGAGCGTGGATTGCCTAGACTTTGCGGCACATAATGATATTTCTTTGGTATGTTTGCCTAGCCACATCACGCACTATCTACAGCCCCTCGATCGATGTTTCTTTAAACCATTGAAAACGTTTTTTTATCAGGCTTGCGACCAGTGAGTTGAAACACATCAAGGCAGACGAATCACCCGTATGCAATTTGGCACATTGCTAAATAGTGCATGGTCTCGCGCAGCTACAGCTGGAACGGCTATTAATGGTTTTCGTGCTACTGGAGCATTCTCACTCGATCCAGACTCAATTCCGGAACACGCTTTTAGCGTATCAAACCTGCAAATAGCTCATGCGCAAAATGTTGACAACCAACAAACTGCAACTAAAATCTGCAATACCGAAAAAGAAAACGCTGCTCCAAATCCATCATTAGAAATCAATGTTATATCGCAAGAAGCTCCTAATATGGAACCTCAACCTTCTACTTCGGCTGGGTCTGATGTTACCACTGGCAAAATGCTGCAACAAATATCGCCTGTTCCTATTCTTCCTACCGCTACAAAGCGCAGAAAGCAGTCCGCTGCACATTTAAAAAGTCCAAGCTATATTGAAAAGAAAAAAGGTGACAAAACTAAAATCAAAAAGGACAAAAAGCCAAAAGTTAAGGCTAAAAAATTGAAATGTAAACAAAAAAAAGATTTATTATCGTCTTCTGAGTCTGAGGGAGAGATGTCAATTTGTTCTTCAACTGACGAGGCCAGCGATATGCAAATGAATGTATGGAATGTTTTGAAAAATACATTTTAACCAAATCAACTGCTGATTGGATTCAGTATGTTTGATGTGGATATTGGCTACACGAGACTTGCTCAGTATACAAACCCACTTGCAATCGATGTGGAAGGCATTTAACCAAAGCCGAACGGGTTAAAAGAAAGGTGTAACGTTATTTTCCGTAAGCCATCTCTCCCATGTACCATGCGGCGACTCACCCACGTTGTGTGGGACAAATGGCCAAATACATAGGTTTAGATAATATAGTAGGTTTCAATACTGTTTTTGTAAAATCACTTTTGTTACAAATTTATTTTAAAATAAACTTCCTAGAAGTATACCTGTATTTTTAATTCCATGTTATCTCGATAGGTATCGGAGTTATGACAATCTAAAAAAATCTGCGGCGTCTCTCCCACATTTACCCTAGTGAATATGCTGACATGCATCTAATTTCGAAGGGCACATTTTTAATTATGTGGAGGCAAGAAGAATTTATTCTGATACATTTCCAAATTGACGTTGACCGCACCGAAGAACTCTTAAAAGGGTTGATCGTAGCTTACTAGAAATAGGTAAATAGGTGAAAAGTCAAGTGAAATAAAAAAAAATACTAAAAGTAGCTAATCTTTTTCCAATCCATTTTAGGAAGTTTTATGACGCATCGTGATATAGAAGGGCCTCCAAGAAGACCCTCAGTTAGAAGAAGAAATTTTGGATGAGACTGCTGAGAATCCCTCTAATAGTGTAAGAACACTGTTGGTATAAGGTCATGCCACAAAGTAGGTTATTCATGAGACTCTTTGAGAATAACCGCTAAATTCTTTTTACATCAAATGCCATGTCTCCGGCCAATTATCCTGCAAAAGCCAACTACGCAAGTTGATTTTTGCAACGATTTAGGCAAAATCATATTATTACTGGTATTGTTTTATTCACGAACGAGGCCGACCCGAAACGGAGTAATAAATTGCCATAATTTTTATATCTGGCATGAAGAAAATCCCCCAACAGTAGAGATAAAATACCAAGAAAGGTTCATGGCTAACATGTGGGCGGGGATTTTGGGAATCATCTTATTGCACCGTTCTGAATTCAAGGCAAATTAATTGATGCCATGTATTTGCAATTATTCTTGCAACAAGCTTAAACGGTGTACTAGTAAATGTGCCCTTAGAAATTAGAAATCAGATGTAGTATATGCACGACGGTGCACTGCCCCTTTTAGCAAGTTAGTTCGTTAGCACTTAACAATAATTTTGGGTAATCGATGTATAGGTCGAGATGCCTATTTTATGGCCACCGAAGTCGCCCGACATGACTACATTGGATTTCTTTTTATAGAAATATTTAAAGAGGCTTGCATATTCGACGCCAGTTTACACCAGGGAAGATCTTATAGAAAAAATAACACAGCATTTCAACTAAATCCGAGACAATCCTGGAATGTCGTTTAAAGTACATTGAGAAAACATCCGTCAGCTAAGAAAACGTATAGAGGTACAGAGCGCCCATTTCGAAAATCTGCTGAGGTAGACAAGAAGAAGTAAATCTTTCACATTATTATTAACATTCTTGCGTTTAAGTGATTTCCCAAATGGCAACCTTTTCAATGGTTCCTTCATGCGGCACACCTCGATTTGGCAATCAATGTATAGGAATAAATTATTCTTGCATCCACACAATTGCCGAGTGTCTATCCATAAGTTAGATGCATGTGAGCATTAATGAGATGTAACAAATGTAGATTACCTTTTTAAAATAGGAATGACCAGAGTATTTAAAAAATTTCAGCTATGTAAAGAGACACATATCAAAATTTTATCCCAACGAGTGTGGTTGAACGTCCGTTCTTGACTTCCCTGACGATGCAAAATATCTACTGTAGTATGGTTTTATGAGTCTTTATGTCTTACGTAAAACATTAAAGTTCCATTATATTATAATGTCGGTTCAAAAGTTAGAGCCGAAAATTCGCTGGTTTGTAATAGAATGTATTATTGCACTATGTTGATAATAACTAACCTACTAAATAGTGCCTGTCAGTAACCTAAATAATCAAATAAAATAATAATATCTTATAATTACAATTTTCCCTATTATTTCCCAAAATTTACCATTTTCTTACTTTGGCTCGGTATCTCCGTTAAGGGGCAATTTAGAATTCGTTTTCTATGACAAATTAGGACTATTGTGACCTCCCCTATACCCTCCCGAGAGTATGCCATATACTTAAGGGAAACCCTGTATACCACTAAATATATTTCAAAACAAGACTTCTATTAGTCAAAGCTCTGTTCTTTTAGCAGTTCTTTAACAAATCGGTTACTATTATAGTAATGATTCCGCTATGATGCAAGCTATCACTAATACTACCTTAGGAACGGATTGAGTGGACCATGAATAAAAATCAACTTAACAGAAATAAGTAAATCGGATAGAATAACAGTTGAGATGTTACAAATAAAAAAAATCCCAAAGTGAAGAAAAGGTATACAATTATAAGTGTGTATATTATTAAAGAATATCAAACTTGCTCTAATAGAAAATTTGTTGTTTATTGTTATATTACAGAACGTTTACGGTGACTTTGCTGCGATCAATTTGTTGTTAAAATGTATATAGTGAATTCTAACTACTAACTGTATATTCCAACTAACATAATACCTAACCCTATCCTTTCCTGGCAAGGTAAACTCATACCTCCTCGCGGTCCTTGCTGGACAAAGACAATTTTTTTAAAGTCACGGGTACAAACCTCTTATCGATATAAACTACGATGAACAAGATGTAGTATACAGGGTGATTCAAAGGTACTTTGACAAACTTCGGGAGGTAATAGCCGACAATATTTTAAGATGAAAAGTTCTTATAAGCAGTTGTTGCAGGGTGTTGAAATGTTAGAAAAAATAGTACTAATTTTTAAATAACTCCTTAACGAGTTATTTTTTTTATAAAATTTAGTGAGTTAAATAAGCATCTAAGGACATTTATTTTCAAAGTTCAACATGTTCGTAAATTTAACCAGTGGCGTCGGTACAAAATGTTGCTATTATATTTCTTGTGAAAACTATGCTACACCACTGACTTATTTTATTTTAACTTTCTATTTATGAATCCCCCCCCCCCTTTACTTACAACAAAAAAGATTACGTGTGTTTTTTTAATACGAGGAACGGCTTAAGGGTAAATGATTATTTTATTTGACTTTACACAAATATTGAAAAACGTGTTTTAAATTCACAAATACCCTCAAATATTTATTAAAGTATTTTAACGAATACATACATACTTAGTAATAAACAAATAAGTATATGCCTTAGGAAGGCATCTGAAGATGCCTATTTTTTAAGTATAATACGTTCTCAGTGGCATACATATTTATTTATTAGTATGTTATTTTTTAATATTTTGTATTTTAACAAGGCGGCTTTGGAAATGCTTTTTTAATATTTTGTATTTTTGCAAGGCGGCTTTGGAAATGCATTAGTTGATAATTTAAAACATATTTGACAGCTAGTTGCTAATGTGGTTTATTTCTTCAGTTTGGTTTTTTTGGTTGGATATTATTAGTATTGTTTATAAGGTACCTACTATGGATTATTTAAGAAATAATGCGTATTTAGCCGACATGCATTTTGTATATGGCCTTGCCGATGGAAATGCACGAGAAGCGAGACGAATTTATCAGGAGCGATATCCTAACCGAGTACTGCCTGCTGCTGCAACATTTACAAATCTTCACCGCCGTTTAGCTAAAACAGGGAGTTCAACAAGGCCACGTGATATTCCTGGAAAAACACGAACAGTCCGAACTCCAGAATTAGAAGAAGCTGTTTTAAACGCTGTAGTGGAAAATCCAGATACAAGCACCAGAATAATTGCTGATGCTCTCAATTCCACCCAAGCCACAGTTTGGAGAATTCTGCAGGATCAGCAGTTGTATCCAAAGGGTACAAGCTCTTTTACCCAGGGACTTTCCTCAGTGCATTAATTTGTGACAGTGGTTTCTGGAAAAATTTGCTGAAAATCCCCAATTTTTAAATTATGTACTTTTTACGGAAGAGGCAAATATTTTTCAGAGTGCGATTACAAACTTTCACAATAACCATATCTGGTCTTTGGAAAATCCCCACGCAGTTAGTGAACGAAATTCTCAGTACCAATTTTCACTAAACGTGTGGGGAGGAATAGTTGGCGATTACTTGATAGGACCTTTTTTCTTCCACTTCGTCTTAATGGCGATACGTACCGACACTTTTCGGAAAATGAACTTCCTCCCTTATTGGATGATGTACCCTTAGAAACTCGAAGACGTATATGGTTTATGTATGACGGAGCTCCCGCTCATTTCAGCATAGTGACCAGGACTCATTTATATCAAATTTATCCAAATCGATGGAGCGGTAGGGGAGTTCAGGAGGGAAATCAACCGTGGCCACCAAGGACCCAGATTTAAATCCCCTTGATTTTTATTTGTGGGGACATTTGAAGTCAATCGTTTACAAAACGCCAGTCGAAAATCCAGAAGTGCTAAGAAACCGAATAATCGATGGTTTTGAAGTAATAAGAAACAGACCAGATATCTTAGCACGCGTACGAGACTCCATGCAAAAGAGATTAGATGCCTGCATCTTGGCTGAAGGTGGACATTTCGAACAATTTATTTAAAAATCATTTAATTTCTGTAACGTACTTATTTATTTAATTAAATTAAATGGTATACCTTAGTAAATCTTTGAATTAAAAACACATTTTTTAATATTTGTGTATAGTCAAATAAAATAATCATTTACCCTTAAACCGTCCCTCGTATCAAAAAAATTCATAAGAAGAAAATTAAAATAAAATAAGTCAGTGGTGTAGCATAGTTTACACAAAAAAATATTATAGCAACATTTTGTACCGACGCCACTGGTTAAATTTACGAACGTGTTGTACTTTAAAAATAAGTGCCTTTAGATGCTTATTTAATTAACTAAATTTCATTAAAAAAAAATAACTCGTTAAAGAGTTATTTAAAAATTATTACTATTTCTTTTAACATTTCAACACCCTGTATCTCCGTAACAAAGTCGCCAAGGGCCACTGTTTATAAGAAGTTTTCATCTTAAAATATTGTCGGCTATTACGTCCCGAAGTTTGTCAAAGTACTTTTGAATCACCCTGTATACTATTTAATCATATTAAAAATTTACAACAATCCGCATTTTAATTATTTGGTAGAAGCCACGCCTATGGTCAGGAGTTTGATGTTTACTAGGTCAACAAATTAGGCTTGGAACAACTATAACTGTGTTAGTTCCATCATCGAAGTTGTAGTGAGTTATGTGACCACAACTGTCCAAGGATTCCCACGAAAGCCTCCAGTCAGCAAAATATAAGATAAGAAGATGCGAGCTTATAAATAGGATTAAAACCAATGTTTGATAACTTTTTTTGCATTTTACTATATTGTACGTTGTAATAAAGTTCCTGTTGAACTAAATTGTGTTTTTAAAAACTGTTGTGCGAAATAACGAATCAAAACTAGTGTGAAAGAATATGGTCCAGTTAATGCCCAGCTTGAGTTTTAGGTTAAGAAACAGCGCATCAGATTCTTTTAAATTCAATTATATTCCTTGATCTGGTAAAGTAAGTAGTCAAAGTCAAAGTTAAAATATCCGTTATTGTCTGAAAAAATATCTCCATCGACAAAGCTTCCAAAAATTTTAATTAACAATTGAATATAATATAGTAAAATTTAAAATATTGGAATAAAATATGAAAATAATTATGACAGATTATCAAAAAAATATTCATTTGTGGTATAATAAGCCTTTTTCAACAATACATTTTTAACAGTTTTTTTAAACATTTTAAAATTTGATATTTTTTTAATATAAGCTGGAAGGTAATTAAACAGTTTTTTAAAATCATAATTTATAGATTTCTTCGCAAGACTTGAAGAAGAAATAGACATATATTAAAGTTTTGTTTTGAATTATATGTAGGTTAATTAATATTATTTCTGTTTTTCTTTAAATGAAACAAACGGTTTCCATTATAAAAATTGGAAGTTGCTGTTATTTGTTGAATTTCTTAGAAGCAAACTCCATATCTCAAAAGTGATTCTATTAAAGCAAAATAAACATTTCAAAGAACTGTACCGTTTACTTCATGAGAAAGTTTTTTAATAACTTTTCTATATGTCATTAAAAAAAAATTGTCAGTAAATTAAATTCCAAAAACAAATTTTAAATTTAGGCTTGTTAATTATTAAATTGTCAAAAATTATATTATTAGGTGAGCATTTAAAAGTTTATATGTTGATTTTAGTAATATTAAAGGAAGTTTAGAGTCGCACCATTCTTTAATTTTTATTAAGTCTTCATTAATTATTTTAATTTATTCAATGCCATATTTACAATGCCAAAAGTATTGTTGTATCATGAGCAAACGTGGTAAGTTTACCATTTATAAGAATTGACACAAGGTCATTTATATAGATTTATATAGATTAAAAATAGCAAAGGACTCCACAATCAATTGTATTATTTTTTGATTTTTTACCATTTAACAATGGTTCTTAAGATCTTTCAGATCGTACGATTTAAACCACTTTATTGATATACCTCTAAAACCATAAGCTGAAGCATCTTTATTAATATTTCGTGGTTAACATAATTAAAAGCTTTACAAATATTACATAATATTTCTGCGGCAACATCTCCTTCATGAAGGTTAAAATAAAGATGTCCAAGAAATGAAAATATAGTTTCATTAGTATTATTCTTTTTTTAAAATGCATATCGGTTTAGATTTGAAATAGTATTTTTATTTTAAAAAGATTCATAATCACCTTCGTTATGAATTGGAATAACAATAGATGATTTGAGACATTATCGAAATATTCCGTTATCAAAAAAAATATTAATTGCTTTGGCTAAAGCTGTTAAAGCAGGAACAGATAGTTGTGATAATATTTTTATAGGCAAATTATCCCATAGAGTAAAATTTGTATTTTTTATTTCCAAAATTACTAGTTTTATTTCTTGAACAACTAAAGAAAAATGTTCTCTAATTTTTATATCATTCATGTACGACATTGGATCAATGCATGAATGAATATTTTTAGAAAGGATTAAAGCAATCGAACAGTAAAAATAATAAGATCGTCGGAAGATAGTGAAATATGTAAAGTTTTATGTTCTTTTTCCCTCTTAAATCATTAAGTAATACCATTTCCAAAATAATCTTTATTGACTTCTTTTACTAACTTTCTTACTTTGTATATGTTTTTATAAATATTAGAATATGAAATAAGTAACATCATAAAATACTATATCGGTTAAAGCTGCACGGCAAAAGATAGTAGATTTCAGTAATCGATGTCTTATGTAATGATTTCCTTTTGTTAAACAAGCCAAGTGTTGTTATTTAACTTGCGTAAACAGTTCCTGCGGCTTTTATGTTCCTCGATTGTAGGTTAATTTCACTGATCCTTCTATTTACTGAGCGAAGGAATTAAACGAGCTTTTCACTGGGGTAATTTGGCGTTTATTTCTCCAAATCACACAAAGTTCCTTTAGTACACGATTTTACAATAATTTACTATAACATAACTATTCACTACTGATTTTACAAATCAAACTAGTCACTATATTTGTTTAATACATTTGCTGGGTGCCTTTTTTAGGCAGTGCTATTTGTTTCACGCACGTTTGTTGACATGCCACCTTGCTTTATCAAAGCCCAAAGTATAGTGTCGTAGAAGAAGGAAAACTGTATCATCTGACAGCAAGGTTACGCTCCCGCTGTCACGACGACTAACCAACAAAGCATTCTGATAGGCCACACAACCGCCATGTTTTCTCCTAACCAATCGGACGGCTATATAAAAACTGTACCATGCCGTGTCACCCTCCAAGAGCATCAAAACGCCGTCAAAGGGTTATACTTTTAACATCTAAACGTGGAACATTGCTTTTTCCTGGAATAACGGTCGACTAGCCGTTTATTATTTAGGACATATTATATATATTTTAAAACATGATATTTGCAAGTTTTATGCGTTTCCCGGCGATAACACTATATTCGTTCAGCAAACATTCATACGTTTTGCTTCTTTATTAAAATAATATTGAAATCAGAAATTTAACAGTAGTATTGATTCTAAAAACATTTGTTGCATTTAATTATATTATTTTTTGGATGATCGTTTCCCCAACACCTTTAATTGAAACTTCCAAGTAATAAATTCTGAATTGTTTTATAGAAAACTACAAAAATAAAAGGGTAGCATCAAACAGGGAGGAAATAATAAAATAGTTGAAGAATTTTATAGATGACAAACAATACAATAAACAAATAAAAACTTGTCTTAAAATAATAAATTAAGGCTTGGCAGATATGCCAAATTTAACAAACTGTTAAATACATCATGTTCTTGGACAATTTTAGCAAAAAGCTAGACATCACAAAACTTGAAAATCATGGGACTATTTGGTAGCCTGCTTAGCTCAGTCATCCTACAAATTTTACCTACGTATACTAACTAATGGACTGGAACCAAAACTATATTTCCGCTAAACAAGAGAGCAGGCCCGCACGAATAATCACTTACATACAATGCCTTAAAACTCTGATTGAAAAGACCATTGAGTACAACAATAATAGACCTCTATTATTAATATTTATTGGCACCTAAAAGGTATTCGAGACGGTAAATGCTGAGGCTATTTTAAGGGCAATGAGGAAAACGTTAGTAATATAATAAATAAACAAGCAACAGTTTCTACGGACAACAGAAATATAAATATGCATAAATATTGATATTCTGTCGTGGTTTGATAGGGTGACCTAAATTGTTTAAAGCAATATTAGAGTACTTATTGAAAAGGTTAACCTGGGAAACTAATAAAGCAAAAAATGTATATTGTATAGACAAAGAAAATCTAAACCATTTTCGCTTTGCGGATGACATAGTGCTAATAGCAGGTGGTTTTAAAAAGCCTTAAGATATACTAGAAGAAATTCAAAGTTAAAAAACGCCAATTCGACTAAAAATAAATTAAGCAAAAACAAATTAAAAATACTGCTAAAACATGAGACTAGAATCAACAGAGATAACCAAACCTGTAAACTAAGCTGAAGAGTAACCTTAAGCTGGACTGCTTAGAGAAAACTGAAGGGCTTCTTTAAATATGACATTTAGTGATAAATCTTAACAGGAAATTATTTAATCAGTGTGTCTGTGTCAAATGACGGCGTTGAAACTTTTACCCTTACTGAAACATTAAGGATAAATTTAAAAATAGCATAGCAGAAAATTGATTGTTCGATGCTCGGTCTAATTGTCAAGGATAGGATGAGAAATAAAGAGGTACGCAGAAAAGTAGATGATAATAACGAGCCTATTTCACAACTGAAGTAAATATTGACAGGGAACTTTGCTAGATTGGGTAAGCGACGATGTGACAAGAGGCGCGATCAATTGGATTGGTACTAAACAAAATAGAAAAGCCAGGAAGCACTTATGTCCGACAATGGACATAAGAGGTGGCTGTTTTGTGATAATGATGTGTATTTTGTAACAGAAACGAATCATAACTCTGGTGGCATTGCACACTGGGACATATTTATTTTATCAATATTATTTTAGATTATTGTAAGTTATTGTGGAAGTTACTTACAATGATATGAGTAAAAATGTTATATTCTCGACCTTTTGAACATTCTTTGGCAAAAACAATTCAAATAGTCGGTACTGCTTGTGCCTAAATAAACTATGACTTTTTGTGTGTTAATCGGTATTGTGCTGTCAGTTTGATTGTTTAAACAAATGTATGTCAATCACTAAAACTAACAAGTATTATAAAATATAGCCACGTGGAGGCATCTCGTGGCAATCGGGCATATTCATACAATCAAACGTACCAAACCTATGGAGATCCAAACAAGTGAAATGGAACCCGCAATATGGATGATGCAGAATAATAATGGAACTTACAAAAGTTTGTCTCACAATATTCATTTGCATTTTGGGTTGTCAGGCCCTATATCCTTGCTAGCGAGCGTTCATGCGGCGGTAAAACGCGAATTGGATCTGATGGAATATAGATTAGTTTATAGGTTCACCTTTCTCTTTGGTAGTAAAATATTCCAAATCGAAAACTGTTTCGTCACATAAATGGAATACTGAGAATCTCAAATTACTTATAGCTTAGTATGTTGATCACTGGCATACTCTAGTAGGTCTAACTGAAATACACTCCTCGATGAAACAAAACCGAGAAGCAGAATTTTGTTCAAAGTCAACCCTAAATACATTTTTAAATTTTGCATCGATTTTGATCATAATTTTCATGTGCCACACATGCTCAATCGAATTTAAATCAGGGCTTTTATATGTCCACCTCAACCAGATAATCAATGACAACCCTTGCGATATGAGACCTAGCGTTATCGTGCATCAAACAACAATTTTTACCAGAAAAGCGTCCTTCTCATCTTCTCCGTTAACGCAAACTAAAACGCGATTGGTCTGTGAATAACCCATATTTTTCGTCATTCCAGTCTCTATATTCAAGCTTAAACATCTCGTATAAAGAGACATTATTGTGTCGTTAAATACTTCCACAAAGAAATTTAAGGCAAAATGCAACTTTTGGTTTTACAGTTTATAAAACTAAATCCGCTAATTTTTTTTTGCAAAATCAATATTAGATACTGATTAAGATAAAAGTCCCTACAACTTGAGAAATGATCAATATTCTTGCAAAACTTAAAAAGATTTTAAATTTGACTTCCTTATCAAGAAAATCACGACCTAGTGTTCCTCATTGCAAAAAGGAGTCTCGGGTTTGATCCTCAACCAGAAAAATCTAAGAAACACTTTTAAAGTAATACGTCGTTACCTCTCGGAAGACAATGAATGGTAAAGCAGCGAGAGTGATAAGCCTAATAAAGCCTCTCTATTTTAGCTATTTGGAGCGACCAATGACAACAAAATTAGGTACATTAGTAACAGCCCATGGAAAGTTATTACTTATGTCATCATACGTTGCCACGGAACAAACTTTTTGACATAATATGTGTAATCGTTACATTGATACAATGACACAAACTAATTTTGATGGCTATGGCATCAGATTAATGTCAAGTAACGTGCTTTCGGTAATAAAATTACATCGTAGTTATCAGTTCTCTTGGCATATTAAGGATGATAATCTACTTCGAATATTACATAAAATCAAAGCGCAAATTTTCATAGCAACCACCTTTGCAAAGGTTATCTTACCCGATCAGATAATATACCGCTATCTCGATAAAATACCCTGCAGTTTTTTGTCAAACAGCAGTATATTTCAACAAATCAAAAATAATCCATAAATAGTATACTCACGACAAGATAGAAGTGACACAAAACAATATTTAGAGCTTTAATTTTTATGTTTTTAAAGAAATCTTTTAAATCAAAATATACTGTTATTTTAAACCAAGTATACTTTAAACCAACTTAAAGAAGTTCATCTCTTTTCCTCCTTCCAGCAGACTCAATCCTTGAACGCGTTTCGCCTTATAACGGTAAAGTGTCATTTCAACACTAATGAATATATTTAGAACTAACCTGAACATAATATTAAATTACATAATGTGTTGGAATGACACTTTGAGGTCTCGTTCCTTTTCGTCAGACCCTACAGCTTTGCTGATTAGCCAATATACGGCGAAATGCGTTTAAAGATTGGGCATGATGGAAAGAAAAAGGGGCGTACTTCTTTATTTTAGTTTTAATCTCTCTAAAAGGCCCTTATTTATTAAGTCATGTTCAGTCAATAATTATCCCATAAAATATACCCCTATTGTCGGCTTCTTATGTTCATACCTCTTTCACTTAAAACTCGATTTCCTAAAAACATTTTCACTCAACGATATTTTTGCTTATAATCAAAAACAAAATCTATCGAGCAAAGCTTTCGGAATCATATCATATAATTCATCATATAAGTGAAATTACGTAATTTCGTAAAAATGATCAGAAAATGGACTTATTGTAAAAAATTGAAAATAAACCGCAATCAAGTCAGTTTGCGACTTGTACAATATAAATAAATATATTTTGTAACCTCAAAATACCCCTTTAGTTTTATTATTAGGCCAGACCTATAAAAGGGTCACTTTTGTGTTGTGCCAAACTTTAACGAACAATTGTACATGCCTTTTCATTAAAACAAATGTGGGTTGTGGTATTTCCAAAAATGGTCAAGGACTAAGAGAAAATATAAATTAAATAAGTGTTGGTTACTTCTGTAAAATAGTTTGGATTCGGGGAATCTAGGTCAAGTAGTGGCATGCGTTATAATTTAGTAATAAATTAACACAAAACGCAGAAAATTATTATTGCATGTTTTTCTTTATTGACTAATGTGGTTTCTTGTTAATCGTTAAAACGCTTAATCAAAGAAATCAAATGAGTATGGCGAAGTTTTGCTTTTTAGCCACTTGCTACATAGAAAACAACCATTTGGTCATCGTTTTCTTACTATATTTTGGTATTCTGGAGTCGCTATCCACTCTGATTTCTTTTATGGCTACGATAGTAGATTGTTAACTTATCAAAAAAAAAATTATCCCTGAAATTCGATGCCAAGCACTAACACAAAACAAAAATTTATAAACGAGAAATTAGGAAAAGAATAATTTTTGGTTAAAATATAATTTGGCAGTACCAACATAATATCACATAATTCCTTTACTTAATAAAGCTGAGTAACTAACAGTTAGAATTCTAAAAAGAAGCTGAAAATTAAAACACATATAGTGAATTTCTCTTGGTCATCCTATATATCCAAGTAGACTACAACTACGTATAAAAAAATAAAAGCATCGTAAAAATAATAAGTACTTGCTCCAACTATTCAGCTAAACATCTATAAAGATATCATTCCCTAAACACTGAAACATCAAAAACCTTTTTACTTTCTCGACCTGCATATATTTTCTTCATCATTCGCTTTAAGGAACGATCTTCCCGATCTGTTAAATCGTCGTACTGATCTATAGGTAGGCAACCAGCCTAGCCTAGCCAAAGCGGCCACGTGGCGTTTATCTGGAAATGATGCAAATCCTGAGAAACTTCGGCTGGAAGGTCGGAACCAACCTGTTTTTGCAACGGATCCTGTGGAAAAAGAAATAATTCGTTGTTTTCTGTCGTGGCAAATAAATATTCCAAGAACGGATTCTAAGGAAATATTAGCTAGTTTATAAGTTCATAGTTTTAAAAACTCCTTATACCCGAGATTGACTGCCACTACAAAATATGGATTATCTCGAACAAAATAGTTCTACACAATATGGGTTAAATACACTACCTTCTTTTTAACGGATTGAAATATCATAAGATAAAAAAAGAACGTCCTCAAAATATGCTGTGAAATTAGTCATGCATATCTTGAATTATCACTCTTGAAAGGTAACCTAGGTAAGTATTTTACACAGGGGCTCGCCCTGGCCTCACTTAGACACTGTATCATCCACAGTATAAGGTGAGTTCATTTTATTTTTGATATACCAATTAACCACAACTTATTTTGCTATGTTTTTTATTCTTCCACTTTAGACCACCATTACAATATTTCAATATTTACATTGTTAAATACGAATACATCATCTTAACAACCCTTACGCTGCTTTCACACTATCAGGTTCGCCAGTCAGGTTTTAAACCTGACAGAAACCTGAAGTAAAAATTTATTATCCGAACGCAATCAGGTTTTCAGACGGTCCGGTTTTATAAATTTAGTCTACTCGTCGATGCCATCAGTGATGGATCGTAATGATATTATAACTTTGTGGTTATTTTACAGAAAGCGTAAAAAGCGATGTAATCGTAAAAGGACCTATTGGATGTCTAGATCGCTGGTCATTCTTTATAAATTTACTGTGGCACCTTCCACAATAACGTTGCAGCAAATACTAAACCAAGACCCTTTACTAAACCGGACGGCAAGAACCGGACAACTGTGAAAACGCACGTTGCTGTGCATACCCCACTACCACTTTTCCGGTGTCAGGCAGCCGGTTGCTTCAGTCGACCCATCCGGCGGCATCCGGTCGCCGAGCCTGAACCTGATAATGTGAAACACCACATTTAAACCAATGTACTATTACTTCTCCGGTTTTCTTCAGGTTTAAAACCTGACCGGCAAACCTGATAGTGTGAAAGCAGCGTTAAGCACTGCACCGAGATACCATTAGAATTTCATTGCCTTTTACCGTACAAAATGAATCAGAACTTGAATTAATTACGGCCTCATTGCCATCTGAATATCACGAGGGTTAGAAAAACCTGTTCTGTATACAACGGATATTTCACGTATTTACGCGAAGTGTAAAATCTGAGATGCAAATTTGTGCGCATCTCAACCGAACAGAAAGAATGTAGTCTATTTAACTGCGAAATTCACGGTACTTTTACTGTACGGTTAAAGGAATAGTGTGAGAATCAAGTTGTATTTTTAACTCCCAACATTAAAAGTGAGGCTTTGAATTTTCCTCGGGTTTAGGTTACCTCACTGGTTGGTTTTCCATATTTGGCTAAGTGAAGTAGACAGTTAGATCACATTTAATTTGGCGTTTATTCATCCCATTCGGCACTTGTTTACAAGCTAACTCTTTATTACATGATTAATTACTAACTTTAGTACATAGGACAACTTTTATAACATTAATATAGTCATTACTTGGTGCTCTTTGTTAAACGAATGCAATTGTTATATCCGACGGACGATGACACACGTTAATTTTGACGTACGTGTTTACCTTTTGATGGTTTAACTGGCAGTCGGTCCCGAGGAACCGAAAGTTTGCTCTGACGCTAGAAAATCACGCCCGCTGTCATACGGATCAATCACAAGGTAACATATTTTCCACCTTATCTCTAATAGGTTATTTATTGTTCCGCCAGGTTTTCTTTGGACCAATTGTTATTTTTCCCGTTTTCTGTACCGCTGTAATAGTTTAAGTTCTTTAAACTATTTAATTTCATAATAATCAAATATTATAATATATTCTAACACTATAGCAAACCTCATTATTTTGATGATTCAGTTAATAAATAATAAATAATATGCTTAATAGTTCGTAATTAATTATCTAGGACATATATTTAAAACGTAGGCATTGTTATATCACATGGATGTACACAAAACAATATTTTGTAAAACATTATTTTTATGATTATTAAGAATAAAGTAGATCATGAAGGGTCGGCACGAATTTTAATATTCCCGAAATTACATGGCGATCCTGCGATTCTAAGATCCTGTGATTCTGAGATCCTGCGATCCTGTCGATGGCATCCTGTCATTTGACTGCGCATCAGAAGAGGGTAGTCACCAAATATCACAAGAATTTTATGGTGTAATAACGTAAGGCGAGCGGAAATGGGAAACTCAAAATCTCAACAGCAAGAACTAGCAGAAAATGGAGTAGTCAACTCTAACTTCATTGTGCAACAGGAGGAAGTTCATGTCTCTAAAGACGTAAAAGTGTTGCTGTACATTATAGTTAGTGTTTTGTTGCTGTTGTTCCTGTTAAAGTGTTTCCAGTTATATTAGAAAAACCTTAAAAAAACAGTGACAAAGAAGTTACTCCCGCGAACAGCGTTGCAGCAGTTTAGTGAGGGACTATAATACCGAACCAAGGTAACAAATAGGACTTAGTAATCGATTATTTATTTTTTTTTTACACCCAAATTCGGGGTGCTGTTCCCTATGTTTATGTATACCGGGTGTTGCATCGTCGAGCGGGGCATAGGAAATCCCATGTAATTTTAAATGGGGTCAATTATTGGCTTCCCTAATTATTTTAGAGAAAAATTCTATTTAGGTTTATTAAAGAGCACTAAAACCCACATTCAAAAGAATAACTTTAGATATTTTTGATGAGCCCGTTTACGGGTTATCGCCGATTTCTTTTTAACTATTTCTCCTTTTTATGGCCCCGTATTTGCGGGCACCAGTCAAGGTAAAAGATGAATGTCAAATAAAGTTGTCATTTTGAAATGTGTGCTTTATTGTTATAAAAACTCGTACATCGAAAATATTAGCCATGAATTACACTTCTGAAGAAAAAATATTGATGATTAAATGGTATTATCAAGGAAATAGTTATCAAAATGTGTCAGACATGTTTGCTGCTCTGTATCCGAATAGACCGATACCTGCAAAATCTACAGTCGAAAGGACTATCAAGAAATTTGAGACAAAAGGCACTGTAATAAATAACTGCAGATGTGAAGAAAGGCAGGAACAAAGAAGAGATGCAAGAAATGATAGGGACTTGCAAGTTTTATTGTGCGTGGAAGAAAATGATGGGAAGATCAGCACAAGGAAACTTGAGGATGACATAGGATTAGATCACACCACAGCGTTACGAGCTTTGAAACGACATAAATATTATTCATACAAATATGAAAAGCACCAAGAGCTAAGAGATAGGGACGAAATACGACGACAGGAGTTTTGTTTTGGTATGATGGAAAGAGCAAACATGGATAGGGAATTTTTAAACAACATTTGTTTCACTGACGAATGCACATTTACCCTAAACAATGAACCCAATGTTCAAAATTATCGATATTGGAGCAAAGAAAACAACACAGGTTTGTGGAAACAAGGACGCAATATCCACAAAAAGTTAATGTATGGGCTGGGATTTTCGGAGAAAATATTATCGGGCCATTATTTCTTACACGAAATTTAAATGCAGAATATTTTTTGGAACTACTTGAAGATCATATTTTACCTACTTTACAAGATGCCGCCAGGGAAAATCCGGAAGTTTGGTACCAAATGGATGGCTGCCTGGCACATAGTACCCTGGCTGTCCGGGAATATTTAAACCGTGCTTTTAATGGAAATGTTATTGGCTTAAATCATATAGTAAATTGGCCAGCCAGGTCTCCTGATTTATCGCCAAATGATTTCTTTCTCTGGGGCCATTTAAAAAACAGGATATGCAAAGATAAAAAATACCCAAATCTAGACGAGCTAAAAAATGCTATTTCTGCCGGATGCAATAGAATTTCAGTTTACCAACTAGCGAATGTTAGAAGAGAATTTTATGATCGCCTCGGTTATTGTCTAGCAGTCAATGGAGGAATATTTGAACATCTTCTTAAATCCTAAAGTTCTAACAATTTAATAGTACCTACCTATTAATTAGTAAAATATTGAAACATGTAAAATGTAATAATTAACCTTGTAATTGGATACTTTATTTTAGTTTTATTCGGATTAATTTGTACTTATAAATACACCTTTAATATTTTCGATGTACGAGTTTTTATAACAATAAAGCACACATTTCAAAATGACAACTTTATTTGACAGTCATCTTTTACCTTGACTGGTGCCCGCAAATACGGGGCCATAAAAAGGAGAAATAGTTAAAAAGAAATCGGCGATAACCCGTAAACGGGCTTATCAAAAATATCTAAAGTTATTCTTTTGAATGTGGGTTTTAGTGCTTTTTAATAAACCTAAATAGAATTTTTCTCTAAAATAATTAGGGAAGCCAATAATTGACCCCATTTAAAATTACATGGGATTTCCTATGTCCCGCTCGACGATGCAACACCCGGTATATGTTTGTTTACATTTAATAGTTGTATGATTATGACCATTATCGTAACGAGAATTACCACGTAAATTCTGTATTTTATTTTATATGTTAGGTATTTTTTGTACTATTTTTTAAACCATAGCTTATTTAGTTTAACTTCTCTTTCGCCAGTTTTTAATGACAACCACGTGAAGTCAAATTATTTTAAAATTAAACAATTTAAAACAAGACGTAATTAATCAATCTAAACGAGTGATTAAGATCCAAGTACCAAAAAGCGAATCAGTGCGATGCGAAATTCGCGACAATCTAGTTCAACTTTTTAATGAATTCACAAAAGTACTTTTTTTTTACATATCAGAGACAGAGTAGTTAGAGCATTTCTTATAATCGAGGTTAGTTGCAAGGTTCCTTTATCGTGCAGGGAACAAATCAACCCATTAGTTATAGACGAGGACTGGGTCGCGAAAGTCAAAGACGGAGTCTTTTGGTACAGTGCAAGAAGCTGTAAACAAATTTGTCAATATAAATCCTAATAACGCCGGAAATACAAATATCTTTCATTATAGAGGCACCAACAATAGAGGCAACAACAATTTTACTAGATTTAAGAGAAACAATCACCGCGGAAGGCCTAGTAATTTCAACAGAAATCCAAATAATTTTGCTAACAATAACAACAACAATAACTACAACGCACGTGGGCGAGGATATAAGTGGCGCAGTAATTATAGAGGAACTCAACGGGGTAAGTTTTTCACTCCTGGCCACTCCTCCGGTAACTCACGGGTTAACATAAGAAAATATGACTCGGAATTTAATTCGGAAAACCCACCGGTCCCCCAACAGGGCCGGTTGGGGGAAAATTAAAAATATTTACACTGGATAAATCCAGTGAATTTATCTTTTTCAAATTTATAGTTGTTTTTTGCGGAATGACTAATTCGAACATTACACTTTTAATAGACACGGGAGCAGATATATCAGTTTTTAAAAGAACAAAGGTTCATTTCGATCAAATAGTTACTACGTCAAATCGTTGCAAAATTAGGGGTGTTACCGAAGGTATTGAAGACACCGTAGGTACTACAGAAACCGATATTTCCATTAACGGGTATACATTAAATCATACTTTTCACATTGTGGGTCATGAATTTCCTATACTACAGCTGACGCCTTATTGCGAATTAGTATAGATACCTTAAAAAAATTTCTTATAACACACATGTCATTCTTATTACTACGCGCTTTAAGTCAAAGTCAGTACAAAACTACACGGATACAGTCGTTAAAGAAAAACCTTAGATAATTCAACCAAAAATTTATGAAACCTTAAACAACTCAGAAGTATTGAAACGTCCCAGTTTAAAACTTGATTTTAAAACTACTTATCTTAGGATAACGGTGAGGTATAAAAATAAAGATATCTTTAGAATAAGCTTCCCAATCACTAATGGCGCGGTTGCCTTAGAGCAAGTGATATCTAAGCTAAATTTAATGGCTAGTGAGGGTAAGTGTAAAAAAGTTAATTAAGCCTAGGAGATGAAATATTTAAAAGGTGCACCGTTAACGAATTTAAACACTTAGGTCAAATTCATTTAAAAATGTAATTATTTCATTATTTAAACCAAATAAGATTATAACCAATAGGGAAGAAAAGTTAAAGCTGGTAGAAAAATTTCACAGAGAGATATTAGTAGGTCACTGCGGTCAAAAACGACTATTTAAGAAGTTAAAGTCTACCTACACTTGGAAAAATATGTCGCGTGATGTAGCTAACTTTATTAAAAATTGTCACGAATGTCAAGTAAACAAAAGGAAAACTAAACATTTAGAACCCCTTGTTATCACACCAACTCCCCAAAGTGCTTTCGATATAGTGTGCAAAGATACAATAGACCCGTTTCAAAAAACTAACGCAGGTAACTTATATGCGGTAACCATACAATGCGAGTTAACAAAATACGTTACTATTATACCTATACCAAATAAAGAAGCGTCAACAGTTTCAAAAGCAATTGTGGAAAATTTTATTCTTATTTATGGTCCGCCCAAAGAGGTCAGAACAGATATGGGTTTAGAATATAAAAATCAAATTTTCGACAACATCGCGAAGCTATTAGGGACTGAACGTAAAGTGTCTACTGCGCACCACAGCCAGACTACTGGTGGATGTGAAAGAAATCTTAGGGTTCTGAACGAATATATACGCATGTACATAAACGACTCACTAACGGACTGGGACAACTGGACTGGACAAGATTTTACGCACTTTGCTACAATACCACTCCAAGTACTTACCACAACTATACTCCGTACGAACTCATTTTTGCTAAACAACCTAATCTAGAAAGGCGTAACTACTCGCAGGCTGATCCTCTTTATAATATAGACGCGTACGATCAAGAAGTTCGATATCGATTGCAATTGGCACATAACAAAGCAAAACAAAATTTATTAAAGGCTAAGATAGATCGTAAAGCTTCTTATGATGTCAAAGCAAACGAGATCGGTCTAAAACTACGTTATCGCAACTAACGAAAATCGCACAAAATTCGACTCTTGGTACTACGGTCCTTTTGAGGTTGTTGGCATTGAAAACCCAAACTGTACAATAAAAAATAGTAAAGGTAAATGTATCACGCTACATATAAACAGAGTTAAAAAATATGTAAATTGCTAATTTAGATAATAACCTTAGACAGGCCTGTCACCCATAGTATAACATATATGTATATAGTAAAACCTAAGTAAAACATACGTACGTATTAAGTTAAGGGTTTTATTATAAAGTAAGATATTTTATTTCATAATAAATCTTTCTACATAGTTAAATGTAATATATTTATATGGGTTACTAGTATAATAATAAAGTTGTCATGTATTTAACTTCAATGAATCAGCAATAATATTCGAGGAAAATGACCTCCACAAATAGCCATAGTGAAGGCCATTTTTCTGCGAAAAGGAGGTGTACTAGTTTAAGTTCTTTAAACTATTTAATTTCATAATAATCAAATATTATAATATATTTACTAACACTATAACAAACCTCATTATTATGATGATTCAGTTATTCAATAATAAATAATATGTTTAATAGTTCGTAATTAATTATCTAGGACATATATTTAAAACGTAGGCATTGTTATATCCTCAGACGAAGAAATTGTTCGTCTGAGGTTATATCATAATATGAATGTACACGAAACAATATTTTGTAAAACATTATTTTCATGATTATTGACAATAAAGTCGATCCTGAAGGGTCGGCATGAGTTTTAATATTCCCGACATTACACCGCGATGGGCTTACTTTCCTGGCGGCAAACGTGTCAAATTATATGCGTTTTTACAAGTTCGAATTGAATTGTACTAAGAACACTTTTTTGCTTAATTAACCGTAGCGACAGGCCGCTTATTTAGGAAATAGTAGGTATATTAAATGATAATATTTGCAAGTTTTGTTATTTGTCTAGACGAAAGTATTATTCGTTCTGAAAACATTAGATGCATTTTGTTTCTCTGTTTCTCTGACCGTTGAGAAATTGTGTTGCTAATGGAATAATGGCTGTAGCAAGTTATAATATTTGAAAAGCACCTATTTTATCTTGACAAAAAGTAGTATTGATTCTGAAAACATTGGTTGCATTTAATTTTATTATTTTTATCGCATTTGAGCAATCGTTTCTCCAGCAAATAGTAATCTGTGTTACTGGGATCGCGTCCCCAAAATATCAATTACTTTAACATTAGAAAATCAGTTTTCTTGGAACACATGTCAAATCGAAACACGTGTTATTATTTTTTCAGCCACGTAGAGTATCTGCTTACTTTAAAGTCTAACCGGACAACAGGACACTGATTTATTTATGTCACTACAGCGCTCTGGTTCGAGAAAAACAACCAACGAGAAGCGACCGTTGAAGTATTAACATGAGGTTGCCCTTTGTCAGTTAAAAAATCATAGAAACTAATTTACATATTCTCGAAGCCGCAATCGTATTGCAAAGCGACCGATTAAGAGTTTATATTAAATTTTAACTTGTTTTGCATAGAAAAAGACTTTTTGTAGAAGTGAATTTAATGTTATTTAGCTTAGAATATAGCACGTTTTTATATTTACGGAAGACATTTACTGTCTAGTAACCGGAGATAAAAGAAACTCGTGTTTTGGCCACTCACCAATTTAATACAAATTAGGTTCAAGAAGTAGTCTATTCTGACAGTGATTAAAGTTTTAAATGATAGGACTAAAAGTCTGTCTATACCAAAACCTTCTTTGATTGTAAAAAGTTGAGGGAACGACCTCTACATATAGTATTAGATTCAAAATGTTAGCACATGTTTCGCCATTAGTGAAGGTCATCTTCAGCATTAACAAACATTTACAGTGCGGTAAATAAGCAATTCGCGACAAATACACTGGTCGATACTAACGTTCACATCAAGACCTGCCATGTTACATTGTTTCCCTAACTATCACTTAAAAGTACATCACAAAAACGCCCCAGTATCGTATGGAGTTCAATTTCGTACGTCAGATAACGCGCAATCGTTATCTGCTTAGCTTTACTTAAAAGAAACCATCAACTGCCCAAAAAGGCCCTAAAATCGTGCCGCTTGCGTAAGAACACCTTGCGTCACGGAGCCAACATGGAAGACTGCTAATCGCCCAAACAGGCCTTAAAATCGTAAGCGTACGTAACAGCACTTGCGTCACCGAGCCATCTTGGAAGACTCTGGATTCACCCTTGCGTCGTGCTTCTTGTGTTTCTACCGCCGCGCGATACGATCTGACCCCATATTCCGCCAATATGAAGCTCGCGTCCCAATGTTGACGTTTTACACGTCCCGTCGCCGTCGCCAAGCGCTTTGACTAGCTACGTGAAAATAGCAGAGATTTAAATCGCACAATCGCAGCATTAATTTACCAACCTATTCTCTTTATCGTGTTGATACCCGTTTCCCCAACAGTGTGCTTTGGCTCTTGTGTACTTTTGTACTTGGGTAAGCTAAGCTAAATGCTAAAATTGTTAGATAAGGAATCTCTGGTTTTGCTGTGTACCGTTAATTAACGAACACCTATATAAAATATTTTGTTTAAATTTTGATGCATTTTTACGTGCTAAAATTTTAGCAGCCCCTCTTCTTAGACTCTGCATATTATACGTTTAATTACCAATATGCCGAGTGGGATTAAGAGGGTGGGGACCGTTGGGCGTGCTGGATAATTATTTGTTTCATTTTACAATATTATCTCGTAATATTTACTATTTCATCACGAGGTACCTATACCATTGGCAGTAATGTTAAATAATGTTAAATTCTAATTATTGTTATTATTATTAAACACCCAATCACTATTAAAGATGTTTTTTATGATAATGTTTCTTCCCGGCAGCAAAATATGCATTAAAATAAACTTGTGGCATGTGTGCCTAGAAAAATCTAAAAATTAAAACAAACTAATCTACAATAACGGTCAACAAGTTTTGACAACAACATTTAGACACTTCTTGTTTAAGGATGATATACAGATTTTCAATGAAGAATAAGTTATTTAATTTTAAACATAATTCATATAGTTTATTTGTTTTTATAAAACATACTTTATTGAATTCCATTAAACAGGAGTTTTAATATTCTTTATTCTTAAACTCCAACTTAAACTTAAATCCTCTTTGAACATTTAAAAAAGTTCTTGAAGATTTTCTCTTTCGTAATTTCACTTATATTACCTATTAATGCTGCTTAAAGTTTGTTAGTAGTACGAGACAAGTTCTTTTTCAACTTATAATGAGCAAAAGAAGAAAAGTGCACTTATATTATCTCCTTAATGGATTTTTGCTGCCACTGATTTTAAAACACACGCTTTTTGATTTAATTTGTACTCTTTATGGGAGTTGGCCATTTGGTGTCAACCAGAGCCATAAACTAAAAACACTCGCACACCGTTCATGGGAGTTTAAACGTAAACTTCTAATTTGCCTGTTGCTTAAAATCTAAATAAAATTATTGTTTTAATATATTATGTAATAATTTCAATTAGAAATCAGATAAAAAGAGTAAAAGTATTTGAGTTTGGTTAGGTTAAACACTCATTATTACAGCACAAAAGTTGGAACTATTTTACATTTTGCTTTATATATCTAAATAACTGAGCTTAATAAGGTAAATCACTTATATCAATATGCATGTAGCTGGAACTAACGTACTACGTAACAAAAGTTTTTTTCTATACTATGGAAAAAAGAAATCATTTTTTTAAAATAATTTCTTTTGGAACTTAAAACATGATATTTCTTTAACGGAAAAGACAAATGAAATTATACTTGAAGGTTCAATATTTTCAAAAGCACGTTATTTTATTTTAGCCAGTCGCATCATATTTTGGACAGTCATGTTGTCTATTTCGCGAATTTTTTAAAATATTCTGTGTCATAACACTTCTTCATTTTGGGCATCCCAATCGCTGTCGTAAACATTTCTGCACAATATTACCCAAAAACATTTAATAGGTCTTGTCTGAGGAGAATTTGAGGGATTGTCATTTATTGGTACGAATGAAATATTATGAACAGCTAACCAATTTCTGGTTGTTGTAACGAAGTGAAAGGAGCCTAGATCAGGCCAAAAAGTGATCTCATCATTGTGGTGATGCGCATTAATGAAATCAACCAATTTCGGGAAACACATCTCTGGATAATGATTTGCATTCAAAGCTTCACCCCTGACACGTCCGACATAAGGGCGAGAAATGCCTCCCTCTGATATGGCGCACCAAACCAAAACTTTACCCTCAAATTTCTTTTTGGATATTTTACATTATTTGAACAATTATCGACATTGTCATTTCCCTTTATTTCAGGGTAAAATATTTTTCACTATCCATAACCATAACGTTGTTACCTGTAAAGTGGTGTCTTATTACTGCACGACAATATACTGGAATCCTGCGCACCGGGTCTTCAGTGTATTTTAGGTACTTTTTCCGCTTGCGATATTTAAGCCTACTTCTGTTCAATTCTCAACTAACGGTCGTATGACAAAACCCAATTCTGCGACCAATTATCGAAACGATATTTCCAATCGATTTTTTGCCGCTTACACCAACCTGTTTGATTGGACATTAGTTAAAACCCTGGGCCGTCCACTTTTAGAAAAATTTAATCCGTAACTACTACTATTGGATCCTCGGCACCCGAGCAATACTTAAATATTGCAATTCATGACGATATATTGGAGGATGTATGCTGCGGGATCGGCTATGTTCTAAAGAGTCATTGATATTTGAAGTCCTGTAGTGAATGTATTTAAGTCGGATTTACAGTTTTACGTATTTATTGAATTTGGGTCCCTAGGAGTAGTTCAACTGTAACATTTTCGGTAAGTACCTACCTAGAGCTAGTATTATTATTTTGTCTAATAATTTTTTACACTTTTTTTTTCCTAAAATGCCTTAGTATCATAAACCATCAAGACACAAGATCCTGCACGTGTGTTGAACTTCCAAAATCAAAATGACGCAGATATAATACATGCCCGTTCAAAAAAGGCCTAAAATTCAAACCACTATACTGTTTTAAGTGCAATTTACCCATTTGCCTGCCATGTGCCACTTCTGCCTGTTCGAATTGTAGATAAAATGTTCCTATTTTTATTTAGGGTTTTCTAATATTAATTTTACCGGAAACTGTAGAAATGAAGCATTTTTTCTAAATTTGATTTAAATATTGCGAAAAAAATTGGCTCCCTGATTGCTATATATTTATGTATAGTTGAAACAGATATATTTTGTCCTCTAAGTATGTGCGTTAGCTTACGTTTTTGGACCCGTCCAACTAAATTATACAGGGTGCCCCATATTTTAAATTTAATTTTCGACGTTCCTAATTAACTTTTTTTTTAACCAATATTTTGACATACAATTTTGTGATTGGGAAATTTTCGGGGCGGGAGATTTAAATTTGTTAAGAATTTTGATGTAGATTGTAGCGGGCTCTCTAGGTACATAGAATTAAGCGTAACTTTTTGTGCCTTAGCGTATTTATGTTTTTATTAAAACCATCAATTATCTTATTAATTCTACGCACTAAGGACATACTTTGTAAATAACGCTCCGAGTAACGGTTTTCGAGATTTTTACATTTACAATTTCTAGTGCATTCGTTTAAGTTTTGATTTATTATTGTGAAATTTTTTAAAGCGATTTGAAACTGCATTTATGTTAAACTCCCTTGTGATTTGTCAGAATTGTGGGTGTCTTTCAGAAATTGTTATTACAAATTAAGTTAAAAATGCCACGACATAACTGTCTAACGAAGAAATGGTATGCTCATAAGCACAAGAAAATTTCAACGAACGCAGTGATGACATCGACAATATTAAAAAATGTATCTATATCGAAGACAGCCAGATTCTAAAATTTTTAGAAACCTTTACCACAGGCTGGGAGAGACAGGATCGTCGCGTCCCAAACGTAATACTGGGGGACGTCCAAAGATTATTGCACCCGAGCAGGAAGAGGAAATGCTAGTTCGCATGGCTGAGAACCCGGAAACTAGCACAAGACGTATGGCTACAGATACTCCAGTAAGTAAGTCATCCATTTCTAGAATTTTTAACCAAGAATGGCTTTATCCATACCACTTTACGCCTGCTCATAATTTGTTGAATGATGATCTTCCAGTCAGATTGGAATTTGCCCATTTCTGTTGTACCGAGCAAAACGCTAACTCAATGTTCCTGAATACAGTTTTATTCACCTTTGAAGCGACTTTCACACGAAGAAATAAACATGCGTGGAATTTAGAAAATTCCCCATTTAATAACCGAACGCCATTTCCAGCATGAGTTTAAAATAAAAGTTTGGTGTGGACTTATTGTCAATTGCATGTTGGGTCCAATCGAGCTACCATCCAATTTAAAGGAACAGCTCTATTTTAATTTTCTAAAAAATCAGCGGACCCACTCGTTGGATAATATACCGTTAGAGTTAAGAAGAGAAATATGTTTCTTATGCAAGATGGTGCCCCGGCAAACTTTTCCAGGCTTGTCAGAGACTACTTATATACAGAATTTTCTCACTGCTGGATAGGTCGTGGAAGCTAAATATCTAGGTCTGCCCGTAGCCCCGATTTCAATCCCTTGATTTTGGTGCATGGGGATATATCGAGTCACTTGTTTATGAAGAGACAGATCAACATTCTGGAACGTTGAGAATGCTGCTGAATCCTTTCAAAACGTACACTAATTATTTAAAATCAGGCGGTCGTTCAATAAGCGGGTAGCCAAAAGTTAACGGCAATCACTTCGAGGAAAAAAAAATTGATCTTCTCTTTTATTGATACTTTATGTGTTTATTTACGTGAAAATAAAAATTCTATTTAAATTATAAATATTTTCATGAGTGGTCGTTTAATTTCTTAGTAGTCAGGGGTTTACATAATTTTTAAAATATCAACAAATTAATAATACTTTTATATATTAAGATTAAGTTAGAGCTACTGTTGTAATCTGAATTATCTGTAATTAAATGCTGTTGTCAGTAACGTAATAATTAATATTTAACACAATGCAAGCTAAGTTTGGCCAAATCGCATTATGCTTACACAAGGAATCTGCAGTTTTATTGTGTTCTATTAATTATGGAACATCCTGTATATACTTTTTCGAATATCTAATTTATATACCATAACGTAGTAAATATTTGACAAATATAAAATGTCATACGCAAGCATGAACATTATTTATTTAGATTTTAATACCAAGCATCAAAATATTTCCGAAAACGTTTGTTACATACAGGGTCGTTGGTATGTATGGAAACAGTCGATTATTTCTGAAAGTATAATAGTAAGCGAAAAATATTTTAGACAAAAGTTTTAGGGTATTTTAAGTTCTATTAGAATTTTAAACAAATAAGTATACAGGATGAGTCAGAAAACCGTAGAGAAGCAAAGTTTTTTTTTTTTTTAAATAGAACACCCTATATCTAAGAATATTTCTGGATTTTACGTGAAATAACAATTAATTTTTAATAAATGCATTATAAGTCTAAACCTAACATGAAAAATGACATTTTTGAACTTTGACAGCTTCTAGTTCTCTAACGGTATGTCTTAGATTAAAACGGCTTACATGTCCTTTCTTACTTTTTTATTATCTTTACAAAAACATCAACTTCCCGTTAAATCGGAAGTTGACACTTTTAGGAAGATAATAAGAAAATAAGATAGGGACATGTAAGCCGTTTTACTCTAAGACGTTAGAAAGCTAAAAGCTGTCAAAGCTCAAAAATGTAATTTTTCAAAAGTCGATATTTCGGAAACTATTAGGTTTAGACTTATAATGCATTTATTAAGAAATAATTGCTATTTTATGTACAATCCAAAAATATTCTAAGATATAAGATATAAAAAAAAGTAACTTTATTTCCCTACGGTTTTCTGACTCATCCTGTATACTTATTTTTTTTAATTTAAGTTCCTAATAGACCATTAGAATCCCTGAAACTTTTGTCTTGAATATTTTTTGCTAACTGTTTTACTTTAAGAAATAATCGACCGTTTCTATACATACCACCGACCCTGTAGGTTGTCAGGGAAAGGCCCAGAGTAGGTAGGCCTAGGTCAAGGAATATCAGAGAAGACAAATTAATGGCCAGAGGAGCTAAGATAGAGCCTGTAACTATCTTTTTGAGTCGGGAACTTTTCGCTAACAGTAGTACCCCACAAACTGTTTTAAATTGATTAAATGATGTAGATCACAGAGCTCAAAGTTTGTTGTGGTAGCACGAACCGATAAATTGGCGTAATGAGTGGAAGACCATAATGATTAAAGAACGCTTGTCCACAGAGATTAGGATTAGTTTTAGAATTAATAGCATGGGATAAGACTTATCAACTTATCATTTACTCATGTTCAAGTCTGAACTGTATTAAGCAATTAAGCATGTCCGATATATGCTTGGAAGGGAAATTATCGGTCTTCCTTGTGACGTTAATACAATAAGGAAGTCAAATCATCCTCAACAATATAAAGAAGCATCGTTTCATTGTTACATAAATAGACTTCTTAATATTCCCATGACAAAAGAAAACTACCAGAACGAAGTAAAAATGTTTAAACAAATGGCTTTCAATAACAACTACGACCCAAATATGATAGATTCCTTGATCTCAAAAACAAAATGCAGAAGAATTAGAAACGAGTAATACCCTCTTTCCACTAAGATATACCTTTCCTGGATCAGATCACCAATTCTAACATTAAACAAATACTTACACAATCAATCCCAAATCTCAGTGTTTCTTTCAAAACCAAAAACAGTCTAGCAACACACATTGTAAATTCCAAAAATAAAATTGAACATCTTTCTAAGAGTGGTATCTACAAATTAAATTGTAATTCTTGCAACAGTACCTTTATTGGTCGTACTTGTAGACCATTGAGGACCCGTATAAAAGAACACCTTTGGAGATCCTCTTCTGCTTTTGGCCAACACCTCAGAATTTCTAATTATACTTTCAGTCCCTCCTCTAAATCAAAAATTATTCATGATATATCTTCCAAAAATTTCAACAGACTCGATTTTATGGAGGACATAGAGATTAATAAGGAATTACTAGACAATTGCCCTTGTTTAAATATACAAGTTAATCTAAACCGAAGTTACATTCCCTTACACAGAAACCTTCTGAATTAACATTTACAATTTCAATATTCTCCAACCTTAACAATTTTCAAATTGCCCGCTTTTTACTCTCAACAACGTCAACAATGTCATTTCAATGACAAGACAAATTTAATCTTTTAATTTAAATAACCATCAAATTTCCACTCAAGACCACGTTCCACGTGGGAAAAGGAAAAATATGGAAAAAGAAAAGGAAAACGATGGTAAGTTAACCGAAATTTAGGAAGTGGTTCGTCCCAGTTGTTCGTCTTTTACAAATTTACGTGTTAATTGTTTTTACATAATAAGTTTTTTACATTGTGCTGTTGATGGCCCAGTTGAAGAAAAAAGTTAATTTAGTCAATGAAGTTTCCTGTTTCCTGACAAAGTGAGTGAAAACCAAAAAAATACATTTTATATTATTTCTGAAAACAAATTGTCGACAAATAAAATAGGTACAACTCGACTGTTTTCATACAAATTTATATTAAATTTCTAACAACGATATTTTCAAATAAATTTTCTACAAATTGGATTTTCCTCGCTTTTTATAAAGCACTGAAGATGGCCTAAGGCCGAAAGCGCTCTGCTCTTTTTAAATTAATTTTCAAGATTATACACTTAATACAAAAAACGGCTGTTGTTCCCTCTTAATAAGGAAGTGTTTTCGGAGGTATGGGATGCTTTGAATTAAGATGAAAAAAGAGATAAAAACTTTTAAGTATGCCTCGACCAGTCAAAATCGTTATCGCTAACAGTGGCGACTGCTAACTAATAAACAATCTTTAAAGTCAATTTAAGTTCCCAACATGTTTCAAATGCTTAAGCAATCATCAGGGGATACTAACATCCAGTTTAAAAGTGATGTATGTTGTCTCAAACTAATGAGTACAACTTATAATGTGTAATGATATATGTAAAAGTTGAAGACTTGGCATGAACTAGCTGGTTATGTTGAAGTTAATGTAAGTATAAAAATTTAAGTTAAATGTGAGATTTTAATAGAAAAGGAAGCATTTTAATGAGATAGTTAAATAATCTAAAGCATATGAAGGAAAAGTTTTATTTTGTGTTATATAAAATTATAAATTTGTTAAACTTAGGTGTTTAACTAAATTTGGAAATTAAAGAATTAAAAATAGAAAAATTAGACAGACATTAATTTCAAATTTCTATTTTTAATTCTTTAATTTCTAAATTTAGTTAAACACCTAAGTTTAACAAATTTATAATTTTATATAACACAAAATAAAACTTTTCCTAGGAGTTGGAGAGGCTACTATATATAGGTTCTTGCGTGAAAGAAGATCTAAGAACCTCAGTGAGGCAAAACCCCTCCCAGGAAAGAAACCGTTAGAAATTGACGATTTCATTAAAAATGGTATTAGAAGAAAAGTACATAGTTTTTATTTTGCCAAGGAAATACCAACTATAGACAAAATTTTACAACCCATTAACTATGACGAGGACTTACCACAGCTATCACGAACGAAACTATGGAAAATACTTCATGATATGAACTTTCGTTGGGAGAAGCAAAACAAAAAATCTTTTCTTGTTGATAGAGCAGACATTATTTGCTGGATACGTCAATACTTAAGGTTCATCCGAAAATACCGCAGCGAGGGCAAAAACATTTTCTATTTGGATGAAACTTGGCTGAACGAAGGGCACACCGTATCTAAAGTCTGGCAAGATGAAAATGTCCTAAGTTCTCGACAAGCTGTCATGGAAGGCTAGTCAACAGGACTTAGACCACCATCTGGAAAGGGACGCAGACTTATTATAACTCATATAGGAAGTTCAAATCGTTTTTTGGATCAAGGATTATTAGAATTTCAGTCGAATTCTACAAAAGACTACCATGAAGAAATGACTGCTGATGTTTTCGAGGAATATTTTAAGCAAATGATAGAATACATTCCCGCTAATTCTGTAATAGTGATGGATAATGCCAGCTATCACTCTAGGCTAAAAGAGAATCTTCCCACAACTTCATGGAAAAAGGCGGAAATCGTAAACTGGTTACAACGGAAGGAATTGAGTTACGATAATACCATGGTAAAAAAAGAACTTTTAGGTATTGTTAGGCTACATAAATCGCAGTATAAAAAGTATGTTATTGACGAGATGGCAGGAGATCGAGGTATTATATAGTGCTCCGTTTACCACCTTATCATTGTGAGCTAAATCCTATAGAATTAATATGGGCTCAAGTAAAAGGATATGTTGCTAGAAATAACAAAACTTTTAAAATGCAAGAAGTGCGACAACTCTTGCTTAATTCTTTAGTAAATGTGTCATCAGAAAATTAGAAAAACGCCATAAAACATGTTATAGTAGAGGAACAAAAAATGTGGGAACTTGACAACGTAATTGACACAACTATGGAAATTGAGCCTTTAGTAATTAGCGTAGGACATGATGACTTTTTAGATTTTTCTGAGGACGATTTTATCGAGTTATAATTATTAAAATCGTCAATATTTTTTGATCTGTAAATAAATTAGTTTTCTTGTAAAATATTGTATTTATTCTAGAATAAATCAATCAATGGTTATAATTTACCAAAATTCATAAAATCATCAAATCAAATATATTAAAACCCAATTCTCCGACCATGGTGGGCCGTTTTAATCATTATCCTTTAATTTCATTTTATGGCTCTATTGTTACTTTATCTGTTACCGGGTGGAATAGGTCAAAATTTCTTCATCATTATGCTAGATGTACGTAAAAAGACCATTTTATAGGTAAAATATTTTAAGGCACCTTAAAGCCTTGTTTTGCATTTTTAATGAGGGTATCGAGCTATCAACGGCAACGAAACGGACTTTAAAAATAAAAAAAAATATCAAATAATCTTACAAATTTACTATATTATAAAACATAGAATTATAAAATTTACTGCAATTTCCCTTAACTTTGGGGGAGTGAAACTAAACTCATCTTGCTCCATGTTTTAAAATTATGTATATTTTCTTTTTGAATATGGATTTATTTATTGAAAAAAATGCCAAAATAGAAAAAACAGTATAAAGCACACGTTTAATAAAGCTGTTAGCGTATTTGTCCGTTATAAAACTCGCCGCAAGCGGCACGTTTTCTAACATGGACGCGTGCGCTCAATTAAGCTTTATAAAACTTGTACTTTGATATACTATTTTGTTTTGCGGCAATAAACAAACAAATTATAAAATTCCGACACTATACATTTTTAAATGATGGCAGAACATAGTCGTATGTAATTTTTTTCCCAGAACTCTAATTTTCTGTGAAAAATCACAATATCCTAATCGTATTTCGATCGGTATATTATTAAAATCCCGATGACTGTCTCCCTATCTACAAAGCAATAATCATCCTTTAGAACTCCTAATTGAAAATTAGACAGAGATAGACGTCAATACGAGCTAAAACTAATTATCAGTAGGGTTCTAAGGACCTCAGTTAATTGATCCTAAATTGCTAAATCATATTTCGGAATTGATAGGAGTTAAATTATCAAGATGGCGAAATAGAGATTAATAGTGATAATTAAATCCGAATTCTGTGGTTAATAACGAAAAGCATATTTTGATTTATATAGGGTGATCGATTGATGAAAAACTAGATTGCAGAGAAATTGGGAAAGCTTCCTATTTATTAGCAATTACCTAATTATCGAAATAAAGATAGTCTGTGGTCTTTGCATTAAAAGGTAAATGAGCAATTAAAGTGGTTTTACAAAATTTATCTAAATCTAAATGTAAATAACCTGCTGATATAGCTACCTATACTTGTGTTTTTAGCGGGATGTCCAAATATTGTGGCATGGTGCGGGTAAAACGAGAAATTAATACATATGGTAAAATGGGATATCCTATTTTACCAACGGTCACTTTCTCTATCCTATGAAACAGGATAATTTTATTGCAGGTGCCAAACATATTCATATTAAAATAAAAAATATTGATCTGACAAATCAAAGCCCTGGAAGCATCACAATATGGTGCTAAAATCATAGAAGATATATTAAAAAATATTAGAAAACAAATAAGAAACGAGAGAAAATGCCTTAAAAGGAAAATAAAGTACTTATTCAGAAGGCGAGAACGAGAAATATGACGCTAAATGTTTTTCTTACAATAGTGCATTTATGGAAATTAAGAAGGGAGAAGGATGGATACGGTGCTCTAGCTGTTATTACTGGGCGTACGATGCTTGTGCGGGGGCTAAAAGTGATGATGATACATTTGTTTGTGATGTTTGTAGATGTAAGTAGACTTTTTCAGCGTCTACATAAATAAAATATTTGTAATAAGTTAAATAACCACCTTCTATTTATTCTTAGCCGGTAATATCTACATGCGCATTGTGCCATAATCAGTAATATAGTTGTGATTCGTACCATCAATTTGTTAATGGAAGTTTAGCCGCATCATTTGGTTTCCATTCGCATTACTTTGTTGAACTTAACCAACTTAAGTCCGTCCGAAATAGCACGAGGATTCGACTTAATCATTGGCAAAATTTTAAAACACTAACCTAGAAAGGGTATGATCATGATCACATACCTTATTAATGCAGCCAATGTACCTGCTTGTTGGAAAGTTTCAAAAATATTAATGTTACTAAATGTTGAGATCTTAATATTCTATATTGCTGATCGACTTTTTAGAATCAAGCAGAAGGATGAATATTCCGACTTGAAAGAAATAAGAGCCGGCGTGCCACAAGGAAGCATTCAATCAATTATAAATTCAAATGAACATATTGAATTAAAATTCTGTCAATTTTTTAATGTTATTACTAATGCAGTGGACAAATGTTTACCAACAAAATCTAAAATGATTAACAGCCCTAGGCAACAAATAAACATTAGCTGGTTTAACGACACCCTGAGAGATATGAGGGAGAGACTCCGGGTGTTGAGCCATCTTAATAAGCAGAACTCCATTCTGGTGCCCAGACACACAGTAATGAATATAGAAAGCATTATAGAGCAGAGATATCCAAGGCCAAAAAAACAGCTCATGACGAATACATTAGTAATTCCCCGAACAAGTCACATGCAATGTGGAATGTAATCAAATCCCATTCAAACTCTGCCGCGGGTCCGAGTGCTAGTAATCTTGAGGCTGGGGGCTTTAATGATTTCTTTGTAAACATTGCCGAGGAAGTTATAGGAAACCTTCAGAATTCTCCTAAATTACTTACTGAATACCTGACCGGTAATTTTGATAACATTAGTTTCAAGTTTAAAGAAATTACTTCAATAATGGTGGCTGAAAAAATTACAAACCTGAAGAACAGCAGCAGTAAGAACTGCTTCGATCTGAATTCCAGAGTCATTAAACACCTAAAAGCTATCTTGTCCTATCCCCTTGCTAACCTTTTTAGTATATGCTTTCAGGTTAGCTACTTTCCAGGCTCTCTTGTTGGGTTCCGAAACAAGAAATTAACCACCTTAGCTATTGAATAGCTGACTGGATTCGTGGCGGCTGGATTTGAGAGCAGGCTTGATACTTATGCCTCCTTCTTGGACCTAACCAAGGCGTTCGACTGCATATCTCCTGAGATACTATTAAAAAAATTGGAACACTACAAGTTTGACCTAAGTAGTGTTGCTTTGGTTGGGTCTTACCTAGAGGGGAGAGAACAGTTTGTATTTTATGATAATGCCAGATCGGAGAGACGGAGTATCCAGCATGGTGTCCCCCACCGCTCTGTGCTGGGTCCTCTGCTTTTCCTGATCTATGTTAATGACCTTCCGAGTTTTTGTGATCCTGTCAACCTGCGGCTGCTGTTGTTTGCTGATGATACCGCAACCCTGCAACACCACCATCCATCACAACCGATTTGTGACACTGTGGCTGACAACAGAGGAAGGATTGGGGATTTCTAGTTAATAAACTTAGTCTTAACAATGGCAAAACACAGAAGCTTAATTTTTCCCTTCGAAACACTCAGCCGGATTTACCTTGCGATGAGGGGGTCAAGTTTCTCGGTGTGTACTTGGATGCGGGTTTAACTTGGGAGCTTAGTTGATGTTGATAGATTGAGCTCCAAGTTATCCCAAATCACGTTCCTTATAAGAAATCTCTCGAAAAATGTTTCTATCACAACCCTACTGAGTGCATACCATGGGTATTTCTGCTGAAGCATGTCCTATGCTGTGCTTAACTGGGGCCATGCCCCTAAAACCAAGCAAATTTTTAAACTACAGCGCCGATGTGTGAGGGTGATTGGGGGCCTGGGGTACCGGGACTATTGTGTAGACTGCTTCAGGAATCTGAAAATTCTGACATTTCCCTGTATTTTTATTTTTAACTATCTGGCATATGGCAAACAAAATCAAGAACTCTTTAGAACTCACAGAGATATTCACTCTGTGAAGACTAGAAATAGAGATAACCTGATACCTAACTACCACAGATTAGAGAGGACACGTAGAGGCACAGACTACGGGCGTAATGGTCTAATTCAGACTTGACCCACTATGACTTTTATAGGATCAATTTAAATGCTAAGTGCAAACTCAACTAGAAATGTAGCACAATTACTTAAATAAGAATACCTAACCTAAACTAACCCACAGATATGACACTTGGCAGCTATATAAGAAGAAATGAAGTGTCAAATACTTATAACATTATACCATAGTCTATTTCAAAAAGGTGTAGAGTAATAAAAGCTCATTAGGTATGCAAAGGAACTACAGAGTGACCCAACGAATATTTAAGCCACTTTCATAATTTGGCATTGATTTCATTGCTAAATTCTTTCTTTTCATCAAGTACAGGTAGTACCACCCGGGTTTGAGTCAATTTATGGGTTTTGCCTATTGTTATCCATTTACAAACACTGAAAATGGTGTGACAAAGGCGTGCCGGTAGGATATTCGTAAGAAGGAAAGAATTTTATTTTAACAGAATAAAAATTAGGCATTATGTACATAGTATTAGCTACACTTATTTTTTATTAAACATTTTTAAAAAAAATTCATTGGACAGAAATTAAATTATAAAAAATAATAATATTCTTCGTCATCTGAGGAACTCATTTCCTCTCGTCTTGACGTTATAATTCACGGGTCGACGGTCCGATCAATCAGGTTGTCAAAATCCCACATTTTCTCCTCTTCTTTAATGAAATGATGGGCTGCTTTTCGACAGTTCTCTGGTGTCACTTCCTTAATGGCTTGATCAAACAGTAGCTTAACGTCTTTTATTTTGAATGTCATGTTGTGTCTTGCTACAAATTCTTTCAATTGTGCCCATATAAGTTCTGTAGGATTTAGTTTGCAATGATATGGCGGTGTGCGCCGCACAATTACACTATATTTTCTGCTATATCTTCCACGGCATAATTCATAAAACAATGCTTGTGTAAATTTGCTATAGCTAATAGTTCCTTTTTTATCAAATTATCTTCAAATTCAATACTTTTGGTGGTTAACCAGTCGATAATTTCTTGTTTTTTTTTCCAAAATGGAGTTGGAGTCTTCTCTGTGCATCGTGAATGATAGCTTGCGTTATCCATAACTACTACTGAATCAGCTATTTTATCATTTCACCAAAATAGTCCCCAAAAACATTCGAATTCATGTCCTCGTGGTCCCATATTGAACGACTGAAAGGTTAGCAAACCTTCTTTTACAAACCCCTCTTCGCTTCCAATATGGACGACTATTAGTCTCTTCCTTTAACCTGAAGGCACCTTAATACCCGTTGACAGGCCTTCCATGAAAGCTTGGCGAGCACTGGTTATATTTTTGTTTTGCCACAATTTTGGTACTATATATCCTTCATTAATCTACGTCTCATCAAGATAAAAGATTTCCTTCTGCTCTCTTTTGTACTGCTTTATACTTCTCAAGTATTTTCGTCGTAAGCAAACAATTTCATCGCTTTCTAGTAAAAGTTATTTACGGTTATGCTTTTCCCAGACAAAATCCATATTCTTTAAAGTGGTCCATAAAAGTTTTCTAGTTATAAACGGAATACTGTCATCCTGGCCAAGCTCCATTAGAATCTTATGTAGGGTGGGTATTTCTTTTTTAAAATAAAAGGAGTGAACTTTTCTTCGAACAACACTTTTGGTGTCTTCATCAAGGACTTTTACTGGTCTGCCTGGACTTTTCTTGGGAGGTTCTACTTGACCTGCTGTTTTTCCCTCCCGCAATAATTTAAAAACGGTAGACTTTCCAACTCCAGTCATTCGGGAACATCGATCGACAGTTTCCTGTACAGTAAAATTCGGATAATCGTATTTTATGCAATCATGTATATTTAGAATAATAACTTTCTCACTCACTGATAGTGGAGAATTATTGGAACATCTTCTTGTTGGTGTGAATGTCGCCATTTTATTACTAATCTTATAATACTGTGAACACTATATACGGCTTAACAGCAATAGTGATGCGTTAAACCAAACAAATATACTTATTAAGGTCATACACATACACGATATATGAAGCTTATTCCAAATTACCACCTATTTATATGATCCAGCTAAAGAGGCCAGAGCCAAACTCGGTAGGTACCTGTTAAATGGTACCTGTTAAACGCAAAACGTAACTTTATTATCTACTACCTAACTAATCCCTACACAATATTTCGATTTTGACACTTCAAGCCAGAAAAGATACCTTTCCTAATCCTCTTACGCAATTACTTGAAATTTTAATATTACAAACAATACTATTTTATCTTAATACGCGTTAACCTAATTCTCTAAAACTTTTGGTTAGTTATCATAAATAATTTAATGCACAAAGTTTACCTGCGCCTATGGAAGACACCGAAATTGAGCCCAACTGGACGAAATTTCCCATTTTATTACTCTACACCTTTCTGAAATAGACTATAGCAGGCAGACCATTACAATAAAAAACTTAATTGGCTAAAATGCCAACAAATAAAGTATTTTATTTCTCACCGGTATATTATTAGCTTATAACGTCTTAGTTACGCGGGAATTATAAGGGTCATAACTCCCTTTGGATATTAAGAAAAATTTGACATAAAATCAAACGATTGATATCTAATGTCAATTTGACTGTCATCTATTGAAACATTATTTATTCCACTTTAAAAATGAACAAAATGTTACTAAAATCGGTCAGAAATAAAATTATCTATGTATCACTGGAATTACAAGGGTCTCAATTACCTCGGGCAATTGCTGTCCCTCGGGCCAAAGACCCTCGGGACGTAAACTTTGCCCTTGGTAATTAAGACCATTATAATTCCCTAGATACATAAATAACTATTTACTTCAACTTTAAATGACGGAATGGAATCGCGCTTCAAGAAATAACGCTAAAACATTCCAATTCTAAATTTAGAGATTGACAACATACCTCGGGACCTAACTGAGACATCATGCAAATTGGACCTGAAACGAAGTTTCCTTCGCAGGTATTAAGGTCTATTTATAAGTAAGGGAATATGTAAACAATATAGTAGTGAATTTCCATATTTGAACTTTGATTAGTTAGATAGATATAGTAGGTTTTTTTTTATTTAGGCACAGCACTGCAGGATTAGTCCTATATGGCGCTCTGCGAGCGTTGCTTGTGCGCAGAAAATTATTCACGTTGGAGAACACGGCCTCAGGGAGGTTATCTTTTCCAAAAGATCATAAATAAATGTATAGTAAAAAGAGGACGGGCGACAATATAGAACCTCGAGGGAGTCCGGCATTGATGGTAAATGTGTCTGAAAGAAATCCGTCCATCGTCACTTGCAGAGAACGGTCTTTAAGAAAGCTCGACAGCCATGAGCAAAATTGAACCGGCATTCCGTATGCTCTCAGTTTAGTTAGAAGCCCCTCATGCCATACTCGGTCAAAGGCCTTAGAATTGTCCAGTGCAACCGCTCGGGACCCCCCATGATATTCTATTGCGTTGTTCCAAACGCGAGTAACATAAGCGAGAAGGCACCTGTTAATATAGAATTACGAAATCCATACTGGTGGTCACTGATAATATTAAAGCCTACCAGTTACTTCAATGATTTTTCGTTGACAGCCTTCTCCATAACTTTTGTTTGATATAACCGAAAGCAGTGCGACTGGACGATAGTTTCTTGGCAAGGTCTTCTTGCCGTTTTTGGGTATGGGCTGAACTCACGCAGTTTTTTAGCACGAAGAAAATATTCCTTTTTTGTAAGATAAACTAATGAGCCTACAAAATACGTGTCAATTCATCAACGCATATCTTAATTTTAGTGACTGGAATTTCGTCAGGGCAAAAAGCTTTTGTGTGTTAAGACTGCTGAAGATTCGTTTAACAGGGCGCTGCCGGGAAACAGTATCGAATATTCTCGATTCTACAGGGGGAATGTCCGGTAGACTTTTTCCTTGAAAATTAATCGTTGAATGTGAAGAGAATAGTTCCGCCAGTAAGGTTGCTATTTCCTGTACATTGGTCGCAATGGTGCCATCAGAACATGTTAGAGGTGGAATGGTTGACTTGGTAAAGTTGACGGCGTTAGCTACAGACAGAAAATGATCTTGATCCATTAGGGCATTCAAGAAGTTTTTCTTTGATCCACTGGTTGTGTGCTTCATTGCTTTAGTTTATCGTTTGCTTGGAGTTTTGACGCTATTGTCGGTAGGAATAATTTCTTGATTTAACAGCTCGTTCGCAGTTTTTGGTAAACCAAGGCTTGCCGCTTGAAGGGCATTTTTGTGAAAATGGAATGAAGGCTTAAGGATAATATTCGATACTTCTCTAGCATAGATGAATGGATCGTCAGAGGGAAAACACACGTTCCACCAAGGAAAGGTTCGAAAATGGTCCTTTAGGTCATCCCAGTTAGATCTTGCGTGATTTGGGAGACTGTTCAGTCCCGAAATAAGGTTGTGGTCAGACGTTCCTAACTGAGGCTTCAAGGTGACAGTATACAAGTCCGGATTTGAAGTAAAGAAAATATCAGAAAAGTCGATAGTGTTAGAAAGTAAGGAGATCAAGTCTCTATAATGGAGATGAATTTACCCATTACATCATTGGGCTCAATTGTCTCCTCTCAGCGAGACAAAGACCAAAGTTGCCTAAATTAGAGATAGAACTCATACTCAGGACTGATCGATAATCTGACCTTTGCTTCGGTTAGTGCAAGTACATGGGGTTTGGTAGATTGAAAATATTGATGTTCGAGTTCAGGCCTCTTATATTGTAAAAGTCAATTTGAAAGCTGTTAACTTTTTAAACCACCATCATATCATTTTCTATATTTCCCACCCTAGAAACCGGAGACATCGGCACAGCGATGAAACGATAGCTCAAAGAGCAAGTTCACGCCACCTAAGCCGATGCGATGGTATTTCACCGGGCGATGTCGGGTGAGCCAAAATTCCTAGTTATATGCCGTTAACCTCTATAACCTAAAGCCATCCACACGACATTGGGCTTAAGCATTGCCTATTTAGCATAGTCATAATTTCTATGAAGTTAACATATTTTTGTTATAAGAAAATGTAAAACAGAATGTTGTATCGAATGTAAAAGTTTCGATTCAGGTCCTAATTATTAAAACTGAGTCTAATAAATATGTGGAAAAAAAAATAACTGACAAGAACTCATGACATAATGGATTTCTTCAGCTATAGTATGTGCGGCGGATCTATGCCAGTTATTATTATTATATTAAGTCCGTATGCTAGCCACGAAAATTTTGACGTTGATGAGTTTTGTTTTGACTTTCTGAATCTCATAATTTTGATTAGAATCATATGGTTTTAGTCACGTATAAGTAGTGACGCACCGACAAGCAGCCACCGTACCGTGCCGCTTGTACTTTCGCAATCAGTAATATATATATTTCATTGAAACAATATACTTTTAGGCATTTTTTTAAGAAAACGAAATATCTCATCCTGTATATTGCAATCAAGATTTGGCCACAGCGTAAAAAGCCTAGAAAATTCTAGCATTTATTGCAGGTCATGTTTTTAGAAGAAATGGAAAATAAGTAAAATTTCAAAAACGATAGATAATAAGGAAAGGTATCTAGAAAAAATAAGTTTAAAACTGGTGTTCCGTTTAAAATATCAAAGTTGCTACTACTTACTAGTAGAAGCGGCAACACTGCTTTGTCAAAAATATTTAATAGATGTCATTTTCGCTTACGCAAAAAAAAATAATTTTTGAAACATCTCGTTGACAGATTCGCCATAAACGTCTAATGTTCCATTTATCATGGGTCACCGTGTATAACTATTTAGTCTTTTATATAAAATCGCCTAGAAATATTCTAAGTACGTATCGTCCAAAAACCCCGCACAAAGAAATTTCACAAGGTTTACATAAAACATTAAGCCAAAGTGTAGGAGGGATTTTTCCAGTTGATTTAATATTTGTGGAGGATTCAATCAAATAGATTTAGGACCTTTATGTGTATTGGCCGAACGCCGGAATCTCTATAGGATGCTTTCTTATTTTTAAATTAAATCGAAGAAGTGTAGAATATTATGTATGTTTTGCGGAATTATAATACTGCTTTTCTGATATTTTACACCTTATACGTTATACATTACCCTTTCTTTTGATTTTTGGGTTATCTCCTTTAGTAACGAAAAAGTGACATAATATGTCATAAAAGTCTAACCTCAACTAAATATTTTCTTATGTGAAGAACACTATACAAGATGTTTATTAAGTACTTGTATAAACTTTAAAATGTGAATCTTTGAATAATTTTAAGATAAAAAGTTCATATGAATCTGGGTCTGTATGTCAAATTAAATGGAGAATGGGTCTGTCTTGTTAAAAATGACATAAAATATGACACAAGAAAGTTATGATTATTTAAATCCAGGTACAGCACCCCATGTGGCGCCATCTAACAATAATCAAAAATATAAGTAAATAATTCAGTTTCTTATTATTATAACTCCCAATATCCCGAATTCCATCAAATTGGCATGTTACTGAACAAAAATATAATTAAAAACCCAAATAAATAATTTTTTTGGACACCATTTCTCTCAAGAACCAAACCGTTGCGGACCCATGTTCATATGAATTTACCCTTTAAAGTTTGTACAAGTACTTAATAAACACCCTGGTACAGTATTTTTCACATAAGAAAATATGTAGTTGAGGTTAGACTTTTATGACATGTGTCACTTTCTAGTTACTAAAGAAGGCAACTCAGAAAACAAAAATAATAATTTGTGAAAAATATCCGAGTCAGCTGACATGACATGACTTTATGTCTTTCTTTCCCTACAGCATTAACCATGCGATCTCTCGATCTATATTCGCATGTCGGTGCATTGAATCCTACTTTGCCGGTATTTCAAGGGATACAGAATCATATTCGAGCATATTTTATTTATTCCGTTTGTTATTGTTTATTGTTTCCATGTCGTCGAAATTCGCGAAGTTCCTACATATTTCTTTATTGCTTTGATATTTTTTTAAGGCAGTTTTCTTGCGTGATATCATAGTTAGTGTGAAAATTAATTATGGATCACGATTACTAGGTATGTTTCCAGTACCTCTGAAAGAAAGAATAAAGTAAACATGATAATTTAACAAACTAACATTTTAGGCATGCACAATTTTAATTTTAAAATCAGTAAAACTTTGTGGCCTTATATTATCTATTAACGAGCATGTTATTTGTATAATATGGCTGTCCAGTGGCATCATTTCAAATTTTGCGCGTTATTTTCCTACATCACAAGTGCATCTTATTGTATATATCGAGGGTGATATAAAGGTATTTTTTTGAGGTCAATTTAGCTTTTAACTATGCCCATAAATGTACTAAGAAATTAAAAGCCTCTGATGAACGGGCGGACGGACCGAGTTCCCACAAAAATAGGGTTTCGTTTGAACCCTCTTGCTCTTGGGTACGAAACCCTGAAAATGTGGCAAACCCTTTAGTCCACTCGCCCCTCAATTTTACCCGTTCGGTATCTAAATATTACCAAAAACGTATCCCAATATTTTTATATACTTTTATCTATTTAAAGGACTGTGTAGTAATAAATATTTAGAAAATTACATCAATGGTAAAACAATACTTAAAAAAGTGAAATATAAACCTAGATTTTTTCAATAAGAGATTTGTTAAAAAATCCAAGTCAATTCTATTTATTTAATGTGGCTATGAAATAAATAAACATTCTAGCATATTTTACTAATTGTAAACTACCTTTATTAATAATATCATTATTATTATTATTGTTATTTTTATTATTATTACTTTACATAAAGTAAAGCTAAATTCAAAATTTTGCTGTGAACGCAATTAATAACGTACAAAAATGAATAAAAAAATATAATTTATTTTAAACCCCTTAATTTATTTTCCATTATTTAAAGTTAATTTTGTTGATTAACTAGAAAGTGACGAATGCCATAAAAGTCACCTCTATCAACTATTTTCTTATGTAAAGAATACTAACTGAGATAATATGTGTCTGTCGAAAATGATAAATTGAAGAAAGGAATAATATTCATTTTCCTAGCTAATTTACAGGGTTATTCACATTATACGACATGACTAATTATAGTTTATTTATTTGTTTTAGATAGAAAAAAACTTTTTGGGGTGAATAAAGGCCTGTTAAGGGTACATTTAAAAATTATTTTCAAACGTACAACAGGTTGTCCCAAAAAGACGAACCGTATCAAAGTTGAATTTTTTTAAATGGGATATTATTTTATTTTCGGTTTCTACGATCAAAAATAAAAATGAGTTTCATCGGAGTTTATTGTAGTTAAACCCTACGGTTTTTGAAATATTTCCTCTTTCGTGAAAATGTAGTAACAATTTTAATGATTAAATTCTCAATACGTAATTTTTTTTTCAAACAAAATTCACACTGGAGTCTACTAACTGATTAGGTTTTATGTTGCACTTATGAAAAGTTCACTGACTTTCACAGGGAAAGCAAAGCAATATCAAAACGTAAAAACGAAAAAAAGTAGTTATAGAACATAGAAAAAATATAAAATGATATTTAAAATTTAAGTGTATAAAAAATATAGTCCCAAAGAACTGTGATATTAATAAAGAATTTACCCGCTTAAAATAAGTAAAATATTCACAATTTGTATACTATTCACTACGTTTTTGACATTTTCTTCTTATTCTTTCTATTTTATAAACACGAGAAGAAGCCACCGTTAAACGGTAATTCTTAGCCGTCTTTATAATATTTTTAACATACAACTCTATACACAAAATAGAGTCTCTATATATTATCATGGAAAATGTGTTGTGAGAGTACTGAAAATTTAGTTTAAACAGCTATTCTCTGGGCTATGTGCCCCACCGAGCGCTGAATTACAAATCAATACTTTAAACGGTACTATGCCAAGCACTATTTTCCGAAGCTCATAAAGGAAAGGCGAACATTCAGCTCTTATAATGAACCATCTTCTATGCTCTTCTGTTTTATTTTCAACATATATCATGGAAAATGTGTGCAGTACCCTGCAAGCTTCATTTTCCGGAACCCATCAAAAAAGGCGAACATTCAGCTTATTTTCTAAACCATCTTCCATGTTCCCCTCTCTAATAATTTTTTCATATAACAAACATACCTCATTGGCGGACATACAACCATCTATTGTAATCATCTTCTATGTCCCCCTACTTTACAATATTAGTGATACATTTTCACTACAACTCAATAATTTTCGCATGGCTGAATCATCATAATATTATCTCTTATATTGGCTAAACAAAAATAGATTTAAATTTACGTGTTACGGCTTTCCTCGGCATTTTCATTTACAACTTCTCAGACAACGAAGTGAATGTATTTATTAAAGGACTATCAAAGCAAAACATAGATTTAAAAATTATATTGTTAAAAAAAAATAAATAAATAAATAAATAAATAGATAAAAGATTTAAGTGCCATAGTTTTTTTTAAATTTTGAAAATAATTCTGATTTGCGAATATAGGCGTCTTGTTAAATATCTACTACTTTAGGATAGTAGCCGTTAATTCTTCATTGTTTATATAGTAATATTTTAATACTAAAGGTTGATTCTTATAACAATATATAAGATTAGGAGTCTAATTTTGACAATGAGCAGGACAGAGTTGTCCTGCGTTGTCGTGATATATTACGGCATTAGTGTTGCCATTTTGATGGTCTTTTCTTTTCAACCGTAGAAAAGAATATTTAAAGAAAAAGTAAAGAATAAATAGTATAAAAGCCGTGCATAGAATTCCCACGAGAATGTGGTGTTCTATTAGGTTATTTTTTCCTCGAACAGGATTAATTAAATTTGGTAATAGAGCCAGGGCATTTTGATTTCTGAATAAAAGTACTGCTAGTAATACTGATATAATTATGTTCCATATTAGGAATAGTGTGTTACTTGCAATCTTTGTTTGTGCTTATATTGTGCTTATATTAGGGTGTGGGATTGTCATTGTCCAGTTAATATTTAAATATTCATTTAAGTCGAGGTATTGGGGTGAGTTTGGTAAATTTGGTTTTAGGACGAATGATTTTAGATTTGAACAGGCTGCTGGTAGAACATGAATAGTAGAGGCCTCTGTGAATGGACTGCCTTTACAAAGAAATCGCTTTGGTATTAATATTCCTCCATCTGAGATTAGTTCGCAACTGCATGGCACAGATAACTTTATTGTCCCAGGAAAGGTGTATGATTCAATAGGTAGGTTGGTTGTAATATTTGAGCAAACTACTTTCGAATCTGGTTTCGGATGAGCTAAGACGTTTTCAGTTAGTTTAGTGATTATTGTTGTATTATGGTAGTAAAAATGCCAAACATTTTGTGTCGACAAATAATTTGTATTTACTCGTGGATCTTCTTATGGGGCGTGACGGATTATCATCCGACATTAGGGGTGAGAATATACAGCCCTGACCAAAAAAATTAAAAATAAGGGGAAAAAATTTAATAAATTACGCTGATACGGACCTGGGAACTCCTGTTGATAAACGTAAATGCTCCTAAACAATTTAATTATATTTTGTGCGAAAGTAAGCGTTTTTTTTTTTTAAATTAAAGTTATTCTTTATATGAACTGACCTACTCATTATAATATTTATTAAGTGTGCAATGAGGTTGCATCAGCAACATACCGTAATAAGGCTGGCGCTACGGTGACGTCCTGTTTTACAGGTCATCGTCACCAAATAATTGTAAAAATGTATTCTAAATTGCTGACACGCTCATTTCCACTGTCATTAAAAAACTTTTTTTCTCGATTGTTGGCGTAACGGGGAGACCTGTTTTCTTATATATTTTAATAGTTAAATTGTCGCTAGAATTTTTAAATTTAAAATTGCTCTGCCTTTTTCGTTCTCTTTGGTTTTTATTAAGTTTCCTTCGGGCCATGTGGAATCAGACCTACTTCATGTTTAAAAATTAAATTAAAATCAGTTTATTTATTCTCGCCAGCTGGTATAACGGGCTGAAGAATAGAAAAAAAAACTAACTTTCACTGTCGATAACAACTCTAAGCCTTGCCAGCGGTTAACTGAGCCAAGGTAGAATTAATGTCAATCATGCAGGTTGCTAGGAGAAAAAACAAAAATTGGGCAAAGAAACCTAAGGGGTTAAGGTAGTTAGTTCATTACCGCCAGCTGGCAACTGGCCGAGCAATAAACAAACTACTTTGTACTAGTCAGCAATAACTCGACTAAGCGGGCACAAAGCATTAATAATGAAATAATAGTTTCGGAAAAGGCCTCTTTTCATGACAATATGTCTTTTTTTTTCAAACCAAATTCACACTGGAGTCTACTAACTGATTAGGTTTTATGTTGCACTTATAAAAAATTTACTAACTTTCACAAGGTGTTCAAAAAGTACGGCAAAATAATTACAAGTTTAAAATGATAATAACTTATTTTATTTAAATATAATACCCCATATTTTATGTCAGCAGTAGATGTAGAATTTAAGTATCTATCGAAAAGTGTTAAGCTTTCTCGTACTTAATTGCTCAGGATTTCATGAAAACTGCAGATATTTATTATACAGACTGATTTTAACCAATTAATTATTAATCAAGTCACCTATGTCATTTTGACAATTCACATAAATACAATTTGTATTTGTCAGTTATTTCTAAAAGTATTTCGTTGCAAATCATCATTTAGTAATAATAGTGGTAGTTTCTGTTTTTTTTTCTTTTTCAGTACTTTAAAATGATAATCTATCCAAAAGAAAAACGAATTGATAGGAGTTTAATTCTTGGAGAACGTCTGCACAACTGCTTACTGGCTTCACAAATTTCCGCTCAAAGATTTTCTAACAGAAATAATCCAAATAAAGTCGTTTTCGAAAGACGTTGACCCAACTAAGACAAACTTGAACTGTTCAGTATAAAAAAAAACACTAAAAGTAAACCTGTGACAGAAAACGAAGAACCTGAATTTTCGGGGTCTGCAATCAAAAAACCAAATTGCGCAAAACATCAACATTATCCAATTAAGGATTAAGAAATTGAAAACTTTTTAATTTTGTTTCATTTAGTGACGAGTGCACATTTTACAACAATGAATCCGTTAAAAGACAACATTTTCAATACTATTCTGATTCCAGTCAACATCAATTTAGAATAATTGATAATCAACACAGATGGGCAGTGAATGTTTGGGGTGGAATAATGGGTCGATATTTAATCGGTCCTTAGTTTTTCGAAAACCATTTAAATGGATTAATGTTTTTAGATTTTCTGGTAAATCGATTGCCAGTATTATTACAAGACATTTCCATAGTTAAGAGAAACGACGTGTCTTCAAATGGATGGAGCACCTGCACATTTCTATCGTAGGGTCCGGGAATTACCGACCAATTTCAAAATCGATGGTTTGGAAGAAATGGACCTCAGAATTGGCTCCCAAGATCACACGATTTGACTTCACCCGATTTCTTTTTATGGGGATATGTAAAAGGAATCGTTTATAACATAGCTCCGACAACACTGGATATTACGAAGAAGCGCAGTCTTCCGAAGCATTAGCCCAGCAATGTTTTCAAATCTTGCTGACGGTTTCAAAAACATGTTTGTATTTAGAGTCGGATTGTCGTCATTTTGAATACTTGTTAAAAGCAATTGTTTCTTGTATGCCCTTCATTCCTTTCCTTTGTTATCTTTACATTGCTTTAACTAGTAAGTAGTGCACTTGGTATAAACCTTCTCTTTTTTACAGCCATTCTGACCTGCCAAAATGGCATTGGTGACTTGATTAATATAAAATTGGTTAAAATCAGTCTGTATTACAAATATTTGCATTTTTCATGCAAACTTAAGCAATTGGCTATAGGAAGTTTTACACTTTTCGATAGATAATTAAATTTTACATAAATTGCTGATATAAAGTACAGGGTGTTATATTTAAAATAAACAAGTTATTATCATTTTAAACTTGTAATTATTTTGTCGTACTTTTGGGAGACCTTGTATAAGTTAGTGAATTTTTCATAAGTGCGACATCAAACCTAATCAGTTAGTAGACTCCAATGTAAATTTGGTTTGAAAAAGGAAATTACATATTGAGAATTTAATCATTAAAATTGTTACTACATTTTCACAAAATAAGAGAAATTTCCAAAACCGTAGGTTTAAACTACAATAAACCCCGATGAAACTCATTTTTATTTTGATCGTAGAAAGCAAAAATAAAATAATATACAGGGCATTTCATTAAAAAAAAATGCAACTTTGATGCGTTTCGTGTTCTTGGGACCACCTGTACGTTAGGAAAATAATTTTAAAATATACCCTTAACAGGCTCCTATCCACCCCTAAAACTTTTTTTGTCCAAAACAGGTAATTTAGCTATAATATGTCGTGTCCAATAACGTGAATTACCCTGCATATACCGGGTGATTATGAAATGAAAGCCACACCACCACAACATAAGTTAATATTGGGAATTTCAAATTTAAGTAGATAGTAAAAATAAAGTGTCCACTAAAAATATTATAAATATTGCTGCCGATTTGACTGGAAGTAAGGTTAGGTCGCGTATTTTTTAATGACATTGCACAAAAAATAATTGTTTTAATTTTTCGAAAACCTCTAAATACCCTTTTTAATCACATAGTTGTTATTTGTTTTTTAAATGGCGGTGTAGGATAAGTTTTCCTGAAATTCAAAATTGCCACGTATTAGCCGCATGTTGTTTATTTTCTCTAACAATGTTCTAATAATAATGGTAAAATAACATTCTTTCGCGTTTTAATAAAAATAAGGTAAAATCTTTATTCCGTATTTCATAGGATAGTTTTAATTATGATGACCACTTTTTAAGCTGATTTGTCTCCACGATTTCTATGGGAAAATTCCAGATGTCAAAATACTTTTATAACTATCATGAGTGATGTAAGAATGTGTCTTACTTTATCAAATTGTAAGGAATTTTAAGAAAATTAAATTTTATTTTATGACAACAAAATTATTACGACCTTATAAAATTTTCACTAAAGGCCTTTACAATTTAATAAAGTATGATAGCTCCAGTGTGAATTTGGTTTGAAAAAAAAAGCCATATTGTCATGAAAAGAGGCCTTTTCCGAAACTATTATTTCATTCTACATTTAAATCATTAATTTACGTTTCTCAGCCTGGTGACCTATAAATTTAGAAGTTTACCATTTATTATTTCACTATTTACTATTTGACGCACAACGCCTAGTTTGTTGTTTATTGATGGTATACAAACAGTCATAATAAAAAAAATAATACATGATTGTTAGACAAACCGCGATTCAGCCAAGCCATTTCATCCCCCGACCCCGAGGGCACGTTGACTGAATAATGTAAGTTAGAGGTTAGAAGTAAGAATTGAGTTAAGTGTTATTGTGATTGTGGTAAGACCAATGTGCTTGTGGTAAGAATAAAGAGCTTTGTTTATTATACCTGTGTCCTTTTATCCGTGTCACACTCTTAGAACCCCCTTTTGACCAATACCAATTTTAAACGTGACATATTTGGTGGAGGCGCCTGGTTCGTTTTCGTTGGTAGGTTCTTCCTAACCTATCAAATAATTATTTTAGGCTGTTTTTAATTAATTTTTTTCTCTTTCAGCAATTAATATCCCTGTAAGGACTGATATAAGTCCTACCTTGAGCCAGTTACTGCTGGCGAGATTAGGTTTATACAGGCCTTTTTGCCACAAATGACCCTGCTTTGTGCCCGTTAACGCTGTCGAGGGTAAGGTTATTATAGGTATCCCGTACGTTTAATAGTAATTCTACCTTGTGCCAGTTAACTGCTGGCAAGGCCTTAGAGTTATTGCTGACTAGTACAAAGTAGTTTGTTTATTGCTCGGCCAGTTGCCAGCTGGCGGTAATGAACTAACTACCTTAACCCCTTAGGTTTCTTTGCCCAATTTTTGTTTTTTCTCCTAGCCACCTGCATGATTGACATTAATTCTACCTTGGCTCAGTTAACCGCTGGCGAGGCTTAGAGTTGTTATCGACAGTGAAAGTTAGTTTTTTTTTCTATTCTTCAGCCCGTTATACCAGCTGGCGAGAATAAATAAACTGATTTTAATTTAATTTTTAAACATGAAGTAGGTCTGATTCCACATGGCCCGAAGAAAACTTAATTAAAACCAAAGAGAACGAAAAAGGCAGAGCAATTTTAAATTTAAAAATTCTAGCGACAATTTAACTATTAAAATATATAAGAAAACAGGTCTCCCCGTTACGCCAACAATCGAGAAAAAAAGTTTTTTTTAATGACAGTGGAAATGAGCGTGTCAGCAGTTTAGAATAAATTTTTACAATTATTTGGTGACGATGACCTGTAAAACAGGACGTCACCGTAGCGCCAGCCTTATTACGGTATGTTGCTGATGCAACCCCATTGCACACTTAATAAATATTATAATGAGTAGGTCAGTTCATATAAAGAATAACTTTAATTAAAAAAAAAAAAAACGCTTACTTTCGCACAAAATATAATTAAATTGTTTAGGAGCATTTACGTTTATCAACAGGAGTTCCCAGGTCCGTATCAGCGTAATTTATTACATTTTTTCCCTTTATTTTGAATTTTTTTTGTCAGGGCTGCATATTCTCACCCCTAATGTCGGATGATAATCCGTTACGCCCCATAAGAAGATTCACGAGTAAATACAAATTATTTGTCGACACAAAATGTTTGCCATTTTTACTACTATAATACAACAATAATCACTAAACTAACTGAAAACGTCTTAGCTCATCCGAAACCAGATTCGAAAGTAGTTTGCTCAAATATTACAACCAACCTACCTATTGAATCATACACCTTTCCTGGGACAATAAAGTTATCTGTGCCATGTAGTTGCGAACTAATCTCAGATGGAGAAATATTAATACCAAAGCGATTTCCTTGTAAAGGCAGTCCACTCACAGAGGCCTCTACTATTCATGTTCTACCAGCAGCCTGTTCAAATCTAAAATCATTCGTCCTAAAACCAAATTTACCAAACTCACCCCAATACCTCGACTTAAATGAATATTTAAATATTAACTGGACAATGACAATCCCACACCCTAATATAAGCACAAACAAAGATTGCAAGTAACACACTATTCCTAATATGGAACATAATTATATCAGTATTACTAGCACGACTTTTATTCAGAAATCAAAATGCCCTGGCTCTATTACCAAATTTAATTAATCCTGTTCGAGGGGAAAATAACCTAATAGAACACTACATTCTCGTGGGAATTCTATGCACGGCTTTTATACTATTTATTCTTTACTTTTTCTTTAAATATCCTTTTCTACGGTTGAAAAGAAAAGACCATCAAAATGGCAGCACTAATGCCGTAATATATCACGACAACGCAGGACAACTCTGTCCTGCTCATTGTCAAAATTAGACTCCTAATCTTATATATTGTTATAAGAATCAACCTTTAGTATTAAAATATTACTATATAAACAATGAAGAATTGACGGCTACTATCCTAAAGTAGTATATATTCAACAAGACGCCTATATTCGCAAATCAGAATTATTTTCAAAATTAAAAAAAAAACTATGGCACTTAAATCTTTTATCTATTTATTTATTTATTTATTTTTTTTTTTTAACAATATAATTTTTAAATCTATGTTTTGCTTTGATAGTCCTTTAATAAATACATTCACTTCGTTGTCTGAGAAGTTGTAAATGAAAATGCCGAGGAAAGCCGTAACACGTAAATTTAAATCTATTTTTGTTTAGCCAATATAAGAGATAATATTATGATGATTCAGTCATGCGAAAATTATTGAGTTATAGTGAAAATGTATCACTAATATTGTAAAGTAGGGGGATATAGAAGATGATTACAATAGATGGTTGAATGTCCGCCAATGAGGTTTGTTTGTTATATGAAAAAATTATTAGAGAGGGGAACATGGAAGATGGTTTAGAAAATAAGCTGAATGTTCGCCTTTTTTGATGGGTTCCGGAAAATGAAGCTTGCAGGGTACTGCACACATTTTTCATGATATATGTTGAAAATAAAACAGAAGAGCATAGAAGATGGTTCATTATAAGAGCTAAATGTTCGCCTTTCCTTTATGAGCTTCGGAAAATAGTGCTTGGCATAGTACTGTTTAAAGTATTGATTTGTAATCCAGCGCTCGGTGGGGCACATAGCCCAGAGAATAGCTGTTTAAACCAAATTTTCAGTACTCTCACAACACATTTTCTATGATAATATATAGAGACTCTATTTTGTGTATAGAGTTGTATGTTAAAAATATTATAAAGACGGCTAAGAGTTACCGTTTAACGGTGGCTTCTTCTCGTATTTATAAAATAGAAAGAATAAGAAGAAAATGTCAAAAACGTAGTGAATAGTATACAAATTGTGAATATTTTACTTATTTTAAGCGGGTAAATTCTTTATTAATATCACAGTTCTTTGGGACTATATTTTATATATACACTTAAATTTTAAATATTTTATGATTTTATATTTTTTCTATGTTCTATAACTACTTTTTTTTGTTTTTACGTTTTGGTATTGCTTTGCTTTCCCTGTGAAAGTTAGTGAACTTTTCATAAGTGCAACATAAAACCTAATCAGTTAGTAGACTCCAGTGTGAATTTTGTTTGAAAAAAAAATTACGTATTGAGAATTTAATCATTAAAATTGTTACTACATTTTCACGAAAGAGGAAATATTTCAAAAACCGTAGGGTTTACCTACAATAAACTCCGATGAAACTCATTTTTATTTTTGATCGTAGAAACCGAAAATTAAATAATATCCCATTTCAAAAAATTCAACTTAATAGCAAAATAATTACAAGTTAAAAATGATAATAGCTTATTTTATTTAAATATAATACCCCATATTTTATGTCAGCAGTAGATGTAGAATTTAAGTATCTATCGAAAAGTGTTAAGCTTTCTCGTACTTAATTGCTCAGGATTTCATAAAAACTGCAGATATTTATTATACAGACTGATTTTAACCAATTAATTATTAATCAAGTCACCTGTCATTTTGACAATTCACATATATACAATTTGTATTTGTCAGTTATTTCTAAAAGTATTTCGTTGCAAATCATCATTTAGTAATAATAGTGGTAGTTTCTGTTTTTTTTCTTTTTCAGTACTTTAAAATGATAATCTATCTAAAAGAAAAACGAATTGATAGGAGTTTAATTCTTGGAGAACGTCTGCACAACTGCTTACTGGCTTCACAAATTTCCGCTCAAAGATTTTCTAACAGAAATAATCCAAATAAAGTCGTTTTCGAAAGACGTTGACCCAACTAAGACAAACTGGAACTGTTCAGTATAAAAAAAAACACTAAAAGTAAACCTGTGACAGAAAACGGAGAACCTGAATTTTCTGGGTCTGCAATCAAAAAACCAAATTGCGCAAAACATCAACATTATCCAATTAAGGATTAAGAAATTGAAAACTTTTTTAATTTTGTTTCATTTAGTGACGAGTGCACATTTTACAACAATGAATCCGTTAAAAGACAACATTTTCAATACTATTCTGATTCCAGTCAACATCAATTTAGAATAATTGATAATCAACACAGATGGGCAGTGAATGTTTGGGGTGGAATAATGGGTCGATATTTAATCGGTCCTTAGTTTTTCGAAAACCATTTAAATGGAGTAATGTTTTTAGATTTTCTGGTAAATCGATTGCCAGTATTATTACAAGACATTTCCATAGTTAAGAGAAACGAAGTGTCTTCAAATGGATGGAGCACCTGCACATTTCTATCGTAGGGTCCGGGAATTACCGACCAATTTCAAAATCGATGGTTTGGAAGAAATGGACCTCAGAATTGGCTCCCAAGATCACACGATTTGACTTCACCCGATTTCTTTTTATGGGGATATGTAAAAGGAATCGTTTATAACATAGCTCCGACAACACCGGATATTACGAAGAAGCGCAGTCTTCCGAAGCATTAGCCCAGCAATGTTTTCAAATCTTGCTGACGGTTTTAAAAACATGTTTGTATTTAGAGTCGGATTGTCGTCATTTTGAATACTTGTTAAAAGCAATTGTTTCTTGTATGCCCTTCATTCCTTTCCTTTGTTATCTTTACATTGCTTTAACTAGTAAGTAGTGCACTTGGTATAAACCTTCTCTTTTTTACAGCCATTCTGACCTGCCAAAATGGCATTGGTGACTTGATTAATATTAAATTGGTTAAAATCAGTCTGTATTACAAATATTTGCATTTTTCATGCAAACTTAAGTAATAAGCTATAGGAAGTTTTACACTTTTCGATAGATAATTAAATTTTACATAAATTGCTGATATAAAGTACAGGGTGTTATATTTAAAATAAACAAGTTATTATCATTTTAATTATTTTGTCGTACTTTTGGGAGACCTTGTATAAGTTAGTGAATTTTTCATAAGTGCGACATCAAACCTAATCAGTTAGTAGACTCCAATGTGAACTTGGTTTGAAAAAGGAAATTACATATTGAGAATTTAATCATTAAAATTGTTACTACATTTTCACAAAATAAGAGAAATTTCCAAAACCGTAGGTTTAAACTACAATAAACCCCGATGAAACTCATTTTTATTTTGATCGTAGAAAGCAAAAATAAAATAATATACAGGTCATTTCATTAAAAAAAAAATGCAACTTTGATGCGTTTCGTGTTCTTGGGACAACCTGTACGTTAGGAAAATAATTTTAAAATATACCCTTAACAGGCTCCTATCCACCCCTAAAACCTTTTTTAGCCAAAACAGGTAATTTAGCTATAATATGTCGTGTCCAATAACGTGAATTACCCTGTATATACCGGGTGATTATGAAATGAAAGCCACACCACCACAACATAAGTTAATATTGGGAATTTGAAATTTAAGTAGATAGTAAAAATAAAGTGTCTACTAAAAATATTATAAATATTGCTGCCGATTTGACTGGAAGTAAGGTTAGGTCGCGTATTTTTTAATGACATTGCACAAAAAATAACTGTTTTAATTTTTCGAAAACCTCTTAATACCCTTCTTAATCACATAGTTGTTATTTGTTTTTTAAATGGCGGCGTAGGATAAGTTTTCCTGAAATTCAAAATTGCCACGTATTAGCCGCATGTTGTTTATTTTCTCTAACAATGTTCCAATAATAATGGTAAAATAAGATTCTTTCGCGTTTTAATAAAAATGAGGTAAAATCTTTATTCCGTATTTCATAGGATAGTTTTAATTATGATGACCACTTTTTAAGCTGATTTGTCTCCACGATTTCTATGGGAAAATTCCAGATGTCAAAATACCTTTAAAACTATCATGAGTGATGTAAGAATGTGTCATACTTTATCAATAAATTGTAAGGAATTTTAAGAAAATTAAATTTTATTTTATGACAACAAAATTATTATTACGACCTTATAAAATTTTCACTAAAGGCCTTTACAGTTTGATAAAGTATGATAGCTGCATTTTCAGGTAACTAACTCCATGACAACCTTTTCTGTGGGAAAGCCATACAATAATTAAAAATAATCTTTTTCCAGAATTATTTATTAACCTTCCGCGTTTCAAGAATTCAAATTTTGTTATCAATTTTTAACATTTTAAAAGAAGTAACAAAATAGTGGTGCCTGGTGAAACGGTAATTGAACATAAAGAAACAAAAAAAAAATCTAAATCAATATATACGATCCTGCCGAATACCACGACTGCTGTTGCAACGGCTACAGCAACGTGACCCCAATTAAAGCCTTGGGGTTGGTGGGCCAGGGGAAATACACTAGGTATATTCAATGACAGTAAATCATATTTCACGCTGTTATTTTTGAAACAAGTTAAATCTTGTTAGATGTTATTAAAAGGAAAAGAGTGTCAGTTAAAAGTATATTATAATAATATGTATTGATGGTATATGGCGCCTTGCCCATTTAACAAGCGTAAATGTAGTGAAGCCGAGATGTTCTTGTCTCTGACGGGCATTATTGTTAAAAACATTATTGTTACGTTTATAAAATATTTTCCTTAATAAGTCTACACCTTCACGGTCCTTGTTAATTAAAAATATCAAAAATCGGTTGCTTTTTTTTAATTGAAGCACATAAAACGTACATAAACCTTTAAGAGAACGAATATCACGTAAATCTGTCGAACTCGACTTAGCCGAAATTTGAAGTGTAATGTATGCGCAGAACTCGAATGATTCATAATATGTTTTATCTCCGTTGCTGCTTCACTTTGTTCAAGGTAATAGCCATACTTATATTTGTTAAAATACACGAATTCTTTTCCAGCAAGAGCAAAAACAAGGTTCTGAATTTTTTTGGCTTCAAATTTATATGCATTGCTGAATTTTCAAATTTCTATATTTCTATATACATAATATCAGGAAATGACGATGACAAATTCTCTAGTGTGATTCTACATAAAAAAATATGAAAATAAGTTTATATTAACATAGGTCCGCAAATGCTGCAAACGTCCCGTCGTTATAGTTTTTTTTCTTATAATAAGGTACAGCACTGCAGGATTAATCTTTATGGCGCTCTGCGAGCGGTGCGTGTGCGCAGGAAACGATTCACTTTGGTCTTGAATTCTTGAAGATTATACTCATAGGGCAACACGACCTCAGGGACCTCGTTACAAGCTGAACCACGTACGGGTGGGCAACAGTGGCTCGTCGTGTATTTCTACCATGCACCACTCTGAGTGGAATTAAGCGGGTAACCTCAGTTGAGCAGTTGCCATGAATATATTAGTAAAATAGACTCAAGTTGCCAAACGGTATTCGATGTTTAAGGATTTCCAGGCTGCTTGTCAGATCATAGTCACCGATCAAGGGAATGGCCCTTCTTTGAATGGAATCCAGCAATCTCAGGGTATGTTTAAAGCAGAGCCCCAAATATACGAACAGTACTCCAGCGATGGTTGAATTTGGGCTTTATAGAGCATCAAAGATTGTTGGGGTGTATAGAGGTTCTTAGTTCGGAAAAGTATTGCAAGCTTCTGCGAGGCTTCTTTAGCAATGGCCACAACGTGACTATACCAAGACATATGACTATCCAAATTAACGCTCAATAAATGAATTGATGAAGCCAAGAGAATCGAGTGTCCCGCCATGACTATATCCGGTTCTTCAACATTAACTTTTAAAAAAAAAACTACCGCCTGGGTTTTTTCAGCATAAATTCTACTTGGTTACTGTCACCTCAAGGCAGAATTTCTTGCACGTCTTTGTTGAGATGTGAGACCTCTTGCTGCCTATAGAGATGTGCATTGGCAGCCGATGTCAAAGTATCCAAAATAAAAGATGAAACAAGCGTGCTGTCATCCGCGAAGCTATATATAGAATTTTTAGTTTTTTCCAAGAGATCGTTGATGTACAGTAAAAAGAGGGTGGGCGATAATATAGAACTAATTAATAGAAATTAATCACATAGGGTATCACAAGTTGTTATTTGTTTTTAAAATGGCGGCGTAGGATACGTTATGTTTTTCTCTAACAATGTTCAAATATTAATGGTAAAGTAAGGTTATTTCGAGTATTAATAAAATTGAGTTAGATTCTTTATTTCGTTTTTATAGGATAGTTCTAATAATGATTAGCACCTTTTATGCTGATTTTTCTCCACGATTTCTATGAGAAAATTCCAAATGTCAAAATACCTTTAAATACTATCATGAGTGATCTGAAAATGTATTATACTTTATCAAATTGTAAAGAATTTTAAGAAAATGTATTTTATTTTATGACAACAAAATTATTACGAACTTATAAAATTTTCACTCAAGGTCTTTACAATTTGATAAAGTATGATAGCTGCATTTTCAGGTAACTAACTCCATGGCAACCTTTTGTATAGAAAAAAAACATACAATAATTAAAAATAATCTTTTTCCACAATTATTTATTAACCTTTCGCGTTTAAAAATTCAAATTTTGTGATGAATTTTGAACATTTTAAAAGAAGTAACAAAATAGTGGTGCCTGGTGAAACGGTAATTGAATACAAAGAAACAAAAAAAAAATCGAAATCAATATACATATACGATCCTGCCGACTACCATAACTGCTGTGGCAACGTCTACAACAACATGACCCCTTAGGAGTGGTGGGCCAGGGGAAATACAGTAAATACATTCTCCTTAATCCAAACTCCTAAAGGGAAACCGTCCGGCTTAACCAAAAGGTGTGACATACATCAACCTATGGTACGTTGTCATAACAACCTCAGCCATGATTTTATACATTAGCAATCAGAAATTCTTACGAACAATGGGAGAGAATGTTTTATTCCGGTACCTTCCAAAGAAACTTAATTTACGTATGTAGTACTATAAATATTTATTTTTCGGCTAAAATAACGACTGTTAATTTATAAATAGACATGTTTTTCAATCCTATATACTTATTGTAGGAACTGGTGAAGTAAATAATTAAAAAAAAAAAAATCAAAATGGGTTATTTTTTTGTTATTTGTTTTGTAACCGCTTTTAACTATGTATAGAAACTGGCTAAAGTTTTATTTAAATTACCATAATATATTCCGTCGAAGAAAAATATAATTGGTTTTGAATTTAGGTTATTTTAAAGCACGATTCTCAAACAAACCATTCGTATTAAACCGTTTAATGGTAAATATGATAATATATTCCTAAATAGATTCTGCATCTGCATATTCGTTAAGACCGAGATCTAAGCTCCCAATTCCCGCGCTCGAAGTTCTAATAGTTTAGGGGCTACTTTACAACTAGAATTTTTCGGTATCAAAATTTTTTCGGCACAATAGAACTCCAAAATTAATAATGTGCAAATTGCCTATGCAAATTTATTGGTTTTTCGTGTTTCCAGGAAAGTTTTCTATCTTTACAGTTTATTTGGAAAAGTATACCTTATGATACAATGTAAAATATCACTAATTTATCTCAACTCACAGGTCCTGCATAACATATGCAAAGTTAATTGCTATAAAATTAAAAGTAACTAAATGTCGCTATCAATTATTGTATAATTTGCCTTGTAGAATTTTTAAAATAATAATGTCGATGTAGATATGATACAAAACATTTCTAATATCTTTTGATTAACCAGATTTTAGTTTAATCGCTTTTTGGTCAGTAAGTAGGTACACCAGAAAACCATAGTGCCTTATTTTCATAACCTTAACATAAAATACATGCTGCTCATAAAACCTGATAGGTTCTATCATGCAGAAAACTCACCTAAAAATCTTTTATCGTCAACAGGGTAAATATCTTGACTTGCGGCCAAGTCTTGCAGACTGTCTTCGTAATTTACAGGCATTTGATAGACGACCTCATTGTCAAAATAATCGGCTTGGCGTTTCGTCCTTTGTTGAGCTTTAATTGCCTGAATGTTTCGTTTAGCCTGTGGTCCGTCCAAACCGTCTAAAAATAAAAAGCGTTGTAAGAAAAGGCTTTAATACATAATCGTTAAGTTTTTATTTTCTATTAGTGTAGTATGCTATGGATGGGAGGGGTTGGGCATATAAAGAAGTCAAGAACATTATGGTACAACTTAAATTAGGTAAATAAATTTATTTTTTCTTTATTCATTTGTGATTATGCGGTATGTGTTTACACCATTTTTTTTTATCATTTTTGTGAATCTGATTATTATATTTAAATTTTAAAACCGTTTTAACCCTTGAGTTTAACTTTAGATGCTAAGTATGTTTTAATTATCAGAATTAGAATATTCACCTGCTGATCTTTTCCCAAGAGCACCATCTCTGGCCAAAGCCTGAATATTTCTCTTTCCATAAACATAAGGTAAATCTCCATTTTTTGCCAGACTACCAATTGTCCGTTTACCGAAACCTGCGGTGTTCCCCACGGGAAAATTGTAGCTCCTCGCTAGGCTCGCCACGTTCCTTTTGTCGTACAGGGCTTCCAGGAGGGATCTGTAGTCCTGATAGTTCTGTCGCCGATGTAAGTCGCCATTTCTGGCTAAAGCTTCTATACCTGCAACAGAAGTTAAACTTAAAAATGCATTAAAGAATCTGAATTTCTTTATTTGCCCAGTCAAGTACACCGACATTTTTTACCCAAGAGTTAACGCTAATTCAAGGATTAACCAAAACTTTCCAGTGCACCGCGCTGTAATCTCTGGGTTAAAACAATAACGCGGGATTTAATTCGACTCGTCAAAAACGACGACTTAAAAACGAGCTAACAAATCGTTTGCTGCATTATCCTGGTTGTGCTTAGCAGCCCAACATACAAATATTTGTAAACAAATGGAAATCAAATTCAAACAATATGCTGCAGATCGAACAGGAAGAGGATATTTTTGAGGATTACATGGAAATTTTAGAACTAACAAATTGTGGTTTTTGCTCGTAAATTCTCAATATTTCAAATTATTTCCGGATATGCGTTGAATGAGTCATCATTATTAAGTAGTTTGGCATATCCCTTATTAGCTTTAGAATGAGTCTATCATACCAGATCTTATCAAACGCCTTGCTAAATCATCTGTTAAAGTTATTTCATATATTATTTAAAGTCACTCGAGCATGAACAGCCCGAAAACCGAACTGTGATATAATGAAGTATGTGTTTTTCAACAGCCTTGCCGAGACACGACAGAAGGCTGATAGGCCTTATAGCTGCCCACCAAAGTTTGATCTTATTCTGGTTTTGGAGTATGAACCACTTTGACCTTTTTCCAAGCCTTGTGGAAATGGCCTTATTCGATAATAGCCTGTACAATGTTTACTACATCTGTCATCACATTGTCGGGCAAGTTCTGTAACGCCTCTATCTTTATGCTGTCGGAGCCCGGATCCTTTTTTGAATTGATAAATTCAATAAATTCTTGACTTCTTCCCTATGAATATTGCCAACATTCTGTATGGGGTGCTCAATAGACCTATACATTCTTATCGTTCTAGAAACCTACCCATCCCCTTTTGGAAGTCGCTAGAATTACACGAACTTATTGATTGTATATTTGGCTAAGGTGTTCCATGACTCCGACACGGATACAAAGACAATTTAAAAACGAATTAAAGCATAGGAAATCATTGTCTGTCTTAACGGAACATTGGAAAATAAAGAAATAAACGTTGTTCCACATCCGTGAGCTTATCATGAAAAGCACTCTACTGGATGGTGAGATACATACCGACAAAAGTACTAAACAAAAATTGAGGCCGTTGAAATAGATATAGTACGAAGTTCCCTATGAATTTTGAGAAGAGACAGAATAAGAAACAAAACACAATTACTGTATTTATGAAGGTTGAAAAAGGAATTTCCAGACTAAAATAGAAAACATACAAAAATCAATAAGCGAAAGAAACACAATAACAGAAGATTGTGATGGCTGAAATGCCTGGAATGTACGCATCAGACAACCTCGAAAGAGGTTCTAATCAGACTTATTTATATTACAAATATGATTTTGGCATAGCTTACCACGCTTCTGATTTTCTATTGGCAGTGGCATTAAGGGCGGTTGGCCGTTTTTTGCCAAGTAAGCAATGCTACGCTTGTAGTTGGCATCGTCGTCTTGATCGAGCTCTGGCGGATTTTTGTACCACGTGCCGGCTCTGGCAAGGGCCTCCAGATTCCTTTTGTGCTCGTCAGGGAGATTATTCCAAGCTGCGAGAGATGCCATGTTTCTAAAACAAAAAACGAACCAATTAAGTAAAATATAAAAGGTTTTATCGGTCATAAGGGTGCTCTACATTAATTAAAAATGTTTCTTATATCGACTTTGTTTTATACGCTAAGACCTTTCTATAAAAGAGGTTCTCTTTTTAAAAGAATACTTTCTTTGAATATTTTCTTTGTTAAAAATTAGCCTGTTACAGAAAAAATATATAAAGGTCACGATTTGTTCTTATTTTCCTGTCCTAAAAGTGAAAATTTCCTTGTGTGTTCCCATTGTGAGTTAAGAACTTACACTTACATGGTCATGGCATAGGGTGTATAAACAGAGGTTTCAGTTACACAGAGCGAAATCGAGTAATTAGACAGAATGATAGAAATGATTTTATAACAGTTTTTGATCATATATACAGGGTGTCATCATATTTAATAATGTACCTCCTAACATAGATATCAAGCCACAAACACGCACATGAGGATTTACATTTTCGATTATAACTTTTAAGTCGCCTCGTATATTTTAATGAACATGTCTAACTTTATGCAGCCCATATGGACTAAGAAACTAATACTAGGATCATTCTTGTACATAGCCAGGGAAGCCAGGAACGGACTTGGCACCACATTCGTAGAGTAAAAATTTTAATAATTGTAATTTTTGGAAAACAAACAAATATTTTTTAAATACTATTGGAAGTCCTTTTTTCGTAAAATAAAATTCAAATTAATTTATTCCCGAAAAACGGCTGCAGATAGGTATAGGGAAATATTAAACAAGTTGCTCATAATTATATACGGAATTCGAAAATTAAAGAATATACAAGGTGTTCTATTTAAAACAGCGATGTTGCCACCGGTTTAGAGTAGAAGCGGCAACACCGCATAGTCAAAATATTTTTAAACTGTAGACCATGATCGTTTATCCTGGCTGCCAAAGTTTCAAAATGATCGGTTATTTAGTTCTCCATAAACGTCTAATACACCATGCACCATGGGACAGCCTGTTATGTGTCGTAACTGTTTCTGGTAATTCTGGTGTATAAAGGTTATGAGGAAGTGCTACTGTCCCAAGTCCTATTAAATAATTATAGTTAAAAGGTCATGAGAATTCTTATAAAGAGTAAATAATTTTCGTTGGGTGCACGTAAAACCTAGACAGTTTTCCTACCCTTAAGCATCCTTAGCAAGCAAGACAAAAACCAAGTGTGGAAATCAAAATAAAACATAAAAATCAATATAGGGTTAGTTTTGGGTTCACTTATAATTTTTATATTTGACAATAATAATTAATTACACATGCCTACAATGATTTTGATGTTTGTGAGATATCAGCGGTTTTTGATATATTTTGGGGCACTGATTCCTAAAACACCCATCATCATTTACATTGATCAGTTGTAGTCTTACCCTGCTGGCAAGTGTTTTATTGTGTTTTGCGGTTTTCTGAAGTTAACAAATAAATTAGTATGCAAAGTATGCAAACAAGGTATTGCGCCAACAATTTTTGTTATACAGGGTTCCGGTAAGTATATGGCATAATCTGGGAGGTCAAAATAACCCTAATTTGTTATAGAAAAAAAAAATATTTGAAGTGCCTCTTAACGAAGAGACAGAGGCCAAAGGGGTAGCCAGCCACTAACCTTTTCGGCTCTAACTTTTAAACCCACATATATAATTTAATGAAATTTTAATATTTTATATAGCCACAATGACACTACAGTAGATATTTTACGTCATCAGAAAAGTCAGGAACGGAGTTGCAATCACACTTGTGGGCCAAAATTTTTACAGGTGTCGTTTTGAAGAGCTGACAACTGATTTTTTAAATATCCTGGTCATTGCTCTTTAAAAAAGACACTTCACATTTGTTGCTATAGAATTAGCCGTTTTCGAAAAAATACATTTTTTGTACAGGGTTCCCCATAATAGACTACCCATTTTAATATTTGAACTAAAATTTTTTTAGTTAACAAAACAAGCTTTTTATTTTACTAAATTACAGCTAACTCTTTGGGATTTATGATAACTTATAAATATTTGGCTAATTTAATTCTAACTTTTAAAAATCACGTCTTCTAAATGACCTCTACCAACTTCAACACATTTTTCAATATTAGATAAAAAGTGGTTCATTACACGGCGTAGCAAACCTTCGTCTATTCCTTCAACTTCTTCACGAATTTTGACTTTCAGTTCCTCGATTGTACCTGGACGACTCGCAAATACTTTGGCTTTTAAATATCCCCACAGGAAAAAATCGGGTGCCGTTAAGTCGGGGGACCTCGAAGGCCAAGACAAATCTCCGAATCGAGATATGAGTCGGCCATTAAACATTTCTCGCAGGACTCTCATTGAGTTTCTGGCGGTATGAGCTGTTGCCCCATCTTGTTGGAATAGTAAAGCATTGTTTAGTAATCCTCGTCTATTTAATTCTGGAATGGGAAATGTCTCTAGCATATTAACGTAGCGCTCGGATGTTGCTGTTACAGCGCGGTTATTTTCATCCTCAAAAAAATAAGGGCCAATAATACCAAAAGATCCTACTCCACACCACACAACAACTTCTGGATTATGGAGGTTCTGCGTAAAGATTTCACGAGGATTTTCATTTGACCAGTATCTAAAATTCTGTTTATTAACCATGCCGTTCAAATAAAAATTTGCTTCGTTGGTCATTAGGAGACTGTGAATTGCTCCTCGATGTAAATCCAAAAATTCTTGACAAAATGCTAACCTTGCTTCTTTATCTTGAGTGCTAAGGTGCTGTGCCATTTGGTATTTATAGGGATGAAATTTTAAATCCCTTTAAAGAATTCGATCTAAGCTTCCCTTCGATATTCCTAGTTATCCTATTAGCAGACCTTTTAGGACTTCTCGTAAACGCCATTCTAACTCGTTCAATATTTTCTGGTGTACGAACTGTTCTACGACGTCCAGGCTTCTTCAAATTTTGTACAGAACCATTTTCACGCCAATGATGAACCCATAACTTAACAGTTTTACGATTTGGCGCGTGACCCCTATTGTTGTTATTAAACTGACGCCGGAATGCACGCCTAACTTCTTCTATTGAATTGCTTCTTATGTAAGTTTCTACACAAAACACACGTTGTTGGACTGAGTAATCCATGAAAGTTTAAACGGATGTTGAAATAATGTCTCAAAGCAAAAAAAATAAATAATTATTGATGAAAACTAACAAACTACTCGTAGAAAAATGACGTTCCACGAAATTATTAATTTAAAATTTATTTATGACAGGCGCCTACTTGATTAATAAATTACTTAAATGCCAAAGACTACAGAAGATAATCTCACAGAGAGCAACCTATTTAGTAATCTCGTAGGGATTTATTAATAATATAAAATGGGTAGTCTATTATAACACGTTTCAGCATTGACTTTCGACATTTATTTGATAGTCAAGTTTATTAACATTAGTAAGTTATTTAACACATTAACTAATCGAATAACAAATTAATTAACAACAGCAATACGCATTAAAAAAAAATTGTAATTATTATATCTCAATAATAATAACTTATAGCCAAGCACTCGGCAATATGTGCAAGTGCATGCAACAAGAATTTATTCTGATACATTTTAAAACCGAAGTGTGCCCCATAAATGAACCATTGAAAGGGTTGATCGTAGTTCTAGAGAAATAGATAAAAGTTAAATTATAAAAAGAACTTAAAACTGAACCTTTCTGACATTTCAAAAATTACTTAAATGCAAGAATGTTAAAAATGTGAAATATTTGCTTCTTCTTGTTTACTTCAGCGGATTTTTGAAATGGGCGCCCTGTACATCTAATCTGTACATTTCCTTAGCCGATGGATGTTGTCTCGTTGTACTTGAAACAACATTCCAGGATTGTCTCGATTTTCGTTAAAATTGAGTGTTATTATTTCTATGAGATCTTCCTTGGTGTGAACTTGCGTTGAATACACACGCCTCTTCAAATATCCCCATGAAAAGAAATCCAATGAAGTCATATCGTGCGACCTCGGCCACAAAATAAGGCCAGCGACTATCCATCGATTACCAAAAGTATTTGATAAGTGCTGACGAACTAAATTGCTAAAATGGGGCGGTGCACCGTGGTGCATATACCACATGAGATTTCCAATTTCAAAGGGCATATTTTCTAATATACCGTTTAAGTTCTGTTGCAAGAATTGCAAATACATGGAACCATTTAATCTGCATTCCATAAAGAACTGTCCACTGAGATGATTCCCAATAATCCCCGCCTACATGTTAACCATGAACCTTTGTCGGTGCGTTGTCTGTACTGCTGCACAAGGATTTTTTTCATGCCAGATATGCAAATTATTGCAATTCATTACTCTGTCTCGGGTGAAACCGGCCTCTTCCGTGAATAAAACAATACTAGTAAAATTATAATTTTTGATAAATCGTTGCCGAAATCAATTTCCGTAGTTGACACTTGCACGATATTCAGCGGGAGGCATGGCATGTAAGTTTTGGACCTTATAAGAATATAGCAGTTATTCTCGAAGGATCTCATGAACAACTCATTTTGTTGCATGAACTTGGAGCGACTGCTTTTTACACTATTAGAGGGATTTTCAGCAATCTCTTCGACCCCAGTGCCATCCTTTCAACTTCAATTTTCATCAGATCCAGATATTTTCAGTGGGACTAAAGTCTGGTGAAGCTGCAGGTCAAGGAATAGTTTAATTTTGCTGCGCTCCCAAACAATTGTAAATGCAGAAGTATGACACCTGGCATTATCCTGCTGAAGCCTACACCAGTCTGGATACAAAAACCATTTACAATTTCGCAAAATTTTGCGCTGTTGACGGTACCCTGCATGATAAAATGGTGTAGAGTTAAAATCAACTAAGAAGAGGCCACGGAGTTATCAGCGTGCAAGCGTAAAATGTGTTCTATCCCACTTTAAAATATTCCCGTCTGGTGTCGCCCAAGATCGATAAGCTGGCACGTAAGCAGATGACGAGGTGGCTTCGTGGCTTCTTATTACTTAGCGCGGATTCTAGCACCTCTTCAAACCGTCACTTTTGTTGCTCTTTTAGAGACCCTTTTTCACCACGATGCGGCAAAAGAACTTCTTCAAATCGATTAGCAAAGAATTAGCTACTAGCATATTAATTATTTAACTTCACTTTCTACCTGTTTCTCTTAAGCTACAATCAACCCTTTCGAAAGTTCTTCGGTGCGGTAAACGTCGATTTGGAAAGGGATTCGAATAAATCCTTATAGCCTTGTTAAGGGGCACTTTAGGAATTTATTTCTATAACAAATTAGAATTATTTTGATCTCCCCTATATAGTTCCAATAGTATGCGACATTCCGTACACCCTATATATGCGCTATATAAAGGGTGTCCCAAAATGAACGCACATTTTTATTTGTTAACAAAACACATTTATTTCTTGAAATATATCAAAACTTTACTGGGATTAGAAAGAATACATATCACGATTAAGTGTAAAATACAATAGCTGACAAATGTCCACTGCGGCTTTGCTGGCTGGCCCTTGCCCTTCTGACGAAATTATTGATAACATTTTCACATATATGTGGACGAATTTCATCAATGACGCGTCGAATTTCGTTCTTTAAGTCAGGAATTGCGGTTGGTTTATTGGCATACACATGAGATTTAAGAAAACCCCAGAGAAAAAAGTCGCACGGTGTTATATCGCAGGATCGTGGTGGCCAATTCTGATCACCATTGTGAGATATGACACGACCAGGAAATTTCAGTCGTAACAAGTCCATTGTTTTACGCACAGTGTGACAGGTCGCTCCGTCATGTTGAAACTATAAGTTTTTCACATTAATCGTTCTAATTCGGCCCACAAAAACTCTTCTTATATTGCACGATAACGTTCGCCATTCACTGTTAGTGCAGTTCCAGCCTCGTTTTCAAAGAAGTATGGCCCAATTATTCCGCCGAACCAAAAACCGCACCAAATGGTGACTCGTAGAGGATGCATTGGTTCTTCGTGAATAACACGAGGATTCTCTTTCCCCCAAATTCGACAATTCTGCTTATTGACGTATTTATTTAATTGAAAATGTGCCTCATCACTAAACAGGATTTTCTTCAAAAAATCTCCGTCATTTGCCGAGTCTTCCAGAATCCAATTAACAAATTCTCGGCGCAACCCATAATCTGCTGGCTTCAATTCTTGGGTCAATTGGATTTTATAGGCATACAAATGCAAATCTTGTATAAGAATTCGCTGCATACTGCTTTTGGTAATGTTCACTTGCTGTGAACGACGGCGAATCGACGTGCCTGGATTCTCACCAACACTTTAGGACACTGCTACAATATTTTCAATAGATCGAGCAGTACGCGGCCGCCCTGTTGATTTTATGTTTCCAACTGAACCACTTTGCTCAAATTTCTTGATCAATCTTTGAACTGTCGTATGTTTTGGTACATTATTTCTTCCAAAAACGGCTCGCACTCTACGAGCTGTTTCCGCATAATATTCTTCACATTTATAATACGTTTTCACGATAACAACGCGCTGTTCTACCATGTAGCGTTCCGTGGCTATTAATTGCAATAAATTATATTACAGCTATCAAATTTTTAGAAGCCTACTATGACAAAAAACAAAAACGAAAATGCCACGATATTTAAAATGTGCGTACATTTTGGGACACCTTTTAAGCAAAGCAAAGGCAAAATATAACTTCTCTTGTAAAAGACGCATAATAATATGCCTCTTTTGGAGCCAAAATTGATGTCCAAGAAAAATCCTGGTCACCTAATATTGTGTTCTGTTCATCTAGAAGCATTAAACAACTGGATGAAAGGTAGAAAAAAATATTTTCGATTTTATGGAGAGAGCCCAAAAATCATACTGATATAATGATTGATATATTAGGTCTGTTCCAACTATCAGTCCCTGATAGTCTCAAACTGTTAAATACAATCAATCAGTTGTACGACCTAACAAGGCATCCTGGAGTCTACATGCAATATTCATCTGTTGGACTTTATATCTGATTAAAAACTAGTGCCGAATTGCTGGTTGGAACAAGCTTATTTTTGATCGTGTGATGTTTAAGGTTTTAAAGGAAACAAACATATTTCCTGTTCTAATCTTGACTCTGCTATTCGGCCAATTCTTTATAGGCCGGATGTACCACTACCAACCCCTCCAAAAGATATACAAAACATCGCCTGCTCGGCATGTAAGTTTCCGACTCAACTAACTTAAATTTTAATTCAGAAACCGGCAACCAGCTCGAAGGATTTACTGAAAGGAAACTAAACGACTTCATCAGAGATTTGTACCTTCCAAAGGATGCTTCATAATTGTAAGCCTACAAACTTTATCAATTTGTTAGCACCTGGAACAATAACAAGCTTTCATACGAATCGTGAGAAAGAATTAAGTAAATATATACTTTAGCCACAATACTATAACAATATTCCTGACTTGATTGCAAAACTAGGTAATGTGCTGTAGGTCAAAGAAGAATGGCGGTTATTTATTGACTCCAGTAAAAGTAGTCTTATTGTGTTGTAGTGTTACTGCATAATGGTAACGTACTGGCGGCGGTTTCTGTAGCCCATTGGGTTTGTCTAAAGAAAACGTATGAAAACCTAGACCTTTTTTTACAAAAAGTAAATACCACAAATTGCGATGACCTAAAGGTGCTTTGTATGTTGATGGGACCAAAAGGGAGTTACACGAAGTTCCCCTGCTTTATATATGAATTGGATGGTCGCGTGCGAGATAGACACTGGACACTTACAACAGGTAGTAAAAATTAGTGGCCACCAAAAAGGTTTTAATACCTCCTCTACACTTATATAGAACTAGGCTTGATGAAGCAGTTCGTAAAATCTCTTAACAAAAATGGACACTGTTTTAAATACTTGTGCACAAAATTTCCAACCTTATCCGATGCCAAGCTGAAAGAAGGTATATTTGTGAGGCCTCATTTGAAATCATTGTGTTAAGACAAGGATTTTGATAAAACAATAACCAATGTCAAAAAAAATTCTTAAACTTCATTTACGAAAGTAATTGAAAATTTTGATGGCAGGCTTCTGTTGGGTGTTACAGTGAGATATGCCCTATAAAATACACAATCCAAAGTTCGCTCAACGAAGTCACGGCCGCTGTTAGCTATCAGCGACTACGATAAAAATTGCGTTTATTTTTGAAAGGATTTGAGTCAGGCCAAAAAAAGTACTTAAAATCCTGATGTATCAAAAAAAATAAAATAAACTAAACATAATTAGTATACAGTGTGTAAGAAAAAGTATGCAACATATTGGAAACTTCTTTATTACTCGTTTCTAAGAAAATATTATTCCTAATAAAAGTTGGTGCTTGCCTTAAAACAATTAGCGAGTATTTCAGATTTCATGTATCAATTTTAGTGCGAAAGCAAATGTCATTTTCCGAAATCGTGTCAAGAGTAAAGTACCTTAACTTATAAAGATACAGCAAGATTTTATAAGAACCTATTCCAAATAAAACAATTATTAATCTAAATATACAATTTGAGTTAAGTACCTCAACTTTTAATTCTTCTCTTTTTTTCTCGATTTTGCAACTATCTAAATTCTATCTTAAATAAATTTTCAAGTTACTTGTCAAGTATACTAACAACAAAAGAACAAAACACTCACCAGTGGCGTCCCGTTTAAGAAAAAATCGAGAAAGAAAGAGGAAAAGAGAAGAGAGAAGAAATATTTTGTAGTATCTTTATAAGTTAAGGTACTTTACTCTTAAGGCGATTTCGAAAATGACATTTGCTTCCGCACTAAAAACCGCAAATGAAATCTGAAATGCTCATTTATTGTTTTAACGCACGCTCTTTTCTCCATGTATAAAATTTTCTGAGAAACCAATAATAAAGAAGTTTTCCATATGTTGCCTACATTTATGGACACAGTGCCTTTTAAAAGTAATTACTACTACGCCAAACAAAATTTTAAATTTAGGACAGTTTGAGCTAGAAGTACATTTTGTTTATTGTCTCAGAATATCATTCGTATGACTTATACACTTCCTCAAATAAGCGATTTAATTATAAGAAATCACAAGAACCGAAACATTTGTCGAAAGTTTTATCTAGTAGGCCTGTGCTAATGCTGTGCTCTGTAAACTACATTATTAGTTACACAGTTATTACAAGTAACGAAAACTTTTATGAGGACTCCTGACTTTATAATAGTTATAAACTTAAATTTGGGCTATTTCGACAAACAATAATTTACTCTCCGTTCAGGCCTAAAACGAAAGTATCACTGACGTAAATTATTTTTCAATACATATAATTATATGACTTACCGTTTATAATTTCGCTCGTCTTCCAATTCAGCAAGATCCAAATCCTCTTGAAGCTTACGTAAAAGCTGACGTCTAAGGGCTTGGACTTGTATAGAATCTCCCTCTTGTGGATTTAGCAGCGTACGAAGAGTTTCCGATATTTCAATATCACAGGAACTATCAGATTTCACCTGAAATAAAGAAAGCATATTACTGGAGAGTTTCCTTTAACCTTACTGATCTGTATTGTATTGAAAATATAGTTGAACTGAGTGTCAAGATTGAAGTCGTAACTTCAAAAAATAATAATTATAATTATATTGAACCTTGTTGTGGCAATCTGATTAGTAGCAGAAACGACGAAACAGCTATCATTAATCATCAAAATAAATATTAAAAATTATAATATAATTAGATTTGCTCAAACATAGCTATACAGGTTTACTGACGAGATGATACCACGACATCCGCCATTTCTAAACAGTCAAGAATAGTAATCTCGAAGCTTCAACGCCACATAAAACGTTTGGTGCCATGGATCGATAAGTGGACCTAATGACGTTAAAACCCTAAAACCCAAGGTATTTACTTTTAAAACTCCAAAGTACGATATCCAGGAACCCGCTTGCTAGAAAAAATTCTAAGATAAATTGGAGCAACATTATCAAAAACTAGGGACTATGCTTTGATAAAAGGATGGTTTGGGACGAAAATGCCAACCAGCGCTTGAAAACGCGAATGGTCAACCTGGTGTCATCTACTCCTTTAAAACAGTGGGAGTATAATTTATCAACTTAAGCACGAAGACACTATTTTGCAAGACTATCCAGCCAATCTCATGTTTGGTATACCAACGCAGTAGATGCATTTCAGAAAAATTTCCATAACAAGATTATTACCAGAAAAAATCGTTACGAATGCCCCTCGCTGCACACTACAATGACTTACGAATGCCGATAATTACAGAATGTATCAACAAACTCACTACTTAGGAACTACAAGCGGACGTATCATTAAATTATCTAACTACACAATCACATATTCACTTTATACAACACACATCCTACTGAGTTCCCAAGGACTCCCTTCATGATCTACCATCCACTCATCACCTAGTACCTAAATTCCCCAATTATGAAAGCAAATGCTTTCCCGCTTACCGTCTTGCGTCTGTCACCAAGGAAGCCCTTTTCATACCATGCTTCAAGAGGATGCTTAACAGCACCATAATCAATTCAAAACAGTAAAAGACAAATTAAAAAGAAGCAGATAATCCTGTAATCGGCAGAATTTTTTTGCTATTACAGCTTTTGCAACTTCTTCAACGTCTAAATGAAAATGAAACATACAAAAAATTTTTTTTCTCGTAATGACCATAATATGACAAAAAAATCTTGTGTCAAACACGATGCATAATTTCTTAATTTTTTCACTCAATGTATTGGGTTACGAGAGTAACGAATTTTCCCATCTGGAGCAGAAAACGCGCTAATTTTGCAACTTGTTGCACAAATACCTATGAAATGGTTCATTTAAGTTCTCTTGGGACGCTACTGTTACAATATTCCGAGACTGGTAAACCTGCCATCATCATAGCTGACATAAATGAAAAACGTAATAAATCAAAAACAAAAGCCATTAAGCATTTAACGAGAAAGATTGATAGAATAATATGAATTCGTTTCAGTTAGAAACGTAAAATTTCCGTAGGCGTATACCTAAATTTGAAAAGCTAAAAAAAAGAAATATAACATTTCTTAGTAATTATTGTATTGTATTATAAGTTGTGCTGTTTTGAATAAACATTATTATTATTTAGTTGTAACATCCTAAATATAAAAAATAACTTTATTAAATATTCCGTGTGTGCATGCAGGGTGTTTCAAAACAAATGCGTAAAACTTAAGAGGGCGATTTCTTGTTTAAAATAAAGGGTAGTTTAATATATAAACGTTGGGTCAAAAGTCAACCATTAGAAAGATATCGCTGTACAAAGATGGCGGTAAAATAAGGTTCTTATTTTTTATCTTAAAAACGAAAAGCGACAAAATAATGAAATTCTGTGGAAGTAGTACTGTAATGAAAACACACTTTCTGCATATTTTTTCACTTTTTTAAAATGAGTGGAAGGGGTTGAAATAGACTTCCCCTCTCATTCTTGTTAACCAAATTTAAAGAAAAAATTATGCAACGACTTGGAAGAAAATAAATTTGGATAGGCTGGTTCATTTAAAAACTTTTTTATATTTTGCTTTTTTTCATATAAGGTACAGATTTTAAATAAAAGAAATAAAATATAAAGCATTGCATTTTAAACACAATTTTATATTGTACTAATGGTAAATTTTCTTATATGAACAGTCACATCATACACAAAATAATTTATTAACAAATATTTTTGAAACTAACATAACTTAAGGCATAAATTAACGTTCTTTAAAAAAAATATTATTCAAATATTGCAACTCAAATAAAAACACAATGTCCTACGCAGTAGCGACTACATTCTTTTATAGCAAGTGTTGAAAATGCCTGCCTTGCGATGTAATACAAACATTTATCATACGCATCATTGAATCCCTAATAAGCTGAAGTACGCCAGTTTTATGTCTCATAACATCACATGATGCAATTATGCGATTTGTCAGGTCTTTGATATCCTGTACTGGGGTAGTGTAAACTAATTCTTTCAGATATCCCAGATACAATAATCCAAATGATTTAAATCTGAGGATCGAGGCGGTTAAAGATTTTACCCATCTCTTCCTATTTAACGGTTTTCATAGGGAAGATTTAAATACGTTCGCACGATTAAACTGAAATGTTGGGCACCATCATGCATATAATACATATCTCTTCTAGTTGGCAAGGGTAAATGTTCTAGTAGAGGAGGCAATTCTTCTCGTAATAAATGAAGATATGACTCACCAGTTAATCTGAAAGGTAGAAAATGTGGCCCAATTAAATGTTCATCAACAATTCCTATCCAAACGTTAACGAAAAACTGATGTTGATGTCTAAATTTTGTTATTGAATGTGGATTATCTTTAGCCCATACATGCTTGCTATGATAGTTTTGAATAGAATCTCTTGAAAAACTACCTTCGCCCGAAAAGAGAATTTTTGAGCAAAAAAAAAGGATTATCAATAAAGAGCGGAGAAAATGCTAAATGCATTTTTTTGCCTTTTTTGTCTGTTTTGTACAAAAAATGCATTTTTTCAATAATAGAGCATTTATTGCATTTTATTGCCAAATAAATACCCTGTCTGGCCCTTTTCGGTTGCTTGTTTATTGCACGGCACGTGTTTATTAGTTTATTACATTACAATGGGGCCGACTCAGGTACTTTAAATGAATAAATTCATAGAATTACCCAGGATAAACCCCCACTATATGGTATTCTCAGAAAAGTAATTATAATTATAATTAATATTGCAAACAGAATCCGATAGTTCAAAGAGGTAGCAATTTTTAATATCATTGATATCGTCTACTTGAAACGTTCTTGTGTGCCTTGTTTTGTAAAGTGAATTGTGTCTGTGTCGTCTGTTCAGTGTTTGTTAAAATCCGAAATCTAACTTCCATATGTCGTGGATAAAGAGCTATCGGGAGTTCACTTGGGATGGCACCAATTTGTTTTGTACAGCTTGTTCGAAAATTGTAAGTATAAACCATATTTTCACATTTATTTTTTTCCAGTCTATAGTACTGGAAATAAAGAAAGATATATTATGTTTTTGGTATAATAGGAAATTTTGGCTTTTATAAATTACGTATTCAAGCACATTATTGGTAGTTAATGTTAACAATTTTAAAGCATTTATAACAATTTTCTACTCAATTATTTTATAGTAAAAAAAGAAAGATACATTATGTTTTTTGCTATAAGAAGATTGCTGCTTTTATAAATTACGTATTTAAGCAAATTATTGGTAGCTAATGTTAACAATTTTAATGTATTTACAAAAGTTTTCTACTCAAATATTTTATTTGGTAGAAGTGAGAAAGATTTTTTAAAATTCGATTTTTTAACGAATGTAAACCCAAATTAATTATTGCTTTTTTGGCTTTTACAGATTCATGCAGATAAAAAATTTATTGTGGATCAGCATGCCAAATCAGCAAAACACCAGCTCAACGTGCGAAAATTGCAACGAGGGGAACCCTCCCAGCAAAGAATACAACATTGTCTTGAAGAAAAACCGAAAAACAGCGAACAAGCCCAGTTCAATAAGGACTCATGTAAGGCATTCATTGGAGCCAATATACCACTTAAAAAACTGAACAACCCCAATTTAGGTTCATTTTTGGCAAAATATTGTAAATTTAACATACCGGACGAGTCAACTGTACGTAAAGGTAGTGTTGATGTCATTTACAAACAAACTGTAAATGACATTGAAAAAAAAGTGGGTGAAAATTATTTTTATCTTGTGGTTGATGAAACAACTGACTCATGTGGGAGATTTATTGCACAGGCATAGATTGGAGTCTTAGGGGAAACCAATGATTATGGTAGATCCTGTTTAATTGCATCCAAACAATTGGAAAAAAACCAACAATTTAGGTGTAACGAGACTTGTTCAAGAAACATTAACCAACTTTTTTTGCCCGACAGTGTTCCGTCAGAAAAATTCCTACTCCTTTTATCGGATGCTGCACCCTATATGGTTAAGGCAGCACAAAATTTAAAAATATTTTATTCTAACCTATTTCATGTTACTTGTTTGGCTCATGGTATCAATAGGGCGGCAGAATGTATAGGAGACAAGTTTCCATTGGTAAATGACTTAATTAGTTAATCAAGTAAAAAAAGTATTTCTAAAAGCACCTTCGCGTGTTAATTTTATAAGGAAAATTGTCCAAATACTCAATTACCACCACAACCAGTAATAACTCGTTGGGGAACTTGGTTAACCGCTGCTATATTTTATGCCGAGAACTTTGAATCAGTTAAAAAAGTTATTGAAGATCTAAACGATTCGTCTTCTGCCGCTCTAATAAATGCAAGAACTGTTTTTTCTAACCCAACAGTGAAAGAAAATTTAATATTTATAAAAACAAATTATTCTTTCGTACCTATAGCACTCACAAAATTGGAGGCTACCTCTGTTTCTTTGACAGATTCAGTGGCTTTAATAAATATATTTGAGGTAAATTGCAAAAAGGTTTCAGGTACTGTTGGGGCTGCGGTTATAAAAAAATGTATGTCAGTAATTGAAAATAACACAGGCTTCAAAATCCTAAAAAATATTTCAGAAGTTTTTATAGGCAATTTCACTAATTTCGAAACAGAACTGGTTTTGTATAAATTAGAAACACACTTAATTCCAAAACTAAAATACTGTCCGATAACTTCTGTAGATGTTGAGCGAAGTTTTTAAATTTTTAAACATATGTTTACAGATAAAAGACACAAGTTTCTTTTGGAAAATTTTGAAAAACATTTAGTTATAAATTATTTTTATAACTGCAAAGAATAGTTTGTTAATTATTTAGTATTATTATTTTTTTTTATAATCGCAAATAATATTTTGTCACAGTAAGATTTTTATGTTTTAGATTTTATGTTTTGCAAATTGCTATGTAAGTATCAATGTGTGTATTCTGAATAAAAAACTTTTATTACGATTTTTTTTTGTTTCATTTATATTTACTCAAATAGGGCTGTGGAATAGGTATAGGATGGGATAGGTGGAATGGAATAGGTAAAAAAGTATAGGATTTTTAAAGAACAGGTTTAATTATAAAGAAGTAGTTCTGGCTTTATTTAAAGTAACATTAATGTTCATAATTTTTCATATAATAAAAATGCATATTTGCATTTTTTGTTCATTTCGATGCATATATTCTGAAAATTTTATGCATTTAAATGCGCATATATTGGGGTTTTTCGCTTGCATTTTTTCCGCTTCTTAGTTATCAATATTCATTCGGTGAAACCAGTGGGAGAAAAATCATTCTCGGTTGGAAATCTCTTAGTAAGAGAGCTTGTACCCTCTGTACATTAGAAGAATATAACTGTTGTTTCTTTAATATCCTCCATGAACTTGATGCATCAGTATTAAATTCCGCTGCGATTTTCCTGGTACTTGTCTCAGGTTGCGCTTAATATTTAGAACAGCAACTTCTAATTCGGGTGTTCGAACTTCGCGGCGTCGACCGGTATCATAACTTCTTTTTTTGAACGTTCCAGGTTCATGTTGCCTTTAATGAAGCCTGCTAAAAACATGCTGTGATAAAGGGTCTACGATTAGGATACGCTTGTGTATAAAGACGACAAGCTTCCAAGAAATTTCTGTTGGCACGCCCGTACATAAAATATATATCTGCTATTTCTGCATTAGTGTAATTAACCATTATTGTTCTATTGATTTAATTAAAACTCTTATTACTGCACGATTATACAGAGCAAATAACAAATTTTTGAATAAATTAATCGTAAAATTTTGTATTCAAACTAACTCAGCAATGTCAAATAAAGCATTATTAGAAACGTCCAAAAAAGTGACAGCGGTCAACTAGATTTTCTTCTAAAAAAATTCCCCGTCCTGACATGTAATGATTTACATTTTATATTTTTCATTTCAAATCGGTAAGTTTTATGAAATAAAAAACAAGGGATAAAATAAGTTTCTAAATAAACCAGGCTATCCAAATTTATTTTCTTCCAAGTCGATGCGCAAGTTTTTCTTTAAAATTGGTTAACAACTCCTTCTACTAATTTTAAAAAAGATAAAAGAATTTCATTATACTATCGCTTTTTGGTTTTACGATCAAAAATAGAAACATTATTTTACCGCGGTTTGTCCCTATCGGTTGACTGTTGACCCAATGTTTATATATCAAACTACCCTTTATTCTAAACAAGGAATCGGCCCCTTAAGTTTTCGCATTTGTTTTGAACCACTCAATATATTGTATGTAAAATTAAATTCTCTACAAATTTTATATTACTGTTTTTTAAAAGCGCATATTTTTTAAGTTACGCAAGCTTAACTGAATACTGTGTTCATTGTTTTACCAATCCTTATTGACATATTTGAAACGAATTTTTTCCAGAAGTTGAGAGCGCTGTTTGATCCTGGTAAAAGCAGATTTGTCCTTTTCTAATATTTATTATAATGGGGTAGGTCTAACTGTCGTAACAAATTTTTTGCTAAATTAAAGTTGTTGGTCTAAATATTGAATAATAAAGATAAATATAATAGATAGTATAATAGAACTAAAAGATATTTTCCTTTTTGATTTCTTCTAAAACCTATGTAATATATCACTTATTTTTAAAACTTTCTGGCCGAGTTAGATGCAGTTACGAAAAGCAATTTTCTAAATGTCCACATGTTAATCTATTACAAAGCAAAGTAATTTTGGTTTACTGAAGCGTAAAAGTAAAGGAACAGGAGAACTGACGGAAATAAAGCATTTGGTTTCATCGCAAATAAAGAAAAGAAAACATAAAATTAATTAATAATTTTTTTTACAAAACACTTCGTAGGTAATATTTTGATGTTGCATTTATTGTTAAAAAAAGCGGTAATTGTTATAAACTGTGATCATCATTAGAACTTCCCCGGTTTCCGTACGAATAATGGTCATTGATATTATTTATAAATCCACAACGATATTCAACTATCTAAACGAAAAAATGTTGATGTTAAAATAATTGTAAAATTGTTTATCAGAAATATACCACGAGATTTGTTAAACAGTTTTATCCTTAATTGCCAGTAATTAAGATTGCAGATACTAAATTAATTAGTGTAACAATAGTCACACAATTGAAGTTAGCGGTTCTCTAAAGGCAAATCTCTATGGTGTCGGCAATAGTTCAGACATTTTCGTGTTCTTCAATCAGATAGATATTGTAGTACCATCAGTCCCAAAAATATGGGCAAATTCGACTAAATATATGAAGAAAAGAAGAGAGGAAGCGAATTGATTAACTTTAACCTAAATTTTTGATTATTGACTATGATGTTTCTGTCGTTTTTAAATATTTGACAAATATGAATAATAATTTATTCAGCCTTTAAATTTTTGTATAGGAATTTATTGTAGTTTAGCTGAAATTATTGTATGAATAATCAGTAGAGGTATCACTACACCTACTAATCAAATTTCGGTTCACATTACTTTATAGCAACCAAAACGGAGATTTTCTAGATAAAAATAAGGCCATTGCGAATGTTGTAGTGTAGAGTATAACTTTTACAAGAAAGTAAGGATTTTGTATATATTTCTCATTTACAGGTACAATATTTTGCGTGTGTTCTTAAAATGTTGGCATTTCTACTAAAATATTACTTGTAGAACTCAAAATACGCACTTACTTTTATTCACAATGAAAGGAAAACTATTAAAAAAAAACTTATTTTTGCTTGCCCACCGCAAATTTTAACCCAAATCATTTTGATAACAAGAATCAAGAATTTATTTTAAAATATAAAAATGAAATACAGTCTATTATTAGTTTTCACCCAATACAATAACAATACGAAATAAATAAACAATAAACCATAAATCAATGTCAATGTCACAACATAAAACATAACGCATTTTGTTTTTTCATCACACGGTGATAAAAAAGCTAAAGTATATAGTAGAATAAGACAGAACGATATATTATTATCTCTTGAATACAAAGACCCCCTCGAGCTTTCTCTACCGGTCTCTTCTCTATCGTCCTTTCGGTCATTTTCAGCTACTCGCGTAATCAGTTGAACCTAGTTACAGAATACGAAATAGCGAAGCGAAGGGAATATTCTTGATTGTTCCAACTTGATTAATTAGAATGAGCTGATTTAAGCACTCATTATCCTTGATAATTCAATCAAAAATTAAAAATCCACTGGCCCGGCCGTCTCGTGCCATAGTAGGTGCCGAAAATCGATATTATCAACCTATAGGTTCACGTGCCACTTCTCGATTGCAGTTTCTAGGCATGCCATGCAGGTGAGCTGATGTCAAAGCAGATCAAACAAAACTGTTAATTACGATCGGTACAAGCCCTTTTGCACGTAGTATTCCCTTGAAGTCAAGTTTAAATGGCGTGAGCAATCAGATTGGTAAATAAAAAGCATCTTCTGTGTCGCAGACTTTTCTGGATTGATTATTACCAAGTGGTGAAGCGTTAAACCCATTGGGGGATCTGTTTTCTGGCCGGAATTAAGGAAGAAACCAGTCCAACATGTAAAATAGTGATGCAGTTCGATTGTGGCGTGGTTTTGACATCCACCATTTTGTTTGTTTCAGGTTTTTCTTTTCTCTTTTTCTCCTTTTTTGCTCTTTTTTAATTTATCTAGCACATTTGATCTTAGTCCATCACATTTTATTCTCTCTTGCATTTTAATCAGACTATTTCCACTAACCTTTATTCCACTTTTTTTCTCATCTGATATTATTCTATTTTATCTCAGTTTATTTTATTCTACCTTATCCCATTTAATTTTATCCTATTTTTACCAATACATTCAATTCGACATACTTATTCTCTCTTTTGCAATAAGCAACTCTTGTTTGTTATCCCTGCTTGGATGTATGATCCACGAAGTTGCGGCGTGCTCCGGTATATTGTTGGCAATGAACGGTGTATGGAGTTCCTTGGTGTGAAGCCGATTTTATGGGAGCCACTGCCATTTTATTTTGACAGTGTTGCCAAGTACACCGCCATTTTCTTGTGCCCCTGTTCCCACCAGCAACTAGGAACGTCACTGGAGAGCCTGCAAAGTGTTGGATCCGAGGGAGCTTAGTAAAAAGGTGCGTAATATTTTATTATTGTGTGATGTGGAATTATCATCCAACTGGAATTAACCGTGGATTTAATTGATAACATTAATGAACAATTTATTATATATTAATTTTTAACCTTAATCCTATATGGAACTCTAAAGTGCAAATGGCAATCTCTCTTTAAAATCAGTGCTGTCCCATATTAGTGTGAGGCATCATGCCTGTTTTTTTTTTTTAGTTTAAATGTCAAGTGTGTATCTGTAAAACGAAAGCTACCTTTTAAGTGTAGGCATTAAGTACATTTATCCTCCGTAACTTTTAATTGCAATGCTAAAATGTAATATTATCTGCTTTCCGTAGTAAGTTAATAAATTAGCTCTATATTGAAACATAATAATTCCGTACTCTTGTTTTATTGCTTTCTCTTCCTTTCTCTAATTAGAAAAATTTTCCATTCATTAATTCCCTTTTTGATCATTTGGCTTATCAATAAGGTTATTATTTTATTAGTATTTTGACTTGAAGCTAATTTTCTTTGTTTATAGTTCATCTTTCATTGCCCCCTTTGGTCTCTATGTTTTTTTATTTTCTGACAGTCCCTTTTACTGTGTGGCGCCCAACATTTCTGGAAAATCGTAAATAATACTATCAACTTTCGAATCACGACCTTGCTCTAAAACCGACACGGCTATACCTGAGGAGCCGCGGTTTAATCACCTGAGCAATGAAAATATACTTATTTCTTAATTGAATCTATGGCAATTAAAGGTAAACAATACCGAACAAGAAAAGGAAAAACTAGTCTAACTAATTTTTTATTATTTTTTTAATTTTTTCGTTATTACAATCGCTATGTCGTTACAGTGTGCCAGTCCATTGTTTTAATACACGCTTACTTTATTGAAGTAGTGCTAATCTGAACTAAGTACATTGCTTTTCGATACATTTTTATAGTTGATAATATTGTCAATTAAACCACTGTAGTTCAAAATTTATTAACACGCGCTGAGAATTCGTCCCACCGTGCACCAGATCTAGGCCAAGTGCAAGCAACCCTCATCGCGTTATAACTATAAATACGCGGGTCGGAACTAAGACAGGTATCGGTGTTCATAGCCTGGTCATGTCCTTAACACCTATGAGTACTCGCATTTGGCTCTTATTACAAGGGTGATGCATGGCGCCTGACTCCCTAACCTCCCTTAACCCAGGTGCTCAAATTTGATCATTATTGGAAGAGTGCCGCGTACCACTTACCTCGTCAGAACTTCCCCCTATCCGACTGGCCTTTAGGCACCATTAGTAAACGCTGAAGCCCCGACATGACGCCCTTATAGTATGCTGGTCTACCTCCTATGGTAATGTATAATTCTGGGAGATAAATAAATGAAGTCTTATTGAAAATCTCCAGTCTTTCTTTTGTACCTGCTACCCTCTACCCACAGATTCGTCACATCATTTCGAAAACTGACAAATGAAGCTTCTTTGAAAATCTTTGACGTGTTAAACTTTTATACCTGGTAGTGCACCGCCAAACTGAACCTAGGACATCCAATGTAAATTTTGCTACCCTCAAATATTGGCTCTCCTATTAATTTTACGTCAAAATTGTATTTAATTGGCTTATTCAAAAGAATTAAAATTTGGTGTGCGAGTTTATCATACAAGAACATTTAAGAAAGTCTAATACAATTAGCAGAAACAGCAGCTACCAAACATTGGCTGATATTAGGATGCCAGTACGGTTAGTGGCACATATAGGAGCTACCTCAGAAAAAATGCTGTGGTGAGAAATAAAACCAAAAATCTCAATTTATCAAATTGTTGTTAGTCTTAAAACATATTTTTAAATCAACTTAAACTTAATAAAGAATAAATAAATTGACGGTTACAGGGTTGAATGCAAGTATGTTAAAAATGTTAAAGATTTGCTTTTTCTTGTTTACCTCAGCAGATTTTCGAAATGAGCGCCAATACATTTTCTTAGCCGAGGGATGTTTTCTCGTTGTACTTGAAGCAACGTTCCAGGATTGTCTCGAATTTAAATGAAATGGTGTGTTGTTCTTTCTATCAGATCTTTACTGGTGTGATCTGGCGTTGATTATATAAGCCTCTCTAAATTTTCCCATGAAATAAATCCAAGTCGGGCGGCCTCAGTGGCCATGACACAGGCCCACCTGGGCCTATACATAACGTGACCATACGTCCCGCTTTGGGCGGGACAGTCCCGCTTTCAGGCTCTCTGTCCCGCTGTCCCCCACGTTACCAAAAATGTCCCGCTTTCGCAAACAGACCAAACGATTCAAAACGCGCGCGCGATTGCAGTGGCAGTGCTGGGCGCTTGGTAGCGAGGAGTGGGAAGTGGGAAGGATGCATGTGCGTATTGCAGTGCTTCTTGTATTTACAGACTGCAAGTCGGAGTGCCGCGCGCCTTGTACAATCAAACAATTATTTTGACATTTTCGTGTTTGCAACATTACAAAAATGCCTAAACGCAAGTGTACCTTTAATATTACTCTGCAAAATAAGTATCCATTTATAAAACAAAGGAGTGGTGCAGAAGACGTTACGTGTGAAAAGTATCGTACGGATTTTAGTGTTGGACACGGTGGTGCCAGCGATATTGAGAAACATTTAAAATCGGGAAAACACAGGAATGCCGATCAAGCTGCTGCTTCAAGCTCGTCAATGCTTACTTTTTTTAAAAGAACCGATTTGCCGACTTCCAAAGATTTAGATATAGCTGCAGCAGAAGGTGCGTGGGCGTATCACACAGTGCAAGAAAATCACAGCTTCCGCTCAAATGATTGTGCTTCTAATTTAATTCAAACCTGTTTTGAGCAAAAATTTAGATGTGCTCGTACAAAATCTCAAGCTATTGTTGTTAATGTGCTGGCACCTATGGCGACGGATGAATTGAAAGAGCACCTTCGCGAAACCCACTGCATAACTTTATTAACAGATCCTTCAAATCATGGCTCGATAAAATTATTCCCTGTTTTGATTCGCTATTTTTTACCATATGAAGGCGTAAAAGTTAAGATTTTAGAGTTTCGAGAGCAACCAGGCGAAACATCGGATATAATTGTCGATTATTTGAAAGAAGTATTAACTTGCAATGATTTGAATAAGAAAATTGTGGCATTTTGTGGTGACAATACGAACTGCAATTTTGGAGGAAAAAATAGAAAAGGGAGTAATAATGTTTACGCAAAATTAAACCTATCACTCGAAAGACAACTCATTGGGATTGGATGTGGAGCCCACATAGTTCACAACGCGATTAAAACAGCTGCAGATTGTCTTCCTGTGGACTTTGAATGTGTCGTTGTAAAAATTTATTCATTTTTTACATCTATAGCGTTCGAGTAGAATCTCTAAAAGAGTTTTGTGATTCCACTGACACAGAGTATCACAAACTGCTGGGTTACAGTAAAACAAGGTGGCTTGCGTTAATGCCGGCGCTTGAGAGAATTTTGAAAATGTTCCAATCTTTGAAAAGTTATTTTCTAAGCATCGATAAATGCCCAAATATTTTAAAAACATTTTTCGAAAATCCCAGCTCGGAACTGTGGTTATATTTTATGCATGCACAGGCAGCAACTTTTCATCAAGCCGTGTTGAAAATTAAGGGACAAAGCGTATCTGCAATAGAATCTGCGAAGGAAATTAATCGTCTCCGAGATAACTTGGCACTTAAAGAGAATTCGCTTTTCCTCCCTCACACCGTCCGTAATCTACTATTAAAATTACAAGAAACTGACGCTGATGTTGTTCAGAATGTAAAAGTTGCGGTGGCTGAATTTTATAAGACAAGTAAAGAATACTTGGAACAGTGGTGTCAGTTCAATGCAGACTTAGAAGTGTTTGGATGGACAAGTTTGACAAAAGTACCTACGTGGGAAGAAGTACAAAATGTGTCGGATTTATTGATTACGCAAGGCTTTGTTAGCAGCAGCCAAGATACGGAAGTGTTCGACGAGTTTTCGCTTATTTCCAACTACGTCACAGATGAAAAAATAACAAGCTGGAACGTTAAAAATGTTAGTGCTGAAGATCGTTGGGTGGAGTTATTCAAACATTTCCTTGCTAACAATCTTAACTGTACAAACTTTCGTATAATTATTGAGTATGTTTTATGTCTGCCAGGTAGTAACGCGCCTGTCGAAAGAGTTTTTTCTCTAATGAATAAGATATGGACAAGCGAGAAAACACAATTAAGTGTCGGAGTTTTAAAAGCAATGTTGATTACCAAGACTAACATCAACAAGTCATGTAATGAGCTCCATTCCTACCTAAAAACTAGATCGGATATTTTAAAACTAATTTGCTCCACAGACAAGTATAAAACAACTTCGTCTGCAATCTAACGTCTAAAATTTATTTAACCTGCTTATTATTAGTTCAGTGTTATCATGTTCTCGTATTTAAATAAATCGTAAAACACCAATAATTTTTTTTATTTATTCGCAGGCGTCAGGGCCGTAGCTAGGGGGGGGGGGCTGCCAGGGCGTAGCCCTGGTGAAAAAAATGTAAGCGCTGGTGAGTAGAATATTACGGAATATGCGACTTTCGGTTATTTTAATATTGTTTTTTTTTACTTTATTATTTAATAAAACAAAATAATAGCGGTACAATAAAAAAGAGTAAGTAATTTTAGAAGCTAAAATAACAAGCTCTAATCTGTTACAGATCTACCTTTTTGCAATAAATCCACCTTTTTAGCATTAATTTTAAAAACCAAAAAAAAATGCACCAGCTTTAAACCTGGGTCCTGGGTTCACGGCTTTTTTACTTTTTCCACTCCCACCAAGTACCATGATTTAAAAAAGGGCGTGGCACCCAAAAAATTTTCGCCTGCGGCGCATCATTTGCCCGCCTTTGGCGGGCCCTGTTATGATTTCCGGTAGCCCTACCAAAAATTTGGTTCTGGCTACGGCCCTGCGTCCCGCTCTGACATAAAAAATAAATGGTCACCTTACCTATACATCGCCTATCAAAAGTATTTGATAAGTGCTGACGAACTAAATTGCTACAATGTTGGGCCGTGCACCTTCGTGCATATACCACATCTGATTTATAATTTCTAACACATTTTCTAAAAAACCGTTTTGGTCTTGTTGCAAGAATTGCAAATATATGGCACCATCTAATCTGCCTTCAATAAAGAACGGTCCAGTAAAATGATTCTTAATAATCCCCGTCCACATGTTAGCCATGAATCCTTGTTAGTGCTTTGTCTGTAGTGTTGCATGGCAATTTTCTTTATGCCAGATATGCAAATTATGACAATTTATTACTCCATTTAGGGTAAAACCGCCTTCGTTCGTGAACAAACCAATACTAGTATAATTATGATTTTTCCTAAATTGTCGCAAGAACCAATTTGTCTAGTTGCAGGATAATCAGCGGAATATATGGCGTGAATCTTTGGACTTGATAGGGATGTAGCACTTGTTCCGGAAGGGTCTTATGAACAACCCACTTTGTCACAGGAACTTGGGCCGCCCGCTCTCTTAAACTATTAGAGGGATTTTCAGCAATCCCATCCAGAATCTTCTCCTCTAACTGAGGGTTCCTTACTCTCCTTAGAGACCTTTCTCCACCACGATGCGGCAAGAAACTTCCTAAAATGGATCAGCAAAAGATTAGCTACTTTTAGCACTTTTTTTTATTTCACTTGACTTTATAGCTGTTTCTCGTAAGCTTCGATCAACCCTTTCAAAAGTTCTTCGTTGCAATAATTTTTACCTACTTCCATGCCAAAATTATAATTTTTTTCCTGATATCAAGATAATATCTACCTATATTAAAACGAAACGTAAATTATTGTCAATATTCGATTCTTGATTTTTTTACCGCTACTATATTTCCCCGCTGGTATATGAAAGTAAGATTGCTCAAATAAAGGAAACAAAATAACTTCGATCTTTGTTCTAGATTTATGTTGAGAAAAAATTCATTTTTGATCAACACGTCAAAAGTGCAAAGCATGCCAATAAATTAGATTAGTGTGGAAAATAGCAGCAAAAAGTTGCTTGAAACCACTTACTTCCAGTAACAACAAGCAGAATCAATTTAATGAAGATTTATGCAAACAATTATAACATCAAATATTGTCAACAAAATGGTGGGCTCCACATTTTAATTATAATTTTCACACTTCTAGACCACTGTGCGTTGAGGTCCCGGACCACTGTGCCATCCAATGTCAAGCTCAATTAAACAAGAATCAGCACTTTCGGTGTATAAATACCCAAACATTGGATGGACACGGGACCTTCGTCTCAACGACTGGTCAACTACCCTGCGACAGGAGTGCCCAAGTGTCAGATAGACTCAAGGCCCCTCTCCTGATCGATCTAAAAGTAATCCCCAAGAGCCCCCTAGGCTTCAGGCCTCTCCGACTCCCGTCCTCTGGAGGCGAAGCCACGTAAAGCCCCTCAGGCACATCCCGTGAGAGTTCCCATCGACAGTGACGGTCTGGCCCACACCCCCCTGGAGACATGCTGGGTTTCCTCCAGGCTACCTGATAAATAATTGGCGAATACAAATAAAAGTCTGTATTGTTTTTTAGCCAAAGCATTTTCATTCACGCCCCGTTAATGAAACAATCTTCAAGTTGTGACAATATACCATTAAAAAAATTAAATATCATAAACTTAAAAAAACTTTTTTTAATAGTATTGCACATTTAATATTCCTGACGAACCTACTTTAAGGAAAGCTGCGTTGATTTTGTATATAACGCAACTATGCTTAAAATAATTGGGGACAATTATTTTTATATTGTGGTTGATGAAACAACGGATTGCTGTGGCAGATGGCTCATCTTTTAATCGGTGTGTTGGATGAAGAAAAATATGGGATTTCATATTTAATATCATCAAAGCAGCTTGCCAAAACAAACGACCTAACCATTTATACAAGAGACTCTTTTTTCACCCAATGTATTTCTTCCTAAAAATTTTTGACAAAAACTTAATTCATGTAACTTGGTTAGCGCACGGAGTTAATACAGTCGCGGAGCATCCAAGGTGCGAATTTTCATTAGTCAATGACTTAACTAGTAATGTGGTAGTAGTAGTAGCGGACGAGGAGGCTTTAATGTCAAGCAAGTAGGCCAGTTTTGACTTTCTTTGTCAACCCTGTTTTAACGTCTGGGTAATATCAGCCAGACGTGACAGTTTAACGTGGGTTCCGCCCCACAATATAACCGACAGATGATATTCTCGGCACAGTATTTTTACGGTCTTGTTATTATTCACATCTCTTTGCTCACCACAAACCTCGACGAGCCAACCTTTAACCGTCCTTGTGTGTAGCTAAGAGAGTTACGTATGTTGCGGGGACCCTCGAGCCATCCGGAACAGCATCAGACCCGTGCACTCAAGACTCCGTCGCCAATTCTCTGGTCAAGGTTTTTACCTTAGCCTTTCGAATATCAGTGTCCGAGGTACACCATCCGCACCACTGATCATCCTACACTCAGCTGAAGGGTCCCTCCTTCGACAACATGCCGTTTCCAGAGTACCTACTAAACTAGAGTGCCGTTGAGAATTTGCCGGTGTGTGTTGCATACGCAACACTACGTAGTATGGTGACCTGAACTAACCCAATCTGAAAAAGTCAGCAAGTCAGCCTGGGCTTGAACCAGGTAGCTGTAGCATGGGAAGCAAGAATGCCGCCACGCGACCCGGCCGTCACCACAGTAGTAATGTAAAAAAACGCATGGAAAAGCTTCCAGGTATTCAGTAACCACCTTAACCTGTTAAAATGCGACGGAGAAGAAAATATCCACGGTTAAAGAGATACAGGGTGATCCAAGTAAAAATTTATTTTCGAAAATTGGCGGTGATTTGAAAACGGTTAAGCAGGTAAGAATCAAATTTGATGTAGTTATGTTTTGGGCGGCAAGCAAGACAATTTCATAATTAGATGTAATTTATATTTTTAACTCTCGCATTTCTGACCGCTTTACCTCAAACTATATTTCAATTAGGTTTTGAGATATTTTCGATTAAATATTGTGCTACGTAACAAGAAAAAATAGGTAAAGAACTTAGGCGGCTGTGGACGTCACCATGGCAGGTCATCGAAACAATTGCTGTTGTCATTGAACTCACAAGGTGGCGAATTTTATTTTTCGTGAAAAGGTTTGTCTTAAATGTCAAAAATGCTGATACGCAATTAGTTTGCCGCCCCTGATATAAAAGGAATAATCTGTGGTTATGCCCAAGAAAGTTACAATAGCCGTGCTGCAGCTAGAAGATAATTATGGGGAACTGTATCTGAATAGAATAATTATTGTTCCAGATCGTAAAATATTTTATTGAATATTCACACAACTGGGGGAGATACGTTCTTTTTACAGTAAGAATCACGGCGGATGACACAAAAGTATATGTGTGAAACGTGAAGAGGAGATTTTAGTTCGTATTGCTAAATATTCACAATTAAGCACCCGCCTATTGCTAGTTACTACTATTATAGTAAAATCGGCAATATCTTGATTAATACAAGAAGACAATTTGTGCCCTTATAATTTGATGTATATTTTTTTGGTATTTTATCCCAGATATTTGGTCATGTTTTAAAAAGTTACATTCTTATTATTATATACAATAAAGAGGGGCACTAATTCGAACGTCAAAAATAGAGAGTACCTCAGTTAATAATATTTAATTTTAAGTTTTCCTACCTTCGTAACATACCCTGTATATTTAAAAATATTTCTAAACCATACATCTTTGATAGCCCTTTACCTTTGTGTATTTAAAATTTTTCTTTATCCAAGATAGTATGTGAGATATTAAAGAACTACGCAATAAATTATTTTTAACACATTTTATTTAAACACACAATATGTAAGTAAATACCTTACTTACACATTGATTTCATAAAAGAATTTGGTTGCGAAACAAGTCACAAGTCAAACATATAGAAACCCTTTCGTAAAACTTTTGTGTTCTGGTGTTAAGAGCAAACAATGGTTTTAACGTATAGCTTTCTAGCTCATAAATGCGACGCTGAAAGCCTATTTACGGTAGAATCGCTACACACATTGAGAAAAGCAACCTCATGGCATGTCCTAGTTGTAATACACATATGCCTGCGGGCATATAGATAGCAAACTAAAATTACCCTTTTGTCTGTGGCGGATGTATTTACATTACTTTGTTAACATTTTGCTTATAATGACCCAACGTCATGTTATACTCAAATTATGATGTAAGTGATTATTAATATCGCCTACGCAACTGTTGTAACTAAATTAGAAACAAATATTCGAATTGGATTTGTTTCCTTATAAATTGTTCAAGTTCTTATATAGGACCAATTTATACCCGCGTTTTAAAACTTTTTTGGACTCTTTTTAATTTTTATCTTATTTTAAAGTCGAGATCTAAAAAAAAAACAGTTGAAGTAAGTAAAGACCTGGTTGCTACGGCGTCGTAAGCTATAGGATAGTAGGACTTTCATGGCTAGGACGGAAAAAATATCTAAGGGTATGTTTAGGAGCAGAGTCCCAAATGTGTAAGCAGTATTCCAGTGATGGTCGAATTTTGGCGTTACAGAGCTTCCAAAGCTGGATGGCAAAAGCTATTATGGCCGCAACGTGTCCAGCTTGTTTGTCAGATCATAGTCACCGATCAAGCGAATGGCTCTTCTTTGAATGGAATCTAGCAATCTCAAGGTATGTTTAAGAGCAGAGCCCCAAATATGCGAACAGTACTCCAGCGATGGTCGAATTTGGGCTTTATAGAGCATTAAAGGTTTTGGGTGTGTATTGAGGTCCTTAGTTCGGGAAAGTATTCCAAGTTTGTGCGAGGCTGCCTTAGCAATGGCCGCAACGTGACTATGCCAAGACATTATCTGGTTTTTTAACATTTAATTTTTTAGAAAAAACTGCCGCTTGAATATTTTTTCTCTCAGGAGTTTGTTAAGTTGTTAGACATTTTACTGAGTACAGAGATATGCATTGTTCGTGCATCCAAAGTAATAATTGAAACAAGTCGGCAGATCTATATGTATATATATATACAACAAGTCTTTTTGTGGGGAAGCAGCAAATGAAAGTGCACTCTTTTAAGTTAAACCGAGCTTTCGGAAATGTTTATTTCCATCTTCAGGGTATCTTAGATGAGTTTGTTCATAGTTGATGTTATCGTATTGTTTTTCAGGAGATATATATACAGCATTACAAACTGAAGCTTCTAGTTTAGTTTTAACACAATAAAATCCATAGATGGTCTAACATAACAACAATAAATTAAAATTAAAAACAATACAATAACATCAACTATGAACAAACTCATCTAAGATACCCTGAAGATGAAAATAAACATTTCCGAAAGCTCGGTTTAACTTAAAAGAGTGCACTTTCATTTGCTGCTTCCCCACAAAAAGACTTGTTGTTCCTAACTAGTCCAGCAACGACTACCCTTCTTTATATATATATATATATATATATACAGGGTGTCCCACGACGAACCGCCGCGATCGATTTCTCGGAAAATAGACTTTTAAAAATTTTGAAAGTTTGGCGGTTTACTAAGGTCGATGGGGTCAATTCGGCTAAAATATTTTCAAGATGGTGGCGCTTCCGGTTATACCGGAAGTTGATGTCAACTTGCTTATTTTAAATAGAATACCCTATATATTATTTAATTTTTAGATTTCGCGCAAGATTCTAGACATATTTCATGTATGATATCCTATACCTAAGTCTAACCGTTTTTGACATATTTAAAATTTTATGTCGAAAATGACATTTGCAGGCCTAAACATAACTATCATATTCTCCTATATGAAAGCCTTTATTATATCATTGGGGTTAGTTTCCTTATAGAAGGGGGTCTACTCTAGTGGATTGTATTGGTATTTTGATAATTAATAAATACAGGGTGATCAAAAACTAACTTTAAATATTAAATCGAAAAAATAGTTAAAAGGCATTTTTTTCAAATGGAAACCCCTATTTTTATAATTTTATCTTATTTAGCATTAAAAATAAGGGTAAGTTTGTAAAAGGTTGTTTGTTCGGAAAATTTGTATTGTAAATTTAACATTTTTCTTTTGTAAAAATGCTATGCGGCTTTTAAGTTTTGTTATTAGTTGGCCATGATAAGGAGGCGCGGCGAAAAAAAGACAATGGAGCACTACAGAAATGTCACTATTTCTTGCTATTTGACAATTACTTATTATTATTAATAATCATGTCGGGGCGATTAAATTATACGCACGAAGATTACTTAAATTTGTTTATTACCTATGGGGAATGTTACAAAGTTTTATCAAAAACATGCCAGACATTTGCTGATAGATATCCAGATAAACAGAAACCGTCGCGGAGCAGTGTTAAACGAATAATGGAAAATTTGAAAAATGTTGGTACCGTTAAGGCAAAAATGCTTAAAAGAAAACCTATTTTTAATGATGAAAATGTCGAAATTGCAATTCTGGGATATTTTGCCGCATATCCTATGACATCGTTAAGACAAGTGGCTCTACAAACAGGAATCTCGAAGAGCTCAATACATAGAATTCTGTTGAAACACAACTTCCACCCTTATTTAATATCTTTGGTTCAACACCTAAGAGATACTGATTTGCCGAAAAGAGTGCAGCTTTGCGAATTTATTTTAACGATGACTCAAGACGAGTAGACGACCCTAGATTTTTGAGCTACATAATTTGGACTGATGAAGCAAAATTTACGAAAAATGGCCTTTTTAACAGACACAATTCCCATTTTTGGAGTAATTCAAATCCTCATGCAGTACGATCGCGCAATTATCAAGAAACCTGGAAATTTAACGTACCTATAGTGTGCTGTAAGAAATAATGGAATAGTAAAACTACATTTTTATCAAGAAAACTTAAATGGTAAGTAATTAATAATACAATGCAAATCATTTTAAATTATGTAAGTATTAACTTTTGCAGGAGAAAGATATTTAAATATTTTAGAAGACCTAGAAAATCAAAATTTAAGCAATTTATCTCTGGCGGAACACAGGCAAATTTTTTACCAACACGATGGCGCCCCACCACACAGGACCATTCCAGTTACCAACTTCTTATAGGCAACATTTTATGACAAGTGGATTGCCAACAATGGACCTTTCCTGAGGCCTTCTCGTTCTCCTGATTTGACTGTCTTAGATTATTTTATATGGGGAACGATAAAAAACATCGTTTATTTTAATCCAGTAACAACGATGGAGGACTGTATGGCAAGGGTAAGGGGCGCGTTCGAAGCTTTATCTCCAGATTCAATTAGAGCGGCTACCCATAACGAACTAACCCGGAGATGCGAAAAATGTTTGGAAGTCCAGGGTGAAAATTTTGAACATTTATTATAATAAGTTGTTTCCATATTATTAAGATTTATGATTATTAATAATAATTAGTAATTGTCAAATAGCAAGAAATAGTGACATTTCTGTAGTGCTCCATTGTCTAAAATAGGGGGTTTCCATTTGAAAAAAATGCCTTTTAACGATTTTTTCAATTTAATATTTAAAGTTAGTTTTTGATCACCCTGTATTTATTAATTATCAAAATATCAATACAGTCCATTAGAGTAGACCCCCTTCTATAAGAAAACTAACCCCAATGATATAATAAAGGCTTTCATATAGGAGAATATGATAGTTATGTTTAGGCCTGCAAATGTCATTTTCGACATAAAATTTTAAATATGTCAAAAACGGTTAGACTTAGGTATAGGACATCATACATGAAATATGTCTAGAATCTTGCGTGAAATCTAAAAATGAAATAATATATAGGGTATTCTATTTAAAATAAGCAAGTTGACATCAACTTCCGGTATAACCCGAAGTGCCACCATCTTGAAAATATTTTAGCCGAATTGCCCCATCGACCTTAGTAAACCGCCAAACTTTCAAAATTTTTAAAAGTCTATTTTTCGAGAAATCGATCGCGGCGGTTCGTCGTGGGACACACTGTATATATACAGTAATGGGCTAAAATATGGAACCAAATCATTTAAAAATCAGGTATTAATTTTTTGAAAAAACGCTCGGACACGTCGATTATAATTTTTTCTTCCGAATCTTTGGCCTCAAAAAGAAATTATACAGGGTGTGTCAAAAAGTAGATGTAGCAAAAAATTTTTGTATTTTAAATAGAACTCTATTTTTTTTAGTCGAATTTTGAATTCTACGTCAAATTCTATGCATAATTCATGTAGCATACCCTATCCTTATCTCTAACGGTTTTAGAGAAAAATGACATCATAAAACGAAATTTTTCTTTAAAAAAAGTTACATGTACCTACTTGAAGGTAAACAGGTAAATTTAAATGAATTGTCACTACGATAGCAAGTCATGTGTCAATCAAAAATAATTGTATTAAAGTGTATAAGGATAAGCCACAAAATTTGAAAGACTTAAAATTTAAAATTAGATATGAAATTTTTACATTACTGTAAATAATGTTTTAGAAGGGTTTTAAAGTAGATTGGCATATTGTCAAGAAGTTAATGGTTGGCATTTTCAACAGTTAATAAAATAGTTTTCGTTTTATGATGTAATTTTTCTCTAAAACCGTTAGAGATAAGGATAGGGTATGCTACATGAATTATGCGCAGAATTTGACGTAGAATTCAAAATTGGACTGAAAAAAATAGGGTTCTATTTAAAATACAAGAAATTTTTGCTACATCTACTTTTTGACACACCCTGTATAATTTTTTTTTGAGGCAAAAAATTCGGAAGAAAAAATTATAATTGACGTGTCCGAGCGTTTTTTCAAAAAATTAATACCTGATTTTTAAATGAATTTGTTCCATATTTTAGCCCATCACTGTACTTTTCGGTTTTTTTTGTAAAGATCGTCAATGTATAGTAAGAAGAGGATGAGACAATGATGACTGAAAAAATTCCATCCATTGCCAGTTGCAGAGAACGATATTTAAGAAAATCATTAATAAAATTGAATCGCTGTGGCGTACCGTATGCTCTCACTTTAGTTAGTAGAACCTCGTGCCATACTCTATGACAGGCCATGGAAATGTTCAATGCTACCTCCCGGGACTCCCCACGATGTTCTATTGCGTTTTGCCAAACATGGGTAACACGAAGGTAAAGATCTCCTTTTCATCTAGACTTACAAAATCCATACTTGCGGTCAGTGAAAATGTTGAAGCTCTCTAGGTACTTTAAAAACTTTGGTTGATAGCCTTCTCCATAACTTTTAATTTAACTGCAAGCAATAATTTTCCCGGCAACATCTTATTGCCTTTTGGACATGGGATGGATTGGTACTTTTCCAGCAAGAAAAAAAAATCCTTTTTTTGTAGTATAAGTGGAAAAGCTTACAGACTGGTGTCAATTCATCGGCGCATGTCTTAATTACGAAGCTTTTTTGCTCTTCAAGATTGGCTGCCGAAAAGCAATCCCGGACATTCTCGATCTCCTCGTCGCCAATGCTGATGATGGAATCCAAAATTTTGATTGTTTTAGAATTGAAAACAGTGAATTACACACACAACGAAATATGCGTGATGATATGGTCACATGCAATGTCGGTGGAGTTATTATGACATTTCTTATTGACTCGAGTTCCAAAGCAAACATAATATGTGGAGCTGATTGGATTCAACTTATGAACAAAAAAGCTACAATATGGAACGTAGACGACCAAGTTGGAGACATATTAAAACCATACGCATCAGGAAGTCACATTATTGTAAAAAATAAATTCCAAGCTACCATAAACCTACCAGGCTCGCTAGAAACAATTGCTTCATTTTATGTAGTGGAGAAAGGAGATATATCCTTGTTGGGGAAACACATACCAGTTAAGTTAGGGGTGTTAAGACTAGGAACCAATGTTTATCAGGTTGCGGCTCCTCCTATTTTCCCCAAAATTAAGAACGTCGTCGTAAAACTCACCATTGATCCATCGGTAAAACCAGTCCAGCAACCTGTTAGACTTGTACCGATATCCGTCGAGACAAAAGTAGAACTTAAACTGCAAGAACATTACCCTGAAAATCAAGCGCTGAATGTAATGAGAATAGTTCCGTCAGAAAGTTTGTTTTTTTCTTGTCACATTAGTGCAATCAGAACAGGCTAAAGGTGGACTGGTTGACTCGGTAGCTACCGAATTAATTGATGTTGACCCGTGGGACATTCAAGAAGCTCGTCTTTGAACCTCTGGTTGGATTCTTCTTTACTTTGGTTTATCGTTTGCTTGCATTGATTCCGAGCGTTATTTGTGGTTTTTAACGTTAGGTTAGTTATAGAAGGTTTGAAAATGGTCCCTTAGATCATCCAACTTAGCTGAGGTATAATGCCAAATCTTGCGTGGTTTAAAAGGCTGTTAGGCACTAATTGGTAGTTTGTTTAGTGCCGAAATAAGTTTCTGGTCAGGCGTCCCAAACGGATGATTTACGAAGACTGTTTACAAGTTGAAGATTGAAGTTGAAAAGATCCAACAAACTACGAGTTGAGTGAGGCTGATTGCAAAAGATTTAGCTTCACGGCCTTGCTCCTCGCTTGTATTTGATTGATTTGTCAAGAAGTCTCTATAATGGGTATCGCTTGGCCCGTAAAGGTAATAGGTGTGCTTAGTAATTCTATGCATATTATTATTTTAAACCACATTACATTAAAGTCCTTGGGCTCAAATTACTCCTTTCATTGATAAGAAATATTACTACGGACGAAGAGATAAAGACCAAAGTTTTACATCAATCAGTGTTGGAAGTCGTATTTGGAATATAAATTTAGCTGGCCGTACTGACCTTTGTTTCAGTTAATTTGAGTACATTATGAGGTATGGTACATTGTAAATGTTGATGGACTGCATAGATATTCGGGTTTAGTCCTCTTATATTGTAGAAATCAATTTAGCAGTTCCTAATTTTGGACCTTTTAATAACTTCACACTATTTTCATTTTGTGTATTATTCGAAGGACCCGCTGGGCTATCGGACACAGTGATAGTTGGGATAACTCCGGTTGATGAGGCGCCAGGCAGCATCTACCCGGAGATCCGATCTAAAAGGCGAGGTTAACTTTGCAACTAACCTGAACCAACATCTACCATCTACTATCTATTATTATTCATTGCATTATTCAAATGCATCCTATAATTTAAATTGTATTATACAGTGTGTATCAGCAAAATGGAATAAATTCGATAATAAATACATGGGGGCGTGTCCGAAAAAATGCTCGGACACGTCGATTGGTATTTCTAGTTTCGCATTTTTTTCAATAAAAACTTTTTATACGGGGTGTGTCATGTAACAGTGGCCATTACTAACTCTCTTATTTTAAATGCACCACCCTATATATTCTTTAATTTTTGGATTTTTCAGAAAGTTTTAGACATATTTCATGTACCATATCCTATACCTATCTTCAACTGTTTCGGAAATATTAAGAAGTCAGATTTATTGCAAAAATCAAGAACACACTAAAAAACTAATAAGTAATACTGTGTATTTCTTAATAATATAAAAAGCAAAAAAAAAAACATTATTGTAGGAGATGTGGAAAATGTTCGCCGCGAACGTCCTGGCAACATCCTAATCTTAAATAGAAATTTCTTCTAACGTTACTGAACATCTCAGGCGTGACCAATCTAATCGCAAGCGTTATTCATCTTCATAAGTCAGCTAAGTCGAGGAGTATAGTTTTGTATACAATATTTTTGACATATCCCCATAAGAAGAAGTCTAATGACGTCAGATCAGGTGATCGTGCTGGCCATCCCATCGATCCACGCCTCCCCATCCACCGATTTGGAAATACTCGGTTGAGCTACTGCCGGACATTGATTTGGTAATGGGGTGGTGCGCCGTCTTGCTGAAACCATATCATATTCGCTGGAAGTTGTGGGTTTGCTGGATCAGGATATAAGTTTGTCAAAGTTGGCAAGACATTATTTTGGAGAAGTGCTAAATAATTATCATTATTTAAATTGTCATTAATAAAAACGGGACCTATGATAAATGATCTCCAACAATTCCTGCCTTTTCAGGATATTGCGTATGTTCTTCTCTCATCCAGTGGGGATTTCCCTAGACCAATAGCGGCAATTCTGACGATTAGTATGACCGTGAAGTGTAAAGGTGCACTCATCAGAAAACAAAACATGTTTTAATTGGATCATATTGTTATCTAACATTGCCATCATTTGGAAAACGGACGGGCCAGGTGATACACTTGATTGCCAAGAGGTGTCGCTCGAAAGCTACATCTGCCATTCTCCATCGACTTTTCAGGGTCAAGTAGGCTCTCCAGTGTTGCTTCCTTTCGTCGGATTCTATAACCTCACTGACGAGCCGTTATACGGCAAAACGCGCCTGGGGATGAATTCGACGAAACGAAACAACTTTTAAATTCTATTGCCATCATTTGTTTACAAAAATAATCTCCTAACAAAATCGTCTTCCATGAGCTCATGAGTAGGTATCATTTTATAGAGGTACAGTTTGTTTTCTTGTAATGTTCGAATAATCGATGAATGGCAAACATCGAACATTGGGGCTGTTTTCAACTAGAAGTATGTGGGTTTTCCTGAAACTCAAGCATAATATCTAATTTGGTATCATTACTTATTGCATTGGCAGCTACTTTTTTTTATCTGCTTTACATGTCCAATTGTCCCTTGAGTTATAGGCGGAAAATTTGGAAATTTTTCATGAAATAAGCGAGCAACTTCCATTTGTGTCCGTGTTTTATCTCCATAACCAACCATCTGTAGAATTGTTATTTTATGCATTTCTGTTAAATAAACCATTTTTCTGATATGCAATTAACGAAATTCAAACGACTATAACACTGACAACTACTGTCATGCAAACAGACATCAATTTTCAACATCTCCTACATTAATGTTTTTTTTTTGGTGTTTTACATTAAACAGTATTATTTATTATTTTTTTAGTGTGTTGTTAATTTTTGCAATAAATCTGAAAACACTTAATATCTCCGAAACAGTTGAAGATACGTATAGGATGTTGTACATGAAATATGTCTAAAATTTTCTGAGGAATCCAATAATTGAATAATATATAGGGTGTTGCATTTAAAATAAGAGAGTTAGTATTGGCCACTGTTACATGACACAACCTGTATAAAAAGTTTTTATTGAAAAAAATGCGCAACTATAAATACCAATCAACGTGTCCGAGCGTTTTTTCGGACACGCCCCCATGTATTTATTATCGAATTTATTCCATTTGGCTGATACACACTGTATTTACATTATATTTGATGTCGTGTCTATTATTAGATAACGAATTTAGAGAGACAAGAATAGAAATAATTTATAAAAAATATTGTAAAATTGAAAATATTTTTGCCCCCATATTTCTCTTGTATATTCAGAGAACAACAACCTAGAATAAACTATAAAAAATAGAGATTACCTACAAACTATAACTTTGCGATCTGGAATTAATGACAGAAACAAATACATATTAGCGCATTAGAATTTTGCATCTTAGCAAATAATGGAAATTTATTGCAAAATGATTTTTCGGAAATAGCACATAAAAATAAATATAAACCGAATTTACAGTCTGAAATTTTAGCAATCGCAGCCCCCATCAATTTTAGTTCATGGTTATGCTTATGTGAATATCCGTGATACAGTCTGTACACCAGCCATTAATAGAACGTGTAATCCTGCTCACTGATAAAAGTACAATGAACAAAAGTTTGCTTTGAAAATTGGAATTCAAAAAGGTTTCAATACGTGCTGTGGAAAACGTAGTCCTCTGACGTCATTAGTAACTTAAGTATTTTTAATTGGAAATATTTTAGAGGCATGTTTCTTAATGCGTTTTTAAATATACCTATATTTAGAAAGTGTTTAGCAAAGTGTGATCTCGTTTGACTTATGATACGATATACCAGTAACATTAACCGTAAATAATCATTTACGAATATTTCTGATGCTACCTATTTTAATATCGGCGGCAGAAGTTTCCTTTTTGCAATCTGTAGTTTGCTGAATTGTATTTTTCTAACTTTTAGAATAAAGAGTACAGTGGTTGGCCACTAGATAGGTAGTGATTTGCCACTATGATTAAAACCTTTACATAATTATATTTGCATTTATACAGGGTGTCCGGAAATATGTGAAAATCTCTCGGATTGAGATAGAAGATGAAAGAATAAGATAACAAGTTCCTATACAATTTTTTCTTACAGGCCCTCCTTACGGAGATATGTGCCTCTGAAGGACGCTGCTGGAGATTAATTTTTCTCGAATAAGTTTTAAAGTACTTAATATAATTTAATAAAAATTTAATGTGATGAGCACTAATAAGGACCTCTTAAAATAGTGTCTTTGGACATTTTTAGCTTTTTTAGTTTACCAGGGGCAGACTAAGCTATACAATTCAATGCTTAAATTTTTAAATACTGTATGATAAGGATTTAAAAAAATCAATCTGGGTAGCTTGCACCTTAGATTAAAATGAAGTACTCTTGTTTATTGTCGACAAAATGAAACGTTTTCGAAAAAAGTAATAATAAACGATTATGTAAATGAAACAATGCAGTCTTCCTCCACAGTTTAATTTTAAAGTAAATTTTAAGTTCCCAACATGTTTCGAATGCTTAAGCATTCATCATCAGGGGATACTAACATCCAGTTTAAAAGCGATGTATGTTGTCTCAAACTAATGAGTACAACTTATAATGTGATATAGTAATATGTGAAAGTTGAAAACTTGGTATCAACTAGATAGTTGTGTTGAGATTAATATAAAGATAAAAATTTTAGTGAAATGTGAGATTTTAATAGAGAAAAAAGCATTTTAATGAAACAGTAAATTAATTTACAACATATGAAGGAAAGAGTTTTATGTTGTATTGTATGATATTAAATTTGTTAAACTTAGGTGTTTAACTAAATTTTTAAATTAAAATAGAAGAATAAAAAAAAAGAAATTTAAATTAATCAGTCTTTTAGCTGACATGATGGTATGGGGATATACCCCATATTTTAAATTTTGTTTGTATTTTTAACATATTAATTCTAATTTGTTTTAGTATTTAAAAGTTAATGAAAAATTTTTTAAGTTATAAATGAACCAAATATAACCTGTGCTACAACACGACCGTAGTACCCGCCTGCAACGTGGAAGTTGAAGTTGAAACATGTTGGGAACTTAAAATTTACTTTAAAATTAAACTGTGGAGGAAGACTGCATTGTTTCATTTACATTTCATTGACTCCACTGTAAGTATGGACTACTTTTTCAACATCAATAAACGATTAGTTCTAGAAGAACTGTGTTCGCAAAAAATGTGCGTTTTATTTACTTATCGGCACCAAAAAACGTATTGTTGTTGCAAACGTTACTATGATACGAAATAAACAAATTATCCTGCATTTTAAAACTTGTCATCTTTCACATCGCTGACACATTGATCTTTTACTTCCATATTAATTTATTGATTTTTGGATTTCGTGGTGAATTTAATTGTGAATTAATTCGAGCTATGGAATACACGTTTATTGAGTATTCAAATATGCATCTAATGCATAGTCTTGCGTCTTGCAATGCTTTCGAAGCCAGAAGGTTATATCACGATTTCATCATCACTTCCTAATCGTACTATGCCAAACCAAAAGATATTTCAGCGAGTTGACCAACGTCTAAGGGAGAATGGTGGGCGATTTCAGTTAATAAGGTAATACATATTATTGACTTTCTTCATAACTTTAGGAAAGTTTGGAAAAAATAGTACTGATGCTGACTCCACCAACGAGAACTCGAAAATTATCAGCACAGTTTATTACATCGAATATTTCCCTCATATGTTAAAGTTCCCATAAGAGAAATGCAATTTTCGCAAAATTACAGCGAAAACAGCACTGCCAGAAATCGAAAATTGCATCGCAAGTTTATATTGTTACGTCAAAGCGGGATTTTATTGTTAACAAACGTCAAAAAATGTAATATTCTGACAATTAACGTCATCTTATTGAGTGACAGCAGACAAAAAAGTCAATGTCAACGAATGTTTTCCTTTCATTTTGTCAAGAATTGAAATATTGTTAATTACAATAATTGTACTTTTCATTGCAATTCTTGTAATTTTTAGGCATTTTAATTTTATTGTTAGTATTTTCTGTCAAATAAAATATTTAAATTTACTTGATTCGAGTTCTTAATTAATTTGGGAAATATTCGGGTATAATACCACTAGTGCATCAAAATTACCGATAATTCTGATTGAAAGCGTGTTGTATTGTAACTGAATGAGTTTATTTTCATTTTTGATTAAATCCGAAAGAGCCCGACTTCGAAGAAGGAGGGCTTTTTCGAGATTTAATCAAAAATGAAAATAACCGAATGCAGTTACAATACTACAACACGCTTGAAAGCAGAATTATCTGGTTATTTTTGATGCACGAGTGGTATTCGGTGGAATATTTCCCGAAAAATTGTATTGTGCTGTTGGTAATGCTTGTAAAAATTTCTTTTATATAGTGACTACCAAAACGTTCCATATCTTTAAAGAAATCTTGATTTGTAATCAATTCACTTTTTAAATGTCGCAGATTGACATAAGTAAGTTCAATAATAAAAGTTTTTGCGGTAACCGTGGTTACACTTAAATACCCATATACCAGGATATGCAAAAGACGCCTCCAATGTTGGTAAAGAAAATATAATATTATTATTATTATTTTTTAAATATATTTATAAATATAATGTAAAGTATTAAGTTAGTATTAAAATTAAAAAAAGTACATAATAAATAATATATTTATAAACAGTCAAAAATTATGGATTTGTATGATTGTTAGTACACAGTAGTAGTAAAAACTTGATTATGATTGATAACTACCTACTGGGTGATTATCGCTTCTACTGTGGAATTATCGCTTCTACTGTGGAATTATCTGTAGTAATATATTAAGGGATAGGGAAATTATCGAAAATCATTCCGAAGATTTTTTGCCGTGGAAATCGCTCGAGGGCTTGCCCGAGAGCGATTTCCTAATGGCAAAAAATCTGAGAATGATTTTCTGATTATTTCCCAATCCCGAAATGTATTTTGAAGATTATTAACCAAATAAAAAACTAACGATTTCTCACGGGTGAGATTTTCACTTTTGACAAGGGTGATTTTCACCGGAGAGCGGGAGATTATCGCTGGATTTCTGACGGGTGAGATTTTCACTTTTGACAAGGGTGATTTTCACCGGAGAGCGGAAGATTATCGCTGAATAATCAGGTGAAAATCAACCCGCTTTTATAATGGATGAGGTAAATAATCGCTGTAATTCTTGCGAAAGACCACACTTCTTATGAGATTTTTTATATATGAGGGAAATATTCGGGTATAATTCCACTAGTGCATCAAAATTACCGATAATTCTGATTGAAAGCGTGTTGTATTGTAACTGAATGAGTTTATTTTCATTTTTGATTAAATCCGAAAGAGCCCGACTTCGAAGAAGGAGGGCTTTTTCGAGATTTAATCAAAAATGAAAATAACCGAATGCAGTTACAATACTACAACACGCTTGAAAGCAGAATTATCTGGTTATTTTTGATGCACGAGTGGTATTCGGTAGAATATTTCCCGAAAAATTGTATTGTGCTGTTGGTAATGCTTGTATAAATTTCTTTTATAGAGTGACTACCAAAACGTTCCATATCTTTAAAGAAATCTTGATTTGTAATCAATTCACTTTTTAAATGTCGCAGATTGACATAAGTAAATTCAATAATAAAAGTTTTTGCGGTAACCGTGGTTACACTTAAATACCCATATACCAGGATATGCAAAAGACGCCTCCAATGTTGGTAAAGAAAATATAATATTATTATTATTATTTTTTAAATATATTTATAAATATAATGTAAAGTATTAAGTTAGTATTAAAATTAAAAAAAGTACATAATAAATAATATATTTATAAACAGTCAAAAATTATGGATTTGTATGATTGTTAGTACACAGTAGTAGTAAAAACTTGATTATGATTGATAGCTACCTACTGGGGGATTATCGCTTCTACTGTGGAATTATCGCTTCTACTGTGGAATTATCGCTGTAATTCTTGCGAAAGACCACACTTCTTATGAGATTTTTTATATATGAGGGAAATATTCAAATAAATTACACTCGTGCATAAAAATAACCAGATAATTTTTTTATTCAATGTGTTTTTTTTACAAATTGCAATCGTTTGTTTTTATATTTTACGAAAACGCCCGACTCCGCAGGAGGAGGGCATTTTCGCGAAAATGTGAAAACTTACTCATTTTTCACTAAGATATTTAAATACAAGCCTTCTTGTGAGGATTAGGGATAGATCCATTGAACAAAGGTGTGTGGTTAAGTATTTGCGCATTTAGATTACGTTAAGTTAACATGGTCAGACAAGATTGATTTTGTCTTAAAAACATTGGAAACTCATTGCTTTGTTGCATAGCAGCTGAGAATTAAACTAAGGATGACTTAAGCCTTTACTATTATATTGGAATTCATATGGTAATTCTTATTTAAACCATACTACCTTCGCATAGGGCAATATTGGACGATCTGGCGAAGTTTTGGTTCTACAAAAAAAATTATACGAACTATGCTATTTAAACCTAAATGTTTTCCATTTATAACTTATAACAGTTGCGAATTCTTACATTTCCATCAATATCTATTTCAAATTAAGTCAACTATAATATATCTAATCCCTCTAATTTTGATAGGAGTCGTGGTAATAATCATCACTATAACCTGAGCTGAAACATAAAGATTCATCATCCTCACAACTTGATAAGTTCCTAAAAGTCCCCGTGTATTAGCAATGAAAATATCTAACCGGTTACCACTAAGTGTAAAACGCATAAGGTATTAATAATAATAATAATAATAATTTAGAGTTTAATGTGTACAAAACTTTTAACATAACTATAATATGTTTTATTCAGTTGATGAGTATTTGAGTTATTTTTATTTACTAACAAGCTGATTGGTTTTCATTATTGTTGTGGGAGTATGTTTCTGTATAATGTGTTTTTGTACAATATGCTTTTATACAGGGTGTTCCTTAGTGATATGCGAATATGTAGAATATTTAAGGGTGTCAATCTGTATAAAAAATTAATGATAGTTTGCTTTATATATTATAGTTCAAAAATGTTCCGTTACGAAAGTTTTAGGAAAAAAATGGAAATTATTTAATATTTTTGAAACTACTTAAGATATTTCAGTGATATTTGGTACGTAGCGACAGTTACTAAAGGTGCATATTTTTCAATGCAAAAATAGTTTTCAGATTTAACATTGGCGTGCCTACGGATACCGACTTAGATATTTTTGAGGAGAAAAATGGTACGCCAATGGTTTTTTCTCAAATACAAAACATTTTTGAATTCATCGTTCAATTTGAAACACAAGACCTCTCCTGAGTTGTTTTTGGGCAATGTGCCATTTTTGATTAAAATAATAAAAACCGTTGTATTGTCAACAAAATGACGTCACGCGCATTTTAATTATATTTCTTACACTTCCCGACCACTGTGTGTGTCGAGTTCTTGGACCACTGTTCCACCCAATGTCAAGTTTATTGAAACAATAATCAGCACTTTCGGTGTATAAATACCCGAGCATTGGGTGGACCGGGTACTTTCGTCTTTCCGACTTGGTCACCTCCTCAGGATCGCTTCTACGTCTTACAGACACAAAGCCTCTCTTCTTATCTTCCCTAGTTCCCCTCAGGAGCGCTCCACGTCTTATAGACTCAAAGTCTCTCTCCTGGGTCCTTTAGTTGTCTATTGATTCTCCAAGGCGTAATTCAAGTAAAGCCCCTCAGGCCTCATTCCCACCCATAAAGTCCCTCAGGCTAGTAGTGCCTTTTACTCTGACGGCCCCCCGACGAGACATGCTGGGTTTCCTCCAGGCTGCCTGGTAAGAAATTATAAATATATACTTCTGAATATAAGGATCTGTGCTTTTTAGCCAGTGTTGTGAATTATTTATTTCATTTTATTTTTACCCTCTTGATAAAAGTAGTGAATAATTATTCAAATGCAGAAATGGCGGAAATGCATTAGGTGTATGGCCTCGCCAACGGTAATTGAGAGCAAGCCAGACTTATCTATCACCTGAGATATCTCAATCGTGCTTTGTCAGATAGTCGAACCTTTTCTGATATTCATCGTCGTCTTGTTGAAACTGGTAGTGTCCGAAGCGGGACATCTGAGAACAACTGAAATTGAGAAAGCGATGCTGCACGAAGTCGAAAAACATCCTAAAACGAGTACGAGGAAGATTGCTAGAAACTTGAATATTTGCCGTCAAATTGTTTGGAGAATTCTAGTAATTTTTTTATTATATCCGTACAAAACTTTATGAGAACAGGCATTACTTCCCAGAGATTTTTTAAGGCGTGTGACCTGTCAGTGGTATCTTCGTAATATTGCGCAATATCCGCAATTTTAAACACACATTGTCTTCACGGACAAAGCTAATTTTTCACGAAATTCCATTGAGAATTTCCACAAGAATCATTTGCAGGCGGAAGACAATCCCTATCTCATAACCGGATCCCATTTCCAACACCAATTTTCGGTTAACGTATTTGCAGGAATTATTTGTAATCATTTTATTGTCCCATTCTTCTGGCCAAGACCACTTGACGGACAATCTTACCTTAATTTCCTTCAAGAATAACTGCCTTTGCTGCTTGAGGATATTCCGATAGCAATAAGAAACCATATGTGGTACATGCACGATGGTGTACCAGGACATTTCAATATAGTGGTTCGCAATTATTTACAAACTGTTTATCCAAATCGTTGGATTGGCCACGGTTGGCACCAAGCAAAAGTCCCCCGACCTCAACAGTTTAGATTTCTTTTTGTGGGGCCATCTTAAGACGATAGTGTATCTAAGTTCCATTAACACTGTACAGGATTAATAGAAAAAATGGTTGTGTCACCGTGTGATAGAATAAGAAAAACTCCGGGGATAGGAACGCAATACCGTGAGAAGGAGGGCGGAATGATGCATATTAAGTGAAGGGGGCAATTGTCAACAATTTTTGTAATAATCGCTCCATGTTAGTTGTAATGTTATGTTAATGTTGCATGTTGTCAGTTATACATTACATACAAATGCCAACCTGTAAGCATTTTTCCGTTTCCTACAGGACTAGCGCCACCGAATGCGCTAATCCTGTAGGAAACGGATGCGAGACCTGTAATTACGTTCCCTAAGTGGTTTGTGCACCTCACACATATTATTATATTATATTTATTATATATATGCCCTCTGTGTACCTGAAAAAGAAATATGTGCGTATGCATGCGCCTATACCATAAACTTTATAGGTGTGTTTTTTTCAAATGTACATAAAAACTAATATTAATAATAATAATCATAATTATAATTTTAATTATAAAACATGCAAAATTTTACTAAATATTTTATTAAATAGGTCCGTATAACATAAGTAATGTCATTCAAATTGGTATAAAAGGTGAATATTTATACTAAGTAACAATAAAAGAGATACGTACAAAATAGAATAGTGGAACAATATAAAAAATACCTATTATATTTGCACATTTAGTGAGCACTACCATGACCTTTTGCATTTGGAGTGTTGAGAAAAATATTTGCACTCAATGACTTTTTCTTCTTATTGACTTTCGTCCTCAGTTCGGTATTAGCTGGTCTACCTGCCTGCATCGCTCTCGTGCCTGCGTGCAGTTTTCTATTCATACGGCGCGCAACTGATGTTGGTTGAACCTTGATCCATCTTCCAGGCCTTATATTTTGTATTGCTAAACAAATTTCGTAAAGATCTTGTTCACTTTCAATACCATTCATCTTTGCGATTAAATTCTTAAATTCTTAAATTTGGAAGAATGAGACTAAGTTCTGCGTTAAACTACATAATTATTTCATCAGAAGGATTATCCGGCTACAATTCTTCAGTTGGGGCAATATTATCATCTAGTTCATCTCGCATTGACTGTTCAAAATCATGATTATCGCAGGATGGTGATTGTATCATCTCATTGTTGGTTTCCTTCATACTAATAAAAAAGGTTCTATCAAAATTATTTCCAAGTGCCAAATTGGCAAGCTCAATGCGATCAGAAAATAGCAGATGTGGGGTAGTTTGCAATTAACACCTGTGTTATATACTGCACAAAGATGTATGCAGAATTTTCCTCCCGCTCCAGCTGGACAATCGCACTACTCAATTGTTATGTCAACTGTATACAAAAGATTGATATCTTCTGAAGATGCGACTGTAAATGTTGTGTCCGTCCCTTTTGCCATAGCTAGAAGGCAAGCTTTATGGCAAAACTTTTTGAAGAAATGCTCAAGTTTTATATCACGTCCATTCGCAAATGAAATTTTCTTTTGTTTATAAAATTCTTCCAAAGAAACGCAAACAAAATCAGCCAAAGATATCGCGTTGAAAGCTTTGCACCTCTTTAAAACTTAATTTTAAATATACGGATGGAAACCTCGATTATGTTGTTTGTGTTATGTCCTCGTTTAACATGTTCTTTTAGGATTCGGCATTCATCATCAAACTGCTTTATGATACATTCCATCACTTCCATTACAATGAGGCTTAAGTAACACTTACTAAATAAATCAGTACTTAACCGCAATAAACAAACAGATTAACGTATTATGGCTTGAAGACGCGAATGACGCATACAGGTCTCGCGCATCCGTTTCCTACAGAATTAGCGCACTCGGTTGCGCTAGCACTATAGGAAACGGAAAAATGCAACCCGTAATGTGTTTAATTTTTCTTATTAAAATAATAATAATTTTTCAAGTTTTTTTTACTCCAAAACGGCGCATCGCAGGAAAACACTAGGGAAAGCTCTTATGTTTCTAATTGAACGCCGAATTCAAAAACATCTTTTATTTGGGAAAAAAAACAACACGCCACTGTTAAAGCTGAAAATTATTATTGTATTGAAAAATATGCACCTTTATTAACAGTCGCTATGTACTAAATATCACTGAAATACCTAAAGTACTCTCGAAAATATTAATTAATTTCCGTTTTCTTCCTAAAACTTTAACACACCGTATTTTCGTAACGAAACATTTTTAGACCATATCTTATAAAGCAAATTCATCATCAAATCATTATTCTTTCATGTGTATTCACATCCTTAATTTAAGTTTCCCTAAATTAATTTTAGTTAATTTTGTTAAAGAAATTTTGTATTTGATATTATCCAATACTTACTTCGGTGAATGATGGACACAAATGATATTTTTTTTATTTGTATTTTATGTTGTCTCTATTGTATACAATAACCGCTCCAATTTGTACTCAATTACGTACTTGTGATAAGACACGGTAAAATGAATTTTTACGAGATTTTTATTTGAGCAATTTCGATAGGTTTTTACGGGATATCAGCTAAAAATAGTAGCAACCTTTCTCACATGTGGGTATAGTCATTACTTCCATGAATGGCCATTTTATAGACCTCTAAAAGTAACATAAAAAAGTTCCTTTTAAATAGGATATTAAAATGGGCTTTACGTATAGCAAAGCCGACAGCGAAACCATTTATCATGAAATTTATAAAATATCGACCCATTTATAAATTTACTGGCTGTATTAAATAATGATTTAGGATTTTTTAAATCACGAACTTGTTGCTGATCAGTTTATTTCAATGTCGACTAAAGTACTTTTTCTACAAACGTGTTAGAAATGGAACTTTTAACATTGTCTACTAGCCTTAAAAATGTTGCTATAGGGCACTAGTGCCTTAAATTACCTACTTTAAGGCACTAGTGTTAAAAGTAAAATGACAATTTTTTCAAAAGAAACGACAAAAAACATTTATATTTTGTTTATTTACACTTATATTAATTGTACAATTTCAAAAATTTGAAAAATGAATTCCTTCCTCAGTTCTGCTATTCTTCGCAGTTGAGGAAGATCGAACAGAAACAGCAGCATGTCCAGTTGATGTTGAAGCATCATCGGCTGATGTCGTTTGTACTGTAAGCAATAGAAATTTTATTTTCCAACGAATCCACGATGTACCCTTCCGCAACGGTTAAGGATTTCCATCCCCCATGCCGCTTAATTGTCGTCAAATTTGCTCCAGCATCGGCAAGTAAGCTCGCAGAGAAATGGCGAAAGCAATGCCCTGTATAGAGTGTTGAATTTGGAAGTTGCAGAAATCTTGCTATAGCAGCAGGAAATTTTCCGAAGTATTAATTCCGACCGGATTTCTGGTACATTTACCTTTTACATATTTTAAGAAGAGCCGCCGATGTACGACATCTGCTGGACGAAGATCAGTATATTTTCGATAAAAATCCAAATAAAATTTTTCAACGATAGTGAAATTTCGTGGTACCGGGGTTTTGGTATCTGATATTTTAATAACTAATGAAGTCTCCATATCTTCCACGCTGTCAAGAGTCAACTGACAATACTCCTTCCTGCGGCAGCCACCAAATACTCCTACAATCATAGCTACTTTCATCAGAGGGTACTCATCATCCGGTGCGCACTTCAGAAACTGTCCAATTTGGTCTCTAGTAAAAATTTTTGATTTTTGGCCTGGTAACCCTTTCCTTGACGCTTGAAGTAGGTAATCAATTTAAAATGTTTGCTGATATCTACGTCCTTATTTACACGTAGCATAGGTTTGATCATTTAATAATGGGACCAAAGAGAACTTCCATAACATATATAGTCTCATTAGTTCCATAGCATGAAGTGAGCAAATTTTTTTATCGATGGCCCTGCAACAGCTTAGCTTCACTTTGGATAATATTAATGGGTGGGACACAAATCTTAGGTTTATTTACATCCTCAACCGGATTTGACATTATTTCACGCAGATATTAGACATAAATGGGTAAAGCACTCGAGCAGGGAATAAGATGTGAGGTTTGATGATACCTCCCATATAGCACCATATTTTCTACGAATATTCTACAGAGCTTCCAACGTGCCTGTGAATATTGGCCAGTTTGTGGGAACATTCTTGAAAGCTGCAACAATCAAAATAGGCCTGGAGTATGTTTTCGGAATACTTTCCAGAAACGCTTTTGTTTTTACACTATTTTATAAATTTATTATGAGCAATCTCATATTCAATTCTTGATTTTCGTGGCAGTAAATCCAAGGTAGCTCTGTTAGCAGCTTCTTCTATGTCTTTAAGTGGATCGATTTCTCGTATTTTTTGCATTTTAGGCAAATTACAACAGTCAGCGGTAGCGTTTTAGTAAAACTGACAGGACCTTTCAAATTTTTAATTTTTCTGTAAACAAATCAGCCAACAATGATGGTTGCTAGGTTCTATTAACAAATGTGAACTAATTTAATATAAATATACGATGCTATTAGAAAGTACCTGGATGTAAGAGATTCTAAACATTTAATTTTCAATTATTGTATTCTTTTTATTGCCGTTTGTAGAAAAAATACTGTATGATATTTGTGTTAAAAGTATTTTTAAGGCACGCATGTGGAAATTTGCAGAACGAGCGAAGCGAGAGAAGCAATGTACTTTTAACACTTATATCATAAATAACTATTATGTCATAATTATTCTTAATTAATTTAATTACAGAAATTAAATGGTGGATAAGAGTGAGTGGTTCACTGTAAACTAAACGCAATTTGATAATGCAAATGAGGCAAAACCATCTTCAAAATTTTAAAACATTTTTCTACACAGAGGAAACACTTTTTCTTACGCAAATTAAAACGTTTAATTGATTTTTTGTTAATTGTGACAATACAGCGTATATTTAAGCAAGTGAAGATATTAACCGAAAAAAGATTAGTTGATTCAATAAATTAATCGCTAAATGCAGAAAGGGGACATGTGCATTTTTTCCAAAAATGACAATTCTTTATCTCATCTTTACTGCAGATACAGGACAGGTTGCATTAACGGTAGTGACGCTTAGGGCTGATAAAATTTTCGTTTACTGCAGAAACGAGACATGTCCGGGAGATGTCTATTTTCTGCAGTAAATAAAGTTGAGTTTAGTGGAACTAAAGAGATTCAATGAAATATAGATTTATTTTCCAATGAGAGATCATTCATTTAGGCCATATGACCGAGACTTGGGTTTAATTAAAAGGCAGTTGAATAAGCATGCATGAGAGATATTACACTATTCAGAAATATATCATAATTATCCCTGAAGCATCCAAGAATATGCAAAAGTTCTCAGTTCGGGTTTCAAAAGATTTAGGTTATGATTGTAAAAACTGGTGGCCAAATTTTACAAAAAATCTTGCCTTAATAATGAATCCTGTGGAAAACCTGCTGGCAATAAAAGATCCTTTGCCATCTCATCTTTTCATCATTTGACTATTTCCGTACCTTAAGAAGTGGTTAGTAGAGAATTCATAAATTGTCCTGTAAAAGATACATGTCGACTAAGGAGCACTAAAACCAAAATGACTGTCTCTGCAACAAAAGCTTATGACGAGAAGCTTCCTATTAACCAAAAAAAGATGGCTGATATAATGAACACCATAAAATTTATTCTAGAAGATTATTAAGCATTTTGGAATCAAATTACTGCTTGACCCGCTGCAGAGAAGAAATAAGATGACGAACGAACTTCTTTGATACATATTATAACATATTTTCTGTAAGAGTGTCTGCAATAAAACTATTTTTTAAATCATTCATGTGATTTTTCCTTTACGACAGAATAATATAATAATATGTCAAAAGTGACACTTACGCCGATATAAAAATGTTGTATTGTAGCATGCACTTAATGGTCTAAAAAATTATTAAAGTGTAAAAAAATATATTAAACAAATAAGCAGTTTTTTTTTAACTTCCTGAAAATTTTAGAAAATGTGACATGTCCCCTTTCTGCAGTTAGCGATTTAAATAATAGTTATTTATGGTACAAGTGTGATATGTTATATATAAGTCATGCTGAGAAATGTTTAGCCCTTGAGGCCGTAGGCCGAGATGGCTAATTCCCAAGTGACTTATATGACTTAACACACGAGTGCTATATAAAATTTTATCCAACACTTGATTAATAAAAAATAAAAAATTATATTATTTCAATGTAAACTGGAAAACACTGTATTATATTTTATTTCATACTGTATTGTAAAACACACTTTTACATATTATTTGAATTTAGTCCAGAAAATAAGGTTCTAGTCCTGTAAAATTTCTTTACCAGACTGAAATTTTTAAGTTTTAGTTTAATCAATGTTAAACACACAATGTTTCCGCCAGTAAATATAAGCACTTTTTAAATAGACGACGCAGAATAAAACTTCATTATAATTTCAAAACATAATTATAATTTTCAACAGAACAGTATGAAATAAAATATTGTACGTCATTCGTCCGGCAAATCCTTTACAGTATTCGTTTCAAAATTCCAGACTCGGCTCCTTCGTCGCCTCGTCTCGAAACATTTCACTCATACTGTAAAAGTTGATTTACCGGACTTATAACGTAAATATCTATTAATTGACGTATTTTCGAATGACAAGTTTGAAACGTAAAATTAGGCTAGGGTGATTATTGTTGTTATTGAATTGATTAATAACAAAATTTGAAGACAGTAAATAAAATCGGAGACCTAAGCTGCAGGTTATGCGGGCGAGAAAGTGAAACGGTACAGCATATTATCTGCCACTGTGAGTCACTGGATCGAAAAAGGCAACAAATACTCGGGCAACCAAGGCTAGAACCAGAGGGCTGATACTCTCTCCAGTTGACCTACACAAACTAGTGCAAGGAACTTGAATAAATAAGTGCGTGTAAAACAAACTAGGGTGAGCACAATGGGCCAAACCTGGCCGAAGTACATCCGACATTTAAACGGACCCTCGGTAGAAAAAAAAGGATAAATAAAAAAATAAAATTATTATTTTTGCGATATTCGAAGGTAATTTTTCAAAATATGTAAGAAACTTCAGCCGAAATTCAAAAAGAAGCAGACCTGGCGAGTTCATTTATTATTCCCCACAAGTCAAGAGATAATTATGACATTTAGTTATTATTTATATTATAACATTAAAGCTTTGTTACATTCATTCCCGTGAGTTTTATTTGTGTAATAAATGTAGAATGATTGCCGAGGTGAATGCATATTATACCACAGCCCACTAGTGAGTTATGATTATAACCCACGTATCATCGATTAGTACGGTCAGCTATTTATATCCTGGGTACGACTTTCATCACCGATTTAGGCGGAATTCTGGCCTTTGTCTCTTTGTCCGGAGTGATATTTCTTGTCAACGAGAGGAGACACTCGAGCCTAACGACTTTGATGTAATGTGGTTTAAAATATCAACGCAGAGAATTACTAAATTCATCTGCTGCCTTTACCGGCCGCCAAGCGATACCCATTATAGAGACTTGTTCTCCTCTCTTGCTAATACTATCGACTTTTTGCAAACCCACCATCCCAATTCCGAAGTTGTCATCCTTGGCGACTTCAACATTCATAATGTCAACTGGCTCAAATACTCAAACATGACTGACGAACAAGGTCGTGAAGCCGAATCCTTTGCCATCAGCTCTGGCCTCACCCAGCTGGTGGGTGAACCAACTCGGATTCCAGACCGAGATGGTGATTTTGCTAGTTTGTTGGATCTTTTCTTAACTTCAAACCCCGACTTGTACACTGTCACCGTGAAGCCGCCGTTAGGAACGTCTGACCACAACCTTATTTCGGCACTGAACAAACTACCAATTAGTGCTGAAGAGCCTCCTAAACCACGCAAGATATGGCATTATACATCAGCTAAGTGGGAGGACCTAAGGGACCATTTTCGAACCTTTCCTTGGCGGGACGTTTGTTTTACCTCTGATGATCCATCCATCTGTGCAACAGAAATATCGGAGGTTATCCTTACTGGTATGGAAGCCTTCATCCCTTTCTCAAAAAAGTGCCCTTCTAACGGCAAGCCTTGGTTTACCAAAAATTGTGAACGAGCTGTTAAATCAAAAAATTATTTCTACCGACAATGGCGTAAAAATCCTACCGCCGAAAATCGTACCATCTTTGTTAACGCTCGAAACCAATGCAAGCAAACGATAAACCAAAGCAAAGAAGCACACAACCAGAGGATCAGAGACAAACTTCTTGAATGTCCTAGCGGCTCAAAATCATTTTGGTCGGTAGCTAAGGCCGTCAGCCAGAACTTTACCAAGTCAACCATTCCACCTCTAACACGTTCTGATGGCACCATTGCGACCAAAGCACAGGAAAAAGCAAACTTACTGGCGGAACTATTCTCTTCACATTCAACGGTAAATTTTCAGGGAAGTACTCCACCGAACATTACCCCTGTAGGATCGAGAATGCCCGAGATTGTCTTTCGCCACCGCCATGTTAAGCGAATCTTGGGGAGTCTCGACACTAAAAAGGCTTCTGGTCCTGACGATATTCCAGTCATTGTAATTAAGAAATGCGCTGACGAACTGACACCGGTATTTTGTAGGCTTTTTAACTTATCCTACAAAAAAGGAATATTTCCTTCTTGCTGGAAAACTGCGAGAGTCCAGCCCATACCCAAAAAAGGCAAGAAGACCTTGCCAAACAACTATCGTCCAGTCGCATTGCTCTCGGTTATATCAAAAGTTATGGAGAAGGCTATCAACGAAAAATTACTAAAATACCTGGAAGGCTTCAACATTATTAGTGACCGCCAGTATGGATTCCGTAAGTCTAGATCAACAGGAGACCTTCTCGCTTATGTTACTCATGTTTGGAACAACGCAATAGAACACCATGGGGAGTCCCGGGCGGTAGCACTGGACATTTCCAAGGCTTTTGACCGAGTATGGCATGAGGGGCTCCTAACTAAAGTGAGAGCATACGGAATGCCGGTTCAATTTTGTTCATGGCTGTCGAGCTTTCTTAAAGACCGTTCTCTGCGAGTGGCGATGGACGGATTTCTTTCAGACACATTTAACATCAACGCCGGAGTCCCTCAAGGTTCTATATTGTCGCCCACCCTTTTCTTACTATACATTAACGATCTTTTGGAAAAAACTAAAAATCCTATATATAGCTTCGCTGATGACAGCACACTTGTTTCAACTTTTACTTTGGATGCTCGGACATCGGCTGCTAATGCACATCTCTATAGGCAGCAAGAGGTCTCACATCTCAACAAAGACCTGGAAGAAATTTTGTCTTGGGGTGACAGTAACCAAGTAGAATTTAACGCTAAAAAGACCCAGGCGGCAGTTTTTTCTAAAAAAGTTAATGTTGAAGAACCGGATATAGTTATGGCGGGACACTCAATTCCCTTGGCTTCATCAATTCATTTATTGGGCGTAAATCTGGATAGTCACATGTCTTGGCATGGCCACGTTGCGGCCATTGCTAAGGCAGCCTCGCAGAAGCTTGGAGTACTTTTCCGAACAAAGAACCTCTATACACCCCAACAACTTTTGATGCTCTATAAAGCCCAAATTCGACCATCACTGGAGTACTGTTCGCATATTTGGGGCTCTGCTCCTAAACATACCCTGAGATTGCTAGATTCCATTCAAAGAAGAGCCATTCGCTTGATCGGTGACCATAGTCTGACAAACAACCTGGAAAGCCTTGAACATCGAAGGCAGGTTGGCGACTTGAGCCTATTTTATAAATATTTTCATGGCAAGTGTTCAACTGAGGTTGCCCGCTTAATACCACCCAGAGCGGTGCATGGTAGAAGTACACGACGAGCCACTGCAGCCCACCAGTACGTGGTTCAGCTTAGTGTCCCTCGAACGACACTGTTTCAAAATTCTTTCATCTGGAGAACGTCATCACTCTGGAACGACCTCCCTGAGATCGTCTTCCCCAACGAGTATAGTCTCCAAAGATTCAAGACCAACGTGAATCGTTTCCTGCGCACACGCACCGCTCCTAGAGCGCCATAAAGGATTTATCCTGTAGTGCTGTGCCTTATCATAAAAAAAAAAAAAAAAAAAAAAAATAAGTTATAAGCTACTTTATTAGTCTAAAATCGAACTAATAATGTTCATCATATATGTAAGTATTGGATAAAATTATTTAATTGCCAAATATTTTCTTAACTTAAACAAAATTTTATTGGGTCAATTAGCTTTTGCTAATTTAGTTTCCTTTCTTTTATTTCGGCTTTGTTATTAGAACAAAATATTAATTTCTTCAAATATTAGATGCAAAAATAATAATATTTAACTTTTATTCCCCGTGCAATTGGTCTATTTACAGTGGCCAAAATTATAATTTAGTTCCCTTATTAAAAATGTGGTTGCCTGAATAAAAGTTTTATGATGCAGTGGTTACGTAACCATCTCCTTCCTCGTTTGCATTGAGTAATCAGCCGGCGAGATAACGCGCGGACGCGCATTTATGTGTTGTACAAGTTTGGTTCCTGGTACTGGAGGGCGCATAGTGTATAATGTATTAGGTTCATTTTCTGCATTGTGTGTTTAAGTTTTGTTAGAGGACTGGGGAAAGGTGTTTGAGTACTATATGATTAGTAAAGGTATGCCATAAGGGCAACATTGGAATAAGTCAGCGCTTTCAGAACAAAGTATTAAAGGGCATAGTGTTTGTTATAACAGTAACGAAAAATGGCTCTTCTACTATATTAATGTCGGAGCTATCCTACCCACTGATGTATAAAAAGAAGACTCAGAGGGTACACGTTAATATTTTAGTCTGTTATTAGAGCCTAAGGATTATTGTTGCAAGATTACATAATATCGTAAGTAATAATCTACTAAACTTAGTTATACTAGATCTATATATACAATAGCGCAAGTGTAACCTAATTGAGATAATTATTTTTAAATATTTATGTGAAAACACATCTAATTTACTGAATCATTATCGTATTTGATCGCATTAAAAGTTGTGATAATGTACTATGACGTGTTTGTCCGAAATAAATTTGAATTCAGACAATGAAACTAAACTGAAAACTAACCCAATAAAATAATTAAATGCGGCAAATAAAATATTTTGTTTCTCATTTTCAATTAAATATTTTTATTGAATGAGTTCGTTTAAGGTTATTCCAACTAAATCTATTTCTCAGTGTATAAAACAACGACGTCATGTTATATGACACGAACAAGCGAAGCCGTTGTCTGAATTCAAGAAAAATATCTGTTTAGGTTTTCTGTACAAGAAATATTTCGCTCGTGACCTAAGCATTGACATCTCTAGGAAACAGGAATAATAAAGCTATTGTGATCAAGCGGGCATTATGGCTTCTAAATAAGGCTTAAAAAAAGTGGTGAATAGTCTAGAGTTAATTTTGAATTGAGGGTGTGGTGTGTATTGTTTTTACAAGACTTTAAAATTTCAAAGAATTGTGGGTTAATCAAAAATAGGCTCTTATTAGACAAGTCTAGAGTCTTTAAATTTCTATTCGATTCGAATGAATAATAGGTATGTAAATAGCAAACTATAAAAAGAAATACCTACTGATTTACTGTCAATTACTGCCAACTTTATCATTTATATATTCATTCATTTTACAAACATCAACGTTAAGATATGATTAATTATAAATTAAATATAAATATTTTAAACTCCGGCAATATCTGTAAAATTTCTGAAGGTGTCAAGATGTGCGTTGTATCCCCACTAATTTAATATGATATACCATAGAAAGAGAGAAAACAATAAGTAATGGACAGAAATCCCCGCTGATTGCTTGATTTTGGTATGGGTTGTCAAATTTCCCAGAACATTATTATTTGCAATGTAAAGGGGAAAATCCACGGTATATATATTTTACAGGGTATATAATATACAGGGATATGCGTACGTCTAATTGTTTCAATTAATATATTTGAATTACAGACAAATTAATATTTTATAGAAATTTAAAGAGAGAAGTACGGCAACAATGTAAAGTTTGTTGCTCGGATTCCTTTCGTAGCTCACCAGCCGTATATCGAACTTTACCTACCTGCCTGTTTTACAACGCAATGCTATAATAGCGCCAGGTTATAACGCGACGTTATTACGCTCTAACGCTCGCTACGTACGCGTTCTGTTTGACCAAACCTTAACTTACCTATTGTAGTTTTGTTCACTCAGAGGTACTTTACGAGGCCTATTCAGGTGACTATGGAAAGTAAATAGTTTACGTTTTATGGTGTAATTAGAATAATAATAGATAGTCGCACCAACCTACGTGAGTGAGTTTTCTATATACAGGGTCCTGCAACACTGCGTCAGGCTTCATAGCTCCGCTACGAATTAGGTTAATAATTGCATTCATATTAGGCTCACTTAATTATCATAGCATGGCTCAAAAACACTCTTTTTAACTATTTAAAATTAAATATACAATATGTAGAATTTTCTAAAGATTACAATGCAAATATTTCCAGTATACGTAAACTAGACGAATTTAGTAAAAACGCCGTTTTTTTTAATATGTAATAGTAATTCGTACTCTAGCAGCAAATATAGAGACTTAAAAATTATTTCCAGCGACTCCTCTTCTCTACTTTTACTAAAAATATTTGTTTCTCGCAGTTGTACGATTAACGGTTTCTGAGATAGGGCCAGCGTCCTCTCTTGGTGACCCACTTGGTATACTGTTATCACAGAAGCTGTGCTGTTATTATATTATCTACATTTATGCCAAAATATTTAATTGTAATCATTTTCAATATACTGTAGTTAATGTTCCTTCAAATGAGCATCAGATATTTTATTAAATAAATGTTTACTAAAATTATTATTATAATAGCAAAATAAACCCACAAAACTGAATATTTCCCAAGAGTAAGCGCATTATTACTAATGAATTTTAAAACCTTTTACAATGGTGCGCACCTGTTACCCGTTGCAGTGGCAATTATTTTTCCAATTATAGTAGGGATTACGTAGTGGTGATGAATGTCAAACACAGATTACGTTTAGGAAAAATTAGGACCGTGGTTAAGTGAAATGAATTAAATGTCAGAGCCGTGAGGTTAATTTCAGCTAGCGAATTATTACGTTCGCTAAAATACCGACTGGAACATAACGAGAAGATATATACTGTTATAACTTACGTAGCTGGCATATTAGACGCATTGCGACAACGTTTTTTTTTTTTTTAATTTTGGTAAGTTGATAATGAGCACTTCAACGAACATTTTAAAATAAACATATGTGAAATGTTGCAAGTGGCGCCATCTCGCGACAACCGAGCGTATCAACCCAACCAAGCCAACGAGGACTTATACAAGAGAATTGAGTCTGCTGCCGGCATTATGGAGAACTTGAAGTTTACGCAAGCGGCGCAAGTGTTCCAAGTGATGCTCGAAATACATTGCTTCTTATGGGCGCGGTAACTTTTTTTTATCTAAATTAGTTCTTCGTAGAACAAATACCGACTTTTGTATAAATTTATAGCTAATTTGTCATACTTATTGGAAAACTCGGCCTGTTTGTAGTTCCAATGATGCTTGGTTTTTAAAATACAGAGTAGTAAACATTCTGCTACATATAACCTAGATTTCGAGAAGTACGTCAGCAACTTTGCTACTATTAATATAATATTATTTTATTATTAGAATATTAAATACACCAAGAGAAAACACAAAATTAGTATTGTTGGGGCTTTAGGATTTGGGCTTGACTAAGTCTTTTAAATGTACACATGCCCCATTGTACAGAATTTATTGAATAGGGTTCAATTCAGTAAAAAATGTATACAAAACTTCAAGAAACTTTATCAATTTTGAAATAAGGTATATACAGGGTGTCCGGTAACTTATGGGCCATAGATCAACTGGAGATAGTAGATATAAAAATATGTCTTTTGAGCCGAATTTGCCCAAGTAAAATGTTAGAGGTTAAAGAGATACAGGGTGTTGAATGTGAAAATTAATTTTCGAAAAATGATGATAATTTTGAAACGGTTTAAGATATCGAATTCAAAATCGGTTTAACTAGGTTTTCGAGAGTGAGAAATTCGAATTTGGTGTTAATTTCAAGATACTCCCTAGAGGGCGCTTGCTACGTGCTTCATGTTGAATAAATTCATCCATATTTTTTTTAACCGTGCAGTTACTAGTATTTATACTTTAAACTATAAAAGAACCTACCTTTTTACGTAAAAAAGGTACTCGTGGTCGATCTCGATATCTCAAGCCGTTACCCAGATTCTAGCGTCTGAATGTTCCATTGCACATTCCGTTGATTGCTGAGAAATATTAAATTCACAAAGTGTGCCTTGCATTTTGACAAAATTTGTTGCGGTGAAAACTGTCATTATTTTCTACTTTTTCCCGTCAAAAATACGTAAATAAAAAGTTTTTGCAATATCCAAGTACTGTAATCTTTTCAAATAAAAATGCCCAGGCTTAATAAGTTTTCTAACCGTGATTTACGTGATATGGTCTGCGTTTATGCGCAAGAGAATTATAATAGTCGTGCTGCACTTAGAAGGTATGTAGAACTCTACCCAACCAGAATCATTCCAGACCGAAAAATATTTCAAAGAATATTCAATCAGTTAGGTGAAACAGGTTCGTTTTATGTCAAAAATCCTGGTGGACGACCGAAAACTATAACGGTCGAACAAGAAGAAGAGATCTTGGTTCGTATCGCGGAAAATCCTGAATTAAGCACTAGGCGTTTGGAAGCTTCTACAGGAATAGGTAAATCGACCGTCTCAGAAGTCATCGATGCAGAAAATTTATTTCCTTACCATTTCACGCCCGTTCAAAATTTACTGCCAGGAGATTTGCCAGTCAGATCAGAATTCTGTCAAAATCTACTAAATAAGAACAACGAAGATCCCATGTTCCTGAGAAAAATAATATTTACTGACGAGGCAACTTTTACAAGACGCGGAATTTTTAACTGGAAAAATAATCATCACTATGCTTTGGAAAATCCACGACTACCCAAAGAAAGACATTTTCAGCACGAGTTTTCGATAAATATTTGGTGCGGCATTATCGACAATTTCTTGATCGGCCCATATCAGCTTCCGCAGAGACTTAATGGAGAACAATATTTGCAGTTTTTAGAAAACGATTTACCTTACCTGCTGGATGATATACCTCTGAACATAAGGCACAATATGTGGTACATGCAAGATGGTGTCCCAGCACACTTTGCAGTTCCTGTTCGAAATCATTTGAATCAGCGTTTTCCACATCGGTGGATTGGTCGCGGTAGCGAATTTCCTTGGCCGCCGCGTAGCCCAGATATTAACCCGTTAGATTTTTATCTGTGGGGTCACATGAAAGATTTGGTATATGGTGATGAATCCAATACACGGGAAGAACTTGAACAAAAAATTCAAGAAGCCGCCATTGTTATAGGAGATAATCAAAATATCTTCCTGAATGTGAGACGTCATTTGTTAAAAAGCTTAAGAAAATGTATTGAAGTAAACGGTAGACACTTTCAACATTTACTAAAGTGAATTAAAACAAATTTTTAATAGTTTCCAATATTTTCATTTTGTTTTTTTTTCTGCTTTTTTATCATCAAGTCCTAGAATCTGGGTAACGGCTTGAGATATTGAGATCGACCAAGAGTACCTTTTTTAAGTTAAAAGGTAAGTTCTTTTATAGTTTAAAGTATAAATACTAGTAACTGCACGGTTAAAAAAAATATGGATGAATTAGTTCAACATGAAGCACGTAGCAAGCGCCCTCTAGGGAGTATCTTGAAATTAACACCTAATTCGAATTTCTCACTCTCGAAAACCTAGTTATACCGATTTTGAATTCGATATCTTAAACCGTTTCAAAATTATCATCATTTTTCGAAAATTAATTTTCACTTTCAACACCCTGTATCTCTTTAACCTCTAACATTTTACTTGGGCAAATTAGGCTGAAAAGACATATTTTTATATCTACTATCTCCAGTTGCTCTATGGCGCATAAGTTACCGGACACCCTGTATACCTAATATATAGGGTGTTTCCTAACCTGTCTGAAAAAATGAAGGAGGCGAATCCTCACCTTATTTTAAGATGAAAATGTGGTATAAAAGTTTTTCGCGTGTCGCTTCGTTTTCAAAATATAGGTTGTTAAAAAAAATTTTGTATTTTTTTTTATTTTATCAATTAATGCCAAACGATATTCTAATGATATTTGTTCTCTGGGTCTATTTTAAATTTTACAATTAGTTCATTGGCGGGGATCTGGTTAAAAGAGTACCTTAATTTTTTAGTTATTTTTTCTTATTTTTATCGTTATGTTGCGTCAAATGATACGAGTAGGCCTTGCTTCGTTCCAGGGCAATCACATTTATTTTCTCCGTAACATTTGCCTCCTGTTTAACATCTTTCAAACAATATCCTTTTGAATTGTTTTTGAATTTATTTGTACTACATTACATACTTTTCATAATGGTTGAGTTTATCAATCAAGAAATGGCTCAAATTCATTTTATGTACGGTTTGGCAAATGGAAATGCGCTAGAGGTGAGACGTTTATATGCAAAACGTTTTCCTAATAAATGAGTACCGTGTTCGGAAACATTTACAAGATTGCACCTCAGGTTAGAGGAAACAGGTAGCTTTGCAAGAAGTAAAATAGGCGGCCGACCACTTGCAGTTAGAAGCGTACAACTTGAGGAAGAGGTCTTAAACATGGTGGAAGAATCTCTAGGCACTAGTACGAGGAAAATCGGGAACGAGTTGAATGTGAGTTACAAAACAGTATGGAGTATCTTAAAGGACTATTTACTATATTCTTATCACGTACAAAGAGTGCAAGCGTTATTGCCTAGAGACTTTTCAGCTCGAGTTAATTTTTGTAACTGGTTTCAAGAAAATTCTTTAAGGGTCCCACATTTTTCGACAAAAATACTATTTACAGATGAAGCGAATTTTTCCAGGCAAGGCATCATATATTTTCACAACAACCATATTTGGGCAGGGATTATTGGAGATAGCTTAGTTGGACCGTACTTTTTTCCAAATCGACTTACTGGTGATACTGTACATGGGCGTTTACTGGCTCATGGAGGACATTTTCAGCAAATTATTTGACTTTTGTTCATGTGAGTTCATTATTAAAAGTTTTTAAATCAGTTATTAAAATGATTATTATTGCTGTACTAATTTTTTTTAACACCCTGTATTTCGAAAACGAAGCAACATGCGAAAAACTTTTATACCACATTTTCGTCTTAAAATAAGGTGAGGATTCACCTCCCTCATTTTTTCAGAGAGGTTGGGAAACGCCCTGTATATCACATAATATATTCATGCGCCCAAAATTTTATATTTTACGATAAAAGTAATAGGTACTATACAACAATTTTAAAACTATAAACAATCACTTAAACTGGTGTAAATAGTGTAGCACAGAGTATATAATATATTTAATTAAAGTGTATATGCAAGGCGGTGGCAAAAATTCTTTATTAATAAGACTTTCTAAATGTGCATAAACTGCTTTCCCTTTGATTCTTATTAATAAATATTCATAATTCCAGGCAAGTGTATAGCGTCTGTTTTTAAAATACTTTAGCTGCAACTAAACAAGTCATTACTGCTTCCTGTTGAGCATTTGGTAAACCTGATATAATTTCATAATTCAGTTTCAGATGCTACGGCAGCACACTTACTGTTTTCTATATTCTTTGTAAGCTTAGTGATCTACAAAAAAAGTTGTATGGACACAAAATATAAAATTACCTTCCGTTTTAATCTTAAATTCCTACATACAACTCGTTTTCATTTTTCATTACGTCTTAATATAAATGATTAATTAGTTTTCTTTTTATAGTTTTCGTGATTCAACTTGCACGGTGAAGAACTTGAGAATGCGATAGAAAGGTGTCCAAGATTCCTTGCAGGAGCAGTCCCCACGCATGGCTTAAATTAGCTGAAATTTATATAAAGAGATATTTAATTAATAATTACAAACATGTATAAATTTTTAATTTAATATATTTTCTAGGTTATGATTTGTGCAAAATTTATAACAGTAATGCAGAATGTACTGAAAAACATATTTGTAAAATCGGCATTATAATATTTTTATGGGTTTGATATCCTTTACTTAATTATAATTAAGCTAATTTTAACTTACTTTTGGAGGAAGAGGTTTTGGTTATGTTCACCGAGTTCTATCTTGAGCTTCTTTTCGGAAGAATATCCTGGTTTATACCACGGCACAAAGCCAACTCTACTCTTACATGATTTACCTACCGTTACACATTATGAATAATATTAAGAAAAAAAGAGTAGTAAGGTGTGTTCGATAAATCAAACGAGAAAAACAACACAATTTCTATGAAAAACAAGACTAACTAACAAAAAAAGCGCCTTTATCGAGCACCTAGCGAACTAATCGGAGAACTGCCCTTGTCGATCGGCCTCCTAACTTCAAGTTCTCCATAGCCGGCACCAATATTAATGCCGGCATCCATAGCGACGATAGGACGAGAAGATAAATAAGCAACCATCTGAATGAAACATTTTTTTAAAAATTAGAATATTTTGTCCTGGAATTGTATTGATATTAGTTCAATCATTAATTTCTCCTCCTACAGAAAAGAAAATCAGGACAGTTGAATTTATGAGGCAACAATTGCATAAATAAGCTTTAATTCTACTATTAAAACTAGAAAAACTTATATCCAATATTACTTACTTTTAGATTATAAATATGGTCTTCATTTTGCTTGTTTCTTTTATCCTTAAGTTCACAGCTTATATAAAATTTCAAGGCATTACTTTTTGATTCAGTATATGTGTCGATATTTCAATAAACCATTTTCTTATCATATTTTTCATGTTAGTTGTAAAAGTGCCTATCAGGTTGGTAACATTTCAGTGATTGACTAATATTTTCAACAGTTTTTGGGTTTTGACGCCCCAAATTCATTGTTTTAGTGTTTTTTACAAACAGTCAAAGCATCCTGGAATATCTTATGGAAATTAAATTGATCACCCACCTGCATTTTTTCGCCTACAATATACAATGAAAACCACAGATGAAAAAATCAACCAGCTGTTCTGGTCCAAATAGATCAATAGCACTGTACGCGAGGGAAGTTAGATTAGATTCGCCGGAATCTCAGGCAATCCAAAGAGTAATGTCTTGTCTGCCGGTGTTTATTATAACTATTTTATGGCATCCAGCACCGGCACCTGTAGTGTTATTAGTTGGAAATCAGCGCCGTCAGCGGAGTTACTTTCCGTATAAAAGACCAAACACGCTGGAATGGAACCCGCAATCAGGTGGCGCAGAAAGCAAGTTTATCGGTTTACGCATACCGAAAAGTTGAGATTAACCAAAAGAAGTTCGTCTCTTTTCCCATTCATTAGACCAAATTCTTGGACGCGTTTCGCCGTATAACGGCTCATCAACAAAGCTATACAGGCTGATAAAAAGGAAAGGGATTCCTAGATATTATTACTCGAGTTCGCTCTGTGCAATTTGGCAAAGAAATTAAATTTTGAGTTAGCTGCTAACAGTAACCACGTCATTGTAATACAATATGAAAAGCCAAGAGGAGCTACACCGAAATATGAAAAAATATATACGGTGTCACATTAAAAAAAAAAAAAACATAAGTTTTGTCGGTTTTGAGGGATAAGGGGACTCTCTAAAAATTATATTGGAATGAGTTTTTACCTGTTGTGATAAGATATATGATACGAATACGAGGTGTAGACCAAATTAAAAAAAAATTAATTTTGCTCCCTATAAGAAAAACCCAGACAGATATGAAATTTTTGTTTGGGGATTTTTCATTTCTGCGTCGAAAACCACATCTCAACCTTTACTAATAAGGGCGCTGCCACACAGAAACATAAAATCTGGACAACCTATACAGAGAATTTTTCGATTCTGCTTTATTTGTAGCATGCTCTACTTTGTCTCTTAATGCTTATTGTATGCTATCAAAAACCGGAGTCGAATTTTTTTTTTTTTTTTTTTTTTTTATGATAAGGCACAGCACTACAGGATAAATCCTTTATGGCGCTCTAGGAGCGGTGCGTGTGCGCAGGAAACGATTCACGTTGGTCTTGAATCTTTGGAGACTATACTCGTTGGGGAAGACGATCTCAGGGAGGTCGTTCCAGAGTGATGACGTTCTCCAGATGAAAGAATTTTTAAACAGTGTCGTTCGTGGGACACTAAGCTGAACCAGGTACTGGTGGGCTGCAGTGGCTCGTCGTGTATTTCTACCATGCACCGCTCTGGGTGGTATTAAGCGGGCAACCTCAGTTGAACACTTGCCATAAAAATATTTGTAAAATAGACTCAAGTCGCCAACCTGCCTTCGATGTTCAAGGCTTTCCAGGTTGTTTGTCAGACTATGGTCACCGATCAAGCGAATGGCTCTTCTTTGAATGGAATCTAGCAATCTCAGGGTATGTTTAGGCGCAGAGCCCCAAATATGCGGACAGTACTCCAGTGATGGTCGAAGATGGTCGAATTTGGGCTTTATAGAGCATCAAAAGTTGTTGGGGTGTATAGAGGTTCTTTGTTCGGAAAAGTACTCCAAGCTTCTGCGAGGCTGCCTTAGCAATGGCCGCAACGTGGCCATGCCAAGACATATAACTATCTAAATTAACGCCCAATAAATGAATTGATGAAGCCAAGGGAATTGAGTGTCCCGCCATAACTATATCCGGTTCTTCAACATTAACTTTTTTAGAAAAAACTGCCGCCTGGGTCATTTTAGCGTTAAATTCTACTTGGTTACTGTCACCCCAAGACAAAATTTCTTCCAGGTCTTTGTTGAGATCTGAGACCTCTTGCTGCCTATAGAGATGTGCATTAGCAGCCGATGTCCGAGCATCCAAAGTAAAAGTTGAAACAAGTGTGCTGTCATCAGCGAAGCTATATATAGGATTTTTAGTTTTTTCCAAAAGATCGTTAATGTATAGTAAGAAAAGGGTGGGCGACAATATAGAACCTTGAGGGACTCCGGCGTTGATGTTAAATGTGTCTGAAAGAAATCCGTCCATCGCCACTCGCAGAGAACGGTCTTTAAGAAAGCTCGACAGCCATGAACAAAATTGAACCGGCATTCCGTATGCTCTCACTTTAGTTAGGAGCCCCTCGTGCCATACTCGGTCAAAAGCCTTGGAAATGTCCAGTGCTACCGCCCGGGACTCCCCATGGTGTTCTATTGCGTTGTTCCAAACATGAGTAACATAAGCGAGAAGGTCTCCTGTTGATCTAGACTTACGGAATCCATCCTGGCGGTCACTAATAATGTTGAAGCCTTCCAGGTATTTTAGTAGTTTTTCGTTGATAGCCTTCTCCATAACTTTTGATATAACCGAGAGCAATGCGACTGGACGATAGTTGTTTGGCAAAGTCTTCTTGCCTTTTTTGGGTATGGGCTGGACTCTCGCAGTTTTCCAGCAAGAAGGAAATATTCCTTTTTTGTAGGATAAGTTAAAAAGCCTACAAAATACCGGTGTCAGTTCGTCAGCGCATTTCTTAATTACAATGACTGGAATATCGTCAGGACCAGAAGCCTTTTTAGTGTCGAGACTCCCCAAGATTCGCTTAACAATGGCGGTGGCGAAAGACAATCTCGGGCATTCTCGATTCTACAGGGGTAATGTTCGGTGGAGCAGTGTAAACAAGTTGCATTTAGCAGTTTTTACCTGAGCCGCCCCCTAGAAAACTTAAAATGAATATTAGGTTAATACACACTTTTCAAAACTGCTTTGCTTATTCGAGATATCACTGCACGCCCCTGCCGAACATTGAGAACAAACAATGGTTAAATGCGACATTGCCCTAGCGACACTGTTTTTTTCTTCTGTTTTAAATAACTCAGTATACCGATAAATATGACAGAAACACGCGAGTGCTAATGATGTGAAATGATATATGTTTCGATAAATGTTGTGTACTAATAGTTTCCTTTGATTTTTATTTAAAAATTACGAACTTTTATTAAGATATTTAGAAAGGAAAAATATAGATTTTTTAAATTAAGCAAATAATTGAGAAAGTACCTAATTTTCTCATAATATCAAATACAGTTGTGTCTCTTGTGTCACTAAGAAAAATCAATAACTGTGAGCGTTACAGTGACAATGTACAATAAGTTTTGAAAATTGTTCTTTTCATACCAGCAAGACGTTCGTTAAGTCAAGCAAATGTAACGAGGAAGTTTCCAACGTATTGTACCGGGTGTTCCACCTTAGGCGAGGTTCTCGGCTATATCTCAGAAAGTAATAACACTAGGACTTTGGGAAAAAATATATATCGATAAAAGCGGCCAAGAGAAATTGCTGGAAATTATTTTCAAGTTTGAAAAATGACCGCTAGGGGCGTAAGAGAACTTTCAAAATAGAAATGCCGATTTTCTCTTCATTTTTCTTAATAAAAATATGTCAAAAATACAAGCATTGTATTCTTCATAAAATTGTGCAACTTTATGTTAGGAATCGTTTTTTTCTATTTTCAATAATAAAGTGGTGGGAGAAGGTTAAACTTTTTTTCTTTCAAACACTGATATCTCTGCTTTGAATAAACCGATTTTATTCAACTTGGTCTTAAAAAAAAACCTTCTTTTCCTCTACATATAGATCTATTAACTATACCATATTGATTCTGATGGTGGCCACTAGATGGCGGTTTCCCGTAATTCCTCAATGAATAAGGATTTTCTCAAAAAAATCAAGTGTTATTATATGACTTTTACATCATATTTTATTTTAGGCTTATAAAGGCTATTAAATAGTGGAATAAAAAATCCAGGTCTGTGTTTAGAATAAAAAAGTTGATGATGGTCGCTCAAATCCGAAACGTCGGATTAAAAAACTAACCCCATCAGCTTGTAGAGGAGGAAAAGTTACCACAAGGAACTGAAAACCGCAACGTGATATCTTTTGTTAAACTAGAGAAATTAGGGATAATAATAATTAATATGGAAAAATAGGCCATTTTTTAAAACATTAATTAATAAATTAAATCTCTGGTTTAATGACGTCCAAGATGCTCGAACTGTCTCCCATCATTTTTTTTTATTTTGATTTTTCTTAATAAAAATATGTTAAAAATATAAGCATTGTATTCTTCATAAAATTATGCAAATTTTTGATAGAAATCGTTTTTTTCTATTTTCAATAATAAAGTGGTGGAGGAAGGTCAAAATTTTTTTTCTTTCAAACGCTGATATCTCTGCTTTGAATAAACCAAAATAAGAATTCATTGAGCGTGTAGAGTTGCCTTTTATCAAGTAAACTTTGGAAACAAGCAAAACACCAAGATCCAATGAGCGTGTAAATTTACCGATATCAAGTAAGCTTTGGAAAGAAAACAAATTTCCTAATGTCAAAAGACATTATTTTTTATGCTAAAATAATTAATAACCACATTTGCAGTTAGATTATTGATTAGGTTATTGTTATTTTGTGTTAGTAAATTGTTATAGTGCTAGTTAGTTAGTTTGTTAGTTAGTTATAGTGTTAGTTGTTGTTTAGTTAGTCATTAGATTATATTTTTTGAAAATGCCTTTCTCGCTTCAAGAAGCGGTTGATATTATCGCCGTTTATTTTGAGTGTTTTCAAAATGCGACTGTTGCTGCAAGAATATACGCTCTTAGATATCCTGAAAGTCGCCAGTACGGAAGCAGAATGTTCACTTGCCTAGCCAATCGCTTCCGTATACTACAGGAAGTGTTCGTCCGTTACGCCGCAGAAGGAGTCGTACCACCAGAACTGAGGAAAATATTATCAACGTTTTAGCGTATGTAGAGTTCAATCCTCAGCTAAGCGTTCGGCTAATTTCAGTAGATTTAGATGTTGCTCAGACAACAGTATTTCGAATATTGAAAGTCCACAGGTAATCATTAGATTGTTGTTATTAGTAGCTCCCTAATGTAGGTATAGATATTAAACCATCCATTGATAATCGCAATGCATAAAAAACTTTATGCATGATTGATATTTTTGACATTTGATAGGAATATTAACTACCCATTATTGTTTTTGAAAGAAACAGTTGTTTTTCGCTTAGGTATTATAGCTTGCCACTCCTGCCAGGTTATAATAACGCGTCCGCGTAAATAGTTCTAATTATTCTTTACCTTATAGGTTACCTCCTTATCATATTGTGTTGTATCAAGCTCTGACCGTCGCATACTACGATAGAAGGCTAGATTACTGTCATTGGTTGATAAATATGATGGCAAAAAACCGAAATCTCTTATCGCGCATTCTCTGGACGGACGAAGCTACTTTCCGTAGTGACGGTGGAGTTAATACCCATAATATGCATTATTGGCAGCAAATTATCCACGCTGGATGCAAGAAGTGCAGCACCAGGAAAGGTGGAGCGTCAATATTTGGTGCGGAGTTTTGGGCAATAAAATTATAGGCCCTTTTATTTGGGATGAATCGCTTAGAGGAGAAAATTATTTGAATTTTTTGCGAAATAATTTACCAGTCCTTCTGGAAGACGTACCATTGGAAACCAGAAGGACCATGTTCTTCCAACATGATGGGTGTCCAGCCTATTTCGCAGTAAACGTGCGTAGGTTTCTGGATCAGGCGTTTCCTGATAGGTGGATCGAGAGAGGTAGCTTATTTCCGCGGCCCCCGAGGTAAAGTTAACATGTTGTTCTTAGTAGGTCACCTACCTACTAATAATCACAAATTTTCCTACCCACGTTTTTGTTGCAGGTCACCGGATCTAACCTGCCTAGATTTCTATTTATGGGATCGAATTAAGGATCTCGTTTTTACTACAAGACCTATTATAACAAGGGAGGATATGATTCAACGGATCTTAAACGCTGTTCGAAACAATATCAAGAGCGGAAATAGAAACAGCTGTCTTGTCGACGAGGGAACGATTTTAATTATGCATTCAAAATGATGGAAGACAGTTCGAGCATATTTGACGTCATTAAACCAGAGATTTAATTGATTAATTAATGTTTTAAAAAATGGCCTATTTTTCTATATTAATTATTATTATCCCTAATTTCTCTAGTTTAACAAAAGATATCACGTTGCGGTTTTCAGTTCCTTATAGTAACTTTTCCATCTCTACAAGCTGATAGGGTTAGTTTTTTAATCCGACGTTTCGGATTCGAGCGACCATTAACTTTCCCTACTCATCATCAACTTTTTTATTTTAAATACGGACCTGGATTTTTTATTCCACTATTTAATAGCCTTTATAAGCCTAAAATAAAATATGATGAAAAAGTCATATCATAACATTTAATTTTTTTAAGAAAATCCTTATAAATTGAGGAATTACGGAGAAACGCCATCTAGTGGCCACCATCAGAATCAATATGGTATAATTAATAGATCTACGTGTAGAAGAAAAGAAGTTTTTTTTTCAAGACAAAGTTGAATAAAATCGGTTTATCCAAAGCAGAGATATCAGCGTTTGACCTTCTCCCACCACTTTATTATTGAAAATAGAAAAAAACGATTCCTAACATAAAAATGCATAATTTTATGGAAAATACAATGCTTATATTTTTAACATATTTTTATAAAGAAAAATGAAGAGAAAATTGGCATTTCTATTTTGAAAGTTTTCTTACGCCCCCTAGCGGTCATTTTTCGAACTTGAAAATAATTTCCAGCAATTTCTCTTGGCCGCTTTTATCCATATATATTTTTCCCAAAGTCCTAGTGTTATTACTTTCTGAGATATAGCCGATTACCTCCTTAGGTGGAACACCCGGTACACTATACTTGTAAACGTTTACACACGGCATGGAATCACAACTTAAAAAACTGAGAGTAAATCTTTTCAAGCGTTGCGAGAAATAGTTAGTTATTACTAGGCAACTTTAAGTAGAAAAGTTATTCTATTGCTCCACGAGTATAGGGTTCCTACCAACCTGTCCGCTGATATTTTTTGCAAATATACTTGTACACCACTGACATTTTTCTATTAAATATGGTCTGGTCAATTTACCATGAAAATGGTCTCTAGCGTATTTTTGGTCAGATTATAATTATTATATTAAAATTGCTTTATTAAGCAGTAGGTACCTATTGACGAATGTTTTTTTTTTTGGCGTTCTTACAAGCGTCATTTTGAAAACATTACTTGTTCACATAAAGCAAGTTGTTAATGTTCAAAACATTTTGTCGTATTACTTTTTCGATATTTAGTGTTTCAATGAATTTATTTTTTTTATCGCTATTTTAATTGGAGTATCCCAGTAAATATAGTGAACTATACAAATTTGAAAATGACGGTAACGCATTACGTATATGGTCTGGCAGACGGTAATATAACAGAAGCCAGACGTATTTATCAGGAAAGATATCCTAATCTTGCTTTATCAGATAGCCGAACCTTTTCGATAATTCATCGCCGTATTAGTGCAACTACTAACCTAAGAAATCGGGACCAGCTAATTTCGTGTGCTGGTAATTTTTAATAACCACAGCAAAATATTAATTGCGACTACTATAATAATAAGGTTTACTTATGCTTATGAACTTTTATATTTAAAATATCTTATTAATGGCTATGAATCATTGTTTTATGGTAATAACTGCAAATTTAAATTAGGTAACCACACCTAAATATGGTTTTGTAACTACTAATATTATCAAATTTATATTCGTTTACTTACTGCAACTACCAGCTTAATAATATCAAGTCGAGAATGTGATATCTGGTAATAGGGATACAGTGCAGGGACCAAGGGTTGGTAGACTTGCCGTCATTGTTACTGTTTGCCACAGTATAAGGCCGATTCGTTTATTTATGCGTAGATTCAATTAAATGTCATTAAGTAACAGAAACAACCATAATAATATATTTACTACAATTAAACAAAAACGTGTTAACAAACTTGACAGATATGTTAATTTGAGAATAACTGCACCTAATCACATATCTTTGGAAATTGTAAATATAACATTATCGCGTTAGAAAAGAAATTGCCGAAACAAGCGGAGAACAAGTTTCCTTCTTCCTTCGGAAGTTTTCAGAGAATAATAAAATTGGCCTACCTACCTCCTTTCCTCCAAAATTCTAGGGGGAGACCAATTAGCTTAATTGAGAGGTGTGACATGCACCAACGTATGATACGTTGTCGTGACAACCTCAGACATAATGTTATACATTGTCGATCAGAAATTGGCAAAAATAATAGGAGAAAATATTTTTATTACTTTATGTCGGTACTATTCAAAGCATAATTTACATATTTAGTATCATGGATATTTATTTTTCAGCTACAATAAAGACTGTTAATTTATAAATACACATGTTTTTGGATCTTTCGTCAGTTTTTGTAAAAGTTTGTTAGCTATGCCGTATTTAACTGTGTATTGAAAATAGTAAAGTTTTATTTAAATTAGCATAATATTTTTACGTCGTAGAAAAATAGGACTTTGTTTTTAGATTTAACTTAATTTAAAGCCTGTTTCTCGAATACACAGCTTTCAAATCGGGGGACGTTCGGAGTCTCTCGTGACCGGCCGAGTTATGTTCGTGGCGACTGATTAGTATGTGGGTGTATTTTGCCATTGTTCACCAGATCTGAGGAACACATATATCAAGGCTTTATAATCTACTATCAAATCATCTAAAACTAGTAAATAGTAGAAACACATTTAACTCCAAACTAAATGGATTAAGAATAACCTTGATATCATCCAGTCCACCTTACCGTTTCTGGGACGAAAACGAATTGATTATCTATTTAAAATATATATAGTCATCGCAGGTGGATCGAAGACAGAGCAGGCCTTGAGGTCCATTATCACTCTTATGGAAGCAAGGTATGAAGGTAATGTAGTGCAATATGTAAAGTGTGATTTTATGCTCTCATGTTTATAATATAATTTTAGTCATGTTAAGGAAACAATTTAAAAAGAACAGCAAATAGCAATAATATTAGTGTGTGGATTTTGGCATGTTATTATGTAATCTTTTATTTATTTTTTTGTATGAAAGTCCATATTGTAGGAATTTGCCGCGTTTTCGAAGTTTTTAGTTGTTTTACAGTGTAGTTGAGAATTTTGTAATGTATTTAATGAGGTACTTAACTTGATAAACCACTGCCTTCCCGACAAACCGCTTGTAGTTCAGGGAAGACAATCGTACAAAATTTTGAAGTGTGATAATAAAATATGTGCAAATGTAATATGTATGTATTGTGAAGTTAGTTATTAGACTTCGAAAAAATATGAAATTTTAAAATTTTATTAGGTACTTGTAGGTTAGTATTTGATAATCCAAAATGGTAACTTGACTTGTGTAAGTACTCTATTGTATTATTGTTATACGTAATATAAGGAATTTGAATTTGAATTTGTGGTGGTTCGGAGTATTTCAGAAATTATTATTATTAATATGGTTGATAAAAGGTATGTTGAAGTAAATAGAAATCTCACAAAGAATGAAGTGAAAAGTTTTAAATTATACAAATAAAAAAAATACAAAGAGGTAAGGGAATTTGCAAAAAATTACTTGATTCTCGAAAAATAAGTTCCTTTTCACGTAGGTACCTACGAGCTTTTATCATAGAGGAATAATTAAATATATGTCACTAAAGATTTATTGATGCTTTTAAAAATAAATCAAGATTCTGAAGAATCAAGAAATTCGTTTCGACTTTTTTGCTGTATGGTTTTTTTCATTGTCACCTGGAAAAGTGTATGCAAAAATCTACCAAATTATGCAAACTTAAACTTTGTTTTTTGAGTCGACAATAATAATTAGTGGTTGCAATAGCAGAAACAACAATAGTTACCCATAACAGACCACTGCGCTACTTATCAATAGTAATATGTTAAGTGCATGTAAAATTGCTGAAAATCATCAAGCTGTTTCTTTAGGGCAACAAATCTGAGTGCATGATTATCAAGCCATTTTACATGCACGAAATATATTTTTTAGACTATTTCCTGAATGAAAAACTCATCATTTTGATAAATTGACGCGAAATTGTCAAAGCAGAAATTTCAACTTGTTGTGACAGTGACGGTTATTCTCGTAGGTAACCAACAATGAAAAACCAGAAGAGTGCAATTTTCAGCTCAATCGCGACCGAGGGCTGATTTTCACCGAAAATCAAGTGAAAAGCGCATTGTAGTTACAGTATATGAGGGAAATAGTCACAGCAAGTTATTTTGCTATGGTAACAATATATTGGTGATGCTACAGGCATAAATAAAAATATTAGTAATACCGGGAGCAAAATTTTTTTCTAGCAGCAGCAAAGACAAACAACCGACAAAATGTGTCCTCTATGTCATGACGAATTCTAGCTATGATAGGTCCATTTATTTTAACGGTTATTTGAAATTTTCCTTAGTGTGGTAGTTTCAATAAAGGTAATTCGGAAGGTATAGATCTAGAACTGCCAGAACACTTGAAACTGAAGAATCGGTGCGACTCGTTTACTTGGCGAACATGCAAATAATTGAACCTTTAACATGTATCCAAGTAAGCAAGTAAATTCGCTTCACACGATCTACCGACAACCCATGAGATAAGGCAAGTGCCGAATCATTCTCCAGGTAGACCGCTCACACGACTTGACAAGTATCCCCAACAAGCTTAGAATCGTGACAGGCCTCTTAACCGGTCATAGTACTCTAAGGAAACACATGCACACCATGGGCATATATAACGACGAACCCATATGCAGACTTTGCAATGAGGAGGAAGAAACAGCCTACCATATTATCAAAGAGTGCTACGCACTGACACGCTGGAGAACAACCCACCTGGGGAGTCAAATCCCCCAGGGGGAATCCCCTGAAAAAAATCTGATAAAGGGGCTGCTCAGCCTAATAAGGGCGACTAACCTCTTTTAATGAGAAATCGAGCAACAAGCGTCACAATAAGTCTCTTTAGGCTGTGGTGTAGAGATAGTAATAACCTTGGCTTGCTGCCTGTATTAATCATCAATCATCATCATCCCCAACTACACGAGTACATGAGTCGTTTGAGTTTGGCTTTGGAATGTTATACTAAATCCGCAGTTTGAGCCTCAAATTATGTTCACAGACGAAGTGACTTTTTCTATTTGAAATTTTCAAAATAGCTCGCAAAATAGTCATGTGTGGGCGAACGAACGTGTAAATGTAAAGACAGATAATAACCTTATGGGACCGTTTTTTCAATCCTTCAAGATATTGGTCAAAATTTATTTTTTCAGAAGGAAAAAACACGTTTGATACGGTTTGATAAAGACACTGATACACCACTGCACAAACTTCATTCAGCAGGACATGTCGCTGTACCTAATTTTCTTTATTATATGAGTCATATCTTCAACTGGTGTTTCATATGCAAAATGCTTTAAATGACCCAACAAAAAAATCTAAGGATGTTATATCTGGTGACCTTTCTGGCCATCTTATTATTTCGTTGGTTCCATACCATCCATTGGGATACTATCTGTCCAAACGATCCTTAACAATTTGAGCTTTTGAAGTTTTAGGATTACCATCAACTTGCTCTCTCTTTTCAATTTATAGCAATTTTCCTCCTATCTCTTTTCGGTTTTACAGAGCAGCAATACTCCTTTAAGTTCCTGCACTGAGCTGCAAAAGTTTTGCCATCATTATCCTCATTCCATGAGGATAACATTTATACAGTTTTATGTATCTTTAGCATTTGACCTGCATTCACCGTAAATCTGTAACATATTTTTTTTTTGTTCTTGGTTTTTCATAGAATATTATCAATTCGTAAGAGTAATTATGTCACAAGTACAATGAATATAACGTCATAATATATTCCGTTGTTTCACTTACCTCAGTGAAGGTAAATTAATTAATTTTGCGACACATATGTAGTGCCTATTAAAATTAATATAAAACGAGTGAATTAATCGAATTAGGGTACATGGAAAAAGTCTTTAAAGAAATTTCAAATGTACCTACTTTCGAAGTCCCTGCAATCAATTTATATTGTTGAAGCATCGAAGGCAAATTAAATACCAATTTTTAATCTAGCTTGTTAAAGTATCAAGATTTTTCCAATTGCTTAAGTTGCTGTAGTTTTTTTTGTTTGATTTGTATCGATTGAGTTGCCTTATTAAACTGCATTTGACCTCAGGGTACTTACATATTTTTCTAGCAAAACCCTTGAACTACCCTTCAACTTAATTACGGGCTTTATTAGTAAAGAAATGTTATTTTTCGCTATTCAGTTTACGTTCAGATTTGTTATGTCTGAAAATAACGACAAGTAGTAACAAAGCGTTCGTCGATCGTTTAGTCGCTTCAGTCAACAAATTAAAGACCCTTTTAGCAACCACCGCCGTTAAGAGCATTTAGCTGTTTATCCCTTTTTTTATGCATTGGATTCTATTTAGGTTTATAGGAAATTGTTTACTAACTGTTTTTTTATTACGTAAAAAGGGTTAAATATTTTTTCTGGGTTTACTTTATTATAATTAACTTTGGACATAAAATAAAGAACAAAAATATCGAAAAGGGATTTATTTAACTTTAATTTTTATGCTGTGGCTAGCTATATGAGGGGACGAAGCTAAGAATCATTAGGTTAGTTCAGCAGTGGAAGCACGATACTCTCGTAACGGTAATTCAATGGAATTTTAATATTTTATAGAGGCCATAAAGAATCATTAAACCATACTACTATAGATGTTTTACATCGTTAAGGAAGTCAGGGACGGACTTGCTACCACACTCGTTGAGACAAAATATTGACAGGTCCCATTTGATAGAGCTGAAAACTGATTTTGCAAATACTCTGGTCATTCCTCTTCAAAAAAGATACTATTAATTTATTTCGATAACGCTGGCGGCTTTCGAGATAAATAGGTTTTTATGCGAAACACTCAAAATTACTAATTCTAAAGACAAACAGGGTAAAATAAAATACGCAGGGCATGCTGATGTGCATTTAATTTTTGGAAAGCACTTTCCAATTCTTCGAAGACAAGAAGACTTTATGCTGAAAGATTTTCAGCTCAGACATTGTCAAGTCCAAAAACGTTTCAAAGGGTTGACCGGAGCTTAATTCATTTACAGTGTTACTAAAATACAAAAATAATGAAAACGTTCAAATGTTATGGTTTCTTCGGTAGAATGTTGTGTTATTTTTACTAGCAGTTTTTCTTTAGTATTTACTGGTGTTGAATAAACCAGTACGTTTAGATATCTCCAGAAGTAAAAGTCTAAGGGATTTAAGTCTGTAGACCTTGATGGTCAAAAAACAGGCCCACCTCGACCTATCCATCGAGGGCCAAAAACGCTTGTTAAGAAGTGTTGACGTACTATACGATTAAAATGAGGTAGAGCACCGTCATGCATGTACCATATTTGCATTCTTCTATCAAGAGGAACGCCTTCCAAAAAATTGTAAATAAATCTCACCATTGAGTCTCTCTTCCAAAACAAATGGACCTATAAGGTTATTTCCGATAATGCCAGTCCACACATTTACCATAAACCTTTGTTGGTGTTTGTTTTGAATTATGACGTGCGGGTTATCTGCGTAAGAATATTCTTCCATTTTTTTAAATTATTTTTACTTGACGGCGGTGTTGACAAGTTCGGTCACATTAATTAATTCATTAAGTAGGTATTAACTGATTTTTAACTGTTTGTGTTTAGCATTAGTAACGTTTGGGTGTTTCGCATAAAAACTGATTTATTTCGAAAACCGCCAGTTTTACCGAAATAAACTAAGTACCTTTTTTGAAGATAAATGACCAGAGTATTTAAAAAATCAGTTTTCAGCTCTGACAACCGGTCAAAATTTTTTACCAACGAGTGTGGTGGCAAGATTGTTCCTGACGATATAAAACATCTAGTATGGTACTCTTTATGGCCTCTATAAAATACTAACATTTCATTACATTATACGAGTCGGATCAAAAGTTAGGGCCAAAAATGTAAATCGTTTGGTAACCTTTTGGGCCTCTGTATATCCGTTAAGGGGCACTTTAGGAATTTCTTTTCTCTGACAAATTAGGGTCATTTTGACCTTCTCTGTATGCCTTCCAGAAATTAGGAGGTACTTACCGGGCACCCTGAATAGACAAACATTGGAAGGTCATCCTGAACTACTTGGAAAAATTCCAGTTTATAGTTCTATAAAGTTTGGTAGCAATACACCGCAAAAAAGTATGCAAATTTCAGGACTTGCATATCATTCTATATACCACATACGACAAAAGTTGCACAAAAATTACTTTTTCTTTTAACAGATTTAAAAGTAAGTCAGAATGGAGGTGTAAATGTTTATAGTAGACTTAAGAAACATGTGCATTTGTCTTCCCGTGGCACTTTGTGGGGAAGAAACTAAATATAATATATATAATATACTAATTAGGAAAATATTCTATCTGATTTAGATCTGACAAGTAAGGATTTTTAAAGATTTTTAAATAAATATAATATGTTAGAAAGCATATTATCGTGGATAGCCTCAATGCAGTGCATTATAAAACCTGTAAAACAGTAAAACAAACAATTACGCTACTTATATATTTATTTATATTATACCTACTATCTAAAACTACAGTTAAGGTTTTAGTAGAAAAAAATGTTAATGTCTAGCACAGTGAAAAAAATTAATGAATCAACAAAACAGCGGTAACAAAAGTATTATTTTAATGTAGTATGTGATCTTTACACAAAAAAAAAGTTTTTACGTTGAAATATGGAGGCAACAGTAAAATAGCAGCCGTATTGACGAAACCCATAATATTGATATACTGTGAATTATTTTGTTAGGGTGCCAAGATGAGAAAAGCATTTTTAAATATTTCACTAATGTGCCAAGAATCAGAAAATACGTTGGATACATATAACATATTATTATCCCTAGTTTAGACTCTCCGTCGGGTTTCAAATTGGATACATTATTGTAAAGATGTAAAGTACTTGAATGTTATAGTAGGTAGGTATACCTATCAAACCAATTAACAGCTTAAATATTTCAGGAAAAAAAAACACTTACATAAATAAATACATGATTGTGTTGAAATAAAGGTACCTACCTAAATGCTGTGCGGGGATACAATTTTAAAATTGCATGTAAAAGTCATTGGCAAGCAATTGTTGCAAAGCTACACCATACACTTGTTTCTTTACACACTTTACACTAAAAGGCACTGCACTATAACCTATATAAATCTAAACGATTTATAAAAGTCTAATCTAGTAGTAAGTTTTTAACAAAAGTTCTACAAAGTGCAATAAAGAACAAAAATTTAATAATGCGAGCAAATGTCAGAAGACACAAGCCGAACACTGTGCAAATAAAGAAACGACCGGCTCTGGACAACATAACCCAGGTAGCAAAGACACGTCTTTTATCCGTAGAAAAGACGTTATCATTCTCGTCGAAGACACTAAAAAAGTTCCGTGAAATCGACGTGATAATGACGGCAATATGTCACAGCGATTTGACGTCATATTGGTCACGTCAAAAAGCCGTATACCAAACACGTCAAAAGGACGTATATGGAACACCTCAAAAGGGCGTACTACAGTTCATTATTTTTGAGTTGAAGTTCCGACGTTTCGCTTTCAATTACACGAGGCCCCTTCAGGGTTCGCTAAATTTACGAATTAAGATCCCTAATGAGAGACCTCGTGCAATCCAAGTCGAAACGTCGTATTTCAAAAAGCCATTCTATATTTCAGACGAGGTTTTTTGGATTAATTATACACAACAATAATTACATAAAAATGTCAGTTTTATTCATTATTTGTATGATACAGAGGAACTGAAACAAATTTTGTTTTATAATGCATTAAAAAACATTTTCCTCGAATATCAGTAAGTACCCCAAGTTTTAAGTTCTTCAGATAAACCTGAGACTAAATAAATACTTAACATTTTGGACTCCAAAGGACTTTTATAAAAATAACACATATTCTTAAAGTATTTGCCAATAATAGTTATGGTCTCATTGTTAATACTTCTAATGACAATATTTTCAATCTGAACAACATAATCACTTGTGAAGCAATAAGAATCTGAAGAAGCGTATGAATTAATACAAAAAATATAATTGGGATATGATACCCTTTTAAATTGTTTATGAACATTTCTCAAAACAGGACCATTAACATGCTCAAATTGCAACTTTGGTTCATTAGTACTGTGACTTTGTTCAAATGATTACTATCCAGCTCGTGAAGTCTACGATAAATTTGTGAAAGTGGCCTATTGGGCATTTTTACCAATTTTTTTAACTGACCCAAATAATTTTCAAATGGGAATGCTGAAAAGTTATCTAGGGAGCCAAAACGAGGGACATCATCACTTAAATGACTTAGTACATGAACATTATAAATTAAAAATTGCGAACCATATAATCTCTGACAATCTTTAATGAATGTTTTTAAAATAAATAATTATTACTAACCAAAGCTGATATTTTTCCTTCCTCATTTAAATACTCTTCTAATACATTTACATCTCGTGAAGATTTCAAAGGAAGCTCTACGGGGATATTGTTTAAAACAACTTCTGTGCTTAAGCAAACATTATCTTTTTCTTTTAGTCTTGCAAGGATTTCTGATGCTTGGTTTTTTATTTTTACTACATATGTTAACAGTGTCTTGCACAAATCTAAAACCAATAATGCACTTAGGGTTTAAGTTTAACCTATATGTATTAAGGTCTTTACAAACTATATGAAAAAATAGGTAGGTGTAAGTATTGTTATTTAAAACTTACCATTTGAGACACCACTAACAGAACTTTCTACATACTTCAGTGTTGCAGGTCGGGATTCTGGCTGTAACAAATCTGGAGATCTCTGTATTGCAAGTCTAGATCCTAGCATACAAAAATCTAGAGACTCCTCTTTTGCAGGTCTGGGTTCTTGCAAGTTGCAAGGGAAAATCTGGATATCTCTGTGTTTCAGGTATGGATTCATTCACAGAAAAATCTAGAGCCTTTTGTGCTGCAGATCTAGATTTTTGCCCACAAAGATCTAGGTTACTTTGGGTCTTTTGGCTCAATTCTTGACTCGATTCATTGTCTCTAAGGTCTGTCTGATCCTGACCTAAGAACATTCGTTTTAAAGATTCTTATGTTTAAAATATTAATGAAGTTTTTATTACCAAAACCTATATCTTCAAAAAGTATTAATCAGAAAATGAAAAGGCTCTACATGTTAATTTATCTTATTCATTACCTACTAGTATAAATACTCCACTTACCAGATAACAATAATTCCTTCTTCTTTTTAAGAAGTTCGCTTAATCCTCCAATTTGCTTTTTTATTGGGGTGTTGTTATCACTACTTGATGAGTCCTCTGAAAATAAAGCCCTTCTTTTTATTGTCCTCTTGGCTGGTAAATCTTCTACTTCACTTTGAACGTCTGATATACACTCCGCTTGTTTTAGTTTCTTAGAGGCCTTCGTAAAATCATCTATTTAAAAAATAAAATATATAGGTAGGTATATATTATTATATAGGAACCTAGTAGGTGCAATATGTGTGAATGTATCATTGGTACGTATACTTATATAGTGTGTTTATAGATTGACTCCGGTAAAGGAATAACTTTTTTGATTTGTGGGTTTAGAGAAGACATTCAACATAAAAACTTTTGATTGTCCTTCAAACAATAAAAAATAGACGTAAGTATGTTTATTTTTACATTAAAATGACACAGAGGACCCCGTTAAAGCTCACCTTCTTCAAAAAATGAACGTAGTACTCTATACAATTTCCAGTTTTCATCTGGTGATGCTCCTTTTTTAAGAGACTTTGTGAAATGATCTTGTTGCTTAAAAGGGGGCCACCATACTTCCTTTTTTCTTGGGGTCAACCATTTTTTATGTACCAAGGAAACTCCACCATCCTCAGCCTCAAGGAATTCTATACCCACATATGCCATAATATCTAAATAACAGGGAAAATAACACTTCAACTTTCGAACTACTAACCAAATCTATCTTGTTAAGCAAAGAAGTACCTATTGCATATTATTGTATTATTTCTGGTTGCAATTTGTATTATAACAACTAAACGAAACACACGACAGCATCACAAAAAAAAATTAGGAGAACAGGTAGGTAGGTACCTACCTACTTCTAAAAAGCTCCCAGCATGCAAATACACACAGTAGGTAGGTATACTGTACTGACTACAAATTACAAATTTAAGCAATTATTAATTAAGAAGAGCTGAACCCAAATAGCTACCACCCTAATTAACCAGTACCATGATAATTTACTCAAATGCTACTCTGATGTAGGTACCTACTACCTATATTGTTAGGATTTGTGGATAACTTACCTGTACAAAAATAAAACCAACGCCACACGCCACGCACACCAAACAAAGGACGAACAACAGGCAAAGACAAAATGGCACCAAGCGAGCGCTGTCATTATGTCAATATTCTAGCGGGTAATTCAAAATTTTAATTAATGAGGGTTCTTTGCGTTTATGAAAGGAACTCAAAAAAAAGTTACCTACTCGTATAATAATATAATATCCTAGATCTGTTTTGAGAACACTATCTAAACGCGTCATATTACAATTTTTTGCGAGTGGCTGCTAAAAAGACAACTCTTTATAATTTCATTGGACGGATTAATGTAGGTTTCACTGTTGCACATCTTGTTTTTAAAGTTGCCTATACTTTTGTGACATTTCCGTCGTTCTAATTTTCTTGCCCTTTATTTTTATACACTTGTTATTTAATTATAAATATTGTTTAATATATGATACATATTACAGAAATTTTTTCCTGAAACAAATTGAATGCTTAAATCCATAATTGTTACACACATTATAATAATAATAATTATAATATATTACGATCAGAGACGGGTTTGAAGAAAAAATCACGTCAATGATACGTGATAAATTCGAATACGCCAAAAATTGGTATCAAATCGACGTTTATATGACGTCACTAAAACCCGAGATTATTTTCGACCAAATATCACCACATATCGACGTCAAAAACTCGTGGATTCACGTCACTCTGCTACCTGGGAAACGTCAAATATCGAAAAACCGTAGAATTCGACGTACGGCGCATGAAATACGCTTTCGCGGAACGATGCATACCGGGAACATTTTTAGGCTGCTGGGCAATTAGCTTTGTTTTTCCACTGGCGGGACTCCAGTGTTTATTACGAAGAATGAAGGTTTTTTGTATAAATTAGTATTGTTTGTAAACAAGCAGTTTGTAAAGTTATACATTTTTTAATATATTTTACTCTATTTTTTGGCGTTGTATCTGATTTCTTGCCTATGATTATTTTGTTAAATAAAACTATTATATTAGCGTACTAAAATTTACAAAAATATTGAATATTTTTTAAAAATACAGAAATTAAAAAGCGAATATCTTATTAGTTCTTGGTATAGATTAGTAAGATAAATTACTTTTATTAGTTTTACCCTTAAATTTTGTTACTTTTAAGTCAAATTAAAGGTATTTAGAACAAATTATTCGTAAAATTCTTAAAAATTAAATACCGCTGTGATACATACGTCAATGAAACCACCAGTAATAATTATGAATAAGGTCAAATGTTACTAGACGTTTATTTTTATTAGTTTCAATATGTTTTATACTATTCAAGAAAAACAATGATTGTACCAATTAATTTAACGCAAGTACTTATTAAATTATAAAATAATGAAAACCGTATTTATTGGCAAGTGGAAAGACCACACTTTTTAAAAAAATACCTATTAAGACAACAATTAATTTAAATGAAAACTTACTGTTTTCTTTAATCAGGTCCTCAAACAGTCCTTCGTTTACTGCCACGCAATATTCTATACAGTCATTACATTCAGTTTTTACATTAATAAGTTGATACAGAGAGACTCGATTATCGCATATTTTTATTAATTGCACTTTTAATGTGCGCCCACAGGAAAGCTCGTTTGGTGAAAGATCATTAGAAAATAATAAAATTTGGTGCGCTATTTCACTATTCAAAGACCTTCAAAAAAGTGCAAGTTTGATGTAAAATTAATAGGAGAGCTAATATTCGAGGGTAGCAAACTTACCTGGGATATACTATGGCCAGTCTGGCGATGCTAACGAGTTTGTATCTAATCGCTTGACTAAGCGATGGCACTGGACTGCAAGTAAGCTAAAGATTTCAGAAATGAATCTGACAATTCCAAGTTTGAGGACCTTTTTAACCAAAATATCTCAAATTCTCTTTGGGAAATCTTAAGAGGATAATGCAAATTATGAAACTACCTGACGACAATCGTCGTAGAGAAATACCCAGGAGTTGTACTTCGCTACGCCATGCAAAGCATTGGATATACTTAAACCTCACGGAACTAAGGCGGAAAAAATTCGAAAGTAGACACACGTATATCAGAAATTCATTTTGGATTAAAAAGCATCACTTACAATTAGCGAGTTTTGTCCAACCTTTCTGTAAATTGAAAACGAAAAAGCGAATTTCTGTGGGTTACCAGTTATTCGAGTTTCAATAAGCATGTCAACTTAAAATTGCTGTTGTTGTCTCTAAAAGCAATACCGAATAGTAGAGAAACTGTTTTCGATCGAGACAAATTCCTATTTTATTCTCTCCATCCAATAAATGAAATTCTTCTTTTCGAATAAAACTGTCGTCAAAAGCTTTGAGCTGTTGATTTCCTTGTTGAGTTTTTTTTATTGACCATCTTTTCTAGGTTTCTCAAAAAGAATACTTTATGGCATATTTTATTATGCAATTTTAGTTATCGCATTGAATAAAATTATTTTCCAAATTTCTATTTATAAGAACGAGGGATACAGTGAATTCTAATAATGTGTTTAATAAGTATAGGAATATTAAAGAATAAACGGGAATTATATTATATCACCTCGAAACATAATTTGATTGTCTTCAACATTACAGATGAATAATATTGGAAACTTTGTAGAATATACAATGACGAACTACATTAGGGCGCCGATGGCGAGGGTAAAACAGTTTTTTTCTAGTAAAATAGTTTCTATTCTATCCATAATACAATAAATGATCTAATTGTTTAATCTTTGTACGTTTCGCCGATTGTATCCGATTCATTTAATTAAGGTTAGATAAACAGTATCTACACAATTTTTCCTGCACTTTCACGGTAGCATCTAAACTTTTGGAGTTTAACATAAACAGTTTAAATTTAAAACCAAGGAAGAATAAGACATAGACAAAAATGCTCAATTTCTTTTTACAAAAACAAGTAAATGTATTAGTTCCGTATATGCTGGTTTCATTGCCAAAGGCAGTCAACTTTTCTGTGAACATAGGTACAAATCCTTAAATTTTTTAGTAAAACAAAAAAAATTAAAGAGTGTTAAGACTCTCAGCTACTTGATAGAAAAACTTACTACTGAATTTACCTTAATCGAAAAGTTTAATATCACCGAGATACAGGGTATCACAATTTAAATTTAATTTTTCATTTTGTAAAATAATTTTAAAAGAATTTTGCACAAAATTTGGTATTGGGGGGTTTTCTAGGAGAAAAAATTTAAATCATTACCTTACAAATTAACCACCAAATGTTTTCGAAAGAGATTTAATACAGATAATTGAGAAAAGTGCATACAAGAATTAAGTTGTTCTTTAACTCACACAATGCGTTTAAAACCAATTAATTTACAAAAGTAACAAATGGAAAACGGTTTTTCCGAACGACATCTACAATGCCTTTTTTAAGTAATAAAGGTAAAAATAGTAATACTTCCATTCAAAACGTGAATACGCAAGGGTAATTTTTTAAAGAAATTATGATTTTTTGTCCTTAAAATCCAATAAGGTTTCTTCCAAAGTCATTTCAAAAAACAAAAATAACTTTACACTGTTAACTAATAACTAATAGTTTAACATAAGAACTCTATGGTTTTGCTGTGTACTGTACGTGTAGTTGCAGTATTGGTTTAGAATGTGACATAATCTTTTCTACAAATATTATTATCTGTAAGGTTTGCTCTGTGCTAAAACTTGGGTTTACTTTTAAGAGTGGCGTCAAAAAAGTTTTTAAAAGGTTAAACAAATACAAGAGAAATATCTAATAATTTATTTAGGTGCTTCATTTACTTACACACTTAGATAATTTTTGTCAAGTTCTTTTTCCTCTGATTAATATCTAGAAAACAACGTATGAAATTGGCACTTCAAAGAAGTGATTATCTGTTAAATTGGACCCTTACATAAGTCTGACAGCTCTAACATTTAAATCATTTTCTTCAATTTCTAAAGATATCGCTTTTTTTATTTCATTTTTAATTTTAACTTTTACCCTAGTTTACAAGATTATTTTAATGGTATGATACACTTTTCAATATTTAGTATCAAAGTTCAAGGTATCCTTAATCATTTATAGGAGTTTTGGAAATCCTAAAACCTTTTGGTACAGTTTTAAATGAGAAAAAAGAATCAGAAAATTTAATTCTTGTCAGAACATGTTTAAAATTTAAACAAAACGCATTTGATAGACGACTACAATAATCATGGTCTCTAATGTGCCAAAACCTTCAAATTTATATTGACATTGGCAGATTCAAAACCCTGATTATTTTAATCTTCTATCAAATGAGTTAATCAGGGTCAAGAGTACCGGCACTAAGTATACCTTAGCTTTTAATACTAAATAATAACAAATATATGATACCACACAAGATCCTGAAGAAGATTTGAAGTCAGGATTTTTTTAAATTAAGAAAATCGATTTCTTCAGAAACTGAAAAGAAAAAGTTAAAATAAATCTCAGTGTTATCAAATTATAAAAGGGCCCAATTTAACAGACTTTATTATTACTTTTCCTACGTCATTTGCATATTATGTTGCTTTGCGCACGCCATTTTATTTTTTGCACAATGACTCCTACGGGGATATTTTGAAAAATGTTGCATGTCGTTGATAAGGTAATTTTAAGAAGAATTGGCCTGTGTAATAAAAATTGGTATGTAAAATAACAACTTATTAATAGTATATTATTAACCAAGGTTTAGACAGCCATCATTATTGCCCGAGCGGCGAGTTTAAATCACGAGGAGCGAAGCGACGAGGGATTTAAGACGCGAGGGCTATAATAAGCTGTCTAAACCGTGGTTAATATATTATTTTTTCCACTACTACAAACTTTTATATGAGATTTATCTTTATAGTATTATAGGTATAAGTATATTTTTTAATCAAGTTACCTGCGCTTTGGAATTGGCAAAATATTTTGCTGTTTTGTCAGGTGGCTTTGTCAATGTGAATTTGTGTTCATTTGTGTCATCAGATTTCACGAGTTTTGCGTTTTTTTAAAAAATGAGCGAAGAAAATGTTAGTGATAATATTATGTGTACACCTCCCGAATTAAGGATGGAAACAGAAAAAATGTTGATTGTATCGATATTTTACAATATCAAGTAATCTAATATGTATTGATAATTATCTGGTTGCCTAACCACAATGAATTGATCCTGTAGAATTAAAAAATCAAGTTACCTGCGTTCAAACAAAATTCGGTTAAGGTCAAAGATCGGTCAATAATGGATTTCAATGGCTTATTATTGACCATGGTCAATAATGACTTATAAGGTAAAGAAAAACGATTTCTAGCGTTAATAATCGGTCAATAATGGCGATGTTATAGGTTAGTAGTGGAAAAAATATCTTTTACATACCCCTGTAGCAATTATGGAATGCGAAAACTGAGGGGTCATAAACTGAACCAGTTCGGATTCCAAGTCATTCACATATAGAGGTAATAAATAAATTGCAGATAGGGTGGCTAATGAGGCAAGGAATATAGCAAAAATTGTTAAAAAAAGAGATATTTAAAGAATGGAGTAGCGCATAGAATAGGAAAAGTCAAGAAAAAATTTTTGAGTCATTTTGTTCATTAATTCCCGAAAGATGCATGGTATGAAAATTTGAATTCAAATATGAACTAGATATCTACAATAACCAGAATGAAGGGGACAAAATGAAGGAAACAAATTTATGTGAATACAAATTCTGCTAAAATTCTTAAAAATGAGCAACAAAATTCTTTATATATATTTATGGAAAAAGATAATATTATGACAGTTTTAAATCATAAAGACTTGTTGACTCCTCCAAACGCAAATAGTGTTAAACTAATATTTAGATATCTTAGTACAGGCAACTTAATAGTTTATTCTATGGCAAGTATGGAATGGATAAATTCCGCCCGATTAAAAAGTTTGTAGGCTGAGCCGTAGTAGGCGAAGTCTACGGTTTCGCGAGGGCGGAAATGCCATTCCATACAAGTTATAGACTATACTTTCTCTAACACTATTGGAGAATAGTAGATTCTGTAACGAGGTTGGAATGAAAACTCGATTTGAGGGGAAGATTCCGAACGCGAGCGTAGCGAGCGTGAGGAACCACTAGTATCGAATTTTCATTGTAACCGAGTAGCAGACTATATTTTCTCCACGACCAAAAAGTACGAATAAAAACAAATAAAATCTGTACAAAGCAATAATTAAGTTATTTATTCGCGATATTCGTAATTTCAGGTGGAGTATTATCCAGTTCCATATCTGATTCATCCGATTTTTCACTCATTTTTTGACTTGCACTAAAATTTGTCTGAAAATAATTATTACAACGCGGCCATTTTTATCTGACACTGATAGTTTCGAAATTCATGGCAACCTATGTCGTTTAGATCAATTACAGAATATTCATTCCGTATCTTGTTATAGAATGAAAATACACGCAAAACGCATAAGAAGCAAGTGTTTCAGAACAAATATTCCAACTCAAGAGCGAGAATTTTTACATTCTATTATCAAAAATGATTTTGGAACTATTGCATTCAGTAATGGTCGTGGAGAAAAAATAATTTATTATTTTATAAAATCAATATTTTGTAATAAAACTAGCCTACCTTGAATAATCAAGCGCTGTCAAAGTCGAATTTATAACCTGACAGCGTTAAAAAAGTAATCTAAGGCTACCATGATCTTCAAAAAAATTTGGTTTTTCCGTGCAATTTAGATGGCCGAATTGAAAGTTTAGTTGGCTTTAAGTAGGTGATACGGAATGATTCCATTCTGTATTAGTGTGTTAGAATATGGTTAAAATAAAGCCATTTTATAACAATTTTTTAGTTAAGAATAGGTACGTTGTTTCTGAAATAGTGTTAGAGAAAAGTATAAACTTAGTGCATAATTCATGGTAGGTGTTTGCTTAAGGCTTGAATGTGTTGTTTGCATTGCTATTGACAAATCAGTTAAAAGAGGAGGCTGATGGTTCTAAACAAGAAGTATTTTTGGACTTAAAACCGGGTAGATTGAGGAAATATGCCGTCTAAGGTAAAAAAAATCGAAAAGAGCTAAAGAAAAAGAAGGAATCAATCACCTATACAATTGCCCACACTACTTTTCAGAAACATCTCTGATATATCGTGAGTGTCTCAAAGACATAACCCTCCATATCAATATTTCTGAAATATTTCACAAAATAATTATGAAATTTTACATGTAATATTTCATAGAGAATATTTATAAAGTATTTCAGATTCATTACACCCGAAATGATAGTTGACACAGAAAGAAACTAACCTAAACTAACCTGCCTTTGACACTTTACGGACCAGATGAAGAAAAACCAACCTGTTCCCCTCACGGGTTACCCTTATTTTATATTTGGTTGGTGTAACGTTCAATTAACAATAATTATTATTAAACATTATTATTTGTGGCTGCACTGCTACTGCCAAATAATAATATTACGGATAATGAAGCTGAGATAACTCTAAAACTATTTTGATATTAGGTATAATAATAATTATTGTTAGTTATTATTGTTGTGAATTAAAATATTGAACAGGAGAGGCACGGAAGAAGAATGAAAAATTTTTAAATTGCAAAAACATTAATAGAATAATAAAAAATGTAGTAAGGTATCACGTCACTTTGGGACAGAACTAGAGATACAAAAAACTGTTGCACTGTGGCTGTCGCAGTGCAAACTTCGTTTGTCTCGTGAAATGTAAGCACTTTGAATACCTATATGAGATACAAAATTGATAACAAATTTTGGCTAAACTTTCCTGTCTTCCTGATGGAATATGTATTTTTGATAGTGCTTATGTATCAAATGTTGATATATGCTTGATATATTAGGGATTGGTAATTTTTCACCACCGCTCCCGTTCGTCACCATGCACCGTTCTTAGGTATTTATAAACTGCACCGTTGTAAATTCGCGAGAGCAGTAACCTACTTTTATGTCAGAATATTAATTTTCTTTGAAAACGTGGATAATTTGACCAGTATTTAATATTATTTTTCAACTATAAGATAAGTCAAGGCCTGTCTATTGTCTAGAGATAATGCTGAAATCGTATATGGAAAATATTACTATGTTCTTTATCAAATGCGTCAAGTTTCTTTCTTCCTATTGGCTAAAGCACGAACGACGAACAAAACACAGTCATCGACTAAAAAACTGGCCATGTTGAAACTACGAACAGGAACGATGGCGACGAGCGGGAGCCGTGATTAAAACTTTTATAAATGCACTTTTAAACCTGTATATTCATATTATGATTCATATTCAAAATTATTAATTTTTAAATTTCTACTTTCAGGGCCCCATATAAAGAAGAATTTCAGAGATAAATAAGCATTCTATTTTGTATATTTTTATTTATTACTTAATAATAGTATATATATTATTTAATAAATATGTTCTTGATATTGAATGATATATGTATTGCTCCATTTTATATAATTTCAGAAATATTACAAGATGTGTTTTTGAAATATTTCTGAAAAGTATGTGCCTCTAATTTAAAATATTTCAGAAATAAAATAAAATATTACTTTTATGGACATTTTATGTTTCTCAAATATTTCACCAATAATATCATAAATATTTTGAAATATTTATGGAATATTTAAAATCTTGTGGAGAAACCAATACGAAATATCTCTGGAACATATTGTTGAGTGGGTTAAGCGTATATAATAAGGCTTTATTTGTGTCGTTTCGTTTGTAGTCTCGCTTATAATGTGAACTTGCAACATAAATAACCTCCAGGGTTATAAAACAAAAACTGAAGTGTATTGTATATTATTATACTGCTTTGGTAATTCTCGTGAATCACGTGCTATATGAAACTTGTTGCAATATATTTGCTTCATTAGTAAACCCAATTTGTAGGTATAAAAACATAACAAACTTACCTTATTGTCTACTAGAGCGCAGGCAACTAAAAGACACCACACAGAAAAATTCAGGAGCCCTAAACATCCCATTTTTTTGCTTCTTGACAGTCTGATAAACGCGACACAAATCTACAACTACTAAGTATCTCGAACTGTTGCGTCCTGATGCAACACGTATACTGGCGCCGACGGCGTCTGTTTGCGTCGGGACGCTCGCATCTGTTTTATAAGGGAGCGCCCCCGCAAATGGGGTTGAGTTAGCGGGGATGAAGAATCTAATTGATTTTGATAGGCCGCAAAATACTATTTGCGGAAAGTTTTTTTTTAAGTTACTCTTAATAGGTATTATTAGCATATTATTATTCATCTAGTGGGCAAATACCATTCTAGATGCAAAAGATTTTTTTCCAAGAGGGCCTAAACTGAAAAACATAGGGCTTGGTTTAGATCACAATTATAGGAAGACCGAATCTAGGTTTAAATTGTGTTAAATTCATATCATGACATGATATGCCAAACTGATGAATATTAAAATAAGTTAACAAATACAAATTTATTTTTGTTGTTTACAAAATAAGCAAGGTAAGAATACAGGAAATAGAAAATAAAAATTATAGAAAACCGCCACGCTCCAAGCATAAATTCATACGTCTCTTCATATTTTCAAAAGCGTTGACCAGCATCTCTCTAGGAATGTTACCACGTTCTTGGATAATCCTTTCTTGCAACTGTTCTAAATTTCCAACTGGCTGGTGTTTTAAAACTGTTGTTCTTCAAATGAGAAAAAGTGATGATCTGGGTGGGAATTTAATGTTTGTTCGAAAACTGACCAATCTGTCGTCGCAAAAATTGTGTAAGTCGTTAACAGCTTCAGTGGATGTACCGGGTGTCCTACTAAGAATGTCTGTCGGCCGTATCTCAGAAAGTGTTAGTCGTATGGCTTGCGGAAAAAAAATATATGTGGGAAAGTGGTCATGAGAAATTGCTGGAAATTATTTTCAAGCTTCACAGACTGGCGCTAGAGGGCCCAACAGTAACGGTAAACATGAATCACGAAGTTTCCTCAAAAGTCGCCTAGTTAAAGTATCCCGTAAATAACATTTTTGTATATTTCGAAGATTTATTAATAAAGTTCACCTATAGAACGTGTTCGTCACTTTTCAAATAAAGGGGTGGGGGAAGGTTGAACATTATTTGTAATAAATGCTGATAACTCCGGTCTAGCTTAACATAACTTAGTAAACTTAGTTTTGTAAAAAAGGGCTTTTCTCAGTCTATATATGACCTTATGAACTACGGCAATATGTGTTTTACACTAGGCGCTAGGGGGCGCTGTCTTACATCTTCACAAACATTACGCGTTTTTTCCATAATTGTAAATATAATAGTATATTCAATTTCACCTGATTACAAGGCTGATTAAAAGTTTAAGAAGTCAGCGAAAACTGCAAGTTAATACCTATTTTCAATCCGGAGATATCAACAACAATAATCATAATTACGGAACATTATGATTTTATTTTCAATTTGCCATTTTAAAGTTTTTTTTTAGAGTCAAATAGGCCTTGGAAAAACAAAATATGAATTGAAACTGTGCACGCGTGTCATCTTTCATTATTACGTCAAAATTTTTGTCGTGCCAACAGTGTTGTGTCGTATTTGATTTTCAAAATGTGTCTGTTACTTGAAGAAGCGGTTGACATCATTGCGGTGTATTTCGAATATTTGGGAAAGCTGAACGGGTTTACGTAGTATGATACCCTCAAGGGCGCCGATACGATAGTAGAATGTTTAATCGTTTAGCTAGCCATTTTCGTACTACTGGAAGTATTGGTCGCCCTTCGCCCTGTATATCGCAGACGCCGCCGAGGTCGAACGAGGAAAACATTGTAAATGTTTTGGCATATGTGGAATTTAATCCAGAAATTAGTATTATATAAATTGTTAGAGACTTGGGCGTTACTCGCTCTACTGTGCATAGGATTTTATTACAAGAAATGTAAGGAATTATATCTAGATGTTATAACTCTTAAATAGTTTAGAATAATGCCAATATTTCTCTTAATAGTTTTCAAGTCAATGTAATAAGTATTTTGTTTTTCTTTAGGCTACATCCCTACCATATTGTGCTCCACCAGGCTTTGACCCCGCAAGATTATGATAGAAGATTGGATCATTGCTAATGGTTGCTCAATATGATATTGGAAGATAGAAATCTCCTTTCCAGAATTTTGTGAACTGATAAAGCTACTTTCCATAGTAATGGAGGAGCAAAACGCCATATTATGCATTATTGGTCGCGGAATAATCCCCATTGGATGCGGGAGGTGCAGCATCAAGAAATATGGAGTGTCAATGTATGGTGCGGCATTTTGGGTGGCAGAATAATTGGACCGCTTGTATTTAATGAGTCGCTTACTGGGCAAAGATATTTACATTTTTTAAAATACGAACTTCCAATTCTTCTCGAAGGTGTGCCCTTGGATATTCGCAGAACTATGGTTTTCCAACACGATGGATGTCCTGCACATTTTGGGCAAACGTTCGTCAATTTCTTGACGACACATTTCCTGCAAGGTGGATAGGAAGAGGGAGTATATTTCCGTGGTCTGCCAGGTAATGTTATAGGATATATTGTGATACTGTTAATGAAAGTGGTAATTTCTATTTTAGATCACCGGACTTAACATGCCTAAATTTTTATCTATGAGGGAGATTGAAGGATCTTGTTTTCGTAACCAGACCCACCACAAGGGAAAACATGATCGAAAGGCTAATGGAGAGCAGCCGTCGTATCCCTATGGCAGAGGTGAAAACTGCAGTATTATCAACCAGGGAGAGATTGGAGTCGTGTATATAGAACGATGGGCGACAATTTGAACACATCCAATCCCAGGGCGCGTGTCGGCTCTCGGCGGCCCTGCGTAACGATATATTTGCTTGAAACATACGTACCTTCATATTTTGTTTTTCCAACGCCTATTTGACTCTTAAAAAAACATTTACAATGGCAACTTCAAAATAAAATCATAATGTTCCGTAATTATGATTATTGTTGTTAATATCTCCGGATTGAAAATAGATATTAACTTGCGGTTTTCGCTGACTTCTTAGACTTTTAATCATCCTTGTAATCAGGTGAAATTGAATATACCATTATATTTACAATTATGGAAAAAACGCGCAATGTGTGTGAAGTTGTAAGAGAGCGCCCCCTAGCGCCTAGTGTAAAACACATATTGCCGTAGTTCATAAGATGATAATATAGAGTGAGAAAGGTCCTTTTTAACAAAACTAAGTTTACTAAATTATGTTACGCCAGACTGGAGTTATCAGCATTTATTACAGATAATGTTCAACCTTCCCCCACCGCTTTATTTGAAAATTAACGAACACGATCTACAGGGTGTCCGGAAACTTCGTTCGTATATTTTATGGGGATATTCTACATATGAAAATATGAAAAAAAGTTCATATAAATGTAGGTCCTCAAATGTCTTATAAGGAAGCTATGGCCGTCCAAAAGTGACCTCTGTGGCTTAGTTAATTTATTCCTAATTTTTGTACACGACACATTTAAAAAATGTTACCCAAAAATTATAATTCCAGTGATTTTTCTACACAAAAAAAGGTATTCTTAAAAAAAATTATTGGGCCAATGATTAAGGAGAAAAATCGATTTGTTTAAATCATTGCCTAAAGTATTATCGAATTGTGTTTAAACTAAAACATCAAAATAGTCTTATGATAAATACAAATTTGAAGTCAAAAAAACATCAAGAAGCCCATGGTTAGGGTTATGGAGGGCTTTAGGAAGGAGGCCGATCGAAAATGGCCGAATTTTAAATTTACGTCCCTGTTTTACGTTGCTTCGCTGGTTGGCCGTCGAGGGCGCCACTGCACGCTTACCGACTATTTTATTGCAGGTTTTTATAGGCCAGTGCGGTATTTTTTTCGAATATCTTGAAAAATAAGCTTTGGAATCATTTTTTTGCGTTATTAATATAAACAATGAGTGGCGTACAATGTTTTACAAGTAGCATTTGCTCCGTGCCGGGGTGTAAAACTGGATATTCGTCTGATAGAAAGCTCAGGAAAAATCGTGGTGAGAAAAATCCTAGTCTTTCAAGCCTAAGTCAAAGTAGGCGAAAACCACAAAAGGTTCACAATATTGTTTATTAATAATGTCTTCTTATTAGGATCCTGAAACATTTGAAAAGTGGCGAATAATTATTCTTAGAGCAGACAAGATATTCGGTGTAAATGATGGTGTTTGTTCGTTGCACTTTCCAGAAGAGGACATTTTGCGTTTTTACGAAACTAAACTACCTGATGGTACCATTAATAGAATTCAGAGTCTTTTAAATTTAATTTTAAAATCCCCATTTATAATCTTTTGTAAAGTTAGTTGGAAAATAAATAAGTTAAGAATCTCCTTCTTTTCAGGTCTGTTAAAAGGTGTACGTACTACCTATAATGAACATGCATAATATGTTAATTTATTTTTTGTTTGAATTTAAATAAAAAATGTATATAGTAACGTGCAGATTGTGTAATTATTTCCTTTCCAAATAAAAAGTTGTTTGAGTGTCTAGATAGAAAGACCGCCAGTATTTGAAAAAATTAATCCTCCTGGTAATAATAATACAGTGTCTTAGAATGCAATACACCCTTTTATATGCTAAAATTATGTATCTAGGGAGTATCCCGCACCCGCCTCTCATACATATCTCGGTCTGTGGACTGTTTAAATTAACTAATTTCGATAAAACTGTTAATTCTCCCATAAGAACCCATGAAATTTGCACCGTTAATAGAACAATGCGATCCTGGCGGCAGTTTTTGAAGCTGAATTACCGATGCAAAAGTGGGACCGGAATCGATCTATTGCGATCGGCCTCCTTCCTAAAGCCCTCCATAGTTAGGGTTAAAATAAATTTACAATGACAATAATTAAGTCAAAACGTTGTTTTATTGTAATTTTTAAACAAAACAAATTAAGAGTTGTTGGTTTAGCAATAATAAACTGAAAAAAGTAGAAAAGTTACAACAAATGTTGAAAATCGTTTTCATTCATATCAATACAACCAACTAAACGATTTCTCATTGATGTTCGTACTCTTGCGAAAACTCCTTCCTTATTACGAATTTCCTCGCAACAATAAATAACACGTTGTTCCAATTGTTGTACATTTTCGACAGGTACTGAATATACCAGAGACTTTAGATATCCCCAAAGAAAGTATGTGGAATATGAATGGATTGAGATCAGGTGAACGGAGAGGCCAGGCAATGGGCCCACCTTGGCCTATCCATCGGTCTGGATATGTTTGATTTAAATAATCTCGAACCAATCCACTAAAATGAGGTGGAGCCCCATCAAGCATAAAATAGTTTGTAAGTCTTTACTGGTACGGCACATCTTCAAGTAGAACAGGCAAAGAGCCTTGTAAAAAATCTTAATATGCAGGCCCATCTAAACGTAGAGGCATAATGTATGGTCCTATTAATCGATCGCCAATATACGTGCCCAAACATTAATTGAAAATTTATTTTGAAATCGACTTTCGAAAATTGCATGGGGATTTTCTTATGCCCATACATGGTTATTATGGAAATTTACGATGCCTTCACGAGTAAACCGTGCTTCGTCAGTAAACAAGACTTTATGTAGGAAAAGACGGTCTTGATGACATTTTCTCTGCATCCACTGACAAAACTGTGCACGAGGAAGTAGGTCTTGAGGCTTAAGCGCTTGAACTCTTTGTATATGGTATGGATAAAGAAGTTGTTCATGCAAAATTTCCCATGTTGTACTCTTAGGGATACCCTCTTATAAGGCAATTCTTCTTGTGCTTGTACCCGGATTGACTGCAACGCATTCGAGCACTTTTTCTTCTGCTTGTGGAGTCCTAGTAGTACGGGTTCTCCCAGTTTCATTCATATTTGGCCTAAAAGTTCCGGTTTCTCTTAATCGTTGATGTTAATTAATGAATCATTTCACGCAAGGAATTTGACGGTTTGGAAAATATTCGATGCAACCTGCGAGCTTCTCGAGCACAACCATTAGCTTTGCCATACATAAAAGGCATATCAGCTAACTCAGCAAATGAATAATCTGCCATTTTTTAAAATTTGCACCTAAATTAATCAAAAACACTTTGCACTTGATCAATGATCACTACAATAAATCGCAATAACGTCATTGTCAATATATATTAACGCTAACCATGGGCTTCTCGATGTTTTTTTGACTTCAAATTTGTATTTGTCATAAGACTACTTTGATGTTTTAGTTTAAACACAATTCGATAATAGTTTATGCAATGATTTAAATAAACCGATTTTTCTCCTGAATCATTGGGCCAATATTTTTTTTAAGAATACCTTTTTTTTGTAGAAAAATCACTGGAATTATATTCTTTGGGTAAAATTTTTTAAATGTGTCGTGTACAAAAATTAGGAATAAATAAACTAAGCCACCCTCCCGTAAGAACGTCCCTGACTAAATTTCATACTAACTCTCAATATCATAAATTGGCAATTGTTTAATATTAGTTTGTGTGCCCAAAAGCACATCGGTACCTCAAGCGGTTGCAAAGATATAAAAGAGAAACTAATCTTTAGAGGTCACTTTTGGACGGCCATAGCTTCCTTATAAGACATTTAAGGACCTACATTTATTTGAACTTTTTTTCATATTTTCATATGTAGAATATCCCCTTAAAATATACGAACAAAGTTTCCGGACCTATACAGGTGAATTTTATTAATAAATCTTCGAAATGTACAAAAATAATATTTTCGGGATACCTTAACTAGGCGACTTTTGAGGAAACTTCGTGATTCATATTTACCGTTACTGTTGCGCCCTCTAGCGCCAGTCTGAGAAACTTGAAAATAATTTCCAGCAATTTCTCATGACCACTTTACCTAATATATTTTGTTCCCAAGCCATACGACTAACACTTTCTGAGATACGGCCGCCAACCATTCTTAGTGGGACACCCGGTATAGGCGGTTGCACCGTTCTGTTGTGGCGTCAAAAAAGCTTTCAAAAGGTTAAACAAATAGAAGAGAAATATTTAATAATTTACTTAGCTGCTTCATTTACTTACACATTTACATAATTTCCTTCAAGTTCTTTTCTCTCTGAATGACGTCTAGAAAACAACGTATGAAATTGGCACTTTAAAGAAGTGGTCATCTGTTGGACCCTCACATAAGTCTGACAGCTCTGACATTTATTATTTTCTTCAATCTCTAAAGATATCGCTTTTATATTTTATTTTTAATTTTAACTTTTACCCTACTTAACAGGATTTTTTTAATAGTATGAAAAACTATTCAATATTTAATATCAAAAATCAAGGTATTCTTAATTATTTATAGGAATTTTTTAAACCCTAATACCTTTTGGTACAGTTTTAAATGAGAAAGAGGCATCAGCTAAGAACCCAATTTCTGTAAGAACATGTTTAAAATTTAAACAAAACGCATAATTGCGTCCAAGATGACTTTAGATCATTAAGTGCCGGTGTTTTTGGCATTGATTAACTCATTTGATAGGCGACCAAAAAAATCATGGTCTTCAAATTTATATTGACATTGGCATACTCAAAACCCTTATTATTTTAATCGTCTATCAATTGAGTTAATCAGTGTGAAATTGGTCACTGCCATGCTCCAAGCATAAATTCATACATCTCTTCATATTTTCGAAAGCGTTGACAAGCATCTCTGGAAAAATACTACCACATTCTTGGATAATCCTTTCTTGTAACTGTTCTAAATTTCCAACTGGTGTTTTAAAAATATTGTTCTTCAAATGAGGAAAAATGAAGTAATTCATATCCGTGAAATAAGGTGATCTGGGTGAGAATTCAATGTATGTTCGAGAACTGACCAATCTGTGGTCGAAAAAATTGCGTAAGTAGTTAATAGATTCGGCGGATGTATGGGCGGTTGCACCGTCCTGTAAAGAATAATCAAAGCGTAGTTTATCGTCAAGTAATTGCTCCACAAATGAATTCAAAATATTGTCCCTATACCCCTATGCTGTAAATGTGTCATGGAAAAAAATAGGATCAACAGTTCTTCTTCGAGAAATCAACCAGACACCAATTTTTTGAGGGTGCAATGTGGGCTCGACAATAAAATGGTGATCTTACCTACTCCACATGCGTGTATACTCAGAACTCAAATTACCGGTGAGGTGGAACCAGGCTTCATCAGAAAAAAATGTCTGTTCTTTATTTCATCATCATTTCCAGTAAATCTTGGGTAAACCACTGACAGTAATTCCTGCGTCTTTCAAAATCTGCAGCTCGTATTTCTTGGAATACCTGCACTTTTAATAAAACAAATTTAATTGTTTTAAGGAATACTCCTACGTATTTCACAAGATCTTGCGACTTCTTGAGACAGGCATCTTATACATTTTGTTGGCGTATTTAACACTATTTCACGACCGTTTGCAACAAATTCTTCTGTTCTTACAGATGGTCTTCCAGCTCCTTTTTTTATGTTATACAGAGCTTGTTTCCCTAAACACGACGTTAGGAAAATGTTCACGAAAAGCTTCTATGTACAAACGCTGATTGTATTGCTACTCACCATTTACTCTAACCCCGTTTCAAGATTTCGAGAATACGCTTCAACTTTGATTTTTTTGTGCTGATCCTTAAAGCCCATTGAATTAGTCAAGAAAATGGATAAATTCGCGATGAATCAAAGTACTTGTAACGACTGCTAAAGATAACGGAATAACTGAGTGATTAGTATTGCTGGTATTTATTGACACCCAACAGGTATTAAGCTCTACCGCTAAGCAGTACGGTCATAGATGCAAGGCTTACTTTGATGATAATAATTTTTGCTCGCACGGTATAATCACAGAGTATTAAACAGACGAGAGTTACAGCACGTGGCTACCTCTCGTGGCAACCACACGCATCAACCCAACTAGGACAGCGAGAATCTATATAGGTTTAAACGCGGGCAAGGAGGCCCATCCTGGGCAAACTATGTTGGGTGGCGCTGAAAGCCAATGTGTCGGTTTAGCAACCGAAAGCTAAATATTAAAAAAGCAATAAACTTAGAATAAGTTCGTGCTCAGAGTCATCCCTTATCCTTCCGCCAATCCCGAGATGTAGCCACGTGCTGCAACTCTTGTCTGTTTAAATGCATTTCTCTGTCAAAAGCAATTTGAGATCCCTTACCTTTTCGTCAGATCCGGAGCCTTATCGATGAGCCGTAAACGGCGAAACGAGTCCAAGGATTGGGTCTGACGGCAGGATAAGGGACGATTCTGTACACGAACTTATTATAAGTTTGTTGTTTTTTTAATCAAAGAGTATTTCTAATAATTAGTGGATCATTAGTTTAATACCCTTCTCTGTCACCTGACATGACGGCGATTTTGAAACTGACGTACAGTGGGATCAAACCCTAAAAACCCGCTCGAAATATTTCTCGGAAAAAATGTTGGCAGATAATTAAAATTAATTGATAATATCATTACCGGTTAAAAAGAATGTTTGTCTTATCTTCTGCATGTAAAAAATGCCGAAGAAATAATCTTATTTCGTACAGAATATGAATTTTTTTAAGATTTCGGAAGAATAAAGAAAAATTTGATAAATTGTTCAAAGTTATTGGAATATCCACAGAATTTGTGCAGTGCACACTTAAGTACTTTTGCAGTAGACATTTTCGACAACAGATTTCATAGAATAATAATAAGATTTGTTGATCGCATGAACACTTTTCGAAAGGCATTGCGTGTTTCCAGTTCTCCAAATTTGAGAAAAAAATTATTGGGAGAAATGCTGAATATGACAAAAAGAACATGGTTTCAAGCTTATAAAATACCCCCCCCCCCCCCCCCCCCAATTATACAGTTTACAAAAGATAGCAATTTTATTGCTTTGATGGCTGAGGTTAAATAAAAGAATATGGGATGTAATATTTGAGTATCAAACTCCACTTTTTCAATTAATTACGACCGATTTTCTGAAAATCAAGGAAATATAAGTGAGGAGTCTGGAGAGCGTATGCATTAGGAATTACGTCTTATGGAGTAGAGATAACAGGATTACTATAATTATGGTTCTCATACTCTCCGACTATTTACTATTGCTTGTCCCGCATTTTTTTTAATTCACACACAGGACAGCGTGTCTTGCATAATTCATATGAAACTTGTTCAAATTCAAAATTCAAATTCAAAAATATTTATTTCCACAATCTTTACAAAATTAAAAAAAATATCGTGTTTAAAAAAAAATGGTAAATAAATATAATGTAATGTAGTAATGTCTATGTATCCTTTTGGAGTAGAATTTCTAGAGAAGAAGCTTTATCAATTCACCAAAGCGTTTGCTTGTCCGGTGAGGTGATAGCTCTATAATATATAACATTATCTAGTATACCCTTATGTCCATTTATCACTTCTTCAGCATAAATGAATTAATAATATAAATCATTAGACTATAATAAATATAATATAATAAATAAATAACAAAACTGTATAAACTGATCGTAATAGAAGTTACCTAAATATAATAATAATCCTAATAAAAGGATTGATGCAGAGAAGAGAGACCATTTTGAGAACATACATATATTTATAAATATATGGAAGTGAATAATTCTAATGTGTACCATAAAAAAAAAGGTAGCTTATTACATTTTACATGTTTGGATGATTGAAAATTAACCAGTTAGACAAAATAATTTTAAAGTTTGACTGTTTCATTTTGTTTTTGATTTCGGCCGGTATTAGATTATAAAGCTTTTGTCCTATATAGAAAAAACTTTTTTGTCCTATTATAGTAGTGTGTAAACGTGGTAATATGATGTTGTTACGATTTGTGTGCCTTGTTCGATATACTCTGTCTGTGTTTGCATTAAAGAATTCTGTTTTAAACAAATACATGAATGCAGCTTTGTAGTACAGATTCTTTAAATTAAGAATTTTGCATTCTTCAAAGAGCTGGTCGGACGGGAAGAAAATGTTTAAGCCATACATGATTTTAAGGATGCGATTTTGTACAATCTGAAGCGGTTTTATTGTTACTTTGTATGCTGCGCCCCAACCTATAATGCCGTAAGAGAGCAATGATTGTACCAGGGAATAATAGATACTACGTAGACTCTTTATATCCATAATTTTACTTATTTGTTTAAACATGTATATTAAGGATCTTATTTTTTTTGTTAATAGTTGAATTTGGTATGTCCACTTCAATTGGTTATCTAATATTATGCCCAAATAAGTTTCTCGGTCAGTTGTTGCTTCTTTTAATAAGTTTATTTTTCTTATGTAGGTACATATTTGCTTCTGTATTATTCAACAAATTCAAAAACTTGAGTTGAAATAAAATTTGTATTTACATTATTCAGATTCAGTACGCTTAAATAATTTGAAAGTAGCTGAAAAATGTATAGGGTAAACTAGAATAATTATTAATGTTCATTTGATCATTTATGTTTTATTATTATGCACTATTCTTTTGTATTTATACGACAAAGTTCATACATTACTTTTATACTTTATGTTCGAAATTGCTCTAAAAAATTGTTTGATTTTTGGGTTGTGGTCTCATTGTACGTTAGTTTGCAAATCGCCGTAATACCAGATAAGAGTTTGTGACGTCACATCAGTACTTTATATTGAAATGAAACAACCTAGATATTTGACCGCTTCGCTATCTTAAAAGCTTTTGAACTTTTTATTTCCAAAAAAGAATATACCGCCAATTACAATACAATACAGTTAGTAATAATATTATGCAATTTATATTTATATAAATCTAGTAAAAATTTTATTTTTTGAAAAAATAAATTAAATTAAATTTAGCTTTTGTTTCATATTTTGGAAATAAGGGAGGTGGACACTCACGAGACAGCCACTGCTCTCTGTATGTGAGTTTAGTCCGGTATAGAAAGTAATTTTTGAAAAGCAATGATGACTAGGTATATTTAGTATTAAATCATTGTACATAGGTACATGTGTATTTTTATCTTTAATAAAGTTTTTTACAGTAAGTAATTTTAAAAGTTTATTATTTTTTATTACAAATTATTTTGATTTGTTTTCGTGTTCCTTATTTTTTTTTTGTTGTAGGTAATGATAAGTAAAAGCTCAGTCCGTATATCGTGGGTTTACCTCAAAACGTCGCTAAGTCCATGTAAGTATTTTTTTTTATACAGGGAGAAAATTTAAAAACTTGAAATGGCCATATCTTAGGAACGAAAAACTGAAGAAAAAAACGCAAAAAACAGTTTCTATAAAACGAAGGGGGAACAAAAACAAGCGTATTATCCCACCCTTATCTGCAACCTCTTGGACAGGGTGAGATACACCCTAAAATCTGAAATAGAAAGGGGGGTCGAGTGATACATCATTTTGAAGCTCTTGAAAAATGATTTCCAATGGTACCATAGAAAGCTTCATTTTAGGAAATTCTTCTCTGTTTAGTAAGGAAAACAACAAATGAAAACACAATTTTGAAATTTTTTGTTAATATTTAATTAAATGTTCAAAATGATTGCTACCAATATCCTGGCATATTAAGAGATATCTCTTAAGAATTCTAAACATTTTAAGCCTAGGTATTTTGTTTTGGTTTATTTGCTATGGTTTTTTTGTCAAAAAAAAATTTGTTTATACATATTCGCATTTTATTATCACAGAATTTACTTTAAAAGTAACTTGTACTAGTATTATTATTTTAAGAACAGTTAACTTTCGGTTCAGTTTAAATGAAAGGCAGCACCTCTTATCTTTAACAATGGTGTACAGCACAGCTGAACGTGTAGAAATTATTTTCATTTATGGTTCCCAGGATCAATGTTTCTTAAGGACAGCTCAACGTTTTAACGAAAGGCATCCAGGTCAAAATGTAAGCCCGGAGGCATCTAGGCTATAGGATTTGGCACCCGTCTCTATTCTGATTGGATGATTTCAAACGTCTCTATTCTGATTGGCCGAATCTTAGTACGGTGCCGAATTACATATCGAAATGTTTAAACAGTGCTGAAATCAAGAGTGAAATGTTACACTTATTTTTACGGAATGAGGTGCCCAATTACAAAATTTTGTTTACGGTTTACCTACACACGGAATATTATTATTAATTGTTTGCCCCTTTTATAGACTTATATTGGCTAAACAGCGCTAACACGGCATCTAATCCACCTTTTTGGTTCCAATTCGCCTTTTTCAAGTTCACCGGCCAATTATTTACCAGCCCTTTTTGATTCGATCTACTTTAAAAAAGACTATGAGTCATAATAAAACTAAAAAAAGTCATGAAAATACTAAAAAAGTCATTATAAGAAAAAATGCCCAAAGTGGGAATCGATCCCGCGGCCTATGACATAGCACCTAAACGCTATATACACTACCCCAAACACTAACTAACAATTTTAAGTTAATGTAGTAACAGTAGAATGAAAGCGGCGGCACAGCCAATCAGAACGTCTTATTTTTGAAAGAGTTTTGCCAATCAGAATAGAGACGTTTGAAATCGTCCAATCAGAATAGAGACGGGTGCCGAATCCTATAGCGGAATGTCTAGATGCAGCCCGGAGTATGTTCGCCAACTAGTAGCCAAATTTGAAGAAACTGGTTCTGTCGCGAATAAAAAGAGAAATCAACCGAGACTAGCCGACGAAGCAGCGCAAATTGAAATTCTGGGGCAGTTTGCAATGAATTCAACTTTATCAACTCGTGAAGCAGCTGTAGCAACTGGGTTAGCTCGTGAATCCATAAGAAAAGTACTTAAATTTTATAAGTTTTATCCCTATATACTGCACATACTGCAAGAACTTTGTGACGACGACCCGGACAGAAGAATTCAGTTTTGTGAAATAATGACAGATAGAATTACGGCAGAACCTCGACTAGTTAAAAATATTTGCTTCAGTGATGAGTGTACCTTTTATTTAGATGGGCATGTTAATAAGCAAAACTGTCGTTACTGGAATGACGAGAACCCCCACGTATTTAGAGAAGGGCATACCCAGTACCCCTAGAAAATTAATGTTTGGGCTGGTATATTGGGAGATGGTATTATCGGCCCAATATTTATACAAGGAAATTTAAATGGCGCCAGGTATGCTGAAATGCTACAGAGGTCTATCGAACCACTAATAGTGCGAGAATTAGAAAATCATGTGAGGGACATACTTGGAAATTTATCTTTAGAAGAACGCTTACTACATTTCCAGCAGGATGGAGCAACTCCGCATTATGTAGTTCCCGTTAGGCGGTGGTTGGATGATAATTATCCCAACCAGTGGATTGGAAGAAGAGGTCCTGTCGAATGGCCACCTAGATCCCCGGACCTAACACCTCTTGACTTCTTTTTGTGGGGTCACCTAAAATCTGTGTTTTTTAAAACGCAACCTGAGTCACTAGAGCAACTTCAGCATAGAATAGTTCAGGAATGCCGTGCTATATCCAGAGAAACATTTGCAAATGTACGTGAAGAATTTGAAAGTAGGCTTTATTATTGTCTACAAAACAACGGCAATCATTTTGAACATTTAATTAAATAATAATAAAAAATTTCAAAATTGTGTTTTTATTTGTTGTTTTCCTTACTAAACAGAGAAGAATTTCCTGAAATGTAGCTTTCTATGGTACCATTAGAATGCATTTTTCAAGAGCTTCAAAATGATGTATCACTCGACCCCCCTTTATATTTCAGATTTTAGGGTGTATCTCACCCTATCCAAGGGGTTGCAGATAAGGATGGGATAATACGTTTGTTTTTGTTCCCCCTTCGTTTTATAGAAACTGTTTTTTGCGTTTCTTTCTTCAGTTTTTCGTTCCTAAGATATGGCCATTTCAAGTTTTTAAATTATCACCCTGTATATTGTTGACGCCGCCTTTATTCGCGTTGGTCAAACATAAATTGTTTACTGTATCTACATAGGTTGCCTGGTTCAAAATATGTCAGTTGAAATAAAAGGCTCTTTTCTCACACAAAATATATTTATTTACTTCTTTAGTCATTCAGTTACTCATCGTCACATTTGGTCTGCGTAGCAGAAAATACGGTGTGGTGTTACAACTTAGTATGTTAACTACGTACTTCAATAAATCATCTACACATGTTACATTACTAACTAACAAACAATAACATCGGGATACAATACAATATCCTTACACTTTCGAGGATTTATCGCATAACTTCACGACTTTCCGACTGCTTTTTACAATAGATAAACTGAACTCGAGTCGTGATATAATAATCACATTTTTATATAATCTTCGGGATAATTCCGCGAATTGGCCGAGTTATTTCATGGCTTGTATACCATAAAATCAACTAAACCCGCGCAAAATGCCGCGAGGAGACCGTGTGCTCACTACGGAGGCTGCTACGTATCTCTTTCTTAAGTCTGGACATAATAATTACATTATTATATCTTCGGGTTAACTCCGCGAATTAACCAACTTAATTACTTGGCTTGAGTACCGTAAAAACAACTAAAAAGTCGCGTAAACCGCGCGAGGGAAACCGTCTGGTTCCCGTGAAAGTTGTCACAGATCTCTCGTTGCCTTCTTGTCAGATCATGGTCATCGATTAAGCAAATGGATCTTCTTTAAATGGAGTCTAGCAATCTCAAGGTATGTTTAGAAGCAGAGCCCCAAATATGCGAACAGTACTCCAGCGATGGTCGAATTTGGGCTTTATAGAGCATCAAAAGTTGTTGAGAGGTATAAGAGGTTCTTAGTTCGGACACGTATTTCGAGCTTTTGCAAGGCAGCCCTAGGAATGGTCGCAACGTGATTATGCCAAGACATATGAATATCCAAATTGACGATCAATAAATGAATTGATGCTCCAAGGGAATCGAGTGTCCCGCCATGACTATATCCGGTTCTTCAAAAATCTTACTTGGTTACTGTCACCCCAAGACAGGGTTTCTTCCAGGTCTTTGATGAGATGTAAGACCTCTTGTTGCCTATAGAGACGTGCGTTGGCATCCGATGTCTGAGCATCCAAACTGATGCAAGTGTGCTGTCATCAGCGAAGCTATATATAGGATTTTTAGTTTTTTTCAAAAGATCGTTAATGTATAGTAAAAGGAGGGTGGGCGACAAAATAGAACTTTGAGGCACTACGACGTTGATGTTTATTGCCACTCGCAGAGAGCGGTCTTTAAGAAAGCTTGACATTTAGGAGCAAAACTGAACCGGTATTTCGTACGTTCTCACTTTAGTTAGGAGTCCCTCATGCCGTACTTGGTCAAAGACCTTGGAAATGTCCATTGCTACCGCCCGAGACTCCCCATGATATTCTATTGCGTTATTCCAAACGTGAGTAACATAAGCGAGAAGGTCTACTGTTGATCTAGATTTACGAAATCCATACTGGCGGTCACTAATAATGTTGTAGCCTTGCAGGTACCTTAATAACTTTTCGTTAATAGCCTTCTCCATAACTTTTGATATAACCGACAGCAATGCTACTGGACGATAGTTGTTTGGCAAGGTCTTCTTGTCTTTTTTGGGTATGGGCTGGACTGGCGCAGTTTTCCGGCAAGAAGAAAATATTCCTTTTTTGTAAGATAAGTTAAAAAGCTCACAAAATACCGGTGCCAATTCGTCAGCGCATGTCTTAATTACGATGACCGGAATATCGTCAGGACCAGAAGCTTTTTTGGTGTCAAGACTCCCTAAGATTTATTTAACATGGCGGTGCCGGAAAGAAATCTCGGGCATTCTCGTTTCCACAGTAGTGGAGTTTTTCCCTGAAAATTAACCGTTGAATGTAAAGAGAATAGTTCCGCCAGTAAGTTTGCTATTTCCTGTGCTTTGGTCGCAATGGTGCCATCAGAACCTGTTAGAGATGGAATGATTGACTTTGTAAAGTTCTGACCGACGGCCTTAGCTACCGACCAAAATGATTTTGAGCCGTTAGGACATGCAAGAGGGATGCCTTTGGTGCCCTGGTTGTGTGCTTCTTTGCTTTGGTTTATCGCTTGCTTGAATTGATTTCGAGCGTTAAATAGATGGTATATTTACACCTCTGAGTCCAAGAACATCTCTGGTCTCTAGTTCCTACTGCGAAAGCAATATAAAGCTGGATTTATAGTTTGACGCTGGCAGGTAGTAGTCGATGTTTGGTGGTGTGAGTAGAGGTAAACAAATTGCCCTACCATTTTTCGATTTATAAATTTCTGTTCCAATGCTGTTTGACGGTGGCTTGAGTCGAGATGGTCATCTTTTAACTTTCTCGGTTCGCTGTTGGGAATCTAACCAATCATGTTGTAGAATGTTGTTACGTGGCCCAATAGCTGGACGTACATCATATATGAATCTTTTTTGGACCAGTATTTGTGGTTTGAGCAGTCAGCGACTTCTCATCGCGTCTTCTCGTATGTTTCCTACTTAAAAAAAGATCGATGTCATATCTTTGACAGATGTCTATGAAAAAAACATCGAATAACGTCAAAATGTGAGCATATATAAAACTAAGCTGTCCGAGCATTTTCCCCGAAAGTTACAGGTTAAGGCTATATTAATTTTATTCCGGACTTCTGGGCAGCCCTGTATATGTATAGAAAGGGTAGTCGTTGCTCACTAGTTGAGAAATAGGCTAGCGAATATTGGAGAGTGCAGCAAATGAAAGAATACTCTTTAAAGTTATTCCAAGCTTTCGGAAATCATTTATTTCATTCCCATCCTCAGGAAGAAACTTTCTTGAGATTGTTCATAAAGATGTTCGTATAAAATAAAAGACATGTGTGAAGAAACTGTGTTGAAAATCAAAGTCAATTGTAATTAAAGCCGACGTCTGAAGATACTATTAAAACAATTGTATATGGACGAAGAAACACACAATTTAAAGTAACAGCCACATAAAAATAATTGTTGCACGCAGGACATGGTTCTCAGCGTAATATTCTTATAGACTTTGAATTATATAACAATTTTTTCAAAATGTAATTAGTTAAATTCGATTTTTATTTTAAATTGTGTGTTTCTTCGTCCATATACAATGATTTTAATAGTATCTCCAGACTCCAGACGTCGGCTTTAATTACAATTGACTTTGATTTTTAACACATTTTCTTATCACATGTCTCTTATTTTATAGGAACATCTTTATGAACAATCTCAAGAAAGTTTCTCCCTGAGGATGGAAATGGATTAAATGATTTCCGAAAGCTTGGAATAACTTTAAAGAGTATTCTTTCATTTGCTGCACTCCCCAATATTCGCTAGTCTATATGTGTATATATGTGAGGAACTTTGTTCTCTAGCCACTTGTTGAGACTTTATACAATAAGAATTTGGCGTCTCTGCTTCCAATCATAGGACGCTACACTGCTGCTACCTGTAAACCGGTTTTGAACTCTTTCATTCTCTATTAGAAAATATGAAACATTTTATAGCTACAATATTGATCTGGAGTTCGAAACCGTTCTACAGGTAGCAGTAGTGTAGCATCCTAAGTGGCTGGAGAACAAAGTTTCTCACTTATTTACATATTTATATGTCATATTATGTTAATTATTTTGTTACCTACCGTAGGTATATCACAGCTTAGGATAATAGCATCAGTGATTTTTTTAAGAAAATGAAATAATATTTATTCTGCAGAGAGCTGAATGAGCTATAGTTTTTCATAATCTTTTTAGTTTAAACCATTTTCAAAAAAATCGAGAGGATCTGTAAAAGATCCAATGCGAAACCTTATTACTTCAGACCTAGTTGTTGATAAAGTTCGCTATATCTTCTTAGCGCAAGCATTCTGCTCAACACGCAAGAGCGAAAATTTAACACACTTATTATATTAAACAAACGAGAGTTGCAGCACATGGCTATATCTCATGGCAATCACACGCATTGACCCAACCAGGACAGTGAGAATCCATATAGGTTCAAATGCAGGAAAAGGCGGCCCATTGCGGGCAAACAACGTTGGGTGACGCTGAAAGCCAAGGTATCGGTTTAGCATACCGAAAGCTTAATATTGAAAGGCAAAAAAGTCTGGACGATCCTGAAAACAGGAAAATTCAAAGATGTTACAGAATACAATATAATCCAGGCACTTTTCACATGTGTGAGAAAATATGAAGGCGAGGGCTACATCTTATTTCATGGCTGAAAATGATCCTTTATAGCAATTCATTTTATTTACAGAGAGAAACGTTTAGTTCCCAATGCCTGAATATAATTCAGTCAATGAAATAATTTAATTGGTTACGGGCAACTAAATCTTGAATTGAAGGAATTATGCAATTTAATTGAAATTTCCATTAAAATATAATTGTCCCGACACAATAATTCAAATAGCGAATGATAATTTAATTTTGTAAATTTATATATGTTTGATTTACCTGTACTATATATTTAGTATAATAGCAACCTTTATTTGTTACAGACATTATTTAATTGCCACTAAACTTAGTAATTATTATCGGGACTAGTGTCTTATTGAAAATATATATTTATTTTATTGTCATAATTATGGCCTTATTGCAAAAATCAAGAGGGATATTTTTTTACAGATAATGTATTATATAAAATCATTGTATTGTAACAATTATAGCTTTTTTGTAGGGATAAATGTATATTTATAAGATGTATATTAATAATGGATTTTCTTATATTAATTACAGTCTGTTTATAATAAACTAAAATGATGTTATTTAGAACAAAGAGATTATTACGTAAAGAAATGGATTTTGTTGCGGGAATTATAGATTAGTTAATAATAGTTATTTATGTATCTAGGGAATTATAATGATCTTAATTACCGAGGGCAAAATTTACGTCCCGAGGGCCTTTGGCCCGAGGGACAGCAATTGCCCGAGGTAATTGAGACCCTTATAATTCCAGTGATACATAGATAATTTTATTTCTGACCGATTTTGGTAACATTTTGTCCATTTTTAAAGTGGAATAAATGTTTCAATAAATGACAATCAAATTGACATTAGATGTCAATCGTTTGATTTTATGTCAAATTTTTCTTAATATCCCAAGGGAGTTATGACCCTTATAATTCCCGCGTAACTAAGACGTTATAAGCTAATAATATACCGGTCAGAAATAAAAACGTTTATGCAAGGTAACCCATATATCACAAATGAACCTAATTTTAAATTTTTTGACAAAAACTAATTCGTTAAAAGAAATTTTACTTGCAAAAAAATATGATTTTTAATAAAAAAAAATGGGAGGTAAAAATTTTAAATAATATTAATAATTGTACTTACCTAAGTAAACTTTATTTGTTTGTTGTTTTTAAGGAACATGACATTAGAAAATGTTAGTTAGGGTTATTTTTTAGTTATAATCCAAAATATAAAGAAACTCTTGTTTAAATCGATTTTATGCTGTATTGCTTACATTCGGAAAATAAACTGGGGCATGGAAATAAAATTGATTTGAACAATACTTTCTTTCTTTCTAAATTTTGAAATATATAAGTAAAGGATAATCCCAACCTAGACTTTCTACTGGCATTCTCTTTAAAAACAAAAGGTAATTAACTCTTAGGTAAAATAATATTTTTAACATTCAAACATTCTTTATTTCAGATATTCGTCACTTGTGATAGGTACCAAAATTGGAAAATATAATACAGCCGTTTTGATTCGATTTTTGGAGTGCTGTGTATAATTGTGTAAAATAAATAAAAACAGTTTATAAAGAAATATTTATTATTTTTAAGGAAATGAACAACACGTATAACTTAACTTGAAACCCAAATTGTTTTTTGTGTTCCTTAAATTAGGTATACATACAGTGCAGTGCGTCTACTTACTTAGGTTGGCAGCATGTAACAAACTTTTTGATTACTAATTTTACGAGAAAAGTAGCTCACTTATAAAGAATTCTGCATGGTCTAAGACCTTTAATCAAAAAATGATTAATCATATTAAGGCGTGTAATAAAATACGAATTTGGCGTAAGAGCAGAGTACGACAATTTCTTAAAATATTAAAAAGGTTATACAGAAAAGTTGTTTTCAATTAAGAGCAGGTTAAAATATGCAGTCACTTCTTATATGTTGTTTAAAATATTATTTTTTTATTTTTCCATACTCTCCTACATAGCAGCGAATAATACCAGATACTGCTAATCAAAGTTGCAATAATTACAACGACATGTCTCTCATTAAACGTTAAACATTAGTTTGAAAGTTTAAATTAGTAGAAATCCATGCGACATTGCATTCCATGAATGTACACGAAGAATTTAATATATTATACCCTCGTAAAATACCTGGTTCTTTCCACAATCACAAAAGGTTGAGGTATTAAACCATCCCAACTAGCAAAGTAGAGTCTTAAAAGAAGCTAATTATTTTATAATTATCGAATACCGTTACCTTAGGATTAGTTTTGTTTTGTAGGGCATATTGTTGCGACAATTTTGTTCGTAAAGGAAAATAGTTGTATCAATTTGTCTTATAACGGCTTTTACAATTTTAATATTGAACATATGATTCTTGTTTGTCTAAGAATTTTATAAAAGTATTATATTACGATATACAACCTTTAAAAATCTATATCATATCTATAAATACTTCAACCGTATTGTGAACCACTAGCGTTGTATATACTTACACAAATAGCTTTTAATTAGTGCCTTATAAAGTACTTGTACACTGATAAAACTGTGCTCCCTTAATCAAATAATCTGATTTATTTGGTGAATAATTATTGGTAATAAATAAATAATGTGATTTTAATTAACTAAGTTTTATTTAACTGAAATAAATGAGAGTATTTCGTTTTATTTGCAAAATTATTTGTCTGTTGGTGGATTTGTGTCAAATCATAGAACCCTTCAAACAAATATCTGACCAAAAAACCGCTAAAATAACAAAATCTGAATAACTAATTATTTAATCGAACTAATTTTTATTTAGGAACTAAATCCCGTTAATCGCTAGTTAAATCACCCAATAGAGAGCTATTTAAATGTCTAGGTCATTTCAACTAAATTATTATGTATTTAAATCCTTAATATAAAACAACCAAATATTTACAAATAACTAATTATTTAATCGAAGTACATTTCTAGTTAAGAACTAATAAAAATAAATAAATAAATAAATAATAAATACCTTTAACTTTAATTTAAATAATCCATTGCCGAACTTTTCAAACAATTTGGTCATCCAAACTAATAATTAAGTATTTAAATGAACTCCTGTCGCCTACTTTGGGCTTTGAGTAATTTGATTGGTTATACAAAAGTGGCCTGATAAATCATCATCGCGTTTTTGGTTATTGGTGTTCGATTTTGTCTTGTATAAATTTATGAGTGAGAGTGAAATCTTCTTTGTTAGTGGCACAGAAGTTGGTGGTTCCATTAAAAATTAAAACGAAGATATGGAGAATAAACGTAATATGAATAATTATTTAGAATATTGGGGTATATCGAGGGGTATATCCCATCTGTTAGATACTTTTCAAGGTAGGAAACTATATTTGAATATTTTAGTTACGCATGAAACGAGTTAAAAAAGTAAGATAAGAGGCAAAGAAAGGATACTTGTAATACCTAATTTGAAATTTCGAACACAAAATCTCCTTAGAAAAATGTAGCCATGTATTTATAAATGGCTACCTAGATTACAAATAAGACAGTTTTTCCTAATTTTCACCATAATTCAATACCTATCAAACCTCCTAACGTTAAAAATATATATAATTAATATAATATTAATAATTATTGTACCTAATATTTGCAAATTTGCCTTTATTTAATTTTGTATCAAATTTATTAACTTCTCTATAATGTTTTGATGACGTATATTTTGAGGGGAACAACAACTAATGGTGGGTTTATACAGCAAGATAACATAACATAAAAATAAAATAAGAGTTGAATCTACAGATCTGCAATAAGACGTTTATAGAAACACATAACATGACCAAGGTTTCTAGAGTAGAGTAGGTGGCCTGGTAACGTATGGAGAGAAGCGACGCGAGAGGGGGGCATACGTCATATGTTTGCCAGATGCGCGGTTAAGTGATAGGTCGCCATTCATTTCAAATTGAGCTTTGTTGTTTGACATAAAGTTTAGGTTGAAATTGTGTGATTTTAATGTGTTTGCTTTAATTTTTTTGAATACAAAGACAATACGATTTATTACAAATGTTTAAGTATTTTTGTACATAAACAGTGAAATTAAAAAGACTCTTGTAACGGTAAACGACAGAACTTGTTGGACTTTGTTATTACTCCATATTATTTTTATTTTCAATAATTAAATCAGTAAATGTTCTGAAAGGTAAATATGTGTTTAATATTACTAAAATAAAATAGCCAGCATATGATATTGAAAGTATAATAGGTAAGATAATATCATTACTATTTTTTTAGATGCCTGGTGGAGTGGTTTGTAGCGTAGCAACGTGTAAAAATAATTCTAAAAAGGCACAAAATAGTGGAGAGAAACTTTCCTTCTTTTCTTTTCCAAAAGACCCTAAGATTCAGAAAGAATGGATAAGAAAGTGTTACCGCAAAGATGTGTGGCAGGTTGCAAATAAGAGAGTTTGCAGTATTCATTTTAAACCAGAGTGTTTTGAAGGTGAATTGCAGGCAAGAATAATGAATACACAGCCAAATCGTCTAAAAAAATCTGGTATGGAAAATTTAGTTGGTTAATTTGGAATATTTATTTATATTTTGTTTACCTACTTTATCCATATAGTACGTAGAAGCTAGTTGTGTACTCAAGTGAGACCTACGAGGGTACGAGGGTATATAAACTGAGGATACCTTCTTACTAATAAAATTAATTTAATTTTTAGCTGTTCCTTCATTATACCTGTTGGATGAACAAGAAAATCATAATGATAGTGAAAGGTCAAAGAGAATGAAGCGTAAAGGTGATAAAGTGTTTGTGAAAAGTTTAATCAGCAGCATCGAAAATCCTTCATTGAACATCACAGAACCAGCTGATGAAACTAAACCTCAAGAGGAAGCTTTGAACATAAATTTATCCCCTACTAAAGAAACATATTATGATATCTTAAAGAGAAACTTTCAAGAATTGCAAAATGAATCAAAAATGCATATTTTGGTTTTTTATTATAACAAAAAACTGTTTTCCTTAGCTATAGGTTAATGTAGTTAAAACAAAAAAAATATGTAAATATTATTATGTACTTTAGAGGTAGCAACGTCAAATAAATATCATTTCGATAAAATTTATTTATTTGTTTATGTACGGAAATAACTAACAAGAATGTACTTTTTGTTTTAAATAATAACAAGTGAGATGAGTAGCTTCTTATAACTAATCAATAAATTAATTGTCCATTATAAATATTTCAATGAAAATACTAGAGTAGTATCACCTATGTTTTCATATGACTATTTTAAAAGTTTTGCAATATTTGTTTCAATCTTGTCTTAACTTGACCAATTGACATATTAAAAACATCTACCTCAGTAACAAATTCCAATAGACAAAAATATAAAACGCCCGTCGGCGTCGCTTAATTTCAATATTCTTCGATGCTTTATTATACCAGTCAATTTAAATGTGGCAAACATGTGACGTATTCCCGCGCTGTGCACAACGTACTCTGATTGGTCGAGAGTTATCAGGCAACCTACTCTACTCTAGAAACCTTGTAACATGACGTAAAAATAAGAAATAAAATAAGAGATGGTTATCTTTTAAATTTTATGTTATTTTTATGTAAAAATCGTTTTGCGCGTGCGCGTAATTTGTCATAACCTTTATTTTAGGCAAAAATGTGTTTTTTTCTGTTGGTTCGCCTTATTATTTAAACACTATAAACAATTTGACAAGGTTTGTGATTATTATGGTATATGTACTGATTAAACCATATTCAAAAGCAACATTTCATTATTTCTTATTTTTATGTGACGTCTGTAAAAACACGTACTTGGATAAAATAAGAACTGATTTAAATGAACATTCTGATCTATTGAAAATTAAAAAAAGGTATTTAAACCAAATATATGTATACTTTGTCTAAATAAATATAAAAGACAAGTTAAACAATTATGTACTTGAATAAAAAAACAATCACTTTGATGGAAATTACCGGTTTATTTAAATCAAATCACTTAAATGTTTAATTAAATAACGTCGTTGTTACGGCAAATTCATGTAAAACAAAAGTAAAATAAATATATACTTGATAAAATATATATAAATATCAATCAAATAAACATTTTGTTAAGTGCACTTTTAACCTATTTACCTTTAAGTCATTGAAACGGCTTATCTAAGTTAGGTTAGTGTTAAGGAAATAAATATTTGCTTGAATTTTGTATTTAGTGATTAATTCCAAATAAAAAGTAATTTGTATCAAAGGACCATCAATAAACCTTTGTATGAAAGTCAATCCGAAGTTCTAAAAATGTAAAAAAGTACCTTGTATGAAATTAAATTTATGATAGGTACGAAAAGAAATTTTTCACTTCTCAACCTCAAGCTCTGACGTTGTCATGTAATATTTATCGAAGTCGAATTTCTGAAGTATAATCTTGTCACAATAAAGAATAAATGAAATAATTCTTCCAAAATGAACGCAAATGATTTGGCTCCCACTGATACTAATAACTACATAGTTAATAATTGCAAAGTAATAATGCGCGAGTGTCGGGAGGCGTTTTAGTTCACCACTAGCGTATGTGGTCACTTATGGCTACGTCGCATATAGGAAAAAATATTAACGACAATATAATATAACGACCATCATATTTCAAGTCTTAGCTTTACAAAATCTGGCAACTTCTAAAGCGTTGCAACACCAACATTTTGCTTTCACGTGACAAAATAACTTAAAACGCCGTCATATACAACACTATATAACCATTTTATCGTATACGGTTCTAAATTACACTACAAGTTATTAAACGTTTCTATTTGACATAAAATGGTTGTATTATAATGCGCCATCTTTAATTTGATTTGTTGGATCTGCGACAGCCGCCATCATGTAAAATTAAGTCTCAGACGGAAAAATGTAGTCTTAACGTTATTTTCTTAATTTTGAAAAGACTATTCCCTAACTTTATTCTTGAAAAAAATAATAAATTAATATTACATAAAAAATATCGAAATCATAAAAAAAAAAATATATTTATTTTTTTTTTATTTTAAAGCAAACGTGTCCAAAACTAAAGCGCATCTTCTTTGTGCCACAAGCATATACATAGTTTATCAATATAATTTCCGGCGCAATGAAGTTTGAGTTATTAACGCTAATCCAAGATTGTTAAAATGATAAAGGTGATATAATATCAATCATTTTTTACGAACAAGCACCATTAAGTTTCGGCTGATCAATTTTTAAATAGGTAAGTACATATTTATAATCTCCGTTGTTATACGCTCCTATTAAAATAATTTGGTTCTAAAATTCTGCACTAAAGAAATTAAATATCTGTCTAAATTGCTATATTATCAGATTTCATTATACAATCACCATACAATATTTGTGTAAGACTTTTAAGGTGTCGATAAAATATTGTTGTATAAACTTCACCAAATACACACTACAAAATTAAATTGCTTCAAAAGTGTTGTACACAATTTCTATAGAACTCTTATAGTATCAAAATTTCATTTCAGATAAACAATTTGGATTTCAAAAAAATAAATCAGCTGAAGATGCCATATGCTATTTAACAGAAAAATTATATAACACCATGGATAATAAAAAATCATGTATTTGTATATTTTTAGATTTGGCAAAAGCATTTGATACAGTTAGTCATACCATTTTGGTAAACAAATTAGAAAATATTGGTTTTAGGGGAAATCAACTAAAATTAATAAAAAATTACCTTAAAGATCGTCCAAATTATGTAAAAATAAATGAAAAAATAAGTTATTCAAAATATTTTAAATATGGTGTACCACAAGGCACAATTTTAGGACCTTTATTTTTTAATATTTATATTAATGATTTATTTAATATAAAATGTGACGGAGAAATTCATAGTTTTGCAGATGATACTGTTATTTTTTACAACGACATATCTTGGGAAAATTTACATAAGAAAATAAAAAAAGACTTCGAAATTATAAAAAATTGGTTTGATAAAAATTTATTAACAATTAATTTTGATAAAACAAAATATATTCCTTTTACATCAAAAATAAATGATTTTAAAAATATAAATATAAATAATGATATTCAAATAATGAAAACTAATAATATCAAATATTTGGGAATAATTATTGATAATAAATTAAACTGGAATTTTCATATAGAAAATTTAATTAAAAAATTAAGAAGCACATTGCCAATATTTAAAAATATAAAAAAAATTTTAAATATAAAAAATCTAGAAATATTATATTATGCATTAGTCAAAACTCATATAAATTATGGTATTTTAGGTTGGGGGGGAATAAATAGAAATTTAGTAAAAAGTTTAGAAATATTACAAAAAAGGTTTTTAAAAATTATTTATGATAAAGATTATTTATACTCTTCAAAAAAATTATATGCAGAAACAAAAAAAATGGATGTGAGACAAATTTACTTTTATAATATTTTAATATATATTTTTAAAAATAAAAATAACATTGAATTTAAAGAGCATAATTATAATACAAGATTTAAAAATGAAATTTCTATTAAACCAAAAATAAATAAATCTATTGGACAAAAAAGTTTCAAAATTTTAAGTTTATACATATTCGATTGTCTAATAAATAATATTAAAAAAATAAAATCATTTAAATTATATAAAAAAGAAATTAAATGGTGGTTATTAAATAAAAATAGTTTAGATAATATTTTAGAAATGCTATAATTATTAAATAGGTATTAATATATTAATATATTAATACCAAATCTAAATAATATTAAATAAATTTATAAAAATGTTATCCTCAATTATTTACATAATAATATATTAACCAAATATTTTAATAAAATTAACCCCTATACAAGTTAACCTTCAGGGGTTTTATTCCTAAGTTTATTTTTAATGTAAAATATATTAAAATGTATTGTATTTATGTAAATATTTTGAATAAACTTTATTATTATTATTATTATTATATAAAATGTCAAAATTAAATTATGCAAGTGTAAATTGTGTTTTACTTACTTTCAAACACGGTTGTGAACATTTCCAAGTCCCAAAGTTTCAAAACTATGTTAATTCACCTTCGAAACGAATACCCAACTAGCAAAGTAGAACTTTAAAACAAACAAATTATTTTATAATTGAAGAGTCGAGTGGATAAAGGCGGTAACTTACATTTTTTTGAAAATTGACTTTTTGTAATGAATGAAGGTAATAAGTAACATTGTTACAGTTGGCACCAACTTTGGAATAAAAATATCAAAATTAAAGGAAATGCGCAATTTATAAAGGAGGTATCTGATACAAATTTAACGTAAATAATACGTAAAGGAGACAACTAACCGTACTTGTCTCCTCTATTCACAAAAATATGCTGTTACCTCCTTTATCGGATAGATGTCACTACTAAATTAACATTGGCCTCCTTTATTCACTCATTTCATTTAAATTATTGGTTTTCTAACCGACGTGTTAAGACGAGTGCCATTTTTGTTAGTGAATGTTTGCTAAGCGATTCTGATTCCGAGGACGAACCCTTTCAGCCAGCCGGTGATAGTGATGAATATCTAACTAGCTCAGATACATCAGATTTGGAAGAATCACTAATACGTAAAAAACCAAAAAAAGTGGTGCTTTAAGTGAAAAGGGTTGGGGATACTGCTACTTTATTAATTCCAAAAAGAAACAATGAAGTATTCACAAATAATCCAGATATTCACATTAAGCAAAAGACAACCAAAAAGAAAAAAATTGAAATTGTGAAAAAAGCGGCAAGAAAATGACCTAGGAATCCGAAGACATGAAAAAATAACGCTGTGGCAATAGCGAGAGAAGAGGTGAACCTTACGTGAACCAAAAAGGGAAAGAAATAGTAGGAAAAAATGTAATAATAAGTTAAATGTGGATATAAAAAACATGTTGCTTTTTAAAAGCATGGTATCACAAGCTTCTAAAAGGCCACAAAAAAATGCCGTTCGTCATAAGTCTGCTTCTTTTATTTACAAAGTAACCATTGATAACAGTGATGTGCCAGTATGCAAAAAAGCATTTTGCTCTTTGTATCAGATTGGCAAAAAGAAGGTAGAATATCTTCAGAAAGGTTTAAAAGATAGACTGCATACACCCAACATAGATAAAACGGGAAAACATGAAAATAGACCTCATAAGTTAGATGATTATGTAAAAAATTTCATTATGGAACATATAAAGTCATTTCCTGCATCAGCGTCTCACTACTCTAGAAATAAAAATCCGAATAAATTATATCTTTCTCCTTTGTTAAATGTACAAAAATGTACAACCTCTGCGAAAAGTGTTTAGAGGAAAATAAGCCAGCATGCTTCAAAGTTAAGTATTGCACATATAACAAGATTTTCTCCACCGAATTTAACCTGTCTCTTGGGGAACCACGCAGCGACACTTGTAATACTTGCGACAGCGGAAATAGTAACGAAGAGCATAGAGAAAACTATGAGGCGGCTTTTGCACTTCAACGTGCGGACCGCGATTATGCAAGAAACAGTGACACTATTTGTTATCTTACGATGGATCTATAACAAACGCTTCCTCTTCCTAGACTAACTACTAATAAGGCTTTCTACTTACGCCAAATGTGGATGTATAATCTAGGTATACATTCTATTACTAAAGGTGTAGAAAAAGCAAACTTCTTTACTTGGACCGAGGATGAAGCCCATCGCGGAATCTCTGAAGTGTGCAGCTCGTTATTAACCATATTGGAATGTAATGATATTTTTCAAGATAATGCTATATCCCATCTCATATTGTGGACTGACTCGTGGGCCGCCGCCGGTCAGAACAAAAACTTTTTGATCGTATGCCTGTATCAGTACTTATTGCTTAAAGGTATAGTAAAGACCATTAATCATAAATTTCCCGAGGTGGGACATATAGTTACTTAGACTCTGATAGAGACTTCGGGCGTATTGAAAAAATATTTCGACGTCACGAAAACATCTTCTTACCAGAAGATTATCGAACCATAATAAGCCAATCTAGTAAAATGAATCATGTGACAGATATGTTGCTTCATTTCAGGCATTTTGAAGATTTGGCAACCAAGCTTAATTAATCGAAAAAAGAATACCCTAAATGAGAATGTTTCTTTCAGAGATGGAATTAAATGGATCAGAGTGTGTAGTTACGGGTCTTACTTATATAAGGAAAATTACGATCCACACACCCCTTTTAAAGAAGTGAATATCATTAGAAATGCACGACCAGAAAATATCCAAATTGAAAGACTTAGCAAAAAAACTGGTCAGTTATCATCTGAGAAAATTGCCAACCTTGTGAATTATTACTTTTAAAATCTTTGGAAATAAAAGAATAAACTTATATTTTTTTGTCTAAGACCTCTTTTATTCATTAAATAGTTGTTTGTTTATGCGAAAATGATAAATGGATAAAGGAGGTAACTGTACTTTTTATCAAATGTTGACTTTTTGTAAAAAAATATCCTTTCGACGTTGATTGTTGAAATCAAGGTATGGTCATAACCTAACGTTTTGACAATTTTTAACCAAATAGAGGAGTAATTAAAGAAGAACAAACGAAATAATTTTTTTTAAATTAAAATCACGTTTTTCCAGTTTTTAAAGTTTCTCAGTTACCTTCTTTATCCACTCGATTATTCAATTATCGAATAGCGCTGCATTAAGAATATTTTTGTTTTGTAGCGCATATCGTTGAGACAATTTTGTTCGTTAAGAAAAATACTTACATTAAGTTGCCTTATAATGGCTTTTACAACTTTTATTATACAACAAATGATTTTTGTTTGTTTAAGAATTTTATAAAAGTACTATAATACGATATACAACATTTAATAATATATATTTATAAGTGTTGCAACCATATTGTGAAAGAGTTATATACTTGCACAAATAGCTTTTAATTAGCACCCTATAGAATACTTATATATACATGTATTATTAAGGTTATGTAAGGGAAATGATAAAATTATTGTTTAAAGTTGATATGCGCTTATTTATAAAATCGTTTTATAGTTATGTTTATTCTAGAAAAATACTTAATCTTTTATAAATATGTTTTCTTTTAGGTTAGGTTTAAATTTATCATATTATGAAGTTCATTGAAACGTTATGGAACAGTAAGATTGGATAGTGTGCATATCCATGCATTGTAGGACAACCATTTTATGTAACAAAGTTTATTTATGCGTTATGTAGTTTATCGCAGCTTTAAAAACAGCGTTGTCAGATGTAATTGAAAATAAAATGGTGCGAGTGAATTTTATAAACATTATTTCGAAATCCCAAGATTTATACAAACACAACTAATTAATCTTTAAATTATAGTCAGTCCGAAGTTTTGAAAATGTCAAAATGTACCTTGTATGAAATTAAATTTTAGGTATTTACCAAAAAAATTTCTCACTTCATCTCAAGCTCTAATGTTGTAATGTAATATTTATCAAAGTCGAATTTTTGAAGTACAATCTTATTACAATAAAAAAATAAATAAAATAACCCTCCCAGAATGGACGCAAATGGTTATAATATAATAGTAAAAAATTACAATGTGATAATACACGAAATATTGCTAATCACTGCATGTTTGGTCATTTAGGGCTCCGTTGTATGTAGGGAAGCATTAATAAGAATATCAAACCGATTATTAAATTTCAAGTCTTTACGAAATCTGGCAACTTCAAAAGCGTTGCAACACCAACATCTTGTTTTGACGTTGCAAAAAAATTTAAAACGCCGTAATATGCAACACTATAAAACCATTTTATCGTATACAGTTCTAATTTAAACTAGAATATTATTAAACGTTTTTATTTGATATATAATGGTTGTATTATATTGCGCCATTTATAAACAATGATTTGTTGGATCCGCGACTGCCGCCATCATGAAGAATTAAGTCGGAGACGTAAAAATGTAGTCTTTACGTTATTTTATTAGGTTTGTAAGACTATTTTCTAACGTCATTTTTATATAAAATAATAACTTAATATCATACATAAAAAATATCGAAATAATAAAAAAATATATATACATATTTTTTTTTTATTTTAAAGCAAACGTGACCAAAACTAAAGCGCATCTTTTTTGTGCCACAAACATATACATAGTTCATCAATAAAATTTTCGGCGCAATGAAATTTGAGTTGTTAACGCTTATCCAAGATTGTCAAAATGATAAAGTGATATAATATCAATCATAATTCACGAACGAGTGCCATTAAGTCTCGACTGATCAATTTTTAAATAAGTAGGTACACATTTATAATCTCCGTTGTTATACGCCCCTTTTAAAATAATTTGGTTCTAAAATTCTGCACTAAAAATTAAATATCTCTTTAAATTGCTTTATTGTCGGACTGCATTATACAATCACTATACAATATTTTTGTGAGACTTTTAAAGTGTCGATGAAATATTGTTTTACAAATATCACCAAATACACACTACAAAACAATTTTATAGTTGTTGCACTAAATTGCTTTAAAAGTGTGGTACACATTTTCTATAGAACTCTTACAATATCAAAATGATTTATACAAGTGGGCCTTTTTTGATCCTATCAATATCATATAGGGGCATTTGACCACGTTATAGGAATTTTAAGCTCCTATAAACTTTATTGTATAGCAGTTTATACTACCTTTATAAAATTTATTTTGCTAGTTGGATACGCATCAAAAGTGCTCCAAACAGCAATATCTTTGATCTTTCGTATCCTGCAAAACGCGGCATCAGCTTCGGGGAATACCTGGTTTAAATATCCGATGTAAAATTGAATTCACTCAATTCTGACAGAATAAATTTATTTTATAATCCCTGTGTAATTAACAATACCAAATTATTATTGCTGTAACTGAACGGTATAATATAGTTATAAATAAAATTATGATCATTTAATAAAATATTTATTAAAACAGTTCTTCGATTAATAAGAGTCCTAAAGCATTTAGACAAAAATAAATTCCATCCTTACAAAGTCCAATTTGTTCATGATCTCAATGAAGATAATCTAGATAGAAGAGTTTAATTTTGCGAGATAATGATGAATATGTGCAACAATCATCCACAGTTTTCGAAACGAATAGTATTTTCGGATGAGGGAACGTCTTGTGTGAATGGAAGTGAAAACAGACAAAACTGTCGGTATTGGGGTACAAAAAATCTACGCTGGATTATGAAATGTCACACCCAATATCCTCAAAAAGTTAATGTTTGGGCCGGCATCATTGAAAATAGAATTTTGGGACTCTTTGTTATTGACGGAAATTTGAAAGGTGAAACATATTTAGAATTTTTAGAAAATGATCTTGTACAGGGTGGTCAACTAAGCGAGGTAAGCGGCTGTATCTCAGGAACCGTTAATCGTACAGCTTTCGGAAAAAAATTTTGCTAATAAACATGGCCAAGAGAAGTTGCTGGAAATAATTATCGACTTCGCTAAATGACCGCTAGGGGGCGTAACACTAAAGGCAAATTAAAAAAAGGGGGCTTCTTTATAATTTTCCTAGATAAAGTATAATAAAAATATGTGCAAATAAAGTTCTCGTCTTTTATCTACAATTTTTTTTTCACACTTTTTTCTCTAACTCTTTAGATAAAGTGGTGGGGGTAAGGCAAACATTTATTTGAAAAATATTCAATATCTCGGGAATGCCTTATCGGAAAATACTATGCTTAGCGGCATTTGAAAGAGTTTTTTTATGCCCTATCAGCTACATTACAAGACATGTTTTCATTTCGTTCACTATAGTCGCCAGATGGCGCTTTCTAAATTTTTTTTAATTTTATGATTTTTTTCAACAAACCCAAATGCAATGATAGATATATTATCACGCCGATTTAAAGAGGACTAAAGTCCAAAGCAAACGGTAAAAACCGGAAGTTTTTATCTTTTTTCTAACAGAACAGAATAAGAGGCGAAATAAGATTGATACCCTTACGTCATTAATAACGCTCTGCAAGAATTTGAAGATCGTCTCGGGTACTGCTAGACTGTTGTTGTAGGTAATTTTCAACATTTGAGAAAGTAGTGACTTTTAGTTTCTTCTGAATTTTCTTTTCTTTTCGCTAATAAATAATGTGTTGTTGTTTTAAGTTTAAACGCAGTTTCCTCGCAAACGTCTGAATCTAAGTATATGACAGATTTTATGAAATATGTTTAGAATTTGATGCAGGATCCAAGAAAATATTATAAAATTAAAAAAATTAAAAAATTTAAAAAAGTAAGCCGTCATAACTTGTCTTTGGGGCAACCTGTATGCATGAAATAAGCTTCAAAAATGGACGTTAACTGGTAAGAAGCAAATATATTTTGGAATTGAATTTGATTCTGAGGGCTTTAACCCAATTTTGCATAGGTATGCATAATTTATTTAATTATTTACTCTAAAAAAGTGGAGTCAGATTATGTCTAATGCCGATACTATAAAGTAATAACGTAGAAAATATTAAATTTCTTTTGCAACTTTCCGAAATTAAATGCGTGATGAAAGTGACTATTTAAGAAAGTATTTTTTATAAATGAGAAAAAAACGATGCGCAAAACGATCGAATAAATTATAAAAAAAAACTAAATCTACACCCACCAATAACTAGAAATATGATTTTTATTAGGCTATTAGGGATCGGCAAATTGTGATTTATTTTTACGCCAGAGAGTGTTCCTTTTTCCTAACAAGATCGTTGTGTAGGTGTAATGTTTCCCTAAGAGGGCCCATTAAAAGAAACTTGATTCAACATAATAAAAAAATAAATCTTAAAACGTAAGAGATGCGTAAATGACGTGTCAAAAATATGTACATATTTCGTTAGCAAAGAAATATTTTTCAATGTTTAAAGTACACTCACCGACAGAAATTTTATTCGTAACAACTGCTATTTTTATCAAGCTTCACTTTTTTAATATGTAGTCTGATTTAAATGTTTATTTTTTCAAATGTAGATAAATGTTTTGATTTTAACTAGTTTTACTCAATTTTCAAACAATGAACATGTTGAAATATGCAGAAAGATAAAAAGTATACTATTTTCATTACGGTTGTCATACCCTGCAGAGTAATTTTTCTACAGAGCCTGGTTAATTCCTGATATATCAGTTACTTCCTACCATAACCTCCATACCTCTCATAACCGAAACACGGCATTTGGTCGTTGCCGTTTTAGCACCAGCTGTTTTAACAGCGGTCGTTTTGGCGCTGGCCGTTCTGGCGCCGGGACATTCTTGCGCTGGACCTTTTTCTTAAAATATAAGCGATTCGAGAATTATCAAGTTGATTGTTAGCTGATTAGTGCCAACTTTGGGCTAATTTAATTAACCTTAAAAACAGGTATATAAATTTAAAACCTATCATAATTGTAGCCAAAACACCCGGCGCCAAAACAGAGCAACGCTCGTAATAGCAATTAGAAGTCGCTTTATTCCTTTTATTTGGTTTTGAATATCCCAATCTGTGGTTCATTTGGGTAACATGCCCCATACATGCTCTATTAGATGAATGTGAGATCTACTAGTCAGTTCGTAGCGTTAATTACAACATTTTCTAAATATTAGACCACTATTCTTTATGCATGTGGATGAGCATGGGCATGTATCAGAACGAGTTGGTTACCAGTAAATTGTACAGAAACAACCAGAATTAGTTTGATGTATCTTCGAGTAGTTTACAACACAAGTTCCCCTTATTTATCCAAGGAAATACCGCTCCACACTATACTGGATCGACCACCACCGTCCTTTCGCTAACATTACATTCCGTGAATCTTATCAAATCTCGCCTCATTATTCTTTCTCGCCTGTCAGAAGTCCTAAAACAACATCTAGGCTCATCTCAAAACCGAACTTGCCTCCATTCTTGCAAGTTCCAGTTATGTTTGTTTGTTAAAAAGTCAATCTATACACTCGATGCAGTTTGAGGAGCTCATGTCCAGGTTAGTTAAGGTTAGTTTAGGTTAGCATATATGAATTAATTCAATAGATTATAATATAAGATAGTAAAATTGAAAAGAACATACAGTGGGAGTATGAGAAAGGGAGGAAGAAGAGGAAAGAGAGGATAGACGAAAGACCATAGAAAAAAAGATTATAAGCATGTCCGAGAGAGTACCCATATACTGACACATCAAACAGACATATTCTAGTAATAGTTCCTGAATGCGAAACTAAGCCTGAAAGGAGCATTGCTATCATTATTGATTAAACAATACAATTTTAAGCTTCTTTTTAAAGGATGCACAATGCACACGATGGTAAAAAGTTTGAACCTTTAAAAAGTTATTTGCGATGCCTTGGAGTAGTTATTATGACGAACATTAAGATCATGTTTACCAGTCCCGTCAACAATATTTTCATGTAACTAAGGAGGGGTTTTGTATTCTCCTACTATCAAACGCATCCAAAGAGGGTCCATACAGATTGTCGCGTTAATATAGCGAAGGTAAAACGAAAGATTCACAAAGTAATTTTTTAAAATTTAATATTAATAATTAATTGAAAAATTAAATAATACCTATGAGAATAAATCTTTTTTAAGGCTAAATTATCCACTATATGTCCCAGATTTTAGCTGAGTTTATATTAAGGTTATATTATTTTTGTCCAAATGAATACTGATTTTATTTAAGATGGTTTCTCATATGTTTTCGTTACGAAGGAGAATAAGGGCTGAATCACCTGGATCTATTTTTAGAACAAAACTTTTGTTATTATTCAATAAGTTCTCTAGGTCTACATTAATATAAGTACTGACCCTAGCAATCAGGAAGGTAAATAAATCTGAGTAACATCCGAAATGGGAGGGTACACAACATAATATATATACAGGGTGTTTCAGAAGTACCGTACGTAACTTAAGGGGGTGATTCCTTATGATATTCTAAGAGAAAAAATTCATATGAACATGTGTCCGGAGTTACCCCGTTTTTAATATACAGGGTGTTAAAGTTAAAAAAAAATAGGTTGCAATCGTGCGTTTTATCAAAAAGTGGCCATTTTCAACATTTGCTTTTATTAACTGTTGCATTTCCTTCTGTATCATTATCTAAAAAGATAACTTTATTTTTAATTTAAATGTTTTAATTGACTTTGAAATACATTGGTATTTTTTTTTTGTTCATGCAAAAAGTGGTTTTTATTTATTCTCTCGAAAACAAAGCAAGAGACAAAAACAATTCAGGAAACATAAAAGTTGTATCTTAAGTTGGTAAATCTGAAAAAAAAATATCAAAATTATAAAAATAACCGCAATTCCGTAGATCTACCTCCGTGCGCGAAAGCGCTACTCATTTTAATGTTGTGTTCTTCGGATCTGGTTTATTCTCTGTGACCTTTTCGGTGAGCTCTTGGGTTTGACTGAAAACTATCATCGGTGTCATTCGGTCAAACGGTATTCTGACGTCTGGTGAGACCTTTGGCCATTGTAGAAAAATTCGGGAAAATCTTCCCCATCTCTGTGTTTTCCACACCAAATCTTAATTGAGGCACATACAGGGTGGCCAATTAGTACGACAAAGGTCAATATCTCCTGTATCATTAAAGATGGCGAAAAACTTTTAACAAAGCTTATTAAGGGTTAAGAGATGCATCTTTTAAAATTATTTTCGTCTATACAGGGTGCTCCAAAAAAGCGGCACGGTAGAAATTTTATATTTTTTAAATGGAACACCCTGTATATATTTACATATTTTAATTTGCCGTAAATTACTCTCCATAGCACCGTAATTATTTATACACATTTTTGCAACGTTTCCGAATAGATGGGAAAATCCCTTAAATTTGTGAAGAAACATCGTTCAATAAAATGTGTAGTATTTTTTAACTTATTATAATTGGAAACAAAATATTTTTATAATGAAAAGAGAAGTGTTGACAAAAGTCGCCTGGGGTAAAATAGATTCATATTTTTGTACAGGGTGATTTCTACGGACTTTAAACCTAATTTTCTCATTTTTTTCAAATGATTGTATTTGATTGCTTTGACTTGTAGGGTTTTTATCCTCTTTAACGTTTGTTAAGGTCTTTTCATGCCTATCTCTACAAATATTGGTCGTATTTCAGTTTTTGTCTAAAACTCTAGCAAAAAACTCAATGTATTTTACCATTGTCGTTTTTCTAGTTACCTATGACATAGAAAATAAAAACAAACGTTCTTGTTTAAAATGAAACGTCAGCTTGTTTGTAATATAATGACAATTATAGTGATTTGGTGAGTTATTCTTCAAAAATTAATAAAAGTGGATTTTTCAAATGTCGAAATGGTGGATATGGTTTTTGTATTAGGAGCTAGTGACAAAAACTACTTGTTAGCTATGAGGATATATCAAGAAAGATATCCAAACCGAAGGCAACCCAGTAGAAGGGCGTTTGAAAAAGTAAAGGAGCGTTTTCAAACAAGCTATAGCCTATAAAAAACAAGAAAGAATAAAACGTGTTTTAACGGAAGAAAATCAATTAAATGTTCTTTTAACACTCACTGAAAATCCACACATTGGCCAACGAAATATTTCTGACCAATTAGATATTCGCCGTTCAGCGATTCAGAACATACTGAAAACAAACAAAATGCATCCTTACCAAAGTTACTGCAGGAACTAAATGAAGAGGATTTTCAAAAGAGAATAGATTTTTGTGAATGGACGCAGGAAAAAATGAGACAACAACAAAATTTTGCACATTTAGTATTCTTTTGTGATGAAGCAACATTTCATAAAAATGGAAACGTAAATAGGCATAATTTTCACTATTATGCTACAAGCAATCCCTATTTTATAAGAACCCATTCACAAAACAGAGGGTGCTTAAACGTTTGGGGAGGAATTGTAGGAGGCTATGTTATTGGACCGCATTTCTTTGAGGAAAGAGTAACTGGACAAGTATATTTGGACTTCTTACAAAACGATTTACCACAATTAATGGCTCAGATACCGAATGAAATTCGTGAACGTCTTGGGCTTTTACATGATGGAGCCCCCGTGCATTATACAGGGCCCGTTACTAACTTTTTAAATGAAACATATGGGCAGCAGTGGATTGGAAGAGGAGCGCCCGTACCATGAACGACTAGATTACCAGATCTAACAAAAATGGATTTCAGTATATTAGGAATTGTAAAGGATCAGGTATATAAAATAGCCCCCACTACAAGAGATGATATGAAAATTTGTATTAAAAACTGTTTTCAAACTGTAACTCGGGAAATGTGTAGAAACATGCCTCATTCTTTTGAAAAACGTATAGAATTGTGTGTTCAAAATTGAACAATTAATTAGGTAATTTTACATTATTTAATTTAAATTTTAAAAATGGTCCTCAAGCTTGAATCGGTAAAAAACTTAAATCTAAAAATTGTTTCGAGTTCATTATTTATGTAAATTAATTGAAAAACTACAAAACTGACGTCTGTTTTTATTTTCTATGTCATAGGTAACTAGAAAAACCACAATGGTAAAATACATTAAGTTTTTTGCTAGAGTTTTAAACAAAAACTGAAATACGACCAATATTTGTAGAGATAGGCATGAAAAGACCTTAACAAAAGTTAAAGAGGATAAAAATCCCTACAAGTCAAAGTAATCAAATACAATATTTTGAAAAAAATGAGAAAATTAGGTTTAAAGTTTGTAAAGTTGGCATGTCCGTAGAAATCACCCTGTACAAAAATATGAATTTATTTTACCCTAGGCGACTTCTGTCAACACTTCTCTTTCCATTATAAAAATATTTTGTTTCCAATTATAATAAGTTAAAAAATACTACACATTTTATTGAACGATGTTTCTTCACAAATTTAAGGGATTTTTCCATCTATTCGGAAACGTTGCAAAAATGTGTTAAAATAATTACGGTGCTATGTACAGTAATTTACGGCTTTCGTGGATTATTGATATTTTTGACAGATTTTTGTCACATAACCTGAAGCTCAATACCTTTTTTTTAGACCAGAATTATCCCTCTTCTTACATGAGCCTCTCTTACGTTGCCATTCCAATAACTACTTTTCCGGGCAACTGGGTTTGGACCCTTGGAGTTTCGACCGATGTAGTTGAGGCATATCTGAAGGCTTGGTTTCTCACGTTTCTCAGCAGCAACAAAAGGCTATCCCTTAAAAGGCAACTATCCACCTCCAGGAGGACCGTGATAACTACCTATATTTTCATCTGCAAATACCTCGTCAATTCTGATTATTTTGATTGAACACAGCCAGGGTTGTTTTTGTACCTAAAATTAAGTAATTTTCCTTTTTTGCCATGAGCTATTTGCCTAAACTATTTCTAACAAAATTTAACAGTATAAATACTTTAGTATTCAATGTGTTAAGTGATTTACCCTATTGTACTTAGAATTCATACCTATAAAGCGATATATAAAGGAGTTGCAACTGTTGCGCTGTTGTAATGAATACTTAAACTAGCCGAACTCATTCCTTTACTCTAATTTTGTCTGATTTGTCAACTAACTATACGCATTTATTCAGTCCTATAATTAAACACACAAGTTAACTTTGGACGTTATCTTCAAAATTACCTATTTTCAATCACAGTTAACAAGTAGGCTTTTTTCGGTTGTTGTCATGGAAACGGTACGTTAAAAGTTACTTGTATGTTTGATTATAGGGCTGAAAAGCTGTTATAGTATATTACAATACAAGTACGGTAGGTACGTCTTCACCGCATGTGCGTGATGTTTAACAAAACGAGCCGAAGGCGTGTTTGGTAAATCACGCAAATGCGGTAAAGACACCTACCGTAAGTGTATTGTACGATATTTTATCTGCAAGCATGTTTTAGGGCACCAATATTAAAAATTCTAAAAGAGCACTGTTTTAATTAGGTGCCTCGTAAGTCGTTATCAACAATGCATTACCATCAGGTTGCTAGGGAAATAAATTATAGAAATTTAATAGTTGGCTTTAATATGACAGATGTAAAACTTGACAACGGAATAAACGATAATTATTTTTGTAACAATTTCGTAAAAGTGTGTTTTACGTCCTTTAAATGGAAGTCAGTAGCAGCAGTGATGACGAAATTCCGAAGGAAGTTCTGGACATTGCTAAAGCAGCTACCCTTAATTTATTGCCGGATAAATCACGGCATAGATATGAGAAGGAATATGGGCTCTTCATGGACTGGTGTTCATCAAAGAAAGTTAAAGCAATTAGTGAAGATGTGATGCTTGCCAATTTTGTGGATAAATTTAAGGACAGTAAATCATCCTCTTTATGGAGTTATTACTCAATGCTCAGATCTACTACAAGTATAAAAAATAATGTCGACATAAGCAGGTATTTCAATTCTTGTGTCTCATCGGATAGTAAAACACTTCCTTCATCGATATCGTTTGGAAATGTTACAAATTCTACAATTAATATTAATATTTCTTAATTTATAAGTTTGGATTAGTTTAGAAATTTAAATAATATTATGTAAGTATTTGTTATACATATAATGTTTAATAGAGTTTCTTTTAAAAATAAAAAATACACTTGAATAATATAAAAACTTGTTTTTATAGTATGTAATTACTTACAGCTCTAGGGCGGTAAAGTGATATTTACCGCACTCAAATCAGTGCGGTAAGTAGCTACTTACCGCACGCTTGTAGATAAAATTAATTATCATACATTGCCTTTTAAAATCATCTACTTTTCACAGTGACATGTTTCTTAATGACATAACTTTTAAGATTTTATTTTTGTGTTTGTTTTGGCACTGTGTGTGGACCCCATTGTTTCACTCACAGGAATTTAATGCTGCTGTGTCAAGTTAGAATTAAAAAACACTGTAAGTGGCGCTCGAGTTGTCATTCTTAAATCTTGGCTTCCATTGCAGCATCCCTGGGGGCCACACTCTGTACATATTGTTGTTTACTAGTAAGAACCCTACTTAAAATAACCACCCCGGTTTACAATTGCCACGAGCTTAAGCTAGCTAAGGTAGGTGGTAACCTTCAACCTTTTTCAATAATTAAATTTCCATCATTTATATTTTGTTACCAACTAGTAAGGTTATAGGTAGTTAAATTAAGGAATTGTTTATAATAATCCCAATCTTCGAGTATTTTGCTTTCTTTATATTGTTAATTATTCCAGCGCACACATTTAACTTTCTAAAGAGTAAGATCGTTAGTAAGCGCAAAGGTTGAAAAATGCTCATTCTTACTTATTGGTAGGAGTATATCAAGTTTTTTTTTATCTTAAGTTAAGGCAGATGGTCTGCCTTCCTAAGGTAAATCATCTACTGTCCCATGGTCTCCAAATTTGCTAAATATTCTACTCACAGTTGACTGCGTAACAGGACTCTCAGGATACTTTTATTATGACACACTGTAAAAAAGGATAACACGACAAAAATCAAAAAGTATGTGGATTTTCTCCGCTACCCGGTGTCGCGGGTAAACCAAGTAGCCTTCAGAGATACGCAATGTTACTATTGCGATAGATTTTCTTTACCAATAAGAAATCAACACAAATATTTAGTTAAAATTGTAACCCGGCTGCAAATCAGCTTTGTACCAAAGGAACTAATTCGTACCTGCATATTATACTATACGACAAAGGATTCTAAGTTATAAAAAGATTCACTTTAAAATATTGTAGCTTTTTATTTTAACTCGAGTAGTAATTTTGTGAAATATACCGATTTTAACAATCTGAACCCGTTGCCATGTATTCGGTGGGTTTTAAGTCAATAATATTCTAACAATAGGATTATAAACGGTGATTTTCCTTGTCGGTCTTGCCTACTTGCAACTATACATAAAATACTATGAAAGTTTTCTTTAATTTAGTAAAATATTTTACGTTGTAAAAAAATAGGATTTATGTCTAGCTTTGATTTAGATTGACACACGTTTACCAAACAAAACCTGTACACTATTTCTCGTGGGAGGCTCTCAACGTCATACAGAAACTGTGCCATGTCTATGTAAGTTAATTGTCTATAGCTACAATTGTATTCCTGCTGTGCCGATTTACTCAGATTAAAGTTTCAATAAATAGGCATGTGATCGAAGATTTCTACTTCTCTTATGCCTGTTTATTTAACTTTAAAATTAAAAATTATCAAATCAATAAGGGAGTATCTAGTATTGGAGATTCTAGTAGAATAGCATAAAATTTGTTTTAGATTAAATACAGAGCTACCTCAGTATATAAGCAGATTAAAATACCAATGTTGAGAAAATTGATATTAAAGTCCTCTAAAATAACTATTGAATCATATTTCGTGTAAAAATCAGTGAGAATATCCTCCAAATAGAATTTAAACAGGTTCATGGCACCGTTTGGTGGACACTAAACATTACCCACAAATATATATTTTTTACAAACCTTAATTTGGACCCAAGTATGCCCTATATATATTCTCTGCAATCCTGAAGGATAACATTAAAATTTAGAGAATTCTTAAGATACGCTGCAACTCCGTCGGCTCCGGTCAATTGATCTTGTCTAACAAGCGCATAATCGTTAACGGTTAAGATACTGTCAGCGACCACCGCACGCAATCACGTTTCCGATACTCCAAGCAAGCCATATTGGGATTGCTTAAGATGTTCCTTAAATATATTAAAATTATTAGGCGAAGATCTTGTGTTTATGTGCCCATAACAAAATATAATCTCGGTAAAGTGAGAAAGGGCAAGAGATAAGTAGAATGAAATTAGTAGGTAAAAAAAAGGAAGTAAAAGTAAAATAATATATGTATGCCCAATTCAAATCGCACCAATAATATGCTTACTACTGATATATGTCGTGTTTCACAATTTGAGAAGACTTAGGATAATATTAAGAGTAATGACATGCACTATATGTATTCTAAAAAAAAAAACAAGTTTGGAATTTACTTATCTTACGTTTTAATTGTTTAAAATATCACATAAAACTAATACAGTATCAGTTTTTATAAAGAAATCAAATTATTCCAATAACAATGTTCATAATTATTATTATTACAAAATTGTAATTCATAAAAAAACTATCTGTTAAACCGATATTGACAAGAGTAGAAAGCAATATGTAAAGTATATTTAGTGGAGTTTTCAGCGCGGAATAAGCGTCTGAAATATTCATATTTGTTTCCAAAAGCATATATCGAGAAATGCCTTCTAAGGAAGCTACAGCGGGCAAACCGGGGTATCTTGAAGATAGATCTCTTAATTATCGCCGAAACTATTCGAGATGAAAAACTTCAAATTCTACTTTTATAGTAATCTTTATGAACCTAATCCAACTACTTTCTTTATAGCCCAAATCATCAATGTCCTGTTAGTAATAACAGCCACATAACTTCCATGAAAATAATTGATCTAACAATGCCGCCAACATTGTCAGATTTATAAACCAAAAATCCTTTCTACTTCGACCCCGAAATAAAAAAAACTTCTTTTACCTATATTTAAGTCAAAGAAATAGTCCATTCTCAAAGTGGAGTTGAAATATTAGGGAAAGGAAAGAAAGTCAAAAAGTCTTACTCCACTAATTTAATAAAAGAGCAATCAAAGGCTCAATTTTTTCGTATTAATAAGTCTACATGTTTCGAAGGTAGTGACCTTCATCCTCAGGAGACAAAACAAATGTTGCTCTTAGTATTAGCAGTGGATAGAAAATTATAGGTGGAAGGTGACGTTGATGGAGCTTTAGAATTTGTGAAATGTATTAAGAAGTAAATGAAACTTGATGAACGCAATCAGCATACTAAAATGTTAGATAAAATTTAGTTCAAATGGATTCGTACAAGGTTTCTCATATTTAGTAGCTTATAAAGGAAAATTATGTTCTTCCTATCAAGGTTTTTATGAAGGGATATATAAAGAGGATTTGTTGGACATTCTAGTTCATATCATGATATTTGTTAAAAAGAATGGAAAAAAGATTTTGTTAGACTTTAAGTACAATTTCCATCTTGTTGAAAAAAGTAAAAAGGTTTAAAAAAATATTTTTCAAAAATTTTTATGGGGGTACTGGAGACCTAAGGTCTACAGTTTTTATGGGGGTACTGGAATAAAGAAAAATATATCTACATCTTTAACTTTTAATTATATGACATATATTTATTATAATGCATAATAAATTGTTTTATTAGGAGTAAAAGCAATACTTTTTATGACGAGTCTGAAAGTTTGCCGGACGAACAAAGTGAGTCTGGCAATTACAGACGAGTCATAACCAATTTCTTTTACTACAAACAAAATATACTATTTTTTCTTCAAACGTCGCGTCGTTAAAATATAGAAAGATATAAACACAAATTTAAATTTTTTTTCATTTAAAAATATGAAGTTTCGAATTTTACCTGCTAGCGTTGCTTTGGATTTATTTTATTATTGTATTGTTTGATACCGATGCATAATTCGATTTGACAAGTGTCAGTGAATCTTATTACGAGCAATTTCCAAGATTTAATTCCCTGTTCAAAAAATACAATTTTTTTAAATCGAACACTTTACTTTAAATAAAAATGTCAGAATCAGAATTTACCTGTACGCCCCCGGAGGTTGCCAGAATTGCAGCAGATGTCGTGGACAATTTGTTGTCAACCAAATCCAGTAGTATTTATGAAGCTGCATTCAAGAGATTCCAGAGATGGTGTAATGAGAAACATCAAAAATAATAATTCTGAAAATGCACTCTTGGCGTATTTCTCTGAACTGGCGAACAAACAAAAAATGAAAAGTAGGGATAGATATAAGCAAGTTTTTGAAGCTACGTGTTTATTTAAAGAAGCAAAATAAAGGTTACACTCCCAACAAAGCTGAAGTATTTACCAGGGAATAATTTGAAAATTTTCAATTTGTAGCTCCTAATCAGAAGTATTTGGGAATTAAGGTAAATTTAGATATTACGTCAAGTACAAGTTTTTTTATGAAATATATTATGGTATTTTTAGATTGTTCTTGTTATTGGTATTTCGGGTGCATGCCGATGTGAAGAAATTGTAAAAATACCGTTGATGACATACAAGACTTAGGATCTGCCATTTACATAGGATAGGAATTTCTGATAGTAAAACTAGAAAACCGCGATTGTTTACTATTGTTGGGGAACAATATTTAAGCATATATAAAAAATATACATCATTACGCCCAGAAGGCACGAATGAAAAAAGATTATTTTCAAAATTTGTAAATGGTCGCTGTCGTCGTATGGCAATTGGAATTCATAAGATAAGTACTGTTCCTAAGGAAGCTGCAGTTTTCTTAAAATTACCTGATGCCACAGAATATACCGGTCACTGTTTAAGGAGAACTTCAGCTACACTGCTTGTAGATGCAGGTGCAGACATTACGTGTTTAAAGCGCGCGGGGGATGGAAATCCAGTAGTGTAGCTCAAGGGTACATTGAGAAATCGATAACCAACAAGAATGATATTGCAAAAAAAATTGTACAACCTCATTTTACTGTACCAATCCCTATTAACATTGACATAAATTCAACAGGAAGTGGTTCCACGGAGGGTTTAACGCTAGAAAATACAAAAACAGGATCGCAACACCTTGTGTTAATTTTTCTGGGGCCACAGTAAATAACTGTACTTAATCTGATAAAGAAAAACAGCCTTATGATTCGGTGATAACGATTTTTTAGTTTTGGTCATATCAATGTCAATGACGCATGAAATAAAGTTTTGGGACACGGTGCCGAAGTATTTATAAAATCTGAATAGCTGCGCCCGTTTTATTACTACTTGCCTGACGCAGCGCTGTCACATACAAATATCGGTCGGTTCTTGTATGCGGCACGAGTGAAGCAATCAAAATTAACAACCACGTGTTTTCTTTGATTATACGCTATGTTGCCATATTTCCATGTCATTTCAATATCAACATTAATAGAATAAAAAGGGATTTTGAATATTGTTAAAATTATTACAAAATCTCTTAATATCTTTTTTTTTTTTTTTTATTTTACTTTTTTACGGTTCGTCGGCGTATCTGAGGTCATCGACCGTACGGTTTTTAATCGTGCGGTCTACCGACTGGGGAGTGTGAAACGGCACCTTCATCCTACGAGATATCCGATCTCATCCGGCCTGTCCGGCGTGAATAGGATGGTTTTGATGTCGATTCATTTTACACTCTTCCCTAAGACAACAGCACACGGTGTTTCCCAAGCGGTCACCCATCCAAGTACTAGCCGCGCTCGACACCGCTTAACTTCGGTGATCTGACGGGAACCATTCCATTTTAAAATTCTTTATTACCTATTTGGTCATAAATCTAACTTATCCACTAAATATATACTAGCCTAGTCTATTTACATTTCCTAACCTAGCCTATATTATTTACAATGTTTTGGGCGCATATGGGCCGTAAGCATACGGCCCAAAATGCGCCCAAAGACCTGGCGTAAGCCAGCCGGCCGATGTACATGGCCTTGGGTGGAGCGTTAGATTTTAATTTTGCTTATGCACTGATCACACCGTACCAGTAAATACCTTGACGGGTGTTAAGGGAATGTTGTTATTCTGAAAGAATATAATAATTGATTTGCCCAAACAAACCACACCAATAAAAACAGATATGTAGGAAACGAGAAAGCAATGACAAGCACGCTGGGAAAAAGTGCAAAAAACCCAGTCAGATGACGGGAACCGGTGCTTTAGGTGTCGCTAGGCCCTTGCCCATCTTAATATCTTAAATATATTATTATTTATTTTTCATGAATACATTAAAATCCACTGCTCCTTGCTAACAAATGTTAAATAATAATTCAAAAACGGTATGTGGCAACATCGTAAATCTAGGAAGCTTTTTTGGCTCTCATTCTTTTGGTAGTCACAGACTGGTGTATCGAGCTGTAGTATTGTTCAAATCTGTACAAATTGCGAAAATAACGGCCACGCCGCCAACTTTGTCAGCGCGGTCACTGCGAAGAAGCTGATTACCCTATAAGTGCACCGAGGAGCTTTATATTGTACTGGTGTTAATTGTTTCGTTTATCTATTCAGAGAATATTAAGATGGTCAAAAGCCAAAATGATATAACCGATTATTAATATAGTTACAATTTTATAAGAGTTAATGAAATCGTTTTGGAAGAAATGAACCATTTTTGTTTAATAAATCTTTCTTCTTAACATTGTTGACCCCAACACATGGAAACTGAAGGATGTAAGGAAAGTAGTATTGATGTGACAGGTAATATATCAATTAAACTGCTTAGTTTATGCTTAAATAATAATGTCCTTTGGTTTGCTCAAGTAAAATCACTGTTTAAAACAAAAAAAGTAGTATCTGAAAATCCAAAGTTGAGTATTTACCAGGTGGGTTTAAGGGCTACGGTTGTGGACGGTACATAGCGGAAAATGAATTGTGAGTTTATTTATGGTCCAATGGATTTCAAATTTGGAATGGTATATAGGTAAATATTAATATACGCCGATGCGTTGTCACTTTTTTTTTAGACGACCTAGGGCCAACGTACTCAGTTTCTTTTTCATAAACTATTAAAAAAATGTAAAAAACGTTCCGCATCGGCATGGCTATTACCATTTTCTTTACGATCAAACTAAACGAATTAAAAAAAAAAAAATTGTAAGTTGGTCTAAATCATTTTCCCTCCGTTTTCAAAATACGGCCGTCGGCTACCGACCTCTTGCGGATTTTAAGGCGAAACTTACCGCAATCGCACGTTTTACGCTGGAAGGCGGGGCCAACTAGTGCGGACGGACTCGGGAATTTTGGAGCGTTTATTAATTATTTTATGCTGAAACCTTAGTGTAATTTTCGATGGTTAGTCGCGTTTGCAGCTTAAAAACGTGTTTAATAATAGGTTCAATGATGCTTCGAAAATTAGCAGTATCATATAGGGTTTGTCAATGCCTACATGTTGCAGGTTTAGTTTTAATTGTATATGTATAAATAAATAGATAAATAAATAGACATAAGTAATGTATATTTTTATCATAATAATGTGGTATTATATTCCACTTAAATAATGCAGGTTGGTGGCCAAACTTGATCAAAGTAAGGGTAATTTTTCACGAAGAACACGATGTTCGGGGTCCCGGCTCGATTTGAGTGGGGAGTTCACCCCTTAAAAGTCATAAACACCCTTTTAAGGGGTGTTTTCGAGCAAATAATTGCCTAGAGACTCGCGGATGTTTCTGCTGATGTAAGTTTGGAATTGTGTATGGGGTGTTGCCTCAGTGGTTTGGTGGTTCTGTTTAAAATGTTATTAATTTTTATATGCATTTATCTCCTATATTGTGTTACATTAAAGAAATCTTAACATCGATATTTTAGTTTCGATCTTTTTTTTTTATGTCATCGATGTTTATTTTAAACATCGATAAATCGAAATAAAGTCTCAACTTCCGAACGGTGAAGTAGGTATCAAGTCTGAAGACAATTCTAATCGACCTCGGTAGCCGGGTGGGAACGATTTCGCCTCGCAATAGAGAGGTCCCGGGTTCGAATCTTGGCTGGACATGGATCGTTTTTAGGTGTTTGTTAAATATTTTATTGTAATTATATTATATTATTGAATAAAACCGGCTGAATGACTAAATAGCCAAAGGCAACTTTAAAAATAAAGAAAAGGTAATTCTGGAAATGGCGTTACAAGTTCAGTCAGTGTCAGTATTCTTATTCGTAATTGTACGGCGTTTCCCCTGTTCGTTTTTTTTTGGGTTCCCCTGTCGGCCTGTTCTATTTCTAAAATTGGCGACAGTGAACTGTTAAACTGTAGTTGAACGGTTAGAATGTTGTAGACGAATTACAAAAAGGAATAATACGCATTAGTATAATAAATAAATAAATTTAGGTGTAGTGGCTTGTGGTGAGTGAAGGTATTTTGGTTTGTTTTATTAATACCTTCCATTTCTTTCAAATTATGAAAAATTTTAAAAATGCCTTGGCATTCCCTAATACTTTTTTTTTTTGCAAAAGTAAGGGAAAAAAGGTTTACAGTTTGCTTCGAAAATCTATTCAAATCTACCGAATTTACCAGCAGATTTTTTGAGAGTGATATTACATTATCGTAGTTGAGACTATATTGATTATCTAGTATAGAAACTAAAGTCCCCAGATTCACACACAGAGTCGTATTATAGCACACTCTCTACTGACTTGGCATATTCTTTCTTACGCCTAATACTTAGAAGAGAGAGCATTACATTTAATAATATTAAACAACAACGTAGAGTGTGCACCTGCATTTTATATTGTGTGACTGGCTTGTAGGTACATAAAGATAAAAATAAATGTTTTTAAAATAAATGTGACTAAAATCTTAATTAAGAAAAAAACATAGATGTTTTCGAACATCAATACTTTAGGATCGATGTTTTTTCTACACTACGAGAACTCCAGAAATTGAAGAAGCAGTTTTAAGTTTAATTGATGAAAATTCGGAACTAGAAACATTGAAAATAACTTGCACATCTCGCACATTCTAGTCTGGAGAATTCTTTACTAGGTATTCTCTTTTATACCCGTACCACATTCAACGAGACAAAACCTAACTTCCATGAGATTTTCCCCTGCGAATCATCTTTTCTCAATGGTTTTTGAAGAATATTGTGCAAACCCGGTGTTTGACTGTGAAATAATGTTCATAGGCGAAACTTCCCAAGAAATGCTATCAGAAATTTCCACAATATTCATGTTTGGACAGAAGACCCGCATGTTATTGTGGAATCTAGCCATCAAGAGCAATTTTCGTTAAATGTCTGAGTTGGAATTGTTAAAAACAACTTAATTGTTCCTTTTTTTGGCCAGAAAGTCTAAATGACCATAACTATTGCCGGTTTCTAAAGGGCGATTTGCCCATATTGCTTGAAGAAGTGCCAATTAGAATTATAAATATAGAATGTGGTTCATGTAAGCAAGAGAATATTTAAATCGAACATTTTATCACCACGTGTAGGTCGTGGTGGACCCCAGCATTGGCTTAAGGTTCCCAGTCTGTAGAACAACTGAGAAATCGCATAAGAGCTTTTTGTAATGTAATAAGGCATATTAAAAGCATTCTTCAAAGAGTGCGCACTAATATAAAAACAACAGCTAAAGCATGTGCCCATGGAGGTGGAGGGCATTTTCAACAACTTATTTAATTTTTTTTTAGTTTTAGAAAAATGTTATTAGTTTGTTAACAGTCAATTAAAATCATTAACTAATTTAATCAGAAATGGGTATTAGTAATCTAGTAGTTAAAAAGTTATATCAAGAAAAACTGTAAAAATGTGTAAAAATACGTTATCTTTTAGGTATAGACAACGAACATTAACAAGACAAGAAGGGTCACACTCTGTCGGAACTTTGATGTCCTGCTTACACAAGCGCGCCGACGATTTCGATAAATTCCTGAGGCAGTGTCCCTGTTCGTGCTTATACGAGGTTGATGCAAACGGCTAGCGATTAAAACGAATAAACGAGGGTGACTTAAAAACATCTAGTAATAATTTTATTGTTATTGTGTCCTATTCTGCTTTGTGTGAATTAAAAGAAAAATGGGGAAATCGTCAGGTTATTTAATTGGTAGATCTTAACATAATTATAAAAAGTACTGGTAGTAAAAATTAAGGAAAAAAGGAAAGTTTCTTCCAAAAGTAACAATGTAGTAAGCTACAAACGAGATTAGTAGGTATAAAAATTAACAATCAAATATTTGCAAATGCTAACTGAAATAGGTACTTATTCTAATTACCTTATTATTACATAAAATATATGCAGGTTGTTTCAAACTCGAGGCCATCAAAGAGTACCTACTTACTTAACAGTAAAATACGGGTAGAAGTAGTTATACTCTGGGAAAACGAATTATCGCGATTCGATGCCTTTTACAAATCTAGTAGCCCGTTAATAGCTAAATTAAATAATGTATTTAAATGTTCTGAAATAAAATTTACCGGCCGCTTTTTAAAGATGTTTTAAGATATTTAATTTTATGTTAGATTTTATTGATTGTTTCAAAGAATATCTTTTTTTTATATCCCGGTTAGCAAATTTAATTGTAAAATAAATACGCACCCTAATATATAGGTTTAAAAAATATTTATGAGGAAACTCTTTACAAGGATGTGTAAATAGTACATTTTCATATAATATCTTAAGGGTTGCTCCAACGTTCTCGTGACAACTAATTTTATTAAAATTTTCAACAAAAAATATTTCTAGCTGTTTGACATATATTCTACAATATTACTAGGAGGTACATTTAGACCTCCATAGTTTTTAGAAGTCGAATATGCTTTATGCTCTAGAAATACAGCAGCTTCTTTTGTTAATATCTTTTCATCATTATACTTTGTGCAAGCACTACAAGAGTGTTGCAGCAAGCATTTCCTTAATAGATACCCTGTAATGTAAACTATAGCATTTCCGTCCGTACTAGAAAGATTTCTATAGTCGCATGTAAAAACTTTTAAAGAACTATTATTTGTCAATATAGGTACATCGATATTTTTATATTCTTCTAGAATATCAGGAGTTACATTAAGCAAAACTGTATTAATATCTTTGATACAATTTTAGAGAAAATAATTTCTTGAATGCCCTACAAAATTGAATTGGGGTTGGATTTCAAGGATCCCAAGGCCTGCTTCCAACGTTGACATCTAAAAATATTAGTAACAACTTTACCGCGAATACCTCTAGATCGTCATATGAACAGAAAAGTCACATAAAATTCAAAAGATAACACAACTTTTTATTATTATTTATTATAATATAATAATAATATTTACATTTTAAATCAAAATGGGCATTCCAAATACTTTACTTACCTACTTTCGTCTTTGGGGCAATGAAATAGTGATATTTGTGACCCTTCTTGAGTACAACATCCATCCACGCAACAGATTCGTGGCATTTCATTGCGGAACCAAACACAAAACACTACGTAAATGTTTATTTTATTTTTAAAGGAATTCACTCACGCCGACACATAAAGACAACTGGTACATATCTCTACGACGAACAACCTGTTTATGCATATCGCGCGTCGGGGGCTTACGGTGCTCTAGATACAGTAGCATCCGATATTCGGGCGAGATAGGCATAACGAGGGGAGGAGCTTGGAGTGATCCTTCTTGTCTCTTGTTAATGTTCGTTGGTATAGATGATTGTTATTCTCTATTCCTTCACTGTAAGATACGAATAAAAGACGAGAGATCTTTTAATAAAATTATTTAACTTTTTAAAAGAACAGTGGCGTATCATTTTAATCTCCTAAAATAATCAATAAATTTAAATTACCTGTAAATTAATTAGGACGCCACTGCTTAAAACTTAAAATTCGATTTTTACAGAAACGATAGTTTGCACCCACCAAGTTTATTAATTTTATAAAAATATCTAATGTAGTTTCTGAGTTATTAAAAAAAAAACAATTTTTCAAAATAATACTTTCATCACTATTATTGTAACAAAGCAAAACGGATAAATTAAGTTTATATAAACTTTTTGTCTTAAAATCATACACAGATTAACCACCTTCAATATTGACATACATATTTTCATTGCTTTTTGTTAGGCTAAAATCAAAACAAATTGAACAATGCCACATATTATTGTATATTTAAATTAAATCAGCATTAATTTGTTTAGTCATAAATATGTAACTATACTAACTCACTAAGTATAATTGATGTATTTTTACTATAATATTATGTCAATAAAAACAAGTGACAGAAAAATTCGCAGTATTTAGGTACCTGCCTAATTAACTAAACAACAACCCTATTTATTTGCAAAACCCCCCTTCCTTTAAAGAACAAACCTTTTTTCCATATTGCAAGTAGTTAGTAGTGCCGAGACTCATAGTACAAAAAATATGTACCATGGTGCCGCCGTCTATTTTCTCACATCGATGCATTCGCATCCGTAACCATAAGATGACTAATAAGCACTAAGCGTAATCGCGCCTCGCAACAGTCGCAACCATCAAGGGTATCAAGCCAAATTCAAACAGCGGCCCTGGAAAAATATTGTTACCGCCTACTCCTCGACGAGCAGCTTCCCCCTCGCCGCGACCATCCAAGCTAACCTACCGAGAGTCGTAGCCCTTAATCAGGTACTATATGCACTAAATAATATTATCATATATCCAAAAAAATAACTACTCAATCATACAAAATTAAATCCCTTAAAGAATATGATTTTAAGTTAACCAACATGTTCTTAACAGAGATTTGAAATAGTTTTAGACCATTTAGACATTTTATGTTAATCGGTAAATTATTAAATAATTTTAAACACATATAGCTTTGGTTTTTCTCTGTTAAAGTTAATCTATATGAATTGGGTAATTTACATTCAGGGTTCTAATATTGTATTCGTGAAAGGTTTGTTGTTGAAACATCTGTTTATTTTTAAAGAAAAGCATCAAACACTCAAAAACTCAAAACGATAAATTTGAATTGAAATGATCCACTTTTCTACAAACTAGACAGGCATAAACTATGATTGTTTATTTTTACACTAATGTTTAGACAAATACACAGAGAAGTCAAAAATAAATTGCAAAAATGGCACAAAAGCAGACACTTACTAGTCGTTAGACCAGACTGCCAACGTCGCAATCGCTACCGCCATTCTTGGAATCTCTCCGGTTGTAAAATCGTATTACAATGTTGCCCTAATGCCTGATATATATATTAATAATCCTAATACTTTAAAAGTTTTCATCAGTTTTTAATAAAATATCTGCATAACATTACAAGCATTAATGCATAATTTGATACGCACACCTTAACTTTTTTGTATATTAGGTTCTGGACGTTACTGCAATTACTAATTCAATCTTTTTAAAACATTTTTTATAATATCTCTTACAGACAGATAAGGCCGGCTAAGGTCTAATTTTGAGCGACATAAACTGCTGTACAATTGCTTTCGAGCAAGAAAAATTTCGCCTAAATTTAAATGTTAATATTTTCTGAACCAGATATGATATCGACCTACGGTTTTGAATGGTTTATAGATTCATCCCTTGGGAAACAATTGTCAATGTTGGACTTTCTTTAACTGCCAGAAAATCTTATATACAGGGTGTTAAAGAAGACGATGATTTTTGCTCCAATTTTAATGGCCTGTAACTGTCACAATAATATTTTTAAATTTTATCACTCTACGTCAATTGAATCACTGGTTCATATCAAAGAAAGTGATTTGTCAAATTTTTGATATCTGCTATATTTTTAGAAATACCGATTTTTTTGGAAAACCTTGCTTTATTTGAACTTATTGGTAGCTAGATCTCACTGGGCGTTGTACCGTGCAAACTTTGCGAGTGAATATTATACCTTATGAAAAGCTTGATTATGTTCAGTAACAATAGTTGTTCCTAAATGTTATGATGTACACTGGCGTACTTATAAACACCTATATGTCTATGGTTTATGAGTATCTCACAATTTTTCACGATTGTTTTATATTGGAAAGTACTCGCCCCTAGATTAGGTACATTTTTTCTTAATTTTTAGTTTTTCCTATCGCACTACAGGTATAATATACAGTGTGTTTACAAAATTTTAACAAAGATAATTTTTTTAATTTCAATTTTGGAAAAAATTTATTTATTAATTTCTAACTTTCTAACACTGTTCCTAAAATTAAACTTACATTGAAAGGGATCCTTAAAATTAAATAACGCTAGTTTGATTTTGATGGGATTAATACCTTGTAGGCCCTCCTCGTACATTAACGACCTCTTGACATCGCCGTGGCATACTGGCGACTATTAGGTTGATAAATGCCCTAGGTATATTTTGCCACTCTTCTTCAATGGCCACTGACAGTTCCTCCAAAGTTTGAGGCGAATTCTCTCTGGATCGCACCAATAATTTTAGCCGAGACCAAACATGCTCTGTTATGTTTAAATCAGGAGATTTTGGGGGCAGGTTCAACTGTTGAACGTTCCTTTCCCTTAAAAACTCCTGAACGATGTTTACTCTGTGTGGTCTTGCATTATCGTCAATTAATATAAATTCCTCCCCGAAATTATCAGCAAATGGTATAACAATAGTATTTAAAATATCGTCTCTATAAATTTGTGCATTAACGGTGCGCCGTGAAATATACAGTTCCGACTTTCCATTGTGTATTACGCCTCCCCACACATTTATCCCTCCACCACCAAAGGCTTCTTTGGGAGCCATATTCTCCTCCTCGTAGCGCTCACCAGGTTGCCTCCAAACCAAAACCCTTCCATCCGAGTGTATCAAGTTAAATCGAGTTTCGTCGCAAAAAAAACAGTTTTGCCACTCGTTGTTCCACCTCAATTTCTGTCTGGCCCATTCCCGACGCTGGCGTTTATGATCCGGCAAAAACCGCACACATTTTGCTCGTCTCCTTGCCCTGAAATAATCAATAGTTGCATTTTAATACCAAGAAAAAATTTAACTTAGCCATCAATTTACCTTAGATTACTTTCATTTAATCTTCTCCGCACTGTCCGATTTGACACCAACACTCCGGTTTGTCTCCTAAGGTCTTCGTTTAGTATCCTGGAGCTTGATGTTCGTCTGCGACGCACTTCCCTTAATAAGGTCCTTGCGACTCACCCCTCAATTCCCTTCGGCTTACCACCTCTATGCAAATATGCCACATTTCCTGTCGCACGAAAATGCTGGCGTAGGTAATTAATGGTACTATTACTCACATTATAAATTCGGGCTACATCTCGTTCCGGTAACCCTTCATTAAAAAGTCTGACACAATTATTTCTTTCGTGCTCCGTTAAACGTGGCATTGTGATAAGAAGCTGTCATTAAAAGTTTATTTGTACATTAAACCATTGTTGTTACCATGGCTTACTTGATACATGGTTAGCATTTGCGGCTAAACGCCATTAGCATGGCTTACTTAATATTGTTTTTTTTGTGATAATCTCGATTCAAATTAATACACTCGGATGGACGGGGTTTGGTTTTGACGGCAGCTAGTGATATTTAATATCAAAGTCTCTTTCAATGTAAGTTTAATTTTAGGAATGTTAGAAAGTTAAAAATTAATAAATAAATTTTTTCCAAAAATTAAATTAAAAAGATTATCTTTGTTAAAATTTTGTAAACACACTGTATAATATACCTGTAGTGCGATATGAAAAACTAAAAAATAAGAAAAAATTTACCTAATCTAGGGGCGAGTACTTTCCAATATAAAACAATCGTGAAAAATTGTGAGATACTCATAAACCATAGACATATAGGTGTTTATAAGTACGTCACTGTACATCATAACATTTGAGTACAACTATTGTTACTGAACATAATCAAGCTTTTCATAAGGTATAATAATCACTTGCAAAGTTTGCACGATACAACGCACGGTGAGATCTAGCTACCAATAAGTTGAAATAAAGCAAGGTTTTCCAAAAAAATCGGTATTTCTTAAAATATAGCAGATATCAAAAATTTGACAAATTACTTTGTTTGTTAGGAACCAGTGATTTAATTGACGTAGAGTGATAAAGTTTAAATATATTATTGTGAAAGTTACAAGCCATTAAAATTGGAGCAAAAGTCATCGTCTTCTTTAACACCCTGTTAAAGAAAATCCAACATTGACATTGTTTCCCAAGGGATGAATCTATCAACCATTCAAAACCGTAGGTCGATATCATATCTGGTTCAGAAAATATTAACATTTAAATTTAGGCGAAATTTTTCTTGCTCGAAAGCAATTGTCCAGCAGTTTAGATGAATAATAAAGAGGGAATGATTATTTGCCGCATAAAAATGTCTTTGGGAACATGGCTTAAAGCGGCAATTTGTTACGCCGACCATTACGATACCCTAAAAGAAATCATTTGCGACTTAACTAATTCTTCTAAAGCTCTTCTAACGTTACAAAAACTTTTTAAAAATAGGGACTTGCAACAACTTCTGTCACTTAAAATTAATTGCAGTTTTGTATCGAAAGCTATTTCATGATTGGAAGAGAGTTCGACATCTTTGGTCGATTTACGCGATTTAGTGGAAACCATTCACACAAATTGTAAAAATGTAAAAGATAAAATAGGTAGAACAACTTTACAAAAATTTTATAGAGTTATTGAAAATAATGTGGGGTTCAAAAAATTGCAAAGTATATAAAATATTTTTTTGGGTTCTTTTTCTACTATGAATGAAATTTAAAAAAAACTTTTTTGCCAACATTAAAACTTGCCCCAATTACCTCGGTTGACGTGTAACGAAGCTTTACTTTGTTTAAGTATATACAGGGTGTTTCCTAACTACGGTACGAAACTTCAGAGGGTGATACGTAAGGTTGTTGTAAGAAAAAAAGTTCCTATGGACAAATGTCAGAAAATGCTTCGTTTTGGAGATACAGGGTGTTACAATTTTTAAGCGAAACAATAAAGATGTACGCCACTGTTGTTTTCCCTTTTGATAACACTGTTATGTAGACAGTTTAATGGCTAATGCGAAGAATCTTTTGATAATCTTTTAAATTTGATTTTGTTTAGGAGATAAATGCAATTTTATCAAACTCTGATATGAGCATAGCGATATGGAAATAAATGTAATTTATTTTTTTATTATTCTTTTTCTCAAGAATGGTTGCTTGATTTCTACCAAGTATACCTTTTTCACGTAAAAATAACACAGAAACCTTTTTTTTCGCCTAGAAATGTAATAAAACACATATAAAAAAGTTCTGACTCCTCAAAAGAGTAAAGAGACATGTAGGTGGCGCCCTCTACAAATGGAAGTCATACTAACAACAAATTCGAATTTCGCATTTTAAGAAACTCCTAGATGCCAATTTTAGTTCAAATTTCGACATTATTTCAAAAAATATTTAGAAGAAACTAAAATTAGAATAAAACTTTAACGCCCTGTATCTCAAAAACGAAGCAACTCCGGACATATGTTCGTAGGGACTTTGTTTCTTAAAACTACCTTACGTATCACCCTCTGAAGTTTCGTACCGTAGTTAGGAAATACCCTGTATATTAACAGATAGAAGGGAATCATTTGTTGTGGAAAATTTTAAAAACATTTAATTATAAACTCGTTTTATTGTTAAGAGTATGTAGACAATTTTTTTTTTCCTTAGGCGCGTCCTTAACCGGAGCATTGCAGCCATAACTAGGCCTATTGTGCAAACCTTCGTTTTATTGAATCCACTCAGTTATCTTGGTTCCGTGTATTAGTTTATACACGTCAACTGCTGATTTAGTGGTTATTTCATTCAGTTCCAGTTTTACTCTCCTGAATATGGCATAGCGTCTGCGATCCAAGGATTCGCATTGACAGGCAATATGATAGACAGTTTCTCTATCCTGCAGCTAAGATCTCCATTGTATATCTTCATTTTGGCCAGGTGATCCTTGACAGCCATACATCCTGTTAGGATTCCCGCTATTACTCTTAGCTGGTTCCTGCTAAGGTTAAGCAGCTGTTTTGAGAATTTAGGACTATTATTTCCCATAGCTCTCTTGCTATAATTCAGTCCCTGTCTGCTGTTCCAGTACACTTTGTTTTCATTTTTGGTCCATCGCTTGATAGCTTCTCGTGCTGTGCATTTAGGCACTCCTAGAGCTGGTTCAGGACCTATGTATGGTACTTGGTACATGGTGCTTGCCTCGCGAGCTCGTCTGCTTGTTCGTTGCCAAAAATGCCTCTGTGACCCGGTACTCAGTAAAAACAAGGAGCCAGTCTTTCGATAGTTTGTATGTACTGTTTGGTCTAGATCTCGTGTGTGAGTCCGTGATTAATGGGTTTGTCGATAAGTCCGTGCGTCTGTAATAGTCTGTAATAATTTTTGTGAAAAATTGATTTATTGTTTGCATACGAAAGTATGCGATTCATCGTGTACCTGGGTACATCCGCAATAATTTTTAGTGCCCTATTTTGTATTACCTGGAAATTATTAAGCTCCGTTCTGCTAATATTGCACCACGAAGGTGCACCATAAGTGAGAACCGGCCTGACTAACACCTTGTAGATGTTGACCTTAGTCCTATTACCAAGTCTACTCCGCCTGTGAAGCAGGGGGTAGATAGAGCGTAATTGGTGCAATGCTAGCTTTACTCTATTAATTGAATTACGCCTCCAGTTCAGTCTTTGATCAAATATAAGTCCAAGGTATTTTACCTCCTGGCACCAGTTCACCTGGACTCCGTTGACACGAAGCCTTGTCTCAGGCCTACTAACATTGCTTTTCGAAAAATAAATAGCTTTCGTCTTGGAGGGATTCAAGCGAATCTTCCAAGCCGACAGCCATTTCTCTAGCTTGATTATGTGGCGCTTCATCCGGCTGACGACAAGTCGCGGCTGTTTGGCAGTTGAAGTGATTGCGGTATCGTCAGCGAAAAGATAGAGCTGCGTAAATCTATCGCGCGGAATGTCATGAGTATAAATGTTATACAGCATCGGAGAGAGAGGTGAACCTTGCGGTACTCCCGCCCTGATGTGTTTATTCAAAGAAAGTGCGTTCTCTGACGAGACAGCAAAACTTCTATTCTCCAAAAAAGAAGCTAACACCTTGATTAAGTAGTTCGGAGCTCCGAGTCTTATCAATTTCAACAAGAGACCATCGTGCCAGACCTTGTTAAACGCTTTGCTTACGTTAAAGAAAACCGCTCCCTTGTGCTCTCGCCTGTTAAAGCCTTTTATTATGTTTGAAGCTAGACGCGTCGTCTGCCTGACTGTGCAATGTTCAGGCCGAAACCCAAACTGTTCGACAGGCAGAACGTTACGCACAAACACAAAGTCATTCAGTCTATTCAAAATTAGTTTTTCTGTAATTTTCCTACGACTCGACAGCAGGCTGATCGGCCTGTAGCTAGCCGGCGCCGTAGGGTCCTCACCTTTTTTATATATTAGGATGACTTTTGCATGCTTCCAGGAGGACGGAAAGTGGCCCTCTTTGATTATTGCCTGGGATATGCTTACTATATTTTTTAAAGATTTGTCAGGTAGATTTCGCAACGCCACATTCTTTAAACCGTCAAAACCCGGGGCTTTTCTAATATTCAGTACGCTTAATAGGGACTTTACCTCGTCTAAGGTGACTTGTGGAAAGGCCTGAAACGGAAAATTCATTGATTTCTAAATTTGCATCGTTCTTGAGATCCTCTCATCTCTAAACGCGTCATTGGTCGGGTTTTCGCTGAATTGATCGCAGAGTTTGTCCGCGAGCAATTCAGCTTTATCTTTGGCATCGATTAAAACAATATCTGTTTCCTGATTTATCAGATTGGACATTGCTGCTCGTGCGCCCCTGGTCAAACTCCTCGTCATTCTATAGATGGAATTATCCTCCATAGATAGACTTTGGACCTTGTTGTCCCAGAGGTTCGGCTGCCGTTCGATCAACAATTCCCTGACTACCCCAGCCGCCCGATTGCCCTCCGCCTTGATGCGAGGATCTCCAGTGCGATACGCCCTATTCTTTAACCGGTTTTTGATTTTAATTTGATTTTTAATTTCATCTATCAAAGTCCCGTATTTTGAATACCTGGACGTTTTTGTAACAGAAGCTTGAGTCAATGCTGCGTTGATATCATGTGTGATCTGTGTAACCGCATCGTCAATATCTAATGAGCTCTGCAGAGGTTGTAACGCCTGTACATTTTTCATTATGCTGCTGTACCTGTGCCAATTTGTTGAGGTGTGGGTAATAAAACCTCTACCTTTTTCCAGTGGATTACCCACTTCCAAAATCACCGGTATGTGATCAGACTCAGATCATAAATGACCGATGGTTGTAAAAATTGAACGGCATTCTTTACTACAAAAATGTCCAAAATATCCGGAAGGCCCCGCGTGGGCTCCTCCGGCGGTAGGATGTGGTAGTTTAAAGCTTCAGAGAATTCATATAGGGTGCGACCTCTTTGGTTTGTAGCTCTACATCCCCAAATCCTGTTTTTCGCGTTTAGGTCACCCCCTATAATCATTCGGTTGTTATTACCAAAAATTTTTTGTAAGCAGTTGCCTGTGAAATCTACCGACGTACTACAGTAATCCGATCCCAATTGTACGCGTTGATTATTTTTAAATCGTATGGAAATGAAAGTCCCCTCAATATGGGCACAATTGATATGACCTGGCATAACTTGAGCTGAAATGTGTTTCTTAACCAGGATCATAGTTCCGCCCCCGCGTCTGCCGAGGCGATCGTTCCTAAATACGGTATAATTCGGGAACGAAAATCTATCTCCCTTTAACCACGTCTCCTGGATAAGAAATACATCTATCTCATTTCTCTCGATGAACTCGATAAGTTCGAGTTTTCGTTGCTTGATGGAATTGACATTAAATGTAGCGAGTTTAATAAATGCCGTCTCCGGTTGCGCCGCCATTTAACCTGCGGTTTTTTGAAAGGCACTAACCATACATTTTAGTTGAGTCTCCATAATTTTGGAGAACTGGACCAAGAAGTTCTGCATTATGGCTTGCATAGCTGTCTCCATGGCGTTCGGTGCTGCTTTCTCCCCTTGAGTTTTGTTAGCATTGCCATCGCTGGCTAATTTAGCATTGTCTTGCTGACCCCAGCGAAAGTTATTTCTCGGTGTAATGCTTCTGGCGTTGTTTGCCACATTTTTACTCAAATTGTTTGGATGCCGTGGATAACCCTAATAGTTTGCCGGGTGGTCACCCTCGCAATTTAAGCATTTAGCTTTTTCTTCACGCGGTTTAGTGCACTGGTAAATGGTCTTCAGCACATTTAAGACATTTAATTGGGGCGGTACACCCAAATTGTGAGTGCCGTACAATTGTCAGCGATGGCACTGCGAAACTGTGGCACCAGCACGTTGCGCCTCCACTTTAGTGCACATTGCATCCAAATTTCTTAGCTCATATATATGGCTTTTTCCGATTTAGGCAGGAAAACCAACACCAAAGGCAATGGTGTTCCGCTGCGACTGTGCCAACGAATTACACGCGTAGGATAAGAACCTAATTCGTTCAGGTCCTCTTTGATGTTATTCTCTGTCCAGGTTTCCAGGACGCCTCTGAGCACTACGTGCAGCTCTTTTTCTTCCAGGAGCCTGAACGAATGATGATATAAATTGTTTGCGACTAAGAATTTTGTAATTTTGTGAAAATCTGCCGGTGTAGATGGGTGTATTTTTACACCTTCTGGCAAAGTAACAGCGCGGCCATAATCAACTTTTATTGACTTTAGGTGGGCCGAAATTTCATTGTATCTATGTTTGTCTCTGATGACAATCGGAGGGATACGTAATTTTGGCGGTCCAGTCTCCGAAACGTCATCAGTGACATTTTTGGTTTTGGCAGGCAAATTTTTGGGCTGCGTGGTGGTCTGTACCTCTGCTTGACTACCTGATACTTTCTGAACAACTGGTTGTGTCACCTTTTGTGACAAATGATTGCTGAGGGCCTTGTTACTTGTTTTTGGTAGGTTAGGCCAAGCAGAAGAACCGGCCACCTTCTTATTGCTTAAAGTGCTTAAACTGCCTAACTCAGGCGTTTTATTTGTCCTTTTTCGCGTTCGTCTAGTCTTTTGACTGGACCATTGTTCGCTATAATCATCTGAGTCAGATACGGAGTCTACCTCCATATCTGAACCTGGTTTTGATATTTCAATCGAGTTTATATTGATTTGTTTGCTATTTAATTTGCGAACAATGGCCGCGTCTTTGTTGGTTGTTGTTGTTAGTAAAGTGTTTTTGTCATAAATCGTGAAATTGAAGTGTCATTGTCATTGTCTTTTTGTGATTTGTATCTATCGACATCTGCTTTCAGCTCGCTTATGGTATTCTTTAGCTCATTCAATTCTAGAGACTTCCTACTACCTTCCACCTTCATAATCCTCATCTTATTTAACCATTCCGCGTTGTTATCATCCATCGTCTTCCTCTATTGGGCCTCCAAACGTTTTTCACATTCTGCAAATATTTCCTCTGTAGACAACAGGACCTTGGCTGGGGCCATTAATTCATCGTCAAAAGCTGGTAGGTTGGTATTGATGGGGCGGAAGGCATCCCCCCCGCTTCGTAGCTCCATAAAATGAAGAACTAAATTAAATTTGAACTTTCTTGACAGCCGTGGGGTTAATAAATATTCGATACTTCAAACTTAGCTCTGCTATTGTTTTCCCATGCGCATTGTAGTATGGCATAGATTTCTGCCTGCAATACTGTTGAGAGTTTTCCCAAGAAAAAGAACAAGTCCTTTCTTGGACTTAATCCGTGTTTTCCAGCCCCTGTACCTTCTTCAGTCTTGGATCCATCGGTGAACCACACCAGAGCTCCAGACAGAAAATCTGGTTCGTTGTTTGTCCACACGGTTCGATCCTGAATGCTTATCTCAAAGGGTGTGTCAAAAACAAATTTTGGTGTTATGTGGTCTGATCTCATCTTCATCTCCGGCACATGTGCTATGTTTTCTATGAGTTCGTGACCTACCTTCTTTACTCTGGAGGTCAGCAGCATCATTTGAAGGTGTTCTCGCCTCCTCCTGTATCATCAAGTGAAGAGGAGGGAGGTCAAGAAAGCGCTCCATCGCTGCAGAAGGGGTCGATTTCATTGCACCTGTTATGCCTAAGCAGGCCATTCTTTGAAGACTTCCTAGCCTCAGCATAGAGGGCCTCTGCGGAACTTTTAGCCACCAGATCACGGATGCGTAGGTAATTGAGGGTATCACCACTCTGGTATATGTCCAATGCATCATCTTGGGCGATAAACCCCATTTCTTTCCGTACATTCTCCTTGTTACTGCAAGAGTAATTTCAGATTTACAGACAATTTTTTCCATGTGGCTATTCCAAATAAGTCTAGAGTCCAGGATGACCCGCAGATATTTTACTTCCCCAGCCAGCTGCAACGTTTCTCCCTGAAGGATTAGAGGCCCTAATCCCCCTTTCTTCCTTCGCTTTGTGAAGGGCACTATGACGGTCTTTTGAGTGCTGATGCTCAGATCTTCCCGTCTTATCCAATTTTCCACCACCCTAAGGGCCCCCAGCATTCTATCTCTCACAGTGGTGTTAAATTTTCATTGTGATGTGATGACCAGATCATCAGCATAACCCAAGATTGAGTGCCCCGCCCCAAAAGGCCATTCATAACAAGGTTCCGGAGCAAGGAATAGAGAACTCCCCCCTGCCACTAGAACCACCTGAGTCTCACCTAGAAGAGAGGTGAACACAACCCTGCCCCTAAGCATGTGATCTATCCATCAGCAGCAGGTTTCCTCCAGTCCTATATTTCCAGTTGCTCTTGTGATGGAGGTAAAGGAAGGGTTATATCAAACGCTCCCTCAATGTCCAAGAATGCTCCAAGCATTACCTAGCCATTTTCTAACGTTCTCTCCACCCTTTTTACTAATTGGTGGTGTGCCGTTTCTGTTGATCTTCCTGTCGCCCATCACGTCATCCCTTATATGTCTGTCTAACACTTTTTTTTAGCGTTTTAAGCTCAAAGAACATTAGGCTGATGAGCCGGAATGCTTTGGCGGTCGAGTAATTTGAGCGCCCATGTTTTGGTATAAACACTACTTTAGTCAACCTCCATGTTCTCGGAATGTATCCTAACGCAATCTGGCTCATAGTATTAAACACAGTTTGCTAATGAGAAGGTCCGGGGCCTGCTGTAGCATTACTGGGCAAATTCCTTCCAGTCCCGGAGATTTGTACGGTTCAAATGAGTTTACTGCCCATTTAATTTGATCGAATTTTACTACTTTGTTTGCGATCTGCCCATTTTCCTGGGTGGCCCTGTTTATGGTCCCCTCCGGTTCTTGAGTTTTCCAGATCTCCGGTGGTGTTCTTAGTGTCGTTGATCTGAGAAAGTGAGCCCGAAAAAGTTCGGTCATCTTTTCTTCCCCGTTAGAGGTGTACGCCCCTGTCTCGGTAACCAGGAAGTTTATTGTTTGCTGATTGTTTTTTGAGAGTGCTTTTTGGCCTCTGGCACATGCTGGGGTGTTTTTAACACTCTCGCAGTGCTTTCTCCAAGATACTCTTTTTGCCCTTCTCAGGTCTTGATTGTACTCAGTTAGGGATGTTTTGTATTTATCCCAGTTCTTGGTTCTTTTTCCTACATTCCAGAGTGCCCTGAATTGTTTTCTTTTCTTCTTCAGGTCAGGCCCCGACCAGGGGACATCCCTGGAGGAGTTCAGGCTAGTCGGGGGTCTCAAATGCTGTGGTTGTAGCTTCCGTCATTTGATCCAACGCAAGCTCCAGATCCGTTGCATTTCCTATTTTACCTTTTCATAACCGACAGTTTGCGCTCAAGGTCTAAACAATAATTACCCCAGTTCGTTTAACAAGGGTTTCAAAATATTTCAGAGACCCGTGTAATACACGTTAAATCAAACCTTATGTGTCTGTGATCTGAGCAACTTACCTCATCAGATGCATGCCAATTTTTAACAAAGTTATCCATGTATCTTGTAGCTAGTGTAAAGTCTAGTACCTGCTGCCTTTGACTGTTTACAAAGGTAGGTTCATTACCCCTATTCATAATATCTAAAGTATTTGCCATTAAAAATTAAAAACTTGACTCACCTCTGTTGTTGGTGTTCGTGCTTCCCCAGATAGTGTAATGTGCATTCGTGTCACAGCCAGTGATCAACTGAGATCCACTCCCTCTACAGTCCCTCACTAACTGCTCCACGGTATTGGGTGGTGGTGTTTCTGGATCTTCGTAAGGGAATTACGCCGATCCAATAACGATATTACTCGGTCCACTTCCCCACGATATTAACTTTATTGCCACAAGATCTCTGGAACAGAAGTTAGTTAGTGGCAGAATTTTTATCTTCTTGTTAGCTAATATGCAGGCCCTGGGTCGCTCAGAGGTTCTACTATAAAACAGTTCCCCTCGTACTCCCGAAAAGCCTTTGATGGTTCCCTGGTTTAACCGGGGTTCCTGGATGAGGGCGATGTCACAGTCTTCCATTACCATGCACTTCCGAGGCAGCCTTGCTGTGGTGAAGATTCACCTGTACAACCTTCACTTTTTCTCCCCAATGCTCATTATTACTCGGAAGGTTACCCTTCCGAGCCTGTAGAAAGCCTTGAACTGAGCTTGCTCAAAGCCCCTAAACGACGCCGGGTCTATTGAGAAGGCCAGCGTTTGTCCCTTCTGCTCTTCTTTTCGGCTCCAGGTCAGCCAGTCTCCACTTTTAGACCTGAATTTTGAAGGTCTAGCCGGGACCTGACTAGTTTTTCCTCTACGGTCTCTGGTATCCAGACGAGGACCTTGGGCCTCTTTGGAAGGTCCTTTGTTTCAACCACTGTTAAAACGCCCCCCTCCCATAGTTCTCCTATGCCTGAAATTGTTTGCTGCAGCCATATTTTAGTTTCGGCGTTTGCACACGTGATCCATAGAATCTCTCCCGTGTAACTTGTCCCTGATGGAGTTTCATCCAGCACTGCTAGAATTTTCTCTTGGAATAGGTCCGCTTGCTCCTGGCTTAACGTCGTGTCAGGATGTCGTCTATTGATAACCGCCATTCTCAGTCCACTGGCAACCCTGCTGTAAGAGGCATTAGTCGGTCCCGTGTGACTCCTGGCTCTTTTTTGGGCTGCTTTGCAGAGGGAGGTGTGCTCGGATCTGAGTGTGATCTTTTCTTTCCCACACTGTCTCCCTCGCTTTCTTTGGCACTGCTTGGCTTTGGTCGGGGCTTTCCTTGATCCAGGTACCCGCCGCCATCTTTCTCGCTTTCTTTTTTGAGCTTCCGAAAGCTTTGGTTGTTGCAGGCCAATTTTGTCCATCCCTGTAGCTATCTTTTCCACTTCGACAGTCTACTTTTTTATTTAATAAGCTTTAATCCTTTTTTCTTGTAGTACAATTTTATGGCCTTTATACTTAGGTATGATTATTTTAGATATTTTTATTTTTTAGTTTTAAGTACATTTTGGGTTTATATCTTTTTATTTATATTTTAAAAAAAGTTTTAACCTTCAGAAATAGTTTTAATGCAATAATTTCTAATTTCTATCAGATTAATCCATATACCGAACCTAAATAATTTCCATATTTGAAGCGTACTCTTGCATATTGGGCATATCCTTGAATTTTTTTAATAGGGTGCCTTAAAATGCGCATTTTCTAAACATTTTTCGTGCATTCTTTCCCCCTTTACTCACAACTATGTTGAATGGACGTGTCCATTTTTATCTGATCACTTTTCCAATTGAAGGTAAATGTGACTAATTGAACTTATAGCCAGAAGAAGCAATTTTTTCTTTTAACATATATTCAGTTTTTACTGATTTCTGAAAAACTTAATAATAAATAGCGTTTAAGTTGTTTTGCTTTAAACGAGTCAAAATAATATTGAAAAGTTATTATATTGTCACATTCGATAATGTAATCATCAACAAAAAATTACACAATTTTATTCAAAAGCAAACTAAGATGCTGCTGCCCTCTGAAGATCAATTGTAAACTAATTTAAAAACTTGCACCGAAAAACACGATTAATCAATTGATATAGATTCGAATGGAGAGTGTTAAAAGCAGGTGGCAGCACGCAACACTATCAGTTACAGTTACTTTAAGACGAGAGTAAAGACAAAATTATTAGTGAGAAAAAGTGCCAAAACGGTGAAAATCACGTACAGCTTCGATTATTTCTGAGGGTGTAACAAAAATATAGAACCATAAGAAAATATAATTGATTTGTGATGGGCTACATGCTTGGTGAAATGGATATTCCATGGTAGAGGAAATTAAAGTCGTACTTGTTATATGAAACACGTGTCAGGAAACAACTGAATTAAATTGTGAAATATAACAAGTACATTTCCTTTACCATAAGAAAATATTTTTATTTTTTTAAAGTTCGTAATGCTATTATTTATCAAATGATTTATTCTGTTGATATATATGGCATGGCAAGTTCTAATCAATAAAATCTCCTTCTTTTAGTCACATATGTTTGGTTGCATAAACACGGTCAATAAAATTACATTGTTACAGAAGAAGATCACAGCCATTTTGATAGAAGTACCAGCATAAAATGTATGCATATTTTATGTTTTAATATGGGATTTTATTGAAAAAAAAAATGCAAAACAGACAAAATAGTATAAAGTACATGTTCTATAAAGCCACTAGCGCTGAAATGATGCTTAATAAAACTTGTACTTTAATATACATATTATTACATATACAGAGTGTTAAATTAAGTACGCACACAAACTATAAGAAATTATTCTTTGATTGGTTTTAAAACGAGAAGTTCATAATTGCAGCGTTTACCTTTTACCACAGTTAACATTTTGCCTTTTTAACATTAAATTAATTAATTTAAGTCAATCTAAACTAATCTAAACTAACACGTTAGCAACGGCTCTCTTTTCCAGATACATAGACAGGGTGTTAAAATTATTTTCTGAACAGTAAGATGTACTTAATTAAAACTTGGCATACACTAATAAATATCTAAAAGGCTCTCAAGATTTATAAAAATAAATAATACGTCACTGATGCTTTAAAATTAAAAAGCTTTATCGGTTATAGTAACTGAAAATACACCAAAAATATCCTCTGAGTAATTATTGATTCGTGAAATCTTTTCGAAAAAATGTCCTAATGTATATTTTTTACTGTTTTTATAGTTCTTAAATTTAAAAAGAATACCTTCACACTTTTAATATTGTATTTTCCAAATTTGGTAAAAACTTAATACGTTCTCTCTTTTCAACTTTTGCACAATACCCAAATAGAACTTATAACAGGATTATACCCTCTATAATAAGTTATCATTAGTAACCCTACATTTAATAGGATGCTATTGTCCAGGTCCACTGCATTTTACGATTTGCGCAAATTCGAAGACTATTAGCGACAGAAATAAATAAAAATTAACATATAAGTAAAATTTTCAACACAAAAAAATCAAGAAATCAATATAATATTGAAATAGTATATTAAAGTACAAGTTTTATAAAGCTCATTTTAGCGCACTCGTCCATGTTAGACAAGTAATAACGTGTGCTTTATACTATTTTTTCTATTTTAGCATTTTTTTTAATAAATAAATCCATATTTAAAAAGAAAATAAAACATAAAAATTTTCAAAAATTTTAAGCCTAAATTTTATGTTGGTAATACAATAAAATTACTTATCATAGTAGCCTCGAAATCAACAAATAATTTTATTTCCGTGTGAGCCATTTTATCACCAAGTTGTCTAATTTTTCTAATATACCTACATAATTTTAAAATATGGAGCAAGATGAGTTTAGTTTAACTCCTCCAAAGTTAAGGGAAATTGTGGTAAATTTTATAATTCTAAGTTTTATAATATAGTAAATTTGTAAGGTTATTTGATATTTTCTTAACTTATCTCCATTTCATAGAATTAATGCAACCAAACATATACGACAGTAAATTAAAACATTTGTGAACATCATTACCAACCTTTGAAAAAGAAAGGAAACTGTTTCATTAAAAGTTCATTACGATACTGAAAATGATATCGAAACAGTTTTTTTATGAAACCAAATTACAAAAACACTATTATGTTCTTTTTAATGTTCTTATTGTTCTATTAATTTAAGTGTTCTTGTATGAATGTATATTATCTGTTTTTAAATTTATTATCGGCGCGACGTGTTTAATATACCGGGTGATTGGTAATTTGATGTATTCTGTTTTTCTAAATATGTCCTATTTCGAGAATGCTTAGTTTGTGTATTTATGTTTTATGGTACCACTTTGTTAGGGTACTACCGTAAAAACTGTTGAAGATAATATAATTTCAAAGATTTTTTTGATAAGTTATTGTGAATGCACTGAGAAACGGGGTACGTAACCATGCAGTAAGAGCTAGGACCCACGTTTCGGCATTTTTAAGATAGGTTTACCAGTTCAATATTATTGCCCTTCTTTATTTCATGTACTCATCTGTCTATCTCTCTGTAACGGTGTTACTTTCAGGTTATTCTTATTATATTTTATTTTGTGTAGTAGAACCGAAACTCCGTAGATCTACCTCCGTTCGCACAACAGCTTTTCATTATAAGGTTATGTACTATGTACTCTCGGATATGGTTTATTCTCCGATATTTTAATCAGAGCCATAAGCATAATTCAAGAGTATATTTCAATATTATTTCAACACTATACGTGATTTATCTTGTTAATCTAAGAATTCAGATATACTCATAAAGCAATATGTAAAGGAGTTGCAACTGCTGCGACAGCGACATAACAATGAGTGTTTAAACTAGCTGAACTCATACCTTTAAAATTTTGTCTGATTTAGTAAACTAACGGAATTTAATAGAAGTTTAATTAAGTATTATAAAATTTCCATTCTAAATCACCTTTTAACATTGACCTACTTTCTTAAAATTAAATAACTGGGGACCATACTCTTACATATGGTAGTTTACTGGCAAGGACCCTACTTAAATGTACCACCCCTGTTTACAATTGCCACGAGCTTGAGCTAGCTGAGGTTAGGTGGGAACCTTAAATCTAATTCAATAATCCATCCATCCATCGTTTGTATTTTGTTACCGCCTAATAAGGTTACATCTGTTTGAAAGGAGTTTACCCTATAGTCCGGTACCAAAATAATTGGCAGTGACTCATTTTTACCGGGGTGTGCAAGACGTAAGGGGAACGCCAATTCCAGAGGCCTTTCATTTTAAACAATAATAATTCAAAAGATATATGAATTTTTTGTTTATTATTATAATATATTTACATTTACTATAATAAATATAATATTATAAATTAAACTGATAAATATAAGTTTTTTAAGTAAATACATTTGGTGATCTAATAAAGTAATTGGAGAAAGTAATTTAAAGTTAAGCAGGTATAAAATCTAGAAAGAATAATAAAGCAACTGTATATGTTATTTTCAAAATGTTTTTATTGTACTACATAATAATAGAAACATATAATAGTGGATTACGGGCAAAACTTAAACCTAAATTATAAATGTTTATAAATTTCCTAACTATTGTTACCTAATAAACACTAATTGATAATAATTTGACAAATTATATTCCACGCCGACACTAAAAAGTGTTATATTGATAATACGTTACAATTTTAAATTCATTATGACTATTACAGCGATTATTCACTATCTGACGTTAACAACATTTCATTACTGTCGCTACTGATGTCATCTGCAGAATTTATAAAAATAGATTCCACCATGACTTCAACGCGTACATCTAAGTCACACATTGTTTTTCTACGCCCTCGACATGTATAACGCACTTATGCCAATCTGCTGCTTGTACATTCGCTATTGCCGTGTTTTCCAGTTCTTTAACATCTTTTAATTTAAAAGTTTTATTTTCACACGTCACTTCGCCTTTTATATGTGCCCATATAAGCTGGATTGGATTTAGTTCACAATGGTAAGGCGTTAAACCTAATATAATATATTATATTATATTATTATATAATATTGTAACACCTTTTACACACACTTTTAGCTTTTTTCGCCAAATGCAATATTTTTTTCTTTAACAATCTTTCCTTTTCGCCACGCAGAAATTGGCAAAGCTTCTACCCGACGGCTGTGGTATGGTGCATTATCCATCACGATTACCGACTTACGTTCAATACGCGGTTAAATGGATTTAAACCAATCTTCAAACACTCCCGAGTTCATATCCTCGTGATAATCACCGGTTTTACGAGATTCAAACACGTTTAACCCACCTTCAAGAAAACCAGAATCACTCCCGATGTGTGTTATAAGTAACCGACGATCTTTTCTGAAGGAGTTTTCAATCCAGTGGGCAGTCCATTGATAAAGGCGTTACGTGCATCTTTAATGTTGAGATCTTGCAAAATGTAATTCACAGTATGTCCTTCATTTAACCATGTCTCGTCCGTAAAGTAAATTATTTTCCCTGCACAGCGATATTGTTGTATTTCTTCTAGATACTTTCTACGCCACAATACGATTTCTTCGTTTTCCACCAAAGCACTTTTGCGATTTCGTTTTAAGAATCGAAAATTCAATTCAATTCTCGTAGTGTACGCATTAGAACTCTTCGTGAAATTTTTTGCATGTTTTTATCCCTTTCAATTTTGGAAGAATTTTTTTTTAAATTCGGAAGTTCATTTCGAAAAAAAATGCATACACTTTCCGATTTTTTACCATTGTACGCTCCCCAGGTTTTAAATTACGTCGTTTTGTAACTTGTTGGTTACTATCACTTGAAGAACTCGCCTGCATTATAATAATTGCTGTTTTGAATAACTACCAAAATAATAAAAGTGAAAAGGCTCCTAATGACATGCTTATTTCGGTGAATTTAATGGAAATTTCAGTGAAATCTATTAAAATTTGGCAACATGTAATGACCTATTTATGCACAATCTTCCCAAGCGGTTTGGATTGCTTTTATTTAACTTAAAAGTGGGCGATTTAATGTTAATTATTTTCGCCGCACATTGTTAATGGTTAAATGATCAGTTTTACCAATTATTTTAAGGCCGTAGTATAGACAGTAGTTCGTTAAGTTGTAGAACACTGTTAAAAAATGTAATACCATTTTTCTGCCGATCATGTAAATTGATTTCTGGATAGTTTTAAAATAAACATATTCAATTAAAGTCTATATGAACTCAGTGTAAACAGCAAAAAATCAAATTTGGATTGACAGGCGGCATCTCCTTTGAATATTTCGGCATAGGCGTGCGACGCGACGGTAGAAATGGAAAAATGTTGAATTAATTATATTTTTCTTAAATTATACATAGATATAATAAATATTATTTTAAACAACGTTTGCTTGATTGCTAGCATAATTGGGTTTTATTAAACGTACCTTTTTTATGTCAGTATATGATTTTTTCTACAACCGAGCGAAAAGTATAAATCAAAAGTCACTATCTGAATCCGCAGAGCTGGAATCTGTATTTGGCGTTATTATTATGGGGTCAGTAGCCGGTAAAATACAATATTCGCTCTCCTTTTCGATAACATGACGGACACAGTTCATCCAAATGCCACTCGCGTTTACTTCATCAATTACTGTCCTTATATTTCCTAGTACAAAGTCACTGTTAGTTGGCGATTGATTATATTTTCTAAGTTTTTTCTTGATGGCAGCCCACATCATCTCGATAGGATTAAATATGCAGTAATAGGGGGGAAGTCGTAAAATAGTATGACCATGTGCTTCGCATAATTTGTCAATGACATATTCTTTCGTAAAGTTATATTTTTTAATAACTTCCAACAACACTTTTTTTGTCGCCTTTTGAGGAATTTCCAAATTTTTGCTCTCCATGAATTTGAGAATATCGTCCTTTTTAGTAGTGCTATTGGGAATTTTGCTATGAAGGCGGGAATGGTACGATGCATTGTCCATTACAATAACGGAATTTAAGGGAATATTCGGCAGCAATTGTTCGTTAAACCACTTTTCAAATAGACTGGCGGTCATGTCTTCATGATAATCAGCCGAAGAGTGCTTAATATTTTTGGCAGACAATAATAAAGCATTGGGTACAAAGCCCTTATCACTTCCTGCATGCAGTATAATCACTCGTTTGCCGCGAGAACAAGGTCCGTTTAATTTGCAATTACTGCTATCATCTACCCAACCATACTCGACTACGTCGTGTGTATCGAACCACGTTTCATCTAAATACACTATTTCCCTTTTTTCTTGGCGGTATTCCCGAATTTTGCGTAAATATTCTTGTCGGTGAGCAACTATGCGATGCGATTCCATGATAACCATTCTTTTATCCAGTTTTTTATATTTAAAACCGCAATTAAGTAAGATATTACGCAAAGTGTCGAGAGATTTGTATTCATAATACTGGTAATCCGATAATTTATCTAGAATCATTTCTAACGTCGGGACTTTGCTGTCGTTGTAAAATTGATATACCACTCGGCGTATAACTTCTTTGGAAGCATTATCAATTTTTTTTAGCTTTTGGTCGGACCTTTTTCGCTTTAAAGAATGGTCAATGATATCTCCTACCTTAATCACTTTATAAACTGTAGAGCGTGGAGCTTTAGTAAGCTCACAAACTCTTTTTACTATTTCATTTTCTGAGGCTTCATGATTTTCGCTTTTCAAACATGTATAAATATTTAAAATAATTCTTTGTGTCTGAATATGTAAGTCTTTATTACGAAATATTCTAAAGGCTCTGCAACGGCATTGGTTTTGGAATTTTCAGATTCCGATTCACCATCAGAAATATCGAAAGGTCTCCAGAACGCCATTTTGATTAGCTCAATATTGGCTTCCAAGAACAACAACAAAGTTATGTAATAAAAACAGAGGTAAAATACACACACCAACAACAATCACAAAAACAACAACAAAGTATAAAGCTTATACTGACAAAACTAACAAAACGAAATTGTTAAAACACGTAAACTGAAACAACGAGTTATGGCACTCCACTGATTATCATTTAAAAATCATACGATATAGAATTCGGACCCTTGGCCGGCCCGTCCACAATTGAAACCAAGCAGGGGATGACAAATCTTTTATCTTCGTCTCTTCCACGTTATTTGCGACGGACTAGCCTATCTCCCTCTGACAAATATTGATCAGAGTATCGATCGTTGAACGGGCCGGGCTTTTCGATTTCGGAAGAAATTTAGCAGGGACCAATGAAATGCGCTAGTTTTCTAATACCGCCCACATTTTGTCGTGACATACTTATCAAGTCCACGTTGACTATTTACGAGGAGCGGTCAATGAGGATTTGTATTTTTATTTTATGCAAATCAATGCAAATCTATGAGATATTGATCGTACCCCAATTTCCTAGCCGTTTACACTGACTTCGTATAGACTTTACGTATTTAATTATGACTGAAGAGGGGTTTTTAAAGGGTAAATCTGATAATAAAATTTACCCAAAGTAGATATGTTTATGGTGCCAACTTATATGCATAAAAACCACACATAATTTTTCCATATGTGAGGTTCGTGGAGTAAAGGCAGATAAGTATGTGTAATGTGTATTTCATTATTTTAAATACAGCGTGTAAGAGAAGTATGGAACGCTTTAAATATCTTTAATACCGTTTGTCCGATTTAGCTAAAATTCGGTATCCGTATGTATGAGGTTATCGCGGAGCTGCTAGTGACATTTGCAATGTTGCCAATTTTACAGTTTTTTAGCAATTTAAAATATTTCTTTTTTTAAATGAAACACCCTATATATTACAATATTTTTGGATTCTACATAAAATCACAATTATTTATTAGCAACTGCATTATAAGTCTTAACTTAATAGTTTCTGAAATATCGAGTATTGAAAAATAACATTTTTTAACTTTTATAGCTTCTAGCTTTCTAACGGTACGTCTTAGAGCAAAACGGCTTGCATGTCCCTATCTTACTTTTCCACTATCTTTCTAAAAGTGTCAACTTCTGGTTAAGCCGGATGTAGCTCAAAAGCCGGAAATATAGTAATTCCGGTTTAACCGGAAGTTGGCATTTTTGGAAAGTTAATAAAAAAGTAAGATAGGGGCATGCAAGCCGTTTTGCTATATGGCGTATCGTTAGAAAGCTAGACGCTGTCAAAGTTCAAAAATATAATTTCTCAAAACTCGATATCTCAAAAACTATTAAGCTTAGACTTATAATGCACTTATTAAAAAATAATTGTAATTTTATGTAGTATATAAAAATATTGTAATATATAGGGTGTTCTGTTTAAAAAAAAAATATTTTAAATTGCAAAAAAAACTGTAAATTTGGCAACATTGCAAATGTCACTAGCAGCTCCGCGATAACCTCTTATTTTTTTTTTTTTTTTTTTTTTTATGATAAGGCACAGCACTACAGGATAAATCCTTTATGGCGCTTTAGGAGCGGTGCGTGTGCGCAGGAAACGATTCACGTTGGTCTTGAATCTTTGGAGACTATACTCGTTGGGGAAGACGATCTCAGGGAGGTCGTTCCAGAGTGATGACGTTCTCCAGATGAAAGAATTTTGAAACAGTGTCGTTCGAGGGACACTAAGCTGAACCACGTACTGGTGGGCTGCAGTGGCTCGTCGTGTATTTCTACCATGCACCGCTCTGGGTGGTATCAAGCGGGCAACCTCAGTTGAACACTTGCCATGAAAATATTTGTAAAATAGACTCAAGTCGCCAACCTGCCTTCGATGTTCAAGGCTTTCCAGGTTGTTTGTCAGGCTATGGTCACCGATCAAGCGAATGGCTCTTCTTTGAATGGAATCTAGCAATCTCAGGGTATGTTTAGGAGCAGAGCCCCAAATATGCGAACAGTACTCCAGTGATGGTCGAATTTGGGCTTTATAGAGCATCAAAAGTTGTTGGGGTGTATAGAGGTTCTTTGTTCGGAAAAGTACTCCAAGCTTTTGCGAGGCTGCCCTAGCAATGGCCGTAACGTGGCCATGCCAAGACATATGACTATCCAGATTAACGCCCAATAAATGAATTGATGAAGCCAAGGGAATTGAGTGTCCCGCCATAACTATATCCGGTTCTTCAACATTAACTTTTTTAGAAAAAACTGCCGCCTGGGTCTTTTTAGCGTTAAATTCTACTTGGTTACTGTCACCCCAAGATAAAATTTCTTCCAGGTCTTTGTTGAGATGTGAGACCTCTTGCTGCCTATAGAGATGTGCATTAGCAGCCGATGTCCGAGCATCCAAAGTAAAAGTTGAAACAAGTGTGCTGTCATCAGCGAAGCTATATATAGGATTTTTAGTTTTTTCCAAAAGATCGTTAATGTATAGTAAGAAAAGGGTGGGCGACAATATAGAACCTTGAGGGACTCCGGCGTTGATGGTAAATGTGTCTGAAAGAAATCCGTCCATCGCCACTCGCAGAGAACGGTCTTTAAGAAAGCTCGACAGCCATGAACAAAATTGAACCGGCATTCCGTATGCTCTCACTTTAGTTAGGAGCCCCTCATGCCATACTCGGTCAAAAGCCTTGGAAATATCCAGTGCTACCGCCCGGGACTCCCCATGGTGTTCTATTGCGTTGTTCCAAACATGAGTAACATAAGCGAGAAGGTCTCCTGTTGATCTAGACTTACGGAATCCATACTGGCGGTCACTAATAATGTTGAAGCCTTCCAGGTATTTTAGTAATTTTTCGTTGATAGCCTTCTCCATAACTTTTGATATAACCGAGAGCAATGCGACTGGACGATAGTTGTTTGGCAAGGTCTTCTTGCCTTTTTTGGGTATGGGCTGGACTCTCGCAGTTTTCCAGCAAGAAGGAAATATTCCTTTTTTGTAGGATAAGTTAAAAAGCCTACAAAATACCGGTGTCAGTTCGTCAGCGCATTTCTTAATTACAATGACTGGAATATCCTCAGGACCAGAAGCCTTTTTAGTGTCGAGACTCCTCAAGATTCGCTTAACATGGCGGTGGCGAAAGACAATCTCGGGCATTCTCGATTCTACAGGGGTAATGTTCGGTGGAGTACTTCCCTGAAAATTTACCGTTGAATGTGAAGAGAATAGTTCCGCCAGTAAGTTTGCTTTTTCCTGTGCTTTGGTCGCAATGGTGCCATCAGAACGTGTTAGAGGTGGAATGGTTGACTTGGTAAAGTTCTGACTGACGGCCTTAGCTACCGACCAAAATGATTTTGAGCCGCTAGGACATTCAAGAAGTTTGTCTCTGATCCTCTGGTTGTGTGCTTCTTTGCTTTGGTTTATCGTTTGCTTGCATTGGTTTCGAGCGTTAACAAAGATGGTACGATTTTCGGCGGTAGGATTTTTACGCCATTGTCGGTAGAAATAATTTTTTGATTTAACAGCTCGTTCGCAATTTTTGGTAAACCAAGGCTTGCCGTTAGAAGGGCACTTTTTTGAGAAAGGGATGAAGGCTTCCATACCAGTAAGGATAACCTCCGATATTTCTGTTGCACAGATGGATGGATCATCAGAGGTAAAACAAACGTCCCGCCAAGGAAAGGTTCGAAAATGGTCCCTTAGGTCCTCCCACTTAGCTGATGTATAATGCCATATCTTGCGTGGTTTAGGAGGCTCTTCAGCACTAATTGGTAGTTTGTTCAGTGCCGAAATAAGGTTGTGGTCAGACGTTCCTAACGGCGGCTTCACGGTGACAGTGTACAAGTCGGGGTTTGAAGTTAAGAAAAGATCCAACAAACTAGCAAAATCACCATCTCGGTCTGGAATCCGAGTTGGTTCACCCACCAGCTGGGTGAGGCCAGAGCTGATGGCAAAGGATTCGGCTTCACGACCTTGTTCGTCAGTCATGTTTGAGTATTTGAGCCAGTTGACATTATGAATGTTGAAGTCGCCAAGGATGACAACTTCGGAATTGGGATGGTGGGTTTGCAAAAAGTCGATAGTATTAGCAAGAGAGGAGAACAAGTCTCTATAATGGGTATCGCTTGGCGGCCGGTAAAGGCAGCAGATGAATTTAGTAGTTCTCTGCGTTGATATTTTAAACCACATTACATCAAAGTCGTTAGGCTCGAGTGTCTCCTCTCGTTGACAAGAAATATCACTCCGGACAAAGAGACAAAGGCCAGAATTCCGCCTAAATCGGTGATGAAAGTCGTACCCAGGATATAAATAGCTGACCGTACTAATCGATGATCTGACTTTGGTTTCGGTTAGTGCAAGTACATGAGGTTTGGTAGATTGTAGATGTTGATGGACTGCATTGATGTTGGAGTTCAGTCCTCTTATATTGCAGAAGTCAATTTGGAAGTTGCTAATCTCGGGTCTTTTAACAACTCCAGTTTTCACACCATTTCCATTTAGAATATTGTTCGAAGGACCCGCATGGCTACTGGACATGGTGGATGATTGGATAATCTCGCTTGATAAGGCGCCAGGACCCGCCCCCACCCGGAGATCCGATCGGGGGGCGTTTTTAACTCCGGAATTTATTGATCTTGGAACCATTATCACAGCATTTTTTGTATATTTCCCACCCTGGAAACCGGAGACATCGGCACAGTGACGAAACGTTAGCTCAAAGAGCAACTTCACGCCACCTAAGCCGATGCGATGGTATTTCACCGGGCGATGTCGGGTGAGCCAACATCTACCATCTAATATACGGATACCAAATTTTAGCTAAATCGGACAAACGGTATTAAAGATATTTAAAGCGTTCCACACTTCTGTTACACGGTGCGCGCTGTATGTGGTAGTGAGTTGAACTACCTACTTATCGTAATAAATATTGGTTTGTAGGTACTGGCATACCAAATAGTCAGAAGTTGTAAATAGAAACGGATAATAATTCATGCAATATTGCAAAATACACTAAAAGTGTGTTGAGGCCCGGTCGCAAGATATTTATACCCCGCAGCAGTTGTTGAAAGGGTTGTTTCAATCTCCGTGGGTTGGTTGAACTTTCTCCACTCAAAGGTAAACCAACTTACACCTATTCACTCCGATCCGGCATGAAAGCCCTTGCAAGGGTCCATCACAGCAAATATCGAAAATAAGGCGGATATTCAACTTAGGGGTAGTTCAAGAAGCGTGGCTAGCCTAATTTTGCCATCGTCTTGTTTTCCGCTTTCGGATAGGGGCGAGATATATCTTGATGCTTTATTTTTGGTTTTCCCGGCTCCGCAGTGAAGTTCAGGAAATGTAGAACCTAATAACTAACTAAAACTCCTTCTTCAGGCATAAAGAAACAGGTAATGCAATATTTTTATTAGGACTAAACTAGAAATCAAGATAACAAGCATCTTATCACCTTTGATCCCTCTGAAAAGATGACGTCACGGCGCGTTCTAGGTCGTATGACGTATTTTCAATTTCCGGGCAATTTATTGCTTATATCTTAGAGACGGAATTAAATAACAGTTTTTTTTGTAAAATATGTGTTTTGTTACATTGTTGTCTCATGTTTTCTAGTGTTTTTTCTCATTTCAATTTTTATGCAAATTCAGCAGACGCTCATAAAAATACATCGAGTATAGAACGAAATTATTTTTGACCTGTTAATCAAAAGGCTCTGCACTCAACAATTTACTCCCTTTTAAAACTCATCGTAAACAACCAATCTACCCCATTCAACTGTATTTAACTAAAGCGACGTTTCAATCTCTTTTATATATTCACTTTTATTAGATATTTAGGCTCGGTACTTTCACGTCCGAATATCTTTATTCTCAAAATAATTGCTATAGTTTTAATTGTGTCGAAAATTGTTTTCATAGATATTATTTGACGAATGGCGCTATCCATAGATGAAAAGATCAAACCTTAATACCAAGAATATAACAAATCGTTTATTTCTTTCCCTCTTCTTAACATCTATTAAGTATGTATTTATGTATGATATTTACCATGCCGTGTCTTACAGCATCATGAATGGGTTTAATAAATATAATTTTATTTGAAATCCAGTGTCCTTGCTCCATATAACTGCATCTGTTTTAAATAGGGCGTTAAAGAAATTACTTAAGGATATACTGTTTTTGTTTTAATTTATGCGTTAAATTTTGTATTCGACGTGGATCAAAATTAAGCCAATGAAATTTTATGAATTTTCAATTAACAGGCACAGTCAGTGATTAAAACCGAATAATCAAGACCTGGACATACTAAGAGGTCGCAAATTCAATGATTTTACAGCAAATTTAAACTTTGTCGGTTGGCTAATCATCGCCTTGATGGTTATTTTTTAATGATAATATGATAATTAACTATTGGTTTTATATAGAAAATTTAAAACTTAGTACTTAGATTAAAAGCAGTATCTTGTGAAATCGTAAAAGGGGAATTTGATTTTTCTTGTTAAAATTTGTATACAAGGTACTTATATTTTTTATTAAATATAGTAAATTATACAATTTTCTTTGCAGCAATTAATATAATATATGTTAAGTATTTATTTTTGTAATATTTAAAGAAAGTAAAATGGGATTTTGTCGCCAAGCTGTTACGGCGACAGTTTCGGATACACAGGGACTAGTCTAGCGTGGGTTCATATCTGTTTGAATTTTAGTAGGGCATTGCAGTCCGATGCTATGCAAAATAAAGGAAGAGTGAAAAATATAGGAATACCCAAAATCCCATTCACGCCAGTTAGAGGACGCATGAGATCGGATATCTCATGGGGGCATGGTAAAAATACGCATTGCTCGGTCGGTAGGTCACACCTGTCAGCTTAAGGCCACACGAAACCAAGGGTTGATAACCCTTAGGGGGTGAAGACCGAGATTGTTGCCGTGGGTGACGATCGTGATTGAGAGCCCACATCAAGCAGTAGGTCTCGTCGCGAATAGCCCTGACAGCAGGAAAGAAAAGTAAAGGAAAGGAAACTGAGCAAAAGTCAAAAATAATATATTGAAAACTTAACTAAAATATTATTGCTGCGGCAACCTTTTGTCGTGGACCATAGTGTGTTACTCTTGTCACTCAGCGCGTACGGTAACTCTTATTGCGTAGTACTAGATCATGCCGGTCGTGGTCAGATTCATACTTACACCTTTCCTGCGTCGTTGGTTCGCCCTGGGCGTCACCTGGTTTGACAGAAGTCCAGCCCAGGATAACATGCCGAATGTTAGTACGTATTGGAAATCTATGCAATAAATAAAACCAATATTTTTCCACACAAACAATAAAGTTTTTATTAAAAATAAAGAAAAAGGGGTTTAGGTTAATTTTATTATCATTGAAATTGTTTGAATTAAAATTAGGTATTTAAGTTTAAAAGAAAGTATTGTAATATTTTCTAAATTCGCGGTGCTATATTATCACCATAATTCTTGGGGGCCTAACCTGAAATATTCTAAGACAAGGCAACCTATCCACCCTTACTCTGGCAACCCTACGCCCTGGAGGAAGTACTTCAAACAACAGTCCCTAAAAATGACCTGTGCTACCTGAAAACTCACTCCTTAGTTAGCTTAACTCAGGGTAGGTTCGCTATTTTACTTCCAGATTGAGAGATTTAACACTCTTATATAAGTAAGTTAAAGTCAAATCCTGAAGGCGCTATCTTAGTTTTATTTTACTTAAAAGCCTTTAAATATTCTAGTGTTTGGCCTCAGAAAAAATCAAACTAGGAAAAAAAAACAATTATGTCACAATCGGTTTACAACAGCTTTTTATAAGCTCTCATTCACTTAAGTCCCACAAAGTCACTGTATTTGAAATAAAAGCCAAATTTTAGCAGAGGCCAATACAAATATTTATTCTTAAGAGTCGTGTTAGGCCCTTGGATACTTGGATTTATAAATGCAAGTTCCTCTTACTTTGGTGGAAAATGGATACTTAAAGTTAAAATATAAGTAATTCAAATATATCAACAAAGTGGTAGTATTAGGTTTGACATAAAAGATTTAAAGGTTTAAATTACAAAGTTGAGGGAAAGAGAATGAGTAAAAGTCAAACCCTGTTTGACAGGGCCTTGCACTAGACGGCAACTGTCAGACCTACACCTTAAAAGTGACTGTGCAATCTGATATTTTAAAGTATCATTACATTGTATAATCTATGATATTTCTCAGAGAAGCACTAACAAAATAGTTGTTAAGCACTTTTTGATCTGCCAAGAAATCTGATAGGGTCTCGATAAGTTTCTGGACTAAATGTTTAACAAGTCCCTTATGTAGCATTTTAGTAGACCTATCGACAAAATATTTGTGTTTAGATATGCCCATTTTTTGAGACTCGCTGTATATATTGCTTTTAAGGCGTATGCTAATAAAAAAAAGGTATGCGCATACTTTATAGAGGCCTTTGTAAAATTTTATTGATTAAGTATTAATATTGTCACAAGTTGAGGTTGTAGGGGTCGATAGCTCAAAGGAAAGACTGGGTGATTTTCACTGGATTTATTTGGCGCTTCAAAATTGTACACTTTACCCTATAAAGTGGACCAGCATGCTTTTGGGGCGTCTTCGGGGATCTTCTTAATGTCTCTTGTCGTGCCTGAAGGGTCGATGGATCGGCTATAAGGACCTCGGGAGGGATGGCACACACTACCCTTCCAACTAGGGCCTTAGTGAGTACCAGGGTATTTAGGAATCAGGCGGCACGCAGCACCTCAAGGGTCATTTGCGAGTACCTGGGATAAGAGGGAGGTTTTGTACTGGGGAATCAGGCGGCACGCAGCACCTCAAGGGTCATTTGCGAGTACCTGGGATAGGCTAGGTTAGGGTTTGATCAGGCTATGAACACCGATGCCGTCTCATCTTGGGATCCGCGTATTTATACTCTAAACGTGCTGAGGTTCGCTTGCACTTGACCTAGATTTGGTGCATAGTGGAACAGAACCTCAGTGCGTGGGTCAAAACTCGTGGTACACAGTGGTTTAATTGACATGCCTCCCCCCCGGGAAGCGTTGGTCCCCAATGCTTGAACTATACTGGTCCACCTGTACATTTCTCTAGTCATGATACAAAATTTATTTTTATAACCTAATTAAATTTCCCTGTGCATATTCTATGGTCTTTTCTGTGTTTTTCTCCCAACCTCCTTAATAAAAAAAAAATTAAATTAATTGGAACATCAAGGGAACCTCTTTAGTCCGGCTCTGGTTTTCCTCGGCTACCGAGATTTCCGTGGCTGACTCGTCATTCTTTCCAGGTCAGAGCTCTTATTATGGTTTGCCCATGTGTTGCTGGGTGAACTTTGGCCATGTTGCCGTGTCTTTTGTTCTGGCGGGTTGCCGTTTCCGGAGGTTGGGATATGAAAAAAAAGATCTCGTATTAGTATTTATGTCTTAACAGTTTCTAAGGAAAAAAAATTTTTCTTAATGCTACCTATATTTTTGTTCTAATTCTATATGTAATATACCTTTTATTGTAGATTTGGCAAGTGTATCGGCTTTGTTTTTTGTTTTTAAAGAATATTTGCTAAGACTTGCTATTTTTTTGCGTGTTTCTAATATGTGTGTTCCATTAAAATTTAAAATTTTTTATTATAGAACTATGGTGCTGACCTCGCTGTGTGAGTGAATTATTACTTATGTGTATATTATGATTATATATATTTTTTTCCCTTTAAATAAAATTTCTACCTTATAGGTCCGTTTAGTTGCACCCGCATCGTAAAAGCTAGAGTTCGGGAACTTATATTTCGTGAGTTCCTTCATTTTTCCCACGTAAGTACCCATATTAAAAAAAAAAAAATTTTTTTCTTTTTTAAACGTGACTGTTTTGGTTTTTTGTTTCCAGAGAGCTTATGTAGAAATATACATATTGCGGGCTCCCGTAGAACATTGGCCCCCGGACCCCCCTGAGGGGCATTCCAGGGTGTGGTTAGGGGTGATGGGTGGCCGAATGGTGTGTATCACTGCCAATCTTCGGCCCCGTCGCCCCGTGGTCCATGTATATTATTAATTTATTATAAATATAAGTTTTACCATTAATTCTATTTATTTTTTTTTTACTTATGCACCTACATTTTAAGTTTTTTGCAACGTTGTGGGTTCGTTGCCTCTTGATATCCATGCCTGTGTATTTTTTGCCGACGTAGTCAGTTCCTTGGGTTGCCTGCTGGTTTTTTTGTTTCCTCAGTGACTACGTAATTGTGATTGAGGTAGTGTGAAGCCTTTCGTCGCGTGTTTCTTGGGTCAAGGACGTTGTGGTCGTAGAGTGTGCCTTATGGTTAGGAAGTGCAGTGCTCTTCTATGTGCGTGTTTATTTCTTTGAGCAGGCAGTTGATTGATGATCCTGTGGTGTTTTCTAGGTTTCTTGGTATTTCTAGAACTAAGGTAGTTTGTTCCCTTGGTGGTGTTTGTTCCTGTTCGGAGTTGGCCGCAGTCCCAGGTAAACATATATATTTTGTTATCATGGTTTTTATTATTTTGCTTAAAATATATAGTATGCAGATTGTAAATAAGGTGCATGTTACGTAGAACGTAGCGTCGTGGCTTGAAGTTTTTTCTTCTGCTTGTGCCAGGGTCGGGCTTGCTAAACTCGTGATTACTGCATATGGGCTATGAAATAGTAAGTAGGCGAGTCCTATTGATAATATGACGTTCCAGATCAGCATCATGCTATAGTTTTCAGTTTGCCATGTGTGTGGCGTTATTGGTTGGACAGCTGCTTGAGGTTGTTTTTGGACGTCTTGTAGCAGTTCCCTGCTGGATGTTAGGTTGATATGGGCTGTTGTTGTTGTCCAGTTCCTGTTCAGACATTCGGAAAAGTTGTCGAACCTGGGTGGGTGTGCTTTGTTGAGCGGGGTAAGTTGAAATGTTTTTAGATTAGTCCATGCTGCTGGCAGGACGTGTATAATATTTAATTGTCTTCTTTGTATTTTAGAGCATGGAAAGCGCCGTGGTATCATCGTGTTACCCTTGACCTCTAGTGTGCAGTCGCATGGTAGTTTAATTTGGAGGGCCCCTGGCAGAGTCAGCATATCTTCCTGTATGGTGGTGGTTTTATCTCTGCACGAGATGGTGGAGTTTCGTTGCGGGTGCGTAATGGTGTAGGTTTCTTCGCTGATTTCTGATATCATTAGGAGGGTGGACTGGTGACATCTCATGGGACAATGGGTTATTAGGTCCTCCACCGTGGTGCCGTGAAAGAGTTTTGTGGCGCACGATGGACCTTGGAGTGTGTCGGACGAGAAGCGTGGTAAGTAGCACAGTTTGTTTTCATAAGGTTTGCATAAATGTAATGCGGTTCCCGTTATCTGACGTATATCCTCGAATTGGTAGTCTTTTTCAGCTATTGCTAGGTATAGAGCGTTATGTTCTATTAGGCAGGTTTGCCCTTCCCAAGCGAAGGGGTGAGTAATTAACTCGAAGAGTTTCCATTGATGATTTTTCTGTTTTATAGGTATCTTTATGTTTATGGTCAGGACGTCCTTAGCGAAGTTACACTCACAAATGGATAGTTTATAGTATTTTGAAACGTCCGGTAGTGGCAAGGCTAGGTCTTGGTCATTGACGCTTAAAGTGGATTGCAGTTTTTCCAGGTCTGTCCTAAGGATGTGTGGTTTGATTGCGGCTATCGGGATATGGTGATGCCTGCAAGCTTGGACTATCCCGTGGTTTTTTGTAGCCCTGGTAAGTTTTAGTATCTTTTTTGTTGATTCCATATTAGTTTTTGCAATTGCCAGTAATAGGTTCCTTTGTTCGTGGCCTTCTGCAATTATATTGTTATTGAGTATTTCTGTATATTTTTGTAAATTCTTGATTTTGTCCTCTGTCATTTCTAGGGCTGCTGCTGTATGGTTTTCTGATGCTTCCAGTTGCCAAGATTCCGAGCTTATGGCTGTAATTGTGTTTTCCAAGCCTTGATTGATGGTTGTCAATCGGTTATGGAGTTCGGCGTTGTCCAGTACTAGGGAGTCCAAATTCTGTTGTGTGGCAACGCCGCAGCAGTAGTTCAGTCCGTCTGCTATGAAGGACAGTGAAATTGCCCGTTTTTTGCGGCTTTCTTTTCGTAAGTATAATGGGTCCCAGCTTTCGACTAAGGCGTTGATTTCTGCTGCCGTGGCTTCTTGTAAGTCATCCATATATTCTAATGTTTTGCAGGTTGTTATGTCAAATTTTTCTGTTTTCAGGCAACTCGTTCGGGCTGTTGATTCAGTCTTGAAGTCTATCCATTTCATCCGATATGTTAAAAGGATGGATCCCTCGTATGCTATGGTACTAGGTAGTGGTTTCCAGTTGGCTTCCGCGGATATTTCTACCTGTAGGTCCCCGGTGGCTTGCGTTATGGCTAGCACCGTCCTATAATTAATGGTACGTATTAATATTAATCCTAAACTAAGCTTTATGGTATATATGATATCCTATTCTTCTTCAATATCCTCCAGTCTTTCCCTTGGAACTTCTGGCTCTTCTCTTTCCTGAATTCTTTCCCTGGCCGTCCATGGGTCAAAGTATGGTAAAATCCTACTTACGTGGACAATATCTGTAGTTCTCCCTTTATTGATTTTGTAATTCACCTCTCCTATTTTTTCCACGATTTTATATGGACCAAACCACTTTAGTAATAACTTTTCGCTTTTCCCTATCTTTCTGATAGGCGTGAAAATTTTGACTTTGTCCCCTGGTTCAAAATTTAATTCTCTGTGGTTTTGATCAAATATTGTTTTATCCTTTGTTTGTCGTTTTGCGATATTTTCTGTTGCGATGGTTCTCATATTTAACGCCCTTTCTCTTATTTCTACTGCTTCTGTTTTGCAATCCGCATTGGTCAGCATGGCCTCTGAGGGTAGTGTCGGTTCTCTTGCAAAGATGAGCATGAATGGACTGAATTTAGTTGTGTCTTGTACTGCCGTGTTGTAAGCAAATGTTATGAATGGTAGGTAGCTGCACCAGTCTGTTTGCTCTGTGTTACAGTACATCGCCAGCATGTCGGCTATTGTCTTGTTGAGCCTCTCTGTAAGTCCGTTACAGCTTGGGTGGTATGCCGTTGTGAATTGGCTGCGTACTCCCATGAGTGTTGTTATTTCTTGCACTAGTTCGGACTGAAAAGTTTTTCCCCTGTCGCTCAACAGGCTCCTGGGCATACCGTGAATTAGGAAGATTTTTTCTAGCAGAAATTTGGCGACCGGGCCTGCCTTCCCATTTGGCAGCGCCGCCGTTATCGCGTATCTCGATGCGTAGTCGGTTGCTACCACTATCATTGTTTTTCCCTGATTGCTTCGCCTGAATGGCCCTTGTAGGTCAATTCCTACTTTATCCATTATTAAACCTACTGGGATTGGTTGTAATAATCCTGGGGTTTTTCTGTATGACTGTCCTTTTCTTGCTTGGCACTCGGGGCAACCCTGTATATATTTCTTTATATCTTTTAGCATGTTTTCCCAGTAGTATCGGGTTCTAATTTTGTTTATGGTTTTTGATACTCCTAGATGACCACTGGTTGGCGAAGTGTGTAATTCCCATAATATTTCCTCCACCATTTTGTCAGGTATTACTGGTACGTTGGTTAGTCCTGTTGCCGTAGATACTGGTTTGTACAGGATGTCGTTAATTAGCCTGAATCCTTTTGCTCGCCTTTGTTCCCCTATCGTAGCTGTGGAATTTGTTGGGTCCCTTATTGCCTCTTTTATTTTTCTAATTTTTTGGTCCTGGTCCTGCTGGATTTTTAGGCCGTCTGTTACTGTTATGAATGTAGGAATTTCTTCCAGGTCCTCAGTCTCAGTTATTTCTGCTGGCAATACGGGGTTCCTGGACATGCAGTCTGCATCCCTGTGCATGGTCCCCTTTTTATATTCTATGGAGTAGTTAAATTCGGCTATTTTGAGTGCCCACCTGGCTAGTCTCTTGTTGTGTTCTTTGATCGTGTCCATCCAACAAAGGGCGTGGTGATCCGTAACTATTTTTACGTGGCGCCCGTATATAAGATGTCTGAGGTATCCTAGTGCCCATACCACTGCGAGGAGTTCTAGTTCGCTGATTGCATAATTTTTCTCTGCTTTTGATAGACTTCTGCTTATGTATGCCACTGGGTGAGGGATGCCGTTTGCGTCTGCTTGTAGTAGTATCCCGCCAATGCCGTCTACGCAGGCGTCGGAGTGCAAAATGCAATCTTTAGCTGGGTCGTAGTGTTGTAGAGTTGGGGCCGATATTAGTTTGTTTTTGAGATCCTCGAATGCCTTTTCTTGTTGCTCTTCCCATTTGAATCCCTCTTTTTTGGTTGCCTCGTGTAATGGTTTTGCTATGTTGGAGAAGTTTTTGATAAACTTCCTGTAGAAATTGCATAGTCCTAGAAAGCTTTGGACGTCTTTGACTTTTCTTGGCTTTGGGAAATTCTTGACGCATTCTATTTTATCTTCGTCTGGGCTGATTCCTTTGTTGCTGACCTTGTATCCTAGGATTTTGATTTCTTCCTGGAGGTAGTTGCATTTGCTCGGTTTTAACGTGAGGTTAGCTTCTCTGAGGCGTTGGAACACCTTTTCTAGTTTTCGCAGGTGTTCCTCTTCGGTTTCGGAAAAAATAATGATGTCATCTAGGTATATGAGTATTTCCTTCCATTTCATGTCCCAAAAGACCTTGTCAGCTAGCTCCTGGAATGTTGCTGGGGCGTTGCATAGTCCAAAACTTAATACGTTAAATTCGTAGGCTCCGTGTCCCTGTGCTACAAAGGCGGTGTACTGTTTTGATTTTTCTTCTACGGGCACTTGCCAGTATCCTGAAAGCATATCAAGTGTGCTGAAGAATTTGGCTTTTCCTAGGTATGTTAATATATCATCAATTTGTGGGAGAGGCCATGATGATTTCTTCGTTGCCGAGTTGATCTTGCGATAATCCACGCAGAATCTTGTAGTTCCGTCTTTTTTCTTGACAAGCACTACAGGGCTTGCCCATGGGGAGTGACAGGGCCGGATTACATTGCATTCTAGCATTTCATTGATTTGGTCGTTTATTATTTCGCGTTCTTTTTGGGACACCCTATATGGTTGGCTTTTCAATGGCTTGGAATCCTCTAACTCTATTTTGTGTTCTATTAGCGACGTTTTTCCCATGTATTTGGGGTGTTTGGCGAATACGTCTCTGTATTTCTGTAGCAGCTGTGTCAATTCCTTTTTTAGTTTGGCTTCTTTGATTCCTGATAGATCGTGGTCTTCTATTCGTATTTCTCTATCTTTTTCTTCATTCAGGGCGAGGCATAGTTCTTCTTTGTTTTGCTCAGCGTCAGGTTTGTATAGGTGACCTAAAGCCATGTGTTTGCGGATGGGTGGAGATGATCCTGATGCAGCCTTTATGTTGATGTACAGTTTGTTATTTTGTAGGTACAAGCCGGAGGTTGGGGTCCATTTGTTTTTTACAAACAGGGCCGTATTTAGTTTGAACAGGTGTGCTTCCTCTTGTGGCGTATCTCTGATTTCTAGTTGTATAGCTTGTTCTTCATTGTTGTCCATATTGTAGTCCTTTTTTGCTGTGGCTTTATATGTTGCGGTGTCTTCATTTATGATGATGTTCATTAGGGCCTCACTTGTATCTTCAGTTGTCTCCTTTGTTTCCGTCTTTGTTTCTTCTTCGTGATACATAGAGATTGTTATATTTGAATCTCTAAATACGTAGTTTGCCATCCTGCTTATTTTTCCTGTGTCCATTCGGAATGCTGTGGCTGGCAAGCATAGTTCTGTTTGCGTGGACTGCTCTGCGAGTTCCTTTAGGTCCAATAAAGATTTGAAAAAAAATGCGTAGCTTGGTTTGAAGTGTGCTCTTCGTTTTGTGGTTAGGTAGTATGTGGAGTATCCGTCTTCTTTTATTAAATTTGCTTTTCCCCTTTGTGGTTTGAAACTCATATCGTCCCATTTGATGTAGTTATTTCCTTCTTTTGAATTTATGTTAGCGTCCACCATTTTGTCTTCTGTTGCGTAGTATACTAGGCTTGCGGTTTGTGGGAAACCGTAGATTGTTTCTGCGGGTCTGGTGTCTTCGGCTCTCCTATATTTGGCAAATAGTTCCCTCCAGTCCTCTGTTCTCCGTGATCTGTCTTCTCTGAATATCATCAATGTTGGATTAAGGCCTGGTGGTGGATTTAGTAGTTTTATGTAGTGCCTTTTATGTAATATTAGTGTGTGGTCTGGTATATCTATTTGGGCTCTGTGTCTTCGCAAGAAGTCCATTGCTAATATGAGAGGGACTGGTGATTTCTTTATGATTCGTGCTGCGCAGGTCGTGTGAAATGGTCTTGATTTTGTTGGTATCGTCAGCTGGCATTCTACTTGTCCCATGACGTTGATTCTATGGCCCCCTGCCGTGATCAGCACTGACGTGTTTTTTCTTATCGTGGTAGGGGATCGTAGGAGGCTTTCTTCTATTACGCTGTGTTCTGCGCCGGTGTCGACTATGGCAATTGTTGGCGTGTTGTTGTACGTGACTTTGATAAGCAGTGCAGAGGTATCCTGTAGGATGTCTTGTCCCCGTTGCATGCAGACGATCGGGGGCCTTATTGGTTTGACCGTCTGTATTCGTTTTTTGGGTGCCTATTGCTTTGGCACTCGAAGGCTAGGTGTCCTATTTTGCTGCAGTTGAAGCATATGGGCCTGCTATCCCTGGTTCTGGACTGTGAATATTCTCTGGGCCTATACTGTTCTTGCCTGTAGCTGTGGGGGGGGTCGCCTGTCTTGTATTTGTCTGGCTGGGGCTGTTCTGCGTGTGTCTCTTGTCCTAGGGGGTGAATATTCTCTCGGTTGGTGGCTTCTGTCAGGAGGGCGTCTATCTTGTGCTGGTTCGGGGCTGTAATCTCGTCTTGTTGGGACCATTTTTTCTTGTCTGGGCGCGTTGTCTATGGTGACTGCTATTCGTTTCAGTTCGTCTTCGGAGGAGGGTGGTTTATTTGGGGCGTTTGTGAGCCAATAGTAGTGGTACTGTGCTTCTTGTTGTAGGCCGCTTTCGAATAATTTCTTGAACTCATCTAGGTCCATGTTTTCCTTGTATTCATGATAGAGGAGTTTTAGTTCATAGTAGAAATTCTTAACTGTTTCGTTGCTTTGTTGTCGTCTCTCTTGTAATCGTTTCTTCTGTGATGCTTGGAAGCTGCTGTCGTCGAATTCGCCCTTGAAGTCTGTGCAGATGTCGTCCCACGTTTTGTTGCCAAACTTATTCTTGTACTGCTGGAACCATAAGCTGGCTATTCCGTCAAGGAAGGCCTCGAAGTAGGCGATTTTTAATTGTTCATTCCATCCGTTTGCTGAGGCTGCTCTGTTGTAGGAGTTTAGGAACTGTGTAGCTGAACCGTTTGTAGGTTGGAAGGTTGGCGGGCATAGGAACTGGGGGACTGCTGCTTGCCTTGTTGCTGCTAGTGCATCTGTAATGGTGGTGTTCATATTTGGAGATTCTGCTGTTGGCGTTGTGATGTAGGGACCGGGGGGTTGTTCCTTTGGCAGGCTCGTTGCAGGGAGTTTGGCTGGCGTTTGCTTGCAGTCTGCTGGGGGGCTTGACGGACCTTTCGTGTCGTTACTTGCTTCGAGTGGGCTTCTTTGAATTTTGACACGGATCTGTGTGGGTGGTGAATGTGGGACTTTGCTGGTGCCCTGGAAGGGTGATGGGGGTTGGATGGCACTGATGTCCTTACTGCAGGTGGTTGATTTGGTGTCGCTGGCTGATTTCGTCCTGCTTCTTGTTTGGTACTCTGACATTTGTAGAAAAGAAAAATAATGTAAATTTTGCTAATTCGTCTTATTTTTTAGGTATGTCGTCCAATAGGATGATTAGACGGCCCGGGAAGAGAGAGGCGCCTCCACCATGTCACAAGTTGAGGTTGTAGGGGTCGATAGCTCAAAGGAAAGACTGGGTGATTTTCACTGGATTTATTTGGCGCTTCAAAATTGTACACTTTACCCTATAAAGTGGACCAGCATGCTTTTGGGGCGTCTTCGGGGATCTTCTTAATGTCTCTTGTCGTGCCTGAAGGGCCGATGGATCGGCTATAAGGACCTCGGGAGAAATGGCACACACTACCCTTCCAACTAGGGCCTTAGTGAGTACCAGCGTATTTAGGAATCAGGCGGCACGCAGCACCTCAAGGGTCATTTGCGAGTACCTGGGATAAGAGGGAGGTTTTGTACTGGGGAATCAGGCGGCACGCAGCACCTCAAGGGTCATTTGCGAGTACCTGGGATAGGCTAGGTTAGGGTTTGATCAGGCTATGAACACCGATGCCGTCTCATCTTGGGATCCGCGTATTTATACTCTAAACGTGCTGAGGTTCGCTTGCACTTGACCTAGATTTGGTGCATAGTGGAACAGAACCTCAGTGCGTGGGTCAAAACTCGTGGTATACAGTGGTTTAATTGACAATATATTTTATTACTAATGTTGCACTATTTACTTTATTATTAGATTTGGGGGTAATTTCTTTTTCTTAAGGTCAACTTTTTATTTTCAATACTTTCGTCCCCAAAATGGACGTGATCCGCAATGGGCATCACAACCAATCATATACATAATGCAGAACAACTTTAGTAGATCTAGCACTTCTCTTATTTTCATCTTGCCAAGATAGACCAATGGTTCCCTTCTGAAAAATCCATGTTTCATTCAAGAAAACAATTTGGTACAGGGATTGTTCTTTTTCTTTCATATATTCTTCCAAATTTACCAGTCGTTTGAAAGTTACATAAAGAAGTTCCATAAGCCCTCGCCTCAGTTCATCTTTTTCCATCGGAACCCTCCTTTAGCAGACTTCTTGAAGAGATAACCCAACCATCAAAAATTTGCCTGTCTTTTAATTTCTTACTTAAAGTTGTCAAGGTCACATCATGCTCTAAAAAAGTTAGAGCCTAATCATAACCAATGTAAAATAATTTATTTTTTTAATAATACAACTTACTTGTTTCGTACATTCCATAAACAGTGTCTGAAATAGAACTAGTATAAAATCTTGACACATTTACAACTCTCCTTGCGTTTCGTTTTAGGTGATTCTGATAATTTATTTTCCTTGACTGACCTTGAAAATGCGCTTACAGTGAAGATATTTGAATTTAGGGTAGCTGCTACACGCTAAAAATTAGTAAAGTAGAAATAAGATATGTAGGCCTTAACATACTCTTTAAAGGTACTTCTCTAACTGCTGCGAAAGGTAACAGTGGAACACTATTGTTAAATTCTTCCTGAAGATAGCATATTGGGGAAGCTATTGGCTCTTTGCACTGGCTATTTAAATACTTCGGCATTTTTCACAAATGGTAACTAAACAACGTAATCACCTAGTATCAAAGGCGGCAACCTCCACCATTTCTACTTTTGAGTAAAGCGCAAAAGAATGGTACGCTTTTATTATGGTTAATATAAAAATAAACATAGTTTCTAAAAAAAGAATATGGTAAACTACGGCGAACTGTGAAGTAACTTTACCTAAATTCTTTGCTGTTTTTGCAAAAAATAAGAAAATGAGATGGAGAATGCCGTGTTTGATACTGATAGTTAGATATTGCCGATTTTGATACCAAAACTCTTCAAACAAAAATGCTGTGAAATTAATTTCTAGTATTTTGGAAAGCTTGTACAGGCAAAATAATACAATATTCGTATTAATCTCAAGATGACGTAATTAATAACATGTTATAAAGCATAATATTATACAAAAATAGAAGGAACTTCTTCAATAAATTCGCAAGGTGCCTCTTCGGTTTCTTCAACGTCTGGCAAATTATTTTTTCTTTCTTCCTGACCTGGCTGCTCTGGCTCGGGCATTTCATTAGCGAGAATTGCTGTATAAAATTTAAGTTCTTCCAGGGACCTCCAAGTGGCGCCAAAGTGTTTTGTAAGAAGCTTATCAACATCGTTAAGTTTTAGCAAATTGACTTGTTGCAAACCACTTTCTATAACGACAGGATCAATCAAGTGAAGAGTACGTCCCTTCTTTAGAATACATTTGAAGATTTGCAAATCGTTCTTGTAATACAATTCACCTCGAATGTAAACATTTTCAGTTTTATATTTTTTTAGGAGAAACCATTTTGTATTCTCGAAAGGAAAATGCCATGCTCCTGTGGGTTTAAAGACACCTGAGATCGTTTGTTTCCAGTTCAATACACTGCAGTTTTGCCCTAAATGAATAACTGTAGCAATTCTTGAAAATAGCTCTAAATAGGTTTCAGGCTCCGTTATAACTTCCAATTTTTTTATATTCTTTTCAATATTAAAAAATACCCTATCAGTAGGCAAAAATGAATGACCCACCACCGGAAAAATTACCTTGACATTCTGGACATGTTCTGGCGCACTTTCCGAAAGCCATTTGCAGCACATTTCAATAAGTGCGGTGTTCTTATTTTGCCCACTGCAGCCATCTGCCATCAGCCTGACGGTAGTTACAGCAGAGTCAAAATCGATTTTATTGATCCTGTCAAATTCAGCGGAAGATACTTCATTGGAACCCTTTCCAAACTCGTTTTCTGTCCAGTAATAGGAAAATACATTTTGCTTGGTAAGTTTAGATTGAGATGTCCCCTGAACAATTGTAATATTGTACAGATACATTCGCCTTGAGTAGTATGCACTTTGGTCTGGGACCTTGGGGAGGACGAGGTTTTTTTGGCAATCGAAAGATAGTGTCATCAAATCATCCCGGGCTCCTTTAAGTAACTCAAAAAATAAATTGGGTCTGAGATTATAAATGCGATTTTTCAACAACTAATTTTTTTTTCTCCTCTTCATCTGAACATCTCTTAATTTTCTCCGTGAGTTCTATACATAAGGAACACACGCCAGTACGGGGAGTAGTAAAACTGAGGTTGTAATTGGTATTAAAAATCATTCGAAAGTACGACGATTTCACTCTCTCATCTGGAGAACATTGATTGTTATACACTTTACACATTTATTCGATAGACAAATCCGAAGGAAGATAACGTCTACGTGAGGAGGAACGACAATAATGGGATTCGATACTTTTAAATGCATTAATAAATTTTTGGACAGCAGCTTGCTTCCCTTCAAACTTTGCAGTTTTTCTGTCGCCTCCTCTTTTCTCTGAAGCGCTTCACTGTTCTTAAAAACGATTTCATGACGTATGTAAGACGATGTTTCGTAATATGTAGTACTTTTAAAAACGCTTGTTGGCACACTGAAACCTCTTGTTTTAAAGCACTATTTCTTATAAAGCATTTTACAGAAGTTGCTTTTGCTGTATGTCTGGAGTTTTTTTTTTTACGGCGACGATTAGGTAGGTGAACAGTGCAAAACTTTAAAACAAATGAATCTTGGCGAATTTTATCTTTTACTGCATAGAACGCTTCATGAAAACTCTTAATATCCCTCATTGTTAGGGTACAACATTGATAGGCCTTCGTTTTATGACCACAAGTAGGATATTGTGGCAATTGCGGTGAAGAGTATCTGAAAAAAAAAGGAATTTTGTTCAGTTTTTTGCTCATAATGCCTACCCATATCAAAAGACTTGTTAAATAGTTAACTAAAAATTTCTAGCATCTAACCTACCTTATCTTTTTCTGCATATTTTGCTGCCATGTAGATGGATTGAGAATTTTTTTTATGAGCTTTATTGTTTTTAACAGGAGTTGTACCACTTTCCATTTCCATTTTAATTCATACACAAAATAACATTTAGTGCTATAAACAATATCCAAAACAAACAATGTTCTGTCTTGCACTGCGGTTTTAAAGAATCCACAAACAATCATATAACGAAGTGTCATGTCACGTGGCCGCTACGAGCCGTCTAATTGACCGAAGCGGAGATTGCCGACTTTGATTTTAAACGGTTGATGGAGATTGCCGTGTTCGATACTTAGCCTAAGTTATCGTATCATTTTATAAGGGAATATTGCCGCTTTTGATCCTCGTATCCACCATTGTCTTAACAAGTGCACAAAAATGAACCATTTGATGTATCAAACTAAATTTCGTCAACAAGTGGAGATTGCCGCCTTTGATACTAGGCCCCTCAATATGCATCTTGCTCTCTTTGTGGTCACTCTCTTTTTACAAATAAACTGTAATGGAATACATAGAATTGCGAAGCATCTCAAGTCATACTTTTAATGCATGTGTTATGAAAAATTGTATGCGCAACTCGAGGCGACGCAACGATCCCACGAGTGCGAAGTTAGCTGCCCGAGCGAAGCGAGGGCAAATATCACACGAGATACTTTCGCCCCTTGTTGCGTAATATACTATAGATTTTTGATAGAGAATTGATTGAAGAAGCAATATTATATTGTCACGCCCTGCGGGTGCGACTGGGGACGTTGACCTAAGATCGGAATAAAACACTAAATTTTATATAACAATATGAGACGGACCTGACCCAGGTTCATATTTTTTTAACAAATTTCTAAATATAGGTAAAAGTGTGATTAAATTAAACTGGTAAAATTAGTCAACAAGGTTTAATAACTAATAAAATATAACAAAAGTAAGTATGAACATTTAAATATTTTTTCATAATTTCAGCTAGGTAAAAGATTCGCGAAGTTAGGACATCGGTACGCACGGGTACCGCGTGAACAAGCCAGGGAACGTATAGAATGATCGCACAAAGCGGAGACGAAAAATGCGCGGACACTAAAAGTCGGCTATAAATAGCTGAGCCGCAGGCTTTCACGGAGAGACGAGAAAAATTTTCTTAAGAATTTAAAATCTTAAAAAGGCTCTTCCAGCCACCGTCTTTTAAAATATTGGGTTGGAATTTTCAAACCAACATAATAAATTTTCAAACAAAGAATAGGTAAATATTTAAATTCCACATTTCTATCTTAAAACATAATTTCGTTTCTTGAGTCAAATATCTATTTTCATACTATTAATATTAATTTCTTAAATATCTACAAGGTTTTATTTATTATAATATTTATTCAAATTTTAATAGAGGGTTTAGGCAAACTATCGTTTTGTTAAAGGTTTCTCGTCTCATCACTTTACTTTTTAAACAATAATTACTTTTCCGAATAAAAAAAAAATCATAATCTTAATATTTTAACGTTTCCTAAAAATATACTGGGCGTTCTTTCTACTCAGCCCAGTAAAATCTTTATAATTTCCTTAACTACTAGCCCACCTAAACTAACATTTCCCGCAACTATAATTCTTCCTTTTCCCATCCTCCAGGTGTGCGTCATCGCTTAATTGCCGGTGACCTACTGGATTTCTACCTATCCTTATCCTCCAGGTGTGCGTCATCGCTTAATTGCCGGTGACCTACTGGATTTCTACCTATCCTTATCCTCCAGGTGTGCGTCATCGCTTAATTGCCGGTGACCTACTGGATTGCTACCTATCCTTATCCTCCAGGTGTGCGTCATCGCTTAATTGCCGGTGACCTACTGGATTGCTACCTATCCTTATCCTCCAGGTGTGCGTCATCGCTTAATTGCCGGTGACCTACTGGATTTCTACCTATCCTTATCCTCCAGGTGTGCGTCATCGCTTAATTGCCGGTGACCTACTGGATTGCTACCTATCCTTATCCTCCAGGTGTGCGTCATCGCTTAATTGCCGGTGACCTACTGGATTGCTACCTATCCTTATCCTCCAGGTGTGCGTCATCGCTTAATTGCCGGTGACCTACTGGATTGCTACCTATCCTTATCCTCCAGGTGTGCGTCATCGCTTAATTGCCGGTGACCTACTGGATTTCTACCTATCCTTATCCTCCAGGTGTGCGTCATCGCTTAATTGCCGGTGACCTACTGGATTGCTACCTATCCTTATCCTCCAGGTGTGCGTCATCGCTTAATTGCCGGTGACCTACTGGATTTCTACCTATCCTTTTTCCTCCAGGTGTGCGTCATCGCTTAATTGCCGGTGACCTACTGGATTTCTACCTATCCTTATCCTCCAGGTGTGCGTCATCGCTTAATTGCCGGTGACCTACTGGATTTCTACCTATCCTTATCCTCCAGGTGTGCGTCATCGCTTAATTGCCGGTGACCTACTGGATTGCTACCTATCCTTATCCTCCAGGTGTGCGTCATCGCTTAATTGCCGGTGACCTACTGGATTGCTACCTATCCTTATCCTCCAGGTGTGCGTCATCGCTTAATTGCCGGTGACCTACTGGATTTCTACCTATCCTTTTTCCTCCAGGTGTGCGTCATCGCTTAATTGCCGGTGACCTACTGGATTGCTACCTATCCTTATCCTCCAGGTGTGCGTCATCGCTTAATGGCCGGTGACCTACTGGATTGCTACCTATCCTTATCCTCCAGGTGTGCGTCATCGCTTAATTGCCGGTGACCTACTGGATTTCTACCTATCCTTATCCTCCAGGTGTGCGTCATCGCTTAATTGCCGGTGACCTACTGGATTTCTACCTATCCCTATCCTCCAGGTGTGCGTCATCGCTTTATTGCCGGTGACCTACTGGATTTCTGCCTATCCCATCCTCCATCTGTGCGTCATCGCTTAATTGCCGGTGACCTACTGGGTTCCTCGATTTTTTCCTTTCTATTCTCTAACTAACCGGACCCAAAGAACTGATAGAATATATATAAAAATAAGTTCAGTTCCGGGGGCGTGAATTCTCACTCCCGACTTTTTATTTTCTCTGAAATCTATTTTTTCATTCTCTAACAAATCTTATCTACAACTTTTTAATAATTAATAACCGTTTTCTCCCTTAGAAAAATAAAACCCTCAGTATACAAAAAATTATTCTAAAAGACGTTTTACCGTCTTTTCTTGCGGTGACCAGGCCACCTGTTTAAAATCAATACTTGCCTAAATGTTTTTGTGAGACTAATGACTGACCCATAAATTTTACTAAGGGTAGATTATGACCATTTGCGGTACTTTGGCAGAACAGTGGTTTTGACCTAATTTAGATTTTATGGGTTGAGTGTTTCTGAAAGTTGTTTTGGATTTTTATTATAATATTCATAATAATATTTTATTTCAAAGGTATTGCTCATTGCATAATGGATGACGGAATCGAGAACCCCCCTGTTCCAGGTTAGGACCATCTCCGTTTGTTCAACTCTTCAAATTCTTGAAGAATCCTTTCTTTTTTCCTTGGTTTACGTTAGAGCGATTTCTTAATATTTTTGCTGTAATCCGTTTTTAAACTTTCTCTTGTCACTGCGTTTTTTCGCAGGGATTAACTTAGCGCTCTCCAGAAACACCTTTCATTAAAGCCCGTGAACAGTAGCGGCTGTCCGATTGAGAATCACTTCTCTCATAATTTCTTTATAGCGGAATCTTTGAGGGTAATTTCTGCGTCTGCTTTACGTTCGTAGGCCCGTAGGTTTATCATGCTCTCCCTACGCACTATTGTGGGACGACAGTCCACGCTGGACACAATATAGAGTTTAATGCTCTTGGAGATGTGAGGACATTTATTAGAACAGAAAGAGCATCTCATTTTCCACCGCTATAATTTGTCTAAATTAAACAAAAGATCTTACAGTCCGTTACTGGCGAACAAATGTTATTATTCTTAGAGTAGGCTAGGCGATGGCCCCCAATAAATAAATACTTCTAAAGCCATTATTAAATCTGCGTTAGAGGTTGTTAGGAGAAAAGTGCGGACCTGGTCTTCTGGTCAGACTAACAGGGTTCACAGTGTTTCCTTCAACGTGGGACGGAGGGCGACAGCCTGGAGCGACAGCTCATTCCAGCAACCGTTTGAGGGGAACCTACAGAGATAGGCGACAGCCTAGAGCGACAGCTCCTTTTCTCGTCCGGCATGCAGGGTAGGGAAACCTTTGGAAACGTGACCGGAAGTTTCGGTTATCCAGATTTTTCGCCGTCAGCAGCCAATAACTTATTTCTTCCAAATTTTACAAACGAAAAGAGCCGTTCACGTCTAGCCACTTCTCGGTCTCGAAACTCTTCAAAATTCAAAACACAAGCGTTAATCCCTGTGCGAAATTTAGCATTCTCAGTGTAATACTTCGCTCTGATACCCTTTTCAGCGAACCTGACACAACGTAGAGTCCTACCTAATAGACGATCACAACCACGTCCGAGCCTAGTCTTTGATTACATAAGCGTATAACAAAATCAAATACTAACCAAACTCTCAATGTCAAAATGATAAACTTTCCTTGTACGGACGAAACGTACGCCTATGGAATTCAAAGACAGGTAAATTAAAGACTCGCAGCCAGAGTCGTGCGGCACTTTTAGTGCTATACTCGGACATCCAGGGGCAACCCTCATTTTTTGTGATATTTAAATCATCAAATATAAACCTAATTGATATAGATAATTAGCCAAAAATTAATTATCCACTTATAAACTTAACGATTAATAAATCATCGATTTCTTTTACTTCCGCATAGGCGGGGGGCCGTAAGGTTACAAATAACAAATTAATTTATTTACTGTTAGTCTGTTTCAAATAAATCATTACAATTATTTTACACTCAATTACGTTATGGTTAAATATTACCCTTGGTTACATTTTCTTATAGGTGAGATAAACTATAGTTTCATACTTACAATAAAAGATTAACTTTGAAAATAACCATCGTGGGGCTGCTTTCGAGCGGCGTCTCGCAAAGGGGAGAATCGGGGTAGAATCGATCAGTTACCTTGTCGGCCAACAACGGTCCTCTGCCATTGATCAAATTTGACTTTATACCTTCCAAACGGTTCGTCAACTCAGCACTCTTTTTACTATATTTTAATCTATTTTAGGTAGACGATGTACTACGGTCAATGCATATTTCGAGCACCTCTGTTTCCTGCTGACTTGCCGAATCGGCTTTATTGGCGTGTTTATACATTTAGTAATAAATGATGGGAAGTTAATTTCTTTACTGAGTGTTTCTTTACTAAAGTGGATTTATGAAATATTGATTTTAGGTTTTGAATTATTTTGAGAAAATATTATTTTTGATTATTCCCTTTGTGACACATTCCCCGGTCCTACGAGAGCTGGCCCCCAGCTATAAACTCGAAAAGAGTAGAGTAAAGAGATTCTAAATCTCTCTTTGGTTGGCGATTGTTAAAATTTTAATATCGTATGTACCTATAAAAAAAATGGTTGAACGTCTCTACTTTAATCCTTTTATAAACTACGTACCTAGTTAAGATTTATTTTCATTTTATAAATAAGAGTAATAACAATAAGACACAATAATTTTGCAATCAAAAATATTAATACACGAATTTAATGACATTCAGGCAATTATTGAAGAAACTGTAATCGACTCCGAGTTGGAGGCCGAATTTACAGAACGCGAGACATTTAATGCGTCATACTATCGCGAAAGTGCTAAGGCAAAAAAGATTATTTCCAAATTTAACAAAGACGACAAAAGCTCTATTATAAGTAGCGATGCCATTAATAGAGACCCTTAGCACACAAACGTAAAACTTCCGCCTATAGAGGTACCGAAATTCTGCGGCGACTACAAAGGCTGGCTAGAGTTTCGTGAAACTTTTAAATCGTTAATTCACTTGAACAATTCTTTACATAGCATCCAAAAGTATCACTATTTAAAAGCGTCTCTTTCAGGTTGTGCTGCCGAAGTAATCGCTTCAGTAGAGTTTTCGACAGATAACTATTTAATTGCATGGGATCTTTTGTGTGACAGATTTAACAATGATAGACTGCTTATTCACAATCCCGTTAAAGCTATTTTTAATATGGAGGTGGCGTGCAAAGAATCATCTAAAGCGCTACGTAGTGTAGTTGATAGCGTATCAAAGCATTTAAAGGCGCTTAAACAATTAAAACAACCCACCGAATTCTGGGATACGCTAGTAATTTATATATTAACCTCCAAATTGGACAATGCAACTGCACGTGATTGGGAAGAATATATAGCTAATAAGGACTCTCCTACTCTTAACGATCTTAAATCATTCTTAAAATCAAAGGCGGATCTACTAGAGACCTTGGAGTCAAAAGACGCGGATTCTCGGGTTTATAAAGGTCGGAAAGGTAATCAGACAAAAGTGTTTGTCACAAACGACGTAGAAGAAAATATTAACAGTAATTTCCGAAACTTAAACGTCAATTTGAACACAAACACAAATCCAGGCGTTGGGAATACTAATTGCTCACATTGTAAACAAAACTCTCACTATATGAGAAACTGTACTGAGTTTTTAAAATTATCATCAAACGATAGAGCTGAACGAGCGAAAGAGTTAAAGCTATGTACAAACTGTCTGAGATTCGGTCACAGTAACACTGTTTGTCGCTTAAGCAATTGTAGGAAATGCAATGGGCGACACAACACACTACTACATCCTATTAAACCAGAGGTTATACCGGAAAATAGTACACCTAACTTGAATTCTTTCACATCTTTAACGACATATGATTCAAATGTAGGCGTCTTACTATCAACGGCTCTTGTACAAATCATTGACGAAAATCACGAAGTATATACAGTTCGTGCTATCTTAGATTCGGCTTCACAGTCGAGCTTTATTACTTCTAAATTATGCCGACAATTAAAACTGCATACAAAAAATATATCTATGGCTGTAACGGGCATAAATAACGCGACTTCCGAGATTAAGTACAAATGCGACGTAAAACTACAATCACAGCATAACTCGTACAATGCGCATATTTCTTGTTTCGTAATTGATAACATATCGGGAACTCTCCCTAGTTCTCCAATAGATACAAACCAACTACAAATACCTCAAAATATACTTCTAGCTGATGCTTCTTTTGCAAGGCCAGGCCCAGTTGACATCTTGATAGGCGCCAACTTGTTTTGGGAACTAATATCCATTGGGCAAATTAAATTGGGCGCTAACCTGCCAATTTTACAAAAAACCGTGTTTGGGTGGATAATTTCCGGCCCGCTAGGAAATAACATTGGCAATAAAATTCATTGTAATTTTAGTAAAAATTTAGATATCCAAAGTCAGCTTTCCAAGTTCTGGGAATTAGAAGAATGTGTCTCTAAAGTTCATTTAACCAAAGAAGAAAAATTATGCGAACTACATTTTGTTGACAACATCGCACGTGACCGAACGGGGCGATTTATTGTATCCGTTCCATTTATTAAGGACTCCTTAAATAAGCTAGGTGAATCAAAAACTCTGGCAGAAAAGCGTTTTTATTCGTTAGAACGAAAATTTGCGCGCAATAGTAATTTTCAAAACGAATACGCCAAATTTATGCGTGAATACGAGGAGTTAGGTCATATGCGAAAAATGTCTGACTCAAATAAGCAAATAAATTATTATATGCCCCATCTTTGTTTAAGGAAGATAGCTTAACTACACGCCTTCGAGTGGTGTTCGACTGTAGTGCACCTACCAGTTCGGGCGTTTCAATGAACGACATACAAATGGTTGGTCCCACTATCCAAAATGACCTGTTATCAATTCTCATCAGGTTTAGGACCCACGCGTTTGTAGTTGCTGCCGATATAGCAAAAATGTATCGCCAAGTTCTAGTCAAACCCGAGCAACGTCCATTACAAAGGATAATCTGGCGGCGTAATCCATCCGAACCACTCGACACATATGAGCTCCAAACTGTCACATACGGAAGCAGCAGCGCTTCCTTTCTTGCAATAAGATGTTTATTTCAACTAGCGCTAGATTGTCGCGAATCACATCTAGATATTTCCGAAATTATTGAAAATGACTTCTACGTAGACGACGCGCTATTTGGCGCAGACACTATCGAAAAGGCATCTCGCCTTGGTACAGAACTAGCGAATAAATTACGTGAGGGTGGATTCGAATTACGAAAGTGGCATTCTAATTCGCACCATGTCGTTAACAGCATAACTTCAGCTACAACTGTTTCTAATAATATTATAGAGATAGACGCGAATGAAACTACCAAAACTCTCGGACTTGCCTGGTCCAACGAAAACGATATGCTTACTTATAGTATCGGCGTTATGACCGACGGTAGAGTAACAAAACGTCTTATCCTTTCGTGTATCGGCCAGGTTTTTGATCCACTTGGTTTGTTGAGTCCGTGCATAATATCGGCAAAGATTTTATTACAACGCCTTTGGTTGGAAAGGTTAGCTTGGGATGAGTCAGTTCCTGCCGCTATTCATACCTCGTGGCTTAGTTTCAAAAATGAAATTTCTGTTCAAAACAACATTAAAATTCCACGTCATGCGATCTGTAAGAATCCCAAATCCATTGAAATGCATTGTTTCTCAGATGCTAGTGAGTTAGCATACGGATCGTGTATTTATATTCGATCAAGTGATGAACAGGGCAATATACATGTTCATTTATTTTGCGCTAAGACGAAGGTGGCCCCCCTAAAGGTCGTTACGATTCCTAGACTTGAGTTATGTGGTGCCCTTCTATCGGCTAGATTAGCTATAAAGGTGGAATCATCTTTGAGATTTAAATTAGATAAAACCGTATTCTGGACGGACTCTACAATTGTTTTGGGGTGGCTTACTATATCTCCAAGTACATTGAAAACGTTTGTGGCAAATCGTGTGGCTGAGATACAGGAATTAACCGGTAAGTCGAGTTGGCGACACGTTTCAACAAAACATAACCCAGCTGATATCTTGTCACGTGGCATGTCACCGGTGGACGTTCAAAAGTGTAAGCTTTAGTGGCATGGTCCTGACTGGTTAACCGAAAGTATAGAGAAGTGGCCCGAGTCAAAATTAGTGGTTGATAGGTTACCGGAATTAAAATCGCTAGCGTTACCCATAATACATCGTGACCCTATAGTAAACTTTAGTAGATTTTCATCATTGAAACGTTTAAAAAATTCAACAGCATATATTTTTAGATTCATACACAACTGCCGTAATCCTCAAAGCAAATGTACAGGAGGCCTCTCAGCAAAGGAAATTACACATGCGTTCTCATTTTTATTAAAGCAATCACAATATGATTCTTTTTCTGAGAAGGTTGCATCAATCTCTCGCGGCGAAAGCATTGCTTCAAAAGGCAAACTTTTCAATCTAAATCCCATTATAGATAACTTCGGACTGTTGAGAGTAGGAGGACGGTTAAAGAATTCAGAGTTTCATTATGATAAGAAACATCCTATAATAATATCTGCCAAACATTACTTATGCAGGCTAATTTTTAAATTTGAGCACACTAACTTGCTTTATGCTGGTCCGCAGCTAATCTTAAGTAACATTAGAGAGTCGCTGTGGCCATTGGCTGGTCGAAATTTAGCGAAGCGAGTAGTTCGTGAATGCGTGAGCTGTTTCAAGTTCAATCCTAAGGCTATTTCTCCCCTAATGGGTGATCTCCCGTCAAAGCGCCTTGAAGCTGGTCTTCCATTCAAGGTATGTGGTGTAGATTATGGAGGGCCCTTTTTTGTAAAAGATAGAAAGGGCAGAGGATGCAAGACAACTAAATGCTACTTGGCATTGTTTGTGTGTTTTTCAACAAGGGCCGTGCACCTTGAACTCGTTACTGACTTGACCACAAACGCATTCATGTTAGCTTTAAAGCGATTTATCGGTCGAAGAGGTAAACCAGCACAAATTTTCTCTGACAACGGGACCAACTTCGTAGGCGCCAATGCAGAATTACGAAACCTCGGCGAATTCATACGCAATAATATAGATAATATCTCTAAATCCTGTGCAAGCGACGACATTGACTCGCGGTTTATTCCGGTAAACTCTCCTCATTTCGGTGGTCTCTGGGAGGCCGGTATTAAATCCTGTAAATTTCACTTAAAACGCGTTCTTGGGAATAACACTCTAACCTTCGAAGAAATGTATACCGTACTCGTACAGATCAAGGCCGTGCTTAATTCCCGTCCAATTTCTCCCCTAACTACTGATCCCAATGACCTTGATCCTCTGACTCCCGCCCACTTTTTAATCGGAAGATCTATATTATCAACACCCGAGCCATGCATTACTCACCTATCCGTTGGACGTCTCAACCGTTACCAGCTCCTGGAACAAATTCGACAAAATTTCTGGACACGTTGGTCCAAAGAATATGTATCCGAAATGCAGCAAAGAGCCAAATGGAGGAAAACTGAAGGCGAAGCTTGTGAAGGCGCTTTAGTACTCATAAAGGACGATCATCTTCCACCCATACGCTGGAAACTAGGAAGAATTGTCGCACTGCATCCAGGAAAGGACGGAATATCAAGGGTGGCATCCATCCAGACCTCTACTGGAGTTATCAAGCGAGCGTGCCAGAAAATATGTCCATTACCTATCGAAGAAACCGTTGAAAGTGGATCCTTTCAAGGAGGGGAGCATGTTGGGGAAGTCAACAGCGACGTGACAACCTTGCGCATCGTAGACAGCGGCGAGGCAACCCTGCCACGAGGCGGCCCGGCCGGCACGGCGAAAGCACTTTCGAGCGAGCAGCAACCGTAATAAGATTGATATTATTTTGTATTATCGTAAATAAGTGTTTTTAAAAATGTAAAAATAGTTCAATAAAGGAAGTCTTATGCGAACGAAACACACTCCACTATGGCACACATTCGGTGTATGGGTACGGTCCTGTCGTCTTGGCTAAATAGTAGCGCGGATGCGCGGGCTGTCCATCGGCTATCGAAGTGCCATGCCGGTACGTTTGTGTCAAGGCCTCTTGTGTTCGCAGCCTATCCCTAATAATCCCTATGCTAATTGTGGTTGCTTATTAGCATTTCGTTTGTCGTAGGCGTAGAGCTTGGGAGTTTTCCAAAACTATTGGAAGTGTGTCCTCCATTCTCCATATTGCTTTAGTTTTCCATTTTTTGGTTCCTTGGTTCCGTTTCTACTGCTCGAGGCTGCAACCTTTGTCGTGTTGCGACCTATGTACTTGTTGCCAATCCAAGCTAACTTTACACCTAACGGCTTGCTGCAGATGCTGCAAAATTAGCAGATTCAAAATATTTGCAAATTTAGCAGTTTTCGTTGCAGGGCTGGGAATTGTCGGTGTCTCTGTCGTGTTCTCATGTGAAATCATCCCCATTGGCAACTGAATGTGTGTGTTTTCAGTGCGGTGAGGTGTTTGTTTTGTTGTTGTGTTGTTCCTCTAGGATATGCATTACTGGGATGATCGTTGTTCGTTTCTGCCTTGCATTTAACCGTGCTGAAAGTTCACGTGATGACGGTCCTCTTATAGTGTTTGTTGTGCGTGAGGACTCCATTCATGGCATGAGGTTTTAGCATCAGTTGTCTTCCTCGTGAGCTGGTACAAATACTTCGTGGGTGCGAAGTATTGGCTGGGAACCAGAGGTATCCTGTGAAGGTATCACAGCGTTTGAGTGGGACAGGCTGTCCAACAATGATCAAGCAAGCTGGACTGTTGGATTGGGATGGCTTCGATGGGTCCTTGGTTGAACCAGGCTTTGAAGTGCGCTCCATTGTGTTTGTGATAACATGAAAAGAAATAAAGTGTAAGTATGTGCCTCTTATTTCTAGCTTATATATCTATTCTTAACTTATTTTTCCATTACCTTGAATTGATTATTTACTGTTAGTAGCATAAAAAATAGCGATATTGATATATTTTTATATTTTTCTAATAATTTTTATTGATAATTTCTAGTAATAATTTTATTAAATTGCCTTGTAAAAAGCATTAAGATGGGGTAAAAAATACATATACTACCAAGAAATGCGTACATATATAACAAATTCCAGTGTTGAACTTGTTGAAATATTTGCAATTTTCAAAAAAAAATAAATCTGTGATTCTGCACTTTCTTTACAGTTCGAAGTGAACTAATTATTGTAATATATTCTGACTTTATTGTCCTTTAGACTGTCTATGATATAAGTAGTGATTACTTTAGTTTGCTCCAAGTTATAATATATATAAAAAAATTTTATAGTCAATACCAAATTTGTCTTTGAGTAAATCTTTGTTTACAAAGTTATAAATTAGTTGCATTGTTAAATTACGTAGGATTTGTGAAAATACATGAAGATCAACTATCGAGTTGTATACCCCTGTCTCCTACCTACGTTCAATATTTTTCATATTTACTTCAATTAATACTTGTAAGTACTTATATTCTTGATATAAAATCTAGCATTTTTATAATATCTAAGGATATGTTATGTTAATTATTATTCATAGTTATTCGTCGTTGTTCCGGAACTTATTTGTGATTTACGATGATATTTATCCAAGAATTACTTTTTGTAGCTAGCTGTATTCTTGACTTAAATAAAAAGGTAAAAACACTTGCTTGACGAAAAAGAAAAATTAACTTATTTAAGGGTGCTAGGGCATACTTAGCGATACCTTTTTTAGGAGAAATATTTATATTTCTACACATTCAATTTGTGCATTAAGCTTTTTTCCAGAAGACAGTGAAAGTAGATCTTTGTGTTCAAGTATTTTCATAGAATATCTTTTTACACAGTTGTGTTGCGAGTTTGACGAAGGAATTTCCGACAATTCGATTCCTTCGCCATTTTGTGGTGAATTGGTATTATCATTTGAATTGTTGTTTTTTGGTGCAATAATGACGTATGATGCGATATGCTAGATACAGCAAAAAGATAGAAAGGCTTCTGGGAGGGACTTCCAAAAAGCCCCAGCACTGTGAGTATTCTGCATAGTTCCACTTGTTAATGTTAACAGTGACCTAAAAAAAAATATTGAAATGGCTGTATCTGGGTAGTGTTTCTCCTTCTACACCTCTGAGACTGTCTAGACGCTCACCTATTTAATACAATTTGTTTTGTATAACGAAATTCAATTATATTTTTTGTACCTAGCTCAATTTTATTTTAAGTACCTAGATATTTTGTAAAGAAATGCAGGTTATAATTTGCCATAATTTAAAAAAATTTGTATGCTTGTATAATCTAATAGGTATAAGTAGTAGGTACCTATTTCATTAAAAATTTACTTAATAATTATTTATTCAATTTTATAGGTAGTATACTTGATTTTATAGTACAGTAGATACTGTCGGTAATAATTTTTTCCTTTATTTTACACATGAAATTAAAAAAAATTGTTGATAATTTTATATTCTTCCATTTCTATAGATAGATATAACAGAACTTTTCATAAGATAATTTTATGATTCAATTATTTTGGTATTTATTACATAATGTTATATTAATATAAATCCCAAGTGGATAATATGGCTATTATCCGAGCCATTAGATACCTTAATATTAAAATGTACTTTCTATGATTATTATTACACCGTTGCTATTTGCCTCATTAAATATGTTTTTATAGCTAAGTATTTTTGTATTTTTGTGTTACAGCAGGGTCCCCTATTTACTAAAATTAAGAACAAATATGGGGTTTATATACACATGGGTTAAATTTCGGGGGTGGGAATTGGTGTCCAGGGGTCGTAATATGGCAAGATTCTACTGACATGAACTATGTCCTTTTTGCTATTTTTCGATACACACTTCTGAATTTCATAGTCTACTTCAGATATTCTCTTTGTTATGTAATATGGACCAAACCAACGTAGAAGTAGCTTCTCGCTTCTGTCCACTTTTCTTATAGGAGTGAATACTTTTATTTGGTCGCCTTCTTTATATTCTACATGCCTATGTTTGGAGTCATATCTGAGTTTGTCTATTTCTTGTTTTCTTGCTAGATTTTCAACAGCCTTGTTTCTTACTGTTAATGCAGTGTCTCTTATGGTGTCGCTATTTAGTGGGTCTGTTGAGTGAGTCATGTTTGCTTCTGTGGGTAATATTGGCTCTCTCCCATATATCAGCATAAATGGAGAAAACTTTGTCGTATCCTGTCGACTTGTATTGTACGCGAACGTGACGTGACTTAAAAATTAATCCCAATTTTTTTGGTTCGTGTTCGTGTACATGGAGAGCATATCTGCTAAGGTTTTATTGAATCTTTCAGTTAAGCCGTTTGTGCTTGGATGGTATACTGTTGTAAATTGTTTTATTGTTCACATTTGTTTTAGTAGTTCGTTGACCAATTCTGACTGGAAAACTTTTCCTCTGTCACTTAATAGATATTTGGGTGCCCCATGTCTTGTTATTACGTTTTCCAGAATAAATTTTGCCATTGGGCCTGCTTTGCCACTTGGTAGTGCCTTTGTTTCCGCCCAACGTGTGGCGTAGTCGGTAGCTACTACGATCATTGTATTCTGTGAACTACTTTTGCGGAATGGTCCTAACAAATCTATGCCTATCCTTTCAAATGGTGTTCCCACAGGAATCGGCTGTAGAAGTCCTATAGGCTTACGATTTTGTTGTCCTTTTCTGGCTTGACAATCTGGGCATCCTTTAATGAATTTTTCGACATCTTTTTGCAGTCCTTCCCAATAATACCTATTTTTAATTTTATACAATGTTTTGGTAGTACCGAGGTGTCCACTTAGGGGTTCAGAATGGTTACTATAGATAATTTCTTCAATAAGATTCTTAGGGACTACTAACAGATTATCTTTGCCTTCCTGGTTGTGGTTAACTTTATATAACACGTTGTCTACCATTCTAAAATTTTTTATACGTCTTCGGGTACCTACGGTTGCAGTACTTGGGTCGGTTAGGGCTTGTATAAGTTGCTTTACCTCTGGGTCTTCGAGTTGTAGTCTTGACATGTCGTCAGGCTCTAATAGGAACGTAGGGACTTCGTTTAGTTCTTTGTTATCTCCAGGTCCTAGTACTGGATACCTACTTATACAATCTGCTTCACGGTGTGCTACGCCACTTTTGTGCGTAATAGTGTATTCAAATTCTGACAGTTTTATGGACCACGTTGCTAGTCTCCTAGTTGGATCTTTTAAAGATTTTAGCCAACAGAGTGCGTGATGGTCTGTCACTATCCGGACTGGTTTTCCATAAATTAGATTTCTTAGGTATGTAAGCCCCCCTATTTCTGTTATTGTATAGTTTTTCTCGGCTTTTGAAAGACTTCGGCTAGCATAAGCCACTGGATGTAGTTGTTCGTCATCTCCTTCCTGTAAAAGAATTGCTACGATTCCTATTAAACTTCCATCCACTCTAAGTTCGCAACTTTTTGTTGGGTTATAGTGTGCTAGAACCGGTGCAGTACATAGCTTTTCTTTAAGGACTTCAAAAGCTTCTGTTGATCTTCTTCCCATATAAAGCCAGTATCTTTCTTTGTTGCTTGATGTAAGGGATGTGCAATAATTGAAAAGTTTTTTATAAATTTTCGATAGTAATTACATAGACCTACGAAACTTTGTATGTCTTTTATAGTCTTAGGTATAGGGAATTCTTTAATTGCCAACAATTTTCGTTCGTCCGGTAAAATACCATTTTGTGAGACGGTGTACCCTAATATGTTATTGCTTTCTTGTAGATATTCACATTTGCTTGGTTTTAGCGTTAGGCCTGCCTCTCTTAGTCGCATGAAAACTTTTTCTAGTTTTTCGAGATGTTCTTCTAGTGTTTCTGAGAATATTATTATATCGTCCATATAGATTAGGACTTCCCTCCATTTTAGATCTCTGAACACTGTATCGGCTAATTGCTGAAATGTGCTAGGAGCGTTGCATAAGCCGAAGCTCATGTAGTTAAATTCCCATAGTCCGTGTCCCTGTGCTTGAAATGCAGTGTAAGGTTTGGACTCTTCTTTAATTTTTACCTGCCAAAATCCAGAAAACATATCCAGGGATGAAAAATATCGTGCATTGCCTAGATAGGTTATTATATCATCAATATTAGGGATGTTATAAGCCGATTTTCGAGTAGCCTCATTGAGGCGCCTATAATCTACACAAAATCTAGTTTCACCTGATTTTTTCTTAACTAGCACGACCGGACTGGCCCACGGGGAATTGCTAGGGCGAATTATGTTGTATTTTGCCATTTCTTTTATTTGCTGATCGATTAATTCCCTTTCTTTTTGTGATACTCTGTATGCCTTGGTTTTGATTGGTTGAGCATCTCCTACGTCTATGCTGTGTTCTACTAGATCTGTTTTTCCCATATATTTCGGCGTCTTTGAAAAAACGTCGCTATATTCTTCGAGCAGATTTTTCAATTCGGTTTTGATGTCGCTGTTATTTAAGTGGTCGATTTTATGGTCGCTTATGGTGACTATTTCGTCGTCATTTTCATCTTCTTCTACACATAGTAGTGGTGCTTCCTGTAAGTCATACAATTCAATCTTTTTCAGGTAGTCTAGTGTTGTTCCTTTAAATATTTTAATATTGTTGTGACTCTTCGTTACTGCTTTTAATACGAAGGCATTTTCTGTTATATAAGGCGAGGTCAATAAAATCATACCCCTTGGCCTTAGTAACTTGTCATTTTCTACGAATACCAAATTTTTTAATGTTTTAGAAGTTAATGGTTCTATTTCCGTACTCAATTTAATTTCTATTTGCATATTTGGCTTCAAAATATAGTCGTCACTTGAGACTACTTTATATACTTTTTCTTCAGCATCTTCATTTTCTAACATAGAGAGCTGTGTACCAAGCTCTGTACTCTCCTCTATTTCACTTGCTTCCTCCTGGGCTTCTTGTTCTCTATTTTCTTTAAAAACTAATGTCGTTTGTCTATTTTGATTATAAAATCGTACAGTTTTTTGGCCAAAGTCTATTTTAGCTTTATTTTTAGCCAAAAAATCGGTTCCTAAAATTAACGGCTTAGAAAGTTTTTCTACAAGTAGGGCTACTACATAGCCTGATAAATTTCCTAATTTTATTTTTACTTCAGTCGTTCCTAAAGGTAGAATTCTATTTCCCCCTGCTGTAACTAAATTTATCCTTTTATCTAGAGGTTTTATGCTTAATGCTAATTCTTTGTTTACTACACATTGACTGTACCCAGTATCTAGTATAATATCCATATTTAAATTATTTACATATCCTTTTACTTTGAGAATGTTTTGACCTAAGCCCATTGAGTAGAGGACGACTTCATTTGGGCTAATTAATTGAGTCGTCCCCTGTCGTTTGGGGAGCTTGGTCTTGAGAATGATACTCTTCTGTTGTCCCTATTTCTGTTCTGGCCGTTGGCCCTCGGGTTGTCACAAGAGTAGTGACCACCTCTATTGCAATTGTGGCACCTTGGTCTGCCATCGTTGCACCTCGTGTTGGGTATATAGTTTTCATTCCTTTCTCTGCTACTATCTCTTTTTCTATTGTAGCTATTTTGGGGTTGGAAATTTCCTCTATTCGATCCCCTATAATTGCTTCTCTGTGGTGCCCTATATCGATTGAAGCTGGTACCTCGATTTCCCTCTGTTCTTTGACCGAACCTATTTTCAGTGTATCGTGGTGGGTTATAATTATTTCTGAATCCCACGCCACGATGTTGTTGGTTAGATCTATAATTTATTCTTTTTGATCCCCCTTGTTGTGGTGTAATTGACAGCAAAGATGTTTGTGCCGTCATCCTGTCCACTAGCGCTCTTTCTTTTATTTCACTAAGTTTAAGCACGAGTGCCTTTAGTTGCGAAAAGTCCATATTTGCAGAACTCATTAAGTAATACGTTTCGTAGTATGATGAGTGTAATCCATTTTCGAAATGGTCCCTAAACAAATCAAAACTGATGTTTGGGTCGAGTTCATATGCCAATGTGAGTAGGTCGTAGTAATATTTTTTAATGTCCTCGTTGTCTTGTTGCTTTCTCGTATTAAATCTTAATTTTAATTTTCGCATTTGTTGTTCGCCGCTAAATTCACTTATTATATCTTGTCTAATTTTTGCCCAATTATTGTCTTTATTTGCGGGTTTAGTTATATAATCATTGTACCAATAACTAGCAGGGCCCTCCAGAAAATTTCCCAAATAGGATATTTTGTGGCTGTCACTCCAGCCATTACAAGTAGCTATTTTATCATATTTTGATAAGAAGTTGACTGGAGAGTCCAAGCTAGGGTCAAATGTTGGTGGCGAAATGAATTTAGGGGTAGCAGGTTTTTTTGCCTCGGCGAACGCGTTTTCTAAAGTTGTATTTGCCATGTTATTATTTGTTACAGTAATTTGATTATTTGAGTTCTGATTTGTCCCTAAATGTCCTACTTGTCTTGTTGTATGTATTGGTATGTTTATTTTTGGGTCACTGCTCGGGTCTGTGTTGGTTTGGTTTTTGGGTGGAACCTCGGGTGGGATGATTATTGAACTGTTGTCAGGTATGGGTTGTTTTGGGGTCTCGGAACTATCTGTTAAAGTTGTTACAGGGGTATTAGGGTTGGATTTTAGTTTTTTGTTATGTGTTTCGGGGATGGTCAAGTCAAAGGTAAATTTTGTCCCTTCAATAGCCGGAGCTGAGGTTGTCTTTGTAGGGCTTCTTTGCAAAGATGTATTTGGTGCAAAAGGACTAATGTCGGTACTTCTGTGTGTTGGTTTAAAATTGACAAGTAAATTTAATGCCGCTTTGTTGATTTGATAATCTTTTTTCGCGCTGCCCTGTGCTTTACTCCTAGTGATTCTTTCGTCACTACTCATCTGGTTTTAGAAAGATATTTTTGCGTGCTAATAGGTAGTAGGTGATAAAGATATATACTGATAATCTGTAAAATGGTAAAAAAAATCTAAAAAAAGGATATAATTATTTTTGTTTAAACTTTGGCAGATTTACAGTTCATCATCCCCAAACAATATAAGGAATTTTGCCTTTAACTGAGCCGTGCGATCATCAACTATAGTGGGAAAAAATTGTTGGGGTCCTTTAAATGTGGGTGTGACAGGGAGGCCTGTTTCCTTATGTACCTTTATATCTGTGATTACTAAATTTATTTTTTCGAGTCTTTTTCGTTCTCGTTGATTTTTATTCAATTTTTTGCGGGCCATTAATTCTCAGGTGCATAAATAACTATTTGACTTAGAAGAAAGTGATTTTTGCAAGTGCCTTTAATGCAGAATGTATTATTTCCGCCAGCGGGTAACTGGCACAGAAATAAAAATCTGTATACTGCTGCCGATAGAAACTCTAAAACCTCGCCAGCGTAAACTAGGCACAAGGTAGAATTTAATATCAGTCACAGAATAGCAACCAAGATAGCAATCTTAGCTTCGCCAGCGTTAACGGGCACAAAGTAAGGTTACTACCGGTACACGTCTGTATAGTACTAATCTCGCCAGCGTGAACTGGCACGAGACAGGACTATGTCAAACTTTTTATGGATAATATAATTTTTTCTTTAAAAAACATGCCCTAAAATTTAATGATCATATTAAGTATTTAATATTATAAAAAATTCACGAGAATGAACCAGAAAATCTTTTAAAACAAATTTTTTTTAAAGGTACAGAAAAAAATAGGAATAGACCAGTATGCAATATTAATACCTAGAAATAATTAATACCTAAAAATCACACTAAAGTAAAACCAAAAGGAAATATTTTTTTTCCTTTAAGAAATTGTAACCAGGGTTATTATTACTTTACCAGTTATTTTGCAAAAAATAAAAATATAAACACGGCGCCTCCACCAAGTTGTCACGCCCTGCGGGTGCGACTGGGGACGTTGACCTAAGATCGGAATAAAACACTAAATTTTATATAACAATAACAAATTAATTTATTTACTGTTAGTCTGTTTCAAATAAATCAATTATTTTACACTCAATTACGTTATGGTTAAATATTACCCTTGGTTACATTTCCTTGTAGGTGAGATAAACTATAGTTTCATACTTACAATAAAAGATTAACTTTGAAAATAACCATCGTGGGGCTGCATTCGAGTGGCGTCTCGCAAAGGGGAGAATCGGGGTAGAATCGATCAGTTACCTTGTCGGCCAACAACTGTCCTCTGCCATTGATCAAATTTGACTTTATACCTTCCAAACGGTTCGTCAAGTCAGCACTCTTTTTACTATATTTTAATCTATTTTAGGTAGACGATGTACTACGGTCAATGCATAGGTCGAGCACATCTGTTTCCTGCTGACTTGCCGAATCGGCTTTATTGGCGTGTTTATACATTTAGTAATAAATGATGGGAAGTTAATTTCTTTACTGAGTGTTTCTTTACTAAAGTGGATTTATGAAATATTGATTTTAGGTTTTGAATTATTTTGAGAAAATATTCTTTTTGATTATTCCCTTTGTGACAATATGCTATTTAAAATAGTAAAGTTAATATTAAAAATTGCACTATTGAGGCACCCAGTAAAAGTAGTTTTTATACCTTAATAAATTTGATCAAACTGTAAGCCATATTCACATTCGTTAACTCTTCTGATATAGATTTTTATGTTGGTATATCAGGAACCTATACTAAATTTGTTATAAGGTTGTTGTAAATTATTTAAAACGCCTTTTAATAAATAGGCCCCTGTCTACAGTTATTTAGTAAATGCCCATTTTTCAAACTTATTATACATATATACTCATTTTAAACATTTATACCTAGCATAAATTATGCGTCGTTTTGGCGCCAGGACGTTTTGGCGCCGGCCGTTATAACGGCAGAACAAATTATTAATACAGTAAAACCTCAGTTTATAAAGTGACTACCTGCGTTAAACGACCGGTTATGAATTTCCCTTTTTTAAAAATAAAAATCCCATTATTTTATACTCCTCTATACCGACCCATCTGCTAAACGACCGCGGGTACTCATCATCGGAATTTTTAGTAAATACTAATGTTAAAACCACCCTGCATTAGGGGCAGTAAGACCCAACCCGACAATTCTTAAGAAATATAGGTGCATACACTCATTACTTTATTGCAGGCGGATCCATTCAATTTGCTTCAAAGGCTGTTAAATCGGTTATTAACATTAGTTTTGTTTTAAACAGTTTTGGTGTGTGTTTTGGGACTAACGTGAATATTTAAAGATGATTGGAAAAAGGAAATGTCTTTCTTTAAGCGAAAAAATTGAAATGATCGAGGAAAGTGAAAAAGCTGGTTTAAGTACCAGAAAATTGGCTGAAAAATTTAAAGTGGTTAAGCCCAAAGTGTTGCTACAAAATAAAGCAGAAGTTAAAAATTTGTTTCAAGAAAGTGAACCAAGTCGACTGGTTTTGAAAGGCTCGAAACAAGCACTTACCAATATCCAGGCCCATAATTCAAGCAAAAGCTGTCAAATCTGCTCAATGTGTAGAACTAGATAACTTCAAGGCATCAAATGGATGGTTAGAAAAATTCTGTCGTCTGCAAGATTTTACCTTCAAGGAAATATGCATTGGGAGATGACAAGTGTACTGAAAGAAAACAGCAAAACAACGATTTACAATTCTTTTCTGTACAAATATGGAAGGTAAGAAGGAAGAACCACTTACAATAGGTGAAACCAAACATCCTCGATGTTTTAAGGGTGCACATACCGATATGGTACCTCTCGAATGGGTCCGGAACAAAAAAGCGTGGATGACAGCAGATATCATGACAAAATGCCTTTATAGATTTGATACCAAGATGAAGAAGCTTAATAGAAGAGTGGTATTGTTTCTGGATAATGCAACGTTTCATCCCAAAATTACACTGGATAATGTCAAACTTATTTTTCCCTACCCAATACTACCTCATCTGCCAACCTTTAGATCAAGGCATTATTCAGAATTTTAAAATGCTCTATAGAAGCTACCTTATTAAGAGGCTTTTAACATGTATTAGTTGTCCTCTTCAAGAAATCAAAATTAATATTACCATAACCAACGCCTTCATATGGGTTTTGGCTTGTCAACAGAAAGTGCAGAACCGAGTATATTGTGTTACGGTTCGAAAATTGCATTTTCATAGTTTGGTAATCTATGTTAAGTTTTTTGTTTCAATTTTTTAAAGTGCCTAGATAGACCCTCACCTTAAACATTAATTACCTGTTATAGCCAACATTTTTACTATGTCCAGTTGGAAACCTTTCTTGATTATATTTATATTCCAGGAATGTTTTGTATCTTGTAAGACATAGCCAAGTGGATGGATTTCTTCTATTCTTTGTTTCATACTACTTGTGGACAGGTCTTATTTCAAATCCTCGTTTTAGTTAATTTGTTATTAAAATAGGTTAGTTTTCATAGATAGGGTTGACTAATTGTCGACGTTTTGTTTTGGCAACTATGTACGTTGGAGACGAAATAACATCTTTCGACAATAGACGCTTGGAGGAGAGCACGTTTGCGGATGTAGCTTCCGAATTCTAGTTTTCTTGGACAGGGAAGGCCATGCGGTGCCGATAAAACATCCACAAATATATTAAAAAAGGGTATGGCTTTGTGGTTTGCCTATTCTTTGGACGGAAAGCCGATTTCAAATGCTTTGCCATGAACTTCAACAAGCGGTCCCAGACGTTATTTGGTAAATTGGAACCCTCGTTAGTTATTTGAGGGGCTAAAAGCTCAAACTGGAGTAGGTACTAGTTTTTATTGGAGTTGCCTGGATGCGGGACGTGCAAGTTGCCATGTACCATTTGAATTTTTGGATACTAGCTGTGTAGCAGTATCCACGTTAGCTGTTTCAGCGACCATGTGTGCGTTTTACTGAAGATTGAGTATTCACGAACCATGTGTAGCACGTAAAGTTTCAGGTAAGTACCATTTTTCTTGAGTATATTATAACATAGTAACAACTTAAAATCGTAATATTTTGCATTTGCATATTGTTCGATATACAGTGTTTCGGTAAAGTTTTGCACCCATGTTATGTACAGAGCTTGTGCATTGTAAACGTGTAGCGTATGTACACATAGCGTTAAGACGTCACAAGAGTCTCTAGTAGGTGGTCTGTTACAGCTAATCTCGTTTTAAATATAGTTACAATTTATTATTATAAAGTAAATATTTTTGTTTCCCGGCTAGAGGCCATTTGTTTCTTCTAAATTTAACACTTGTAACTTTAACATTTTAACTTATCTACGCCCGAGTGGCTAGTATGCTTATCGAGTAACCACAGGCACTTGTAAGATTTTATATTGAACTTTAAGAATGCTCTTATGGTGAATTTAGTTAGTTGTGAGAGGTTCTGGCACAGACCTTGCGGAAATTCCACGTCTGAGGCAATGTCCTGAATGTAGGTCTATGTGGCTGCCAGATCAGACTAAACAGTCATTTTTTATGGTGTAGGTCTGACAGTTGCCGTGTTGTGCAAGAGCCTGTCAAACAGGGTTGGACATTTTGCTTTCTTTTAATGATAACTTTGTAATTTAAACCTTCAGAACTGTTATGTCAAACCTAACACTACCACTGAATTATTACATTTCACTGATCTACCTTTAACTTTAAGTACCTATTGTCCACCAAAGTAAGAGGAGCTTGCATTTATAAATCCAAGTAGCCAAGGGCTTAACACGACTTTAAGAATAAATACCTGTATTGACCTCTGCTAAAATTTGACTTTTATTTTAAATTAGAGTGACTTTGAGGGACTTGAGTGAATGAGAGCTTATAAGAAGCTATTGTAAACCGATTATGACATATTTGTTTTTTTTGCTAGTTTGTTTTTCTCTTCTTCTAAAACTAGGGTGGCGCCTTCAGAATTTGACTTTAACATACCTATAAGGGTGCTAGACCACTCAATCTAGAAACAAAATAGCGAACCTACCCTGAGTTGAGCTAGCTAAGGGGTCAGTTTTCAGGCAGCACAACCTAGGTCATTTTTAGGGACTGTTGTCTGAAGTACATCCTCCAGGGCGTAGGGTTGCCACAGTGAGGGTGGATAGGTTGCATTGTCGCAGTTATTTTATGTTATCCTAAGGTGGATACTGGCACCCTAGAATATTTTAGAGAAAACGTTACACTGGCGTCATATTATTATTGGTGTAAGAGGATAACACTAGCGCCTTATGTTAAAGATATTACACTGGCGCCCAAACTATAACAATTGAAGAGATCCAAGGAACGGACTATTCCCAACTCTCAGACAGAAGAAGAGGAACCTGAACTTGCTCCAAAGTCGAAAACATAAGCCTACCTGAAGCCTGCGCAAGTTTAAGAGACATAGAAAACTTTTTTAAAATGTTAACAATTTTGAAAAGTCTACAAATATTCGACAGTTACTATTACAATGTGAATCTGAATTTTATAGAAATAAAATAAAAAATATGAAACAATCATTAGTTTCTGATTATTTTAATTTTATGTAGATACTTATTAATAAACAAACACTGTAAATGCAGACCAGTTGTTTTAATTTTTCTCTATTAACCGACCACCCCTGTTAACCGACCAACATTTGATTCTCCAAGGGTGGTTGCTATTGAGAGATTTTACAGTGGGCACCTAAATAGGCCTTACACTAGCTGAGTTAGCGCTAACCATCTTGCCTATATCTCTAGTAAAAGAATCCAGCGCCAAAATGTCCTGTTCCGTAATAATATGCTTGTACTTCCCTAGCACGCAACTCAAAGTTTATTAACAGGAGACGCTGGCAAGTCTTAAGGAAAATTAACCACTGTTTTTATACTCAGAATGTACGATATTTATTTTCATTAAATATTTTACAAGAAATAGCTTAAACACTACTTACATTTATATTTTAGAAGGAAATAACAGTCCTAGTTCTAGTAGTAAGGGATAAGTACATATATTAATTAAATTATTATAAATGAGGTCCTTATTTTGGTAAACCACATTTATCTATATTAAATATCATCATTTTTTGAGTATTGATGAGCAAACGTATTTATAACAGTATTAACTATTATTTATAAGTAGTTTAATTAACAGCTATAAAATAAGATTATGAGATAAATTATTATAAACACAAATTTTAAAAATGCATAAAAAAAGTTAGAAGAAATAATATTATGATCTGTTGCTTAATAATTGTATGAATTAAATTATTCATTTTTGCGTACCAAATGGCAATATTTTGCCGGTAACACCTTTCTTTTGTAGAGAAATATTGAGCTGATCATTTTGGTGTTAGAATTACTGGTTAAACTAAAAAGCAATAACGTTGCTGAAAACCTATTTTTACTTTAAGTATAATAATTTAATTTAGACTTTGTTTGAATATTGTCTTTAGTAAAAAATATGCAAAGCTTTGATCATTATGAGAAAATAAAGATAGTATAATAAAGATGACGCAATAAGGCCTGCATTTTTTAACCCAAACATTTTGGTTTTGTTGCAAAGTTACTATAGTAAGTCAATATACCGGGTGTTGCATCGTCGAGCGGGACATAGGAAATCCCATGTAATTTTAAATGGGGTCAATTATTGGCTTCCCTAATTATTTTAGAGAAAAATTCTATTTAGGTTTATTAAAGAGAACTAAAACCCACATTCAAAAGAATAACTTTAGATATTTTTGATGAGCCCGTTTACGGGTTATCGCCGATTTCTTTTTAACTATTTCTCCTTTTTATGGCCCCGTATTTGCGGGCACCAGTCAAGGTAAAAGATGACTGTCAAATAAAGTTTTCATTTTGAGGAATATTTGAACATCTTCTTAAATCCTAAAGTTCTAACAATTTAATAGTACCTACCTATTAATTAGTAAAATATTGAAACATGTAAAATGCCATAATTAACATTGTAATTGGATACTTTATTTTAGTTTTATTCAGATTAATTTGTACTCATAAATACACCTTTAATATTTTCGATGTACGATTTTTTATAACAATAAAGCACACATTTCAAAATGACAACTTTATTTGACAGTCATCTTTTACCTTGACTGGTGCCCGCAAATACGGGGCCATAAAAAGGAGAAATAGTTAAAAAGAAATCGGCGATAACCCGTAAACGGGCTCATCAAAAATATCTAAAGTCATTCTTTTGAATGTGGGTTTTAGTGCTCTTTAATAAACCTAAATAGAATTTTTCTCTAAAATAATTAGGGAAGCCAATAATTGACCCCATTTAAAATTACATGGGATTTCCTATGTCCCGCTCGACGATGCAACACCCGGTATAACATTTTTCTTTTACATCTTTTATTTTTAAAAATATACTGCTATAAGAAAGCATCACCTTCAAGGAATTACTGTATTTAATTTTAAAATGTTTAAATTTTAAACTTACACAGGTAAAAGCAGATTTTTGACCAACAATTTATATTGTTATTTATCATAGCAATTACTGTTTTTGTGAGAAGTTATTTTTATTGAAGTAAGTATGCCGCTCACTTGTATGCCAAAACAATATTTTAAGTTAAATAATTTCTATCATGTGTTACATATTATTAAATTAAATTCATAATAAAGTACATTATTTATACAATACACTAAAGTAAATGACACAGTAATCGACAGTGTCCCAGTGATCAACATGCTAGTTTCCAAAAAAATATTTAATGAAGTTAAATGATCAAAAATATAATTAATAATAATTATATATTATTAAGTAATTAATGCCCAACTGGGGGTTTTAAAGAACAACATATTAATTTCTTTTAAGCTGCATAATTTGATTTTCCCCGATTTAGCAAAGGAAGGAACATTACAAGATACTACTAGGATAAATATGTGGGCAATGATGAAGACGACTATAACAATAACAAGACGATATACCTTCTTTTAGAGAAGAAGACATTGTTGAGGGATGCCAAGCTGTTAGCGGGGATAACAATGTACTTTAAACAGTTTTGTTAGAATACTTACTGTTAAATGCAATCCAAGAAAATGCTGTATAATGATATTTGGAAGAAAAACCGACGTAGACGTTGTTGAGAAATCTATAGTGGTAAAAATTGGTGACTCTTTACCGCCTGTTGAAGCGTGTTGTGCGATAAACTTGAGTATCGTTTTCGATCGTGCTTTAAAGTTCGAAAAGCATATCAACCAATGCACCTATAGACTAAAACTCTTTTATAAAAGTCATCACGAGCTATCCACAAAACTTGAAATTTTACTGTGTAACTCTCTGGTGATCTCAATATTTGACCACGGAGACGTAGTTTATTGAAATTTATAAACAGCTAACCAAAAACAAGAAATTTAAAAAAGCACGAAACTCTAGCTTATGCCTCATTTGCGAAGTTCGTAAACGCGATAGAATATTATACAAGCTGTCTAAGGCGAGGTGGTTGATATGGAGAGCAGGAGGAAGTTACATGAGGCCTGTCTTAATCCCAAAATTTTATTTCTAAAAAGTCCTAAATATTTACATAATAAAATAATTTTTAGGTTCGATTACGCGGTGTGATAACCCCATCCATGCATAAATTCTCCATGTTAGAACACTGCTTTCTTTTTAATTCTGCCAGACTATTTAGTGTATAGCTCAATTCCCAACCGCTTCCAGACTTTTACGCTAGCAAAACTTAAAACACATCTCCTTACACACCTGTTTACTAAGCAAGTCAGGATGTAATTAATTCTGATATGCCTACTTTAAATAATAATTTTAAGCTTCGAGAACTAGAGTTTATATAATAACATAAATACTAAGACTATGGACTCAAAAAATGCTGTTGCCAACCCACTTTACGATAAAGTTCAATGGTAAGTCGATCAGGATGGATATCAATTAGATGCTATCCATATCTAGACATCGCCTTTTCTGCTTTATAGAAAGTTTACCTATAAAGTAATTTATCTCGTTCAACTGTATCCGTAACTCCTGTCATTTTTTGTACACAGAAATAAAGAGAACGTTATTATTGATGTCGAATACTGAGTAACTCGATCACCGGCAGACACAGATTTAGGATCACATACATTTTATGCAAGAAAAATATTTTGGTCAGTTCTTAAAGATGCAATCATTAGAGTATATTCCATTCCTTTCTTTAACTTATTACAAGAATTGGTATCAGAGACTGTTTATTTTCTATAAATAAAAAATGCAGTCTTCCTCCACAGTTTAATGATTCTAAAAGTAACTAAAAACATTCATCATCAGGGAATATTAAAGAAGGACAGTACAAAGTTAGGAACGACCAATAAATATATAATAAAAATTTAAGTAGGATTTACCTAACATCACGTTTAGCGAAACTGTAATGTAAGTTGTCTGAAATTAATGAGTACAACTCAACAGGATGAGAAATGTAAAGTTGAAGACTTGGTGTACTAAATAGTTATATTAACATATTAATTGTATTGAAATTAAGATTTAAATGAAGTTTTAATTATAAATGTGTAATTTGATTAGTGAAGAAACTTATTAATCTTCATATTAAATTATAAAAAAATGTTCTAAAAAAAAATTAGAAAGCTTTCATAATAAAAAACCTTTCTCCTTCAAATGTTATAACTTAATTTATTATCTCTTATCCACAATGTTTCTTCACTAATCAAATTTCACATTTATTATTAAAAGTTCACTTATATCTGAATTTCAATAAAATTTTATTAATATGTTAGTATGACCATCTATTACACCAGGTCTTCAACTTTTTTATTTCTCATCCTGTTGAGTTATATTTATTAATTTGAGACAACTTACATTACAGTTTCGCTAATTTTGTACTGTCCTTTTTAGTATACCCTGATGATGAATGTTTATCATTCGAAACATGTAGAAAACTTTTATTTCATTTTACAATCATTAAACTCTGGAGGAAGACTGCATTGTTTCATTTATATTACTTTCACTCCTCTGAAAGTAAGGGATATTTCTTTAATGTTTATTTTCTGTTACTCAATGGGATTATCGGATAATGAGAAACTCGAATTATATCTGAGGGTGTCAATCACTGAGACATTTACCTTATACCGTTGTTTTGGAAATTTTATTAAAATACGTTTTACTGTGTGTTAAAAAGTAATGTGGATGTAACTATTTTAGATTTTAATGATTAAAATATTTTAAGAGACAAACTCTTGATTTGCAGCTTTAAAGATAAGTGAGAGGTTACTGTTGTAAATTCTAATTTTCCAAAAATATCTTACTTTACCTCTTTTATACTTTAGTCATTACTCCATACCTATTTATTTTAAAGTAAGACTGCATAGAACTAGGGTTTTAAATTGTGTAGAAGCAAATCATTAAAGTTATTAAATAATAAAAATTCACATTGATCTATTTCTATCTCATCGATGATATAAAAAAATCCAACAACTGGAAATGACATTTCTTCTTTTGCTGAAAAGGCGGCTCAATGTATCACTCAATTTACTGGCCGCACAAAAACGAACATACAATTTATAATAAGTAATAAATTATCGCATCTTGTTCTAAATTATTTTTGTCTATAATCCTACACAAATACGGTAGGAAAATAAAAAAAAAATTAGAAGAAATAAAGGGTTTAAAACTTTGTCTATATTAATCAGAGCGCATGCGTGTAAAATTCGTTTTGTTATTAGTGGCTAAATCAAAAAGAACCTTTTTGTAAAAATGAATTTGCAAAATAAAGTAATAGTACATTATAGACCTATGTTGAGAAGAGAGCTGTTATACAGCGAACGCTTTTATATCCTGAGGTGGGAAGCACCGAAGGATATATTGTGCGAGGTATATAACACCTTTCTCAACTATATATAGATTTTTGTCTACTACTAATACTAAAATATTACATACTCAGTTCGTTTAGCTCTTTATATTAGCCATATCAGGTTAGTTTTTAAAAAACGTTTTAAAAATCAAGGAGACTGGGGAAAAATAAAACTATAGAAATGCGATTTTAAATGTCAGCTTGCAGAAAATTTGATGTCGGGTTAACATTTTGGAACACGACAGTTTTTTATTGAAGTATGTTCCGATTTATAATGAAAATTCTTGTTTCAATAAAAATTTGATACTATTTTCCGGAATTATTTCATTTGAGATGGTTAGTCAAGGCTCAAAACCAATAACCAGTTAAGGAAATGGTGAGTAATAATGCTAAAATCGTGTGTAACTAAAATCTATTCACAGAAAGTTTTTCATTATTAACTCAGGTGACTATTTATTATCGCTATTTTCCTGGGCAGAGAAATTTTACTTCTCATTAGAGAAATGGTATAAATAATAGCGATTTCTCAAGTTAGTAGTAGAAAAAATAGGTTACACATTTCGTATAATATTATAGTAAATCAGTTTTAAAATAATAGCGACAATGTACACCCAAAAAACCCATTCCGTAAACAATATACAAAATGTTAGATAAACACCTTTTTGTTGGTCAATATAAATATTATAAACTGGGAAGCAAAATGTTCATTAACAAATTTTTTTGTATCGTTATTCAAATTTTAAATCATATTATGCAAATACCAGGAAATTGTATTAAGTTTTGGGTTATTGAAACACACACATGTTATACTGTCGCAATTAAAAGCGAATTTTCGCAATAAGAAAAAGAGGGAAGAAAAGCTTAAATGACTATTTAAGTACCTAGTGATGAACGTGAATTATTTCTCTTTTAATATTTTTTAGTTTCTTTTCAATAAGTTTATAGAGGGTTTTTAAATTCATGGGGCGCAAACTTTATTTTGAAATTCAGTTTCAATAATGGGACCGTAATTTTAGTATTTATTTTTGAAATGTATTAGCAATATCATGTTTAAATATATAAAAAATATAAAAAGTGGGAACTAGAAGTAATTATAAATAAAACTGAGTACATGTGTATTGGGGTCGTGCAGCAAGACCTTATGCTAGAAGATGGACAATGTATAAAAAGATGCCAAACTATTTGTACTTAGGAACAAAAATCACAAACGATGGTATACTGGACAGAGCAATCAAGAAAAGGAACACGTAGGGAAGGAGAGCTAAAGCTATGATGAATGGAATACTGTGGGACCAGCAGGTATCGAAACGAAAGAAATAAAGAATATTTGACATAACCATAAAGAATATTGCCACATATAGTAGTAAAGTATGGTAAATCAAAGAAAGAGCCGAAGGACAACTAAGGGATACGAAGATGGACTAGTGGAGGCGAGCAGCAGGCAGATCAAGAATAGATAGAGTTACTAACGAGAGGATTAGAGAGATTATGGGAGTCACACACGACATAATGGATGATATTAGGGTCAAACAACTAAAGTGGTATGGACATGTACAACGGATGAACGTGGGACGACTTCCAAAACAGGTACTGAAATGGACCCCATAAGGGAACAAGAGCGAGGGAGACCCAGGAAAAGTTGGAAAGAGGGGATAGACAAGGAGATCAGGTTGAGAGAGCTGGGGGAAATTCTCTGGTAAGACTAAGATCAATGGAGACTGAAAATCGGAAGGCGTCGGAGAACGTTGTAAACCGAATTATATATACAGGATGTTTCAAAAAACATGTGCCATCGCTCGTGTGGTGATCCCTTACCCAAAAATAAAATAAATAGTAACTATCAACAAAGGTCCGCAACCGCTTTATTTTTGAGATACAGAGTGTTATAATTTGTGAGCGGAGCAAAAACTTTGTACGCCACTGCCAGTTTCTCTTTTGATAACGCAGTTCTGTAGGCAATTTAATGTCTAATGCGAAGTAATTTTTGATAATTTTTTGATTTTGGCTTTGTTTAGGAGAAAAATGCAACTTTATCAGACTCTGATATGAGCTCTGATATTTTTGCTAAGCGCATTCTTAAAAATAATATTTATTTTGAGGCAAAACAGTGGCGTATCATTTTCTTTCTTAAAAATATCAAAATACAAGTTAGCGCGGACGCCACTGGTAAAGTAGAGCGATTCTTTTTTATGAAATAAATGTGACTTTATGCCTAGTTAGTACCTACTAATATTCAAAATGATATCTAAAGCGGTCTCAAAAATATTAAGGAAAAACAAATCTTTTTTTAGATTTTCAATCGCCCGTATCTCAAAATTAAAGCAGCTATGGACCTATGTTGATAAGAACTATTCGTCTTATTTTTAAGTAAGAAATTACCACACAAGCGATGGCACATGTTTTTTGAAACACCCTGTATATATTTTCAAATATATATATATGCACATTTCTCTTACAAATTTAAGAAATTTCACTAATAATAATTAGCTCTAATTTTATTTTGAGTTTATGAGCTGCCAAAAAACATCTAATTTTATGCAATCTTACTTAATATGTAAACTTTGACGTAGAAGAAATATTACAGATTATACAGTCGCTTTGTCAAAGATTATTCTATTAATTGTAAAAATCTAAAATGATTTCATTTAAAAATATTTTTGATTCGACATTGATTAAAAACATGTAACGGCGTTAAAGTAGCATCTCCAGTAGATTCGTCCTTTGTTTTGTCCGTTTGCAAGCGATTGGTGGCCTCTGCGTTGAAGGTCCATCTATAAACAGAAATAAAAAAGAAGCATTTTATTTTTGTACAAAAATGGCTAAATAATAATGATAAAAACTGATTCCTACTAATAAAATCAAATTATTTTAAAACTGTTTTTTGCTTAGGTAGTATAGGTAGTATATATTAGGTGAAGACCTTCGATAAAAGGAGGGCTTGAAATTCCCTCAAAGACTCCGCTGCATAATAAATAAAACAATAAAGTTCGTGTCAAGGAGAAGTCGAAGACCGAATATATAAATAATGTAAATATATACAGGGTCGTTGGTATGTATGGAAACGGTCGATTATTTCTTAAAGTATAACAGTTAGCAAAAAATATTTTAGATAAAAGTTGTAGGGTTATTAAAGGTCTATTAGAATTGTAGAAAAATAAGTATACAGGATGAGTCAGAACACCGTAGAGAAGCAAAGTTACTTTTTTTTAATTGGAACAATCTATATCTTAGAATATTTTTGAATTATACATGAAATACCAATTATTTTTCAATAAGTCCAATATAAGTCTAAATCTAATAATTTCCGAGATATCGACTTTTGAAAAATGACATTTTTTGAAATTTGACAGCTTCTAGGCTTCTAACGGTACGTCTTTGAGTAAAACGGCTTACATGCCCCTATCTTACTTTTTAATTATCTTCCCGAAAACATCAACTTCCGGTTAAACCGGAAGTACTGTATTTCCGGCTTTTGAGTTACATCCGGTTTAACCGGAAGTTGACACTTTTAGGGAGATAATAAGAAACTAAGATAGGGACATGTAAGCCGTTTTACTCTAAGACGTACCGTTAGAAAGCTAGAAGCTGTCAAATTTCAAAAATGACATTTTTCAAAAGTCGATATCTCGAAAACTATTGGGTTTAGGCTTATAATACACTTATTAAAAAATGATTGTTGTTTTATGTAAAATCCAAAACTATTGTAAGATATAGGGTGTTATATTTAAAAAAAGTAAATTTGTTTCTCTATGGTTTTCTGACTCATCCTGTATACTTATTTTTTTAAATTCTGATAGACCTTAAGAGACCCTGAAATTTTTATCTTAAATATTTTTTGCTAACAGTTTTACTTTAGGAAATAATTGACCGTTTCCATACATACCAACGACCCTGTATATTATACATAAAAGCACTTTGTTCTACATAAATTCAACGTTGAATTTAAATTGAATAAGATACTTAAAAGACAGTAATGCTGTTTTATTGCAATCCATGTTTTAACCGTAAACAGTTAAACCTTCTGCAACTTGTTTCTGTATATAATAATAGGAAATGCAAAGAATTTAATTTTAATTTGAATAGAACAAATCCAGAACCGCTAGCTAAAATTATGTGGAAGCACCAAGGAGGTTACTAACTTTATCTGCGACCATTATATGGAACAATTATAATTTGACAGTATCTTACTGATACCTGACATCGCTCTAGTGCGATAACAACATCACCTTGAATACTAGAGATCTTTATTATTATTTTTGTTGTGTAGTGGATCCAAACAGATCGCGTTACTTTTGTAATAAATTAAATACTCTGTATAAGTGTAATCATTTTATTTAGTTTAATAAAATGGTGGGCGAGTGTTTGCCTCTTCCGACGCGTTGTCTATGAAGGTTTTTAAAAACATAAAACATAATCTTATTCTCTGCCTAAAAACTAACTTCAACTGTTTTCCACTTCAAAAAAGGGTCTCGGGTCACACGCTTATCGCGTCTAAAGTGTCACTGTTAATGTCTTTCAATAACTCGACCCTGTGGGTTCTTTACGTAATAATTTTTAAGTGACAAAATATAATCACCTAATAAATACAAAACTGTACATCCCGCCCACCTTGAAAGAGTAATTTCAATGATATAGGTTACAAGATGTATACCAACATACAAAATATATAAAATTAATGTATAAAAAAAAAATGTAAACATAAAGTAAAAAATAAAATAGAGTCCTTTAGTCCATCTCAATCGGTAAAACACTTATTTTAGTAACCGCACGTTTAAAAACTCCCGTCTTAGTTTTTACGGACACTACGCGGATGACATTGTCTTTTCCGGGATGAACTTTAATGATTCTGCCTAATGACCATTGCTGAGGGGGAAGGTTTTCCTCACGTAAAAGCACTAGGGATCCGATCTTGATAGGTGGCCCCTTGTTGCGTCCACACTTTGCTCTTGACTGCAAAGATGTTAAGTATTCGGATGACCATCGTCTCCAGAAATGCTGAACTAATTGCTGAAGACGTTCGTACAGAACCAATCTGTTAGTAGGTACCTCGGTGACATCTCGCTGTGGAATGGAGGTAACTAGGTCGCCAATTGGGAAATGGCTAGGGGTTAGGACATGAAGATCATCGGGATCATTGGATAATGGGGTCAGAGGTCGAGAATTTAAAATAGCCTCTACCTGACACAATACTGTATAAAGAGATTCATAAGATAAGTAAGCCTCTTTTAAGACTCTGGTTAAGTGAAATTTGGTAGACTTTACCGCAGCCTCCCAAAGACCTCCAAATGAAGGTGATCGTGGTGGTATAAAATGCCACTTAATATCGTTTTCGAGTAGAAATGTTGATATTTTATGACCCTTTGAAACGTCCTGTAAGAATTTACTAAGTTTTTGTAGTGCAAAGTTAGCTCCTACAAAATTTTTTCCGTTATCAGAGTAAATATTTTTGCATAGTCCTCTTCGAGAGACAAATCGCTTTAATGCATTTAAAAATGAATCGGTACTTAGATCTCCAACGAGCTCAATATGAATAGCTCGTGTAACAAAACAAATGAAAATACAAATGTAAGCCTTTATTATCTTGCGAGAACGTAGTTTACCATCCTTTATCATTATAGGACCAGCAAAATCGCAGCCTACAGTTAAAAATGGACGTGAAGGCATTAGTCTTGATTGAGGAAGATAAGGTTTAGATTTGAAACAAACAAGACATTGATTGATAGCACGCTTTACTGCATTTTTGCCATGAATAATCCAATATTTATTTCGCAAAATTACCAAAAGAGCTTGAGTTGCCGCATGTAAGTTTCGTTTGTGCTCATGCTCAATTAGAAGTCTAGTAAAATCATGATAAGGAGGTAATAAAATTGGATGTTTCATATCAGGAGTCAAGGTCGAGTGTCGAATTCTTCCACCCACGCGTAATATACCCTGCTCGTCAATAAATGGATTCAATGAAAACAGTTTACTGTCCCTAGAAATTTGTTTGTGTTTCCGCAAATCGTTAATTTCTTTGGAATATTCATAATATTGAACCATTTTTATTAAAGTGTTTAATGATTGATCTAACTCATTTTGAGATATTTCCACAAAAATTCTGCTGGTTTTATGTTTTGTTTTAATATTTAGCATAAATCTTAATATATATGCAAAAATTCGAAGCAGTTTATTGAAATTTGAATATCTTCTAAAAATATCCTGATCCTGATAAGTTGTGTTAGTCATAAACGATAGTTGAATTGTCCGTTTTCTGTCCGGTATGTTGTCAATATTAATTTGATCTAAAACGGGCCAGAAGTTTTCATGTTTTGTCAGAAATTCTGGTCCGTGCCACCACAAGTGACAATCAAGTAATTGTTGCGGATTTAATCCGCGGGAAAGTACGTCTGCTGAATTTTCTTTGGAGCCAACGTGTCTCCATTGGAATTTGTCAGTCAATTCATGTATTTGTGTTACCCTGTTAGCTACAAAGGTATTCCAGTTACTCGGTTCACCCGCGATCCACGACAGTGCAATAGTGGAATCGCACCAAAAAAATTTATTTTTTATGTCAATTTCGAGAGACCTTTCTACATTTTTTGCCAAGCACGCTAAAAGTAGAGCCCCACAAAGTTCCAACCGAGGCAATGAGATTGTTTTTAAAGGAGCAACTCGACCTTTAGCGCATAATAACTTTGAATGACGTAACCCGTTAATATCTGTCGTAACTAAATATATACAAGAACCGTACGCGGCTTCGCTTGCGTCGCAAAAACCATGCAATTCTATAGTTATATAATTTGGAGTGACTACTTGACGCGGTATTTTTATTTTGTCAAGGATTGGTAGTTGTTCAAAAAATGAAGTCCAAAGTGTATAAATATCTAAGGGCACCGATTCGTCCCAGCCTAACTTACACTGCCAAAGACGTTGCATAATTATTTTTGCACGTACAGTAATCGGGCCTGCCAGACCTAAAGGGTCAAATATTTTTGCGATAACCGATAAAATCTGACGTTTTGTTACCGTTGCGTAGTTCTCAAAGTTAATTGAATAACCTAAAGTATCTTTATTTGGTTGCCAAAATAATCCAAGTGTTTTGCGAGTTTTATCTTCAGATAAATCATAATTTTCTAACTGACCCTGATCGCAATCAGCTAACACTTCCGGCTTGTTCGAATAAAATTTTCGTAATGGAAAGCATGCACCATTTAGAATCTGAATTATTTGGTTTTTTAATGTGATAGCATTTTTAACAGAGTCGGATCCAGTTAGCAAATCATCAACATAAAAACAATTCAAAATTGCGTTACTAGCATTCTGCAAATTTTTAGCGTTATCAATAGCGGCTTGATTTAAAGATCTAATCGCTAAAAATGAAGCAGGTGCAGTTCCATATGTTACAGTGTTTAAAGTATAAAACTTAAGATCCTCATTTCGACTTGAACGCCATACAATACGCTGCAAATGTCGATCACATTCCCTTAATTGGACCTGTCGATACATTTTTTCAATGTCCCCGGTAAAAACTACATTATGAAGTCTAAAGTTTAAAATAATAGTTAATAAATCTGGTTGTATGACAGGACCCGTCATTAGGATGTCGTTTAAAGACACTCCGCTATCGCTTTTTGCCGAAGCATCATACACGACGCGTAATTTTGTTGTAGTACTGTCAACCTTGACAACACCGTGATGTGGTAAGTAATATGTCGTGTCAATCGTGTCTATATTCGAACTGATTTGTGACATATGTCCCAATTTTTCATATTCCGACATAAAATTAATATAATCGCGTTTTAAATTTTCGTCCCTTTGTAATCTTCTTTCGAGACTGTAAAATCGATTGATAGCTGCATTTTTCGAATCACCCAATTCGAAAGAATTATTTGATAAGGGTAAACTTACTTCAAAACGACCTTGCGATACGCGTCTATAGTTTTCAGTGAAATGTTTTTCGCATGCCAAATCTTGTGGTAAAATGTCCCGTTTTTTAGTGTCGCAATTTTCTACAGTCCAAAATTTTTCGATTTGCCTATGCAACTCATTATTTGTTATTGAAAGGTTACAAATGGTGGAGTCATTATTTTTATATGATGCATTGTAATAAAAAAATAAGGTTCCTGCAAAAATCCAACCCAGTTTAGTTTTGATTAAGATTAGTTTGCCTTTGCCCAATTTAATTTGTCCTACACATAGTATGTCATAGAATATGTTTACTCCTAACAAAACATCTACAGGGCGCGACAAATTAAAATTTTTATCGGCAAATTCAATATTGTTTGGTAGGTCTATGTTAGACAAGTCAAAAGAGGTTTGCGGAAGATTTTCGGTAATTTTGTTTACAATTAAAAATGAATCTTTCATTTGATATTTTTCGCTGACAGAATAAAATGTGGCGTCAACCTTTTTTGAAATTTTGCTAAGAGAGTTATTTATCCCAGCCACGGGAATACTAAAATTTTTAGTTTTTAGATTGAGTTGCCTAGCCAATGAATCGGTAATAAAATTACTTTGAGATGCACTGTCTAGAATGGCCCTAGCTTCTATTATTTTTCCATTGCAATCTAAAATTTTAATCATGGCTGTTGCCAAAAGTATTTGTTTGTTGTTTCCAGTCGATAAACAATGCATTGTTATGTTTTGATTAGAAAAATCTTGGATCTTGGAAGTTGAGGCATCATTTGAGGTTTGTTTATTTTCTCGACTAATTTCCGTTGAGAGTAAAGTTTGAGTATTATGGGTACTTTGTGACCCGCCATGGGATTTGTTATTATTGTCGCGATCGACAGTGTTTGGGTTATTAACAGAGCTATTGACGCCGACAACGTTACCGCTGTTATTAAAGAATAAATGTAATAATGAATTATGTTTTCGACCGCAGTTTTTACAGCCTGCTGAATTGCAGGAATTGTGATCATAAAAAGGTCTTAGACAGTTGATGCATAGTTTATGTTTTTTAATTTCTGTGTAAAGATCCCTTTTCGGCATTGTATGTATTTTTTCGCATTGAAAGTTTAAATGATTTTTATGACAAAAGGCACAAGAAATCTTTCCTGTCGTCACGTGTGTTAGAATTTTGTTGTGTTGTTGTCCTCTGTCTGTCTTATTTTTGCTTTCCAGGGTCTCTAAGAAATTGCAACGCTTGGTTAGAAATTCCGTTAGTTGAGAAACCGTAGGAAAGTCAATTTCTTGTTTATTTAAATGTTCCTCCCATTCCCGTTTAGTTACAATGTCAAGTTTGTTACCCAATATGTATATGAGAAGTGTATCCCACATATCTATGGGCTGCCCAAGTGCCTTTAACGCACGAAAATTTTTGTTGAAATTATCCAATAAATTTCTTAGTTGAGAATGTGACTCGTTTTTCATTGTGAAACCATCCAAAATATGTTTTATGTAAGTGTGTACAATCAATCTCTTGTTTTCAAACCTATCCCTTAACATATCCCAAGCAATTTGATAGTTTTGATTTGAAATTTCAAGTGACTGAATTAAATGAGCAGCTTCGCCTTTCAGGCATGATTTTAAGTACCAGAATTTTTGTACATCATTTAACTGCGCATTTGAATGTACTAAAGAATTAAAAATGTCATAGAATGTCATCCATTGACTGTAGGCCCCATAAAATTCTGGTAAGCTAATCGGTGGTAATCTTACCGGACCTTGTAAATTAACATTTGTATTTCCAATTGCATTATTAACACTAAAAATGCTTGCACCAGGATTTGGTGGTGTATCTTGCGTTTTTAAAAAATCTGAAAGCATTTTCTTGGCTTGACCGATAGCCTTAAAGAATTTTGATTCGAAATCATCTCGCTCGGCGTCCTGAGAAATATTTCCCGATAAGTATTCAATTTCGGTTTGGATGTCACTAAATTGATCCAAGAGTCCAAGAGAAACGTTGTTCTCTCTACGCGAGCACTAACTTCTTCATAATTTCCCGAAAAAGATTCAAAATTATCTAGGTATGTAATAAATCTAGTTAATTGGGATTTGACTTGTCCCCGTTTTAACTTTAATTTGGCTAACATATCAGCTAAATCGAGTGCATTGTTAGTATTTTCAGAAGCCATATTTTTTTTTTTTAATCTCTAAACACACTAAAGTATCAGATAATGCAATTGAATATGTAAAGGAAATGGTAAAAAGGAATATTGACGACTTACCAATCGACGCTATTTTCCTTGGTTGTGGTTTTCTTTCAGCTGTGTTGCCAAACAAACTGTTGTAGGTATTTGGTTTTCCGACTGTGTTGCCGAAAAGTCCCTTTGACGACCGTTTTGTCGCACTTGTATATTAGCTTTCCCGGTTGTGTTGCCGAACAAAGCCGTTTTTACCGACCGTTTTGCCGATTTAACTATCCAGGCTCGAAGGACCAATGTTGTGTAGTGGATCCAAACAGATCGCGTTACTTTTGTAATAAATTAAATACTCTGTATAAGTGTAATCATTTTATTTAGTTTAATAAAATGGTGGGCGAGTGTTTGCCTCTTCCGACGCGTTGTCTATGAAGGTTTTTAAAAACATAAAACATAATCTTATTCTCTGCCTAAAAACTAACTTCAACTGTTTTCCACTTCAAAAAAGGGTCTCGGGTCACACGCTTATCGCGTCTAAAGTGTCACTGTTAATGTCTTTCAATAACTCGACCCTGTGGGTTCTTTACGTAATAATTTTTAAGTGACAAAATATAATCACCTAATAAATACAAAACTGTACAATTTTAATAGTAAGTATTTCTAAAAAGAATCATATTGACAATTCCACTAATGTATAAAATGTTATTATCGAATAAAAGGAAGGAAAAGTATAGCTAACTCGATAAAAATCGGATATTTTTTTCGGTTCCTTAAACATTAGAAGAGAGGGGGGCAAGACGGTGATGCTAAAATACCTTTGTCCACGACTACTATATAACATGATCATTATGCATGTGTTTCCAATAATAGTAATATCCAATATACACCAGTGTATAATATTGGGTGTATAATAAAATCATATGATTTCAATAGGATTTTGTACGTACAATAAAAAACAGAGCATGCAATGAACGTCAAGTCGCAGCGCTTGTTGCTATGGCAACACCATGGCACCTTGTTTCTATTTTGACAATTGCGCTTCTGTTTTTAATTTTAATTTGAAACGTCAAAAGGTTAGTTGTTTCAAAATATCAATGTAGATTTAAGTGCGATTCCTACGTTTAACTTGACACACTGTGTAAATACAGACATTAATGTTAATGTTAACAAATAATTTCTCTTGCTAGTTAGTGAGAAGTTTAATATATTGTTTGAATGGTATTAATTCAATGTTTGTTATTTAATAATAAAGATATGTGGTACTTAATTGTGGTTAAAATATTTGGTAGTCCTGGACAAAGTATAGTATTCTACTCGCATATAATGGCTGTTATTCACTTGGATGATTTATGAGACTCGCATACGGCTCGTGTCATAAACATTATCCGCGTGAATAACAGTCATCATTATATGCTTGTTGAATAATGTATTATTGTCGTATTTTCCAATGCAATTAATATATGCGGGAAATAGCTATTTAGCAAATTAATATTGCTGCTTAGTGAACGAAAAAACCTGCCTTCGATTTAAAATACAGGGTGAATCGGGAGGAATGGGCCTAACTCTAGGGGTGTAATCTATGCATCAAAATAATAAGAAAAAACTCAAATGTTGTTATCCAATATTCATTTGTTTTCAAGTTATAAGGCAAAAACAAAATATTGCATTAATTTAGCTTTCCTGTAATAATAGTTATTTATGTATCTAGGGAATTATAATGGTCTTAATTACCGAGGGCAAAGTTTACGTCCCGAGGGCCTTCGGCCCGAGGGACAGCAATTGCCCGAGGTAATTGAGACCCTTATAATTCCAGTGATACATAGATAATTTTATTTCTGACCGATTTTAGTAACATTTTGTTCATTTTTAAAGTGGAATAAATGTTTCAATAGATGACAATCAAATTGACATTAGATGTCAATCGTTTGATTTTATGTCAAATTTTTCTTAATATCCCAAGGGAGTTATGACCCTTATAATTCCCGCGTAACTAAGACGTTATAAGCTAATAATATACCGGTCAGAAATAAATATTATTATTGTTTGCTTTTGATTGTTGTGTTGTGACTACCCTATTAGTGTCAGTATAAAATGTTACATTGATTCACCGTTAACTTTCGGATTTGCATAATTTTAATTTTATAAAATGCTACACATTAATTTATTCACATCTTGAATACGCCAATATGGTTTTTATTCATGGTTTGTGTAATGGGAATGCTACAGCGGCTGCTAAAACAAATGAATATTGGATAACAATATTTGAGTTTTTTCTTATTATTTTGATGCATAGTACACCCTTAGAGTTAGGCAAATTCCCCCCGACTCACCATGTATATGCTTAAAAGAAATTGTATGAAAACCAAAATGAAGGTGCTCAAACAGGAGATTCTAAAAAAACGTGTAAAATAGGATGTATTATAATATTTTGATATTATATTATTTATTAACAAACGAAATACGGTTATTATTAGCCCATCAATATTAGCAAATAGGAGAAGTAATTAACTTAAAGAAATTCTAGTTTTATAGTAAGGTTAATTTTTTTTACAATGTTTAATATAGTATTCTACTGGTATGAGTACAGAAAAATACTTTTTTCTGAAATCGTAAAAAAATGTCAACTTTTTTGACGTAATTGTAAGTTTCAAAACACCCTATTCTATTATGTTAGTGCGCTGCTGAGCAACAATCAAAAAACGCTACAAAAAAGTTACTTTGCCGGTCTGGGCTGGCAAAGTACCACCTTATGTACAGAATTTTTTTTTTTTAATTTTATTTAATTATTTATTTTGATTTCAGAAAAAATAGTATGGGCACCACGTCTGAAAAGCATATCCTCGTCCAAAAATATGTTATATTTCCTCCTAGATACACAATATACTATTCATACAAGTCGTGCACATATTATTATCTACTACTGGTTCTTGTATTGGATGTTTATATCAAAATTAACATCGTTTCTCTGTAACAATTCCTACAAGTTCTCTTAATTTATGTTCTTTCTTCAATGGTCAACAAAATTGTTTGACTCTGAATTAATTTGTTTTTGTTCTCTTATGAACGTCCAATTGACAAATAATTAGTTTTGTAACTTTTAAGTTAATAGTAGTAGTAGTAGTAGTAGTAGTAGTAGTAGTAGTAGTAATAGTAGTAGTAAAAGTAGTAGCAGTAGTAAACGGGAAGTCTTGACACCAAGCAAGCAGGTCAGCTTAGACTTTTTTTGCCGACCCCGTTTTAACGGCTGGGTAATGTCAACTAGACCGGACCTATAGTTAATAAAAATTATCGTTACATGTCATACTCTTCGAGTGACGTCAGTTACCAACAGTGTGGCCAGATTATAGCCAAAACAACCGAGTCAGATAATTACACTAGGTTTAATTTTCATAAAAGCAAGACAAATTTACATAAATAAACACAAATGTACTGATTTTCTTTTAAAAATCTTCCAGGTTAAGAATATTATACGGAGTGTTAATTAATGTCATGCAGATATTTCAGGGGGTGATTGTACTCGTCAAAATAAGAAAAAAATGCAAATATATGCATGGTCTAAAACGCCTTATTTTCGTTATACAGGGTGGCAAATTTTCAATTTCTTTTCTCGTATTTTTCGTTTTCTCTCTTATATTCTGTGATAATTGTTTCAAATTTGGAACATCAACAACTTTTTAGAATCTCTACAATAAAGTATCAAAATTGTCGGTCGCAGTATACAGGGTGTTACATTTTCTTGAATCGGCTACAATTTGATCTTTTAGAACTTTTTTTTGGAGCTCTCTGTATGAATTCCGGTATGAATTTAAACTCTATGTTCCTTTGTTTAGCGTTCTGGTCTCTTGCACTATTCTCGTATCTGTGACCGTTTTCGATTTATTTGCAAAAATAGCCATCGATGGAAATTAAATGTAGGCGAAATACAGCAGAGTAAAAAGCTGCTTTTATTTGTATGTATTCTAAGCAATTAATTTTATTTTTATTTTAGATCAACCGACAGGGTTATCAACAATCAGATAAAAACATTACAAATTAAAAATAAATTAAAACAAAACAATTAATTAGTTAATCAAATAACAATAACACAAAATTATAAAAACTGTTAAAAATGTTCGCCTCTTGCTAAAAGGCACGAATCAAGTCTTCGCCTCATGGACTGACGAATTCTGCCAAATATTCCAGGAGTATTGCGAATGATATCGCATGTAGCTATTATTCTAAACAACATTTGGTTTCTGACAAGAATTGGTACCTCTCCTAGCAGCCCTGGGAGTTCCTATTCACGAAATTGACGATAATATTGTCCGTTTAGCCTTGCTGGTAGGAAAAATGGTTCTATCAAATAATCTCCAATAATGCCGGCCCACACATTTACTGAAAACTGTTCTTGGAAATTATTTTCGCGTATCGAATGCGGATTCTCTTCTGTCCCAAAATGGTTGTTGTGAAAATTGTTTATGGCATTCCTTAAGAAATTTGCGTCATCGCTAAATAAAATGGTGTTTTCAAATAACGGATTTTGGGCTAGCATTTGTAGGAACCATTGACCAAAATTAAAACGTAGTGGAATGTCACGTGGTAGAAGAGCTTGAACCCTTTGGATGTGGTAAGAATACATTAAGTTGTCTATTAAAATTTTTCAGACAAGCACAAATAAAATGTTAGTGTTGCTTCCTCGACTTCAGGAGTCCTAACCGTTCTGTTTGCTCCTGCTAAATGAGTGAATTTCTTGAACGATCCATTTTCACATAGTCGATTATGTAGATTTGCGAATGTCCGTGGGTCACAGGCAGTATTCGATTTGGATACCTTTGTGCATACAGTCGTCTGGCTTCAGAACAATTGCCATTGGCAAGTACATAGATTAAATGCATCTCTGCAAATTCTTGATTTGTGAATTCAACCCTCATTAACCAGTTCAAAACAACTCCGGAAACGTCAAACAAAAAAAATTTTTGTTACAAAATGTCAGAAGGACAATAAACAGAATTAACAATTGCCTATCCCAGCCTACTATTTTTTTTCTCATATTTATTATTGCGCTATTTCGCCTACACTTAATTTCCATCGATGGCTATTTTTGCAAATAAATCGAAAATATATGAGAATAGTGCAAGAGACCAGAACGCTAAACAAAGGAACAGAGAGTTCAAATTCCATAGGGTAAAGTGGTCTATAGTGGGACAAAAAAATTAAAAATGCTGTAATTTTTTTATATAGGGATTTTACTGATGGTAAGTATCTATAACTAATGAGAAGGTAAATAATTAGTTTATTCTATCATTTACTAACCTTAAATCGTTTAGTGTTAATAATAATTAATAAATCCCACTATATACCATTTTTCCCACTATGAACCAGGCAGTGGTGTATAGTGGGAAAGACCTTGGTACTTAGTGGGATTTAGTAATTAGGTATCAAATCATGAGAACCGAAAAAGTCTATTTATACAAAATGAGGTTAAATGATGTTATATTTGTCCAAATTGACTGAAAAAGAATATTGGCAAGCTGCTCTTTTAGTGCTGCCTGATTTAAATGGAATCGACAGTTTCATCACAATATCTCCTGAACTAACAATATCTTCGTCATTTTTGTCGGGAAAAACAAACTTATCAGATGGCAAACGCTTTAGAAAAGAAACATGATAATCATACTCTTCTTTAAGAATAACCTGCCCAACAAAATGTTTAACGTAAGATTTATTTTCGTATTTAACCAACACATAATCGTTTACTGCTACGGACATCAGTTCTAAATCTTCTTCAGGATCGCTCTCTAGGTCTGTCGAATCGCAACAAATATTTTCATCTACATCACTGTTCGAACTTGAATCGTTCAAAACCTTACGTTTAACCTGAACAGCCCTTTTCTTCGATTCAATCAGCTTTCGATTCAGCATTCTTTCTTCATAATCTTTTTCTATCTGTTCTTTTATTGGGGTATCTGTCAAAATTAGTGACTTTGCCTTTTTTCTTCCTTTTCTTAATTGTTTCCTTTCAGCTGCTTTTAAATGGGGTCTAATTGCTTCCGGTGTAATTAATGTCTTTGTGTTTGATTGTCCTGGCTGTGGTGATGGGGGTTTGTTTGATGCTTCTCGTTCTGGATCTGCTGCTGGAGTAATACGTTCTGCTGAGTGATCTTGGAAGTTATCTTGTGTCTCAATATTTTCATTGACATTAATATTGTGAAAATCAAGAGGAATTGCCGGAGGTCTATCCGTAACAAAGGAAGACATGTAGTCAGAGTCAGAAAATATTTGGGAGTTAAGTGGTGATATTCCCGTTTTTTCAAAACCTTTGATTATATTAACGGGAGTCATTGCTAAGGGAAAGGCTGTACCGACCACACCAGCAATATCGTAAATGGACGCTGGAGTACCTGGATGATTCAGCATCCAATTGTCTAAGGCTTTATTATAATAATTTTTGAAGGGAAAAAAACAGCTGACATCCAGAGGCTGCAGCTTATGGCTGCAGTGAGGGGGTAGCGTAAGCAGAACAATTCCATTTTCTTTGCATAAATTAAGCACGGTAACAGCATAATGACTTTCGTGGTTATCTAATACCAGTACGACCGGAGCTTCCTTGCTGCAGCGCACATGTGTAATAAAATGTCTGATGTAATTTAGAAAATTCTCAGATGTCATCCATCCGCTGGTGTGGGCGGACCCATCAGAACCTGGGGGTGCTCCAATAAGCATAAACTGTTTAAAATTCTTCCTAGGAAAGATGAAATATGGTGGAACATATGTTCCGTTAGCGCAAATTGTAGCACACATTGTGACCAGGGTGCCTCTTTCTGCGCTAGTGACTTTTCCAACTTGCTTTTGGGTAACGGACGCCAAAATCTTGGGAGGTTTGTGAACATTGGTTATCCCAGTTTCGTCACAATTATATATCTGGTGTGGTAAAAATTTATATTTGAACATTACATCTCGCAAATTGTTGAAGAATAATTTCACGTTATGTTTGTTGAAGCTGGTAGCCCTTGTTAAGCTTGTTGCCTCTGGTGTTCTAAGCGAGAGAGCAGTATTCCGTTTTCTATAATAATGCATCCAATCTAATTCAGCTTTTTTTCTGTCATGCCAGGAGGTAGGTACATCTTTGTTATTGGCAACAGCATATTTGTAAGCAAGTTCACGTGTTGTATTATGTGTCAACCCGTAACACATTTGTGAAGCCTGTATCAAATATTCTGTTAGAAGTGCTTCCTCTTCTTTATTAAAAATACATTTAAATCCGTGCTTTCGACCATAACTAAAATTTGGTCTTTCGCCTACATCTGCAGCTTTATACTTTTGCACTTTTCTGTGCAAAGCGGATTTACTTAAATTGTATTTTTTCGCAGCAGTTTCCAAACATGATTTTTGCTCTACAACTTCTGCTACAGCCTCACGCATATTTCTTTCGTATTCATCATGATTTAATACGCTTTGCCTAAAGTGGGCTTTTTGTTGGGTGCGTGACACTTTCGGCATGGTTCAAATCTAAAATTAAAAATACAAAATATTAGTCCCACTATGCACCACCACATACTTTCCCACAATAGACCACATAGCCGATTTTCAAGAACTCCATAAATTTATCGAACTGGTAGAACTAGAGTGAAATATAAAGATAGTTTAAGCAAGCCAACATTATTTTGAGGTTATATTTACAATACGAAAAGAAAATATTGGATAACTTGAGAACCATGCATGCTAAAAGCTAAACGGTAAAAAAAAATTATGCTGAAACTTACCCCTGTTTTTAAATTCTTGATTTATTTCTCATAATTTAGTTACTTTATGCTAATTACAATACTCGGGTAGTGACAACAACACCGACGTTAAATATAGTTGTACCTCAACGATAAATAGTTTCGCAGCATACGTCATTTCCCACTATGCACCACGTCCCACTATGGACCACTTTATTCTACGGGAATTCATAGAGGGAGCTCCAAAAAAAGTTCTGAAAGATAAAATTGTTGCCGATTCAAGAAAATGTAACACCCTGTATACTGCAACCGACAATTTTGATACTTTATTGTAGAGATTCTAAAAAATGGTTGATGTTCCAAATTTGAAACAATTATCACAGAATATAAGAGAGAAAACGCAAAATACGAGAAAAAAAATTGAAACTTTGCCACCCTGTGTAACGAAAATAACGCGTTTTAGACCATGCATATATTTGCATTTTATTCTTATTTTGACGAGTACTATTACCATCTGAAATATCAGCATGACATTAGTTAACACCCTGTATACCTAAATTGTATTGCAGTTAAAAAAAAATGCTTCTGCAGCCTCATTAAAACCACCTTCACTACCAGCACGTTTTAATATTTTAAACAGAATTTAAAGAAAAACACTACTTCGCGCGGTGTCATCATATAGGACGGTGTCAGCGGTAGCGCTAAATATAATAACAGGACCCATAGGTTTATTGATATAGGAAAGAAAAGAAGTGAACCAGTCATTAGAGGAAATTAAAGAACTGTTTAAAAATGTCTCCAGATCTAATACTATGGTGATCTGCCAACAGAGGTGGAACGAAAATGAAGAAAAGGGACAAGGACGAAGAAAAGTTCTATTTTAAAAAATTAAATAATGTTTACCATTTTTAGAAGTAAGAGAAATGTGAATTCAATGCGAGAAACAAATTTCTAAATAAGGTAATGCTTTGTGCAATATTAAACAGAAATTATTTTATATATCGGGATCAGTAAGAGATACGACAGGACAGTATTAAGAAGATATTAGTGGAAGGAAAAGGTGATTCTAAAAACTTAATAATACACGCAGTGTTCTATTTCAAATAACAAAGTTGCAACTATTTTTCGGTAGAGGCGGAAACACTGGAACAAAAAAAATATTTTAAATGTATAGAGCATGTGTGCTTATGTTAGAGACCAAATATTCAACACGATTCCATTACCGGTTTTCCAAATACGTCTAACGTATCTTTGACCGTGGATCACCCATTATTTTATACATATTTTTGGACTAAGCACCTAAAATTATAAACGTATTTCATGTGGCATACTTGCATCTAGGCCGTACTAATTAGTGGTAGAGCTTAATATGTGTTGGATCTCAGTAAATACCGGCATTATTAATCATTATCAGTCATTCCGTCATCTTTAACAGTCGTATCAAGTAATCTGATTCATCGCTAATTTATTCAATTTCTTGAATAATTCACGCAATTGGTTTTGCGAAACAGCACGAAAAATTTATTGTTGAAGCATATTTTTGAATCGGGGTTAGAGTAAATAGTGAGTGGAAATACAATCAGCGATTGTGCATGAACGATTTTCGCGAAAATCTTCCTAGCGTCCCTTTTATTGCTGGGGATTTTTTTCATTGCCTGAGAGGAACCACGGCTCTGTTTAGGGAAACGCGTTCTATACAACATAGAAAAGGAGCTGGAGGACTATCTGCAAGAACAGAAGAACTTGTTGCAAATGTTCGAGAAATAATGCAAAAGACACCAACAAAATGTGTAAGACGCTTGTCTCAAGAGGTGGAAAGGTCATATGGAACATGCAGGACTATTCTTAGAAAACACTTAAATTTGTTTCTTGATAAAGTGCAAGTATTTCAAGAAATACGAGCTGCAGATTTTGAAAAATGCAGGGATTACTGTCAGTGGTTTACCCAAAATTTATTGGAAGGAATGATTTATTAGACCTGACATTTTTTACTGACGAAGCTTGGTTTCACCTCACCGGTTAATGAATTCTCAGAATACCCGCATGGGGAGTAGTGCACTCTCGAAAAATTGGTGTCTGGGTGGCTGATGTTTCCCAAATAAGAATTGTTGGTCCCATTTTTTTTCTCATGACACAGTTACCGCACAGCGGTATAGGGACAATAATCTGAATCTATTTGTGGAGCAATTACTAGACGAAAAACTATGATCTGGTTATTCCTAACAGGAAAGTGCAACCGTCTATTCATCCGCCGAAACTATTAACTATCTACGCAATTTTTTCGACTACAGATTGATTAGTTTTCGACCAGATATTGAATTTTCACCCAGATCATCTTATTTTTAACAGTTATGGATCACTCCATTTTTCCTCATTTGTAGAACAATTTTTTTTAAAGCACGAGTTAAAAATTTAGAACGGTTACAAGAAAGGATTATCCAAGAACGTGGTAACATTTCTTCAGAGATGCTGGTCAACGCTTTCGAAAATATGAAGAGACGTGTGAATTTATGCTTGGAGCATGGCGGTTGACAATTTCAGCAATTGCTATAATCTTCATTTTTATTTCTCTATATTCTTACACTGGTAAATTTGTAAATAACAAAAATAAATTTGTTTTTGTTTACTTATTTTAATAATCATCGGTTTGGTATATCATGTCATAATATGAATTTGACACAATTTTAACCTAGATTTGGTTAGATTATAAATCCAAGCCCTGTTGGACAAAAATCATTTTTACTCGCACGATACCTTAACCCAACGGTTATTACAATCTTTACATTTTAAAATGAAATTATTTATGTTTCACATGCACCATGAAAAATTTGTTTGCGCTTTACCGGTTTAATAATGACGTTTTATACTAAATAACAACACTTTAATCCCTTTAGTTAAAATGTCATATTTAAGAAGAGTTATTTGAATGTCTTGCATTTATAATAACTACAATTCAAAATCAGCACAACCATTTCCATTCCATTTAAAATAATGTATAGGATGTCATTTCAGAAAATACAACTTTATGCGATATCCTCTATACGAAGTGAGTAAGGGAATTAGTGCAGACCCCTGCAAACCAACAAACATCCTACATGCTAATAGTTCTTATCTTTATCTATAGCATGAAAAATTAAATTATAATGGAGTGGGATATTATGATGAGCAACTAGAGGGAAAAATACACACTTATTAATAAAAATGAAAGATTTCGTTCACTTTCACCTATGACGTTCGCGCTAAAATCTCTTTTGATATTTTTAACAACAAAAAAAATAAACGCCACGCATAGCGATATGCAAATAAATGCAATTTATTTTTCTGATCGAAAACCGTACGTCACACGAAAATAGTCTAGGGGTAATTTTTGCTCAGTGATAAAGCGGAATAAAACGAAACAAATATAAATGAAAAAAAAAACAGTGCTGTAATATATGATACATGATAATATCTAATGCGATCTGGATTAAGACTCTCCAACATTAGCATGAACTAATTATGAAGCACCCTCTATACTGAGCATCATACACTTTTACGTTATGAAAAATAAAAGAATCCATGAGCTCTCCATTTGTGCACAAGTATGTGTGCAATGTAAACCATCGGACATACAGAGTTGATTAAAGTTGAAAAAAGTTGCGCATAACATGCTTAAAACAATTCCAGATAATTACGAGCGCAGAATGACCTTTTTGCGAGTGGTTTACTAGGCAATGCGATGAAAACCGTAATTTTCCCAATAATGTGGACAAACGAAAATTATTTTTGTAATAATGGCATGTTTGAAAGAAAAAAATCGTTATTTAAGGTCAACACATAACTAAAGTCGAGTTCATACATCCAGACATCAACATCGTCTTGGATTTAATGTGTGGTGCGATATTTCGGGAACACGAATTATTGGACCCATAATTTATGAAGAAACAGTAAATTCGGAAAGATACGGACAATTTTTAAGAAACGACATCGAAGATATTGTTGACGACCTTCCTCTGGCATTAACCAATAATATGTGGTTTTAACAAGATATAAATACAGAAATAATATGGAATATTTGCAACTCGTTGTCTCATAAACTGGCCTCCGTGATCCTCAGATATTACACCGATTGGCTTTTTTTTGGAATTCCTTGGCAATGAAGTGTACTGGAAGAAACGTCATCTTTCAAACTTCAAATATTCCGAATATTTTCGAAGATATCCGGGAAAACTCGAATTTTTGCGATATCGCTTGTATATTGTTTTCGGGTTCTATTTGAAGAGATATGTCAAAATAAATTTTACATTCTCATTGCCACTTTTTATATTCTACAGCAAGGTTTGGTTAAATTTTCAATCGTATTTTTTTCGCAAACCATCATCAACTTTGTTTTTTAAAATAATGAACATTTTCTTATGTCTAATTAACTCAAAATATATCATGCTTACTTTTGGAAAGACGTTTCGGACTAAAAAAAAACTCATCGACAATGCAGATGAGCACCTTATTCATTTTTTTTGTTCTTGTTGTTGCATTTAAACCTTAGTTGACATTATTTACAATAATCTTAAATTAATTTTCAAACGCATAATAGTAAACATGATGGCACATAATAAAAAGAAACAAGTAACAAATTATTAGAAACGTACGAAAAATTTAGAAATAATAGAAGCTCATCTAAAGCACCTAACATTTCTATAATATAAATTATTTTCAAGAAACGCATCCTATTCAAACCTGACGTAGCATAGTTTAAGGTACCATTTAAGTTCAGCATCACAGGGGCGGCTATAAAATTGGATAACGTTTATCTAATTTTTTAAATAATTTGTTTAGATCTGCCATCTGGTTACAGATACCTGTCAGTTTTAAAGTTGGTAATTATTATTATTTATTTTAACTCTTGTATTGTGTAGTAAAATTTAAACTAACGGAACATTATTCTCATGAAGAAAAATTTGACATTATTAGTTCCTACAGATAGAGTCATAAGAATTGTGCGAAAGCAAAGATGCAATATTTTCAAAAATAACCCGAACGGCGTCAACCATATGAATCAATTTTTAAGAGGTTAGTTACAAATTTAAAAGAACATGGCGCGTTTGACAAGCCAGTGTTACATGCAATAAGACTTATGACCCTGAACAGGTAATGACCGTTTTCCTTGTTATAAAAGAATTTCGGATAATTGAAAAGGAACATACAGTTCCTAAATCAATATCGCGAAGAATTCTTCATACAGAAAAATACCGTTTCTATAAATTAAACAGATATAAAACAATTCCAGACAATTACGAGCGCAGAATGACCATTTCGCGAGTGGTTTACTAGGCAATGTGATGAAAAACATAATTTCCCCAATAATGTGGACAAACGAAACACAACACCGTATTGGATTTAATGTGTGGTGCGATATTTTGGGAACACGAATTACTGGACCCATAATTTATGAAGAAACACTATATTCGGAAAGATACGGACAATTTTTAAGAAACGACATCGAAGATATTGTTGACGACCTTTCTCTAGCATTAACCAATAATATGTGGTTTCAACAAGATATAAATACAGTAATAATATGGAATATTTGCAACTCGTTGTCTCATAAACTGGCCTCCGTGATCCCCAGATATTACACCGATGGTCTTTCTTTTTGAAATTCCTTGAGAATAAAGTGTACTGGAAGACTTTTTCAAAATGATGATAAGTTAGAATCTGCAGTTCGAATGGAAATAGGAAGAATATCCCCAGAAGTATTAAATTACGTTATGGAAGAAATTATTATATATTGAGAGTGAAATTTTTGAAATTGAACAATTATAAAAATGTAAAAAAAAATAAAATAAATTAAACCTACTTGCTACATTTTTTAGTTAAACTTCAATAATTTCTAAATTGTTCATATGTTGCTGGTGAGTTCACGAAGAACAGAATGTCATAACGGAAATATTTGCATCGTTAATTGCAAGAAATCACCCATAATTTTCGATTATACACGGGTTCATACTAAATATCATAGAGCTAACTACAACAAGTATACCTTGAAAACTAAAAGCCCGTTTATTTGTAACTAGCTTCAAATCACTATACATTTACTTGGGAACTAATTTTAGGACATGAAGCTTTTATGATGTTTCCAACATTTTCCCAAAAATTTAAGAAATACCTTCCAAATGAAATGTGATATAGCGAGAATTCTTCACATAACAGAAACTGCATATCAGGCTGGACAGTGATAATTACACTATGCCGTATTTGACTTCCAGGAAATTACAAAAATAACTAATGATATACACTGCTTTACATAAAAATGTAGAACATAGTTTTATCTGATGGAAAATCGGTAAATAGGTTGGGTTATCAGTAATTCAGATTTTAGTCTGTTTGTGGAAATTACTCTCTTTTTGGTATAAGATTAACTTCTACAAATTCCTATTTTTTAAAAATCCGAGTAGCTTCTATAAAACACGCAAGTAAAAAAAAGAATGGTTTATTGCATGTTCTCAACAATTTTTTCGCGAATAAGTGGTATTGAAACTGGTTTTTTCTATTTAAAAACTTACTGACCTAATTATAGTGACTTATATCACATATCTGATTCGAATTTTAGCTTTAAAACTGTTGAAAAGTTCAATGTTGTGTTTTCTGTTTAAAACTACATACCAACATTTTGGTTTCCTACTCGAGGTTGGGCCAAGCGAGATTACATTTTGCTCACATCTTCAATCACCTTATTTTCCTGGCATCAACTATCCTATCATTTCATAAACAACAGTATTTTATAGTGATGTTACGTTGAATATACAACAATAACTAAATTTAGGTACATCTGTTTTATTTCACTTAGCTTAAATACCTGCACCCGGGTAGTCAGGACCCACTAGACTCCAATATCAACCGCTTGTATTTGAACCAGCCTATTTCTTTTCGAGCAGTACTGTCCGGAAGTGGTTCGCTGAAATTTGCTTTATCTTCCCCACCTTTCGGTGGCATTGGCTGACGGGGGTGACACCTTTATTGTTCTGTGGACACTTTACTTTTGGTAGTCGAAATTGCAACACGTCTTTTTAATCCACGACTATTCGAGTCATCTCTCCAGGATTTGGGATTAAAAGACCATGTTTCCTGTCACCCATAACGCAGCTTGGCGGTGTAGTGGATATTTCTGTGTTTGCTGTTCCTCGGGAGGCAGGAAAATCACCTAGGTGGATTTTTGCTGCATACCTCGCTGTTAAGAGGTAGGTCTTGCATACCATGCTGTTTTCTGTATCATCCCGTCAACTTTGTCATAAAGTGCCTTCTGGGGCTTTATTTTAGTCAAGTCCGGTCCCCGAGACCCAGAGGGGCAAATATTTTTAGGAGCTACCAAACACCGTTGTGAACCCCTAAATAAACCTTTAGGATCCTAGAAGCTCCTACTAGTAAGTGTAAATTATTCTCGTCTTCTCATTTTCCCTGTTTATTGGTGCAAAATCCCAGAATGAGGCAAACCATGCTTTTCCCATGCAAATGTGTTTTTTTGAATGTATGTCCGAGGGCTTAAAGGCCTCATTAGCTAAATATTTAATATACCTTATTATTTTTTTATTACTAAATGAAGCAACTGGCCATTCATGTTAGTTGAACTCATTTTATCCATTTCATATTGCTAGTTTATCAACCCTGCAGCCTGCAGGCTGTCTTAAAGTACTGTCGAGACAACAAAAAGCACTTTTAAATAAAGAATTTCCTATTTTCTCTTTAGTTGCTGTATACTGTCAATTTAATGTCATATATCATAGAAATCTCGTTATTAATTTTATTGATTGGTCATGACCTTCAAATTTTTAACTAACTATCCTAAGAGTGTTTACAGCTCCAGTAGCGTTGCTTCAGTTTTTTTAAATTTAAATCAAGGGTCCACTTCTGGGTCCACCTTGCTTCATTTATTTTGTTTTATTTACTTTGTTTTATATAGCACAAGTTTACAGCAACTTAAAGTCAAGCGTTACATGACATTTTAATTAATTCAACACCTGGTGACATATCTAGTTATTTGATTAATCTAATTACTTTTTGTTTTGCATATAACTATTACTTTTGTACTGAATTGCATAACTTATTTAAACAGATTTAAGGTGGTTTAGTGCCATATAGTGTTGACAGTTACTGATTACGTTTAAATTCATTTGTTGCATATCGCTGATGCAGTAATTAGTGCATTTCTTTACCTTCAGTCTATCAATACTGTATGGTGGCCTGCTTTTTTAAGTGATGTGGTCCCCTCCTGTTTAGCTATGGCTGTCTAAGCATTTTAACATTAAATTTATATTATGTTAATGCTATACAGACCTAGTGTTATTACTTGTATTGCATAATTAAATAGCTAAAATTACTCAGTTTTGCCAGTTATAATTTATTTATTACATAATGTGTTTGTTTACCTCAGTCTTAAAATCAGCTGCCTACAGTTTAAGATTGTGCCATCGAGCTAATCATTTCTTTTATTTTAAGTAACAATAAGGCATTGTTTTAATTATGATTAGGAACATTGTAAGTTACTCTATTGTACAACAATTTCAACCAAGGCCTATCAAAAGCAGTACAGCCTATATTTTTGTACAATTTGATGTTAGCTCACAAATATATCAAGAGTTTATGGTACTTTTTTCTTTGATTGTACCAAGTTATGAACATTTCTAAATTCTTTATTTTCACTTTGCCTTAATTTCGGATGCTGCTTAGGCATTTTTAGGGTCTGAGGATCTCTCCTTTTAATAGCATCATATCATGGTTATGTAATACCTTTTTTTATGTCCTGGCTTTAATATTTAGTTTGCTGTATTCGTAAAAATATTTTGACATTTCTTGTGCTATACTGTATATTTTTTTTATTGGTGTATTTAATTAACTTTTAATTGTTGATGTAACTCTAGTACATAGGCGTTGACTTTATAATTTAATTTTATTTTAAGATTTGTTTGCTTAATTTAACTTATGTATTTGATTACTTAAAATAATAAGTCACTCCCCTTCAGGATATTAATTTGGAAATTTCGATTTGTAATTTAACTTTATTCTCTTGGTACTTAACTTAAATACTAAATTCATTTTCTTTCTTAAACTCAAATCAAAGCTTGATTTGTGACTTCAATTTATTTACATTTTGCAGTGATTAACTTCGTTGATTTATTTTTTTTTAAATTCTGATTTATAATTCAACATGTTTATAGTTACTTTAACTTGTGAAAATGAAGTAACCCATAACAGTCAAACAAGGTGATCTGGGTGGGAATTCAATGTCTCCTTGAAAACTGATCAATCTGCCAAAAATATTGCGCAAGTAGTTAATAGTTTTGGCGGATGTATGGACGTTTGCACCGTCCTGTTGAAAACAACCAAAACGTAGTTCGTCGTCAAATAATTGCTCCAAAAATGGATTAAAACTATTGTCCCCATACCGCTGTGTTGTAACTGTGTCATGGAAAAAAATAGGACCACCAATTCTCCTTCGAGAAACAGCCAAACAGACATCAATTTTTTGATGGTGCAAGGTGGACTCTACAAAAAAATGGGGATTTCTACTACGCCGTATGGGTGTATTCTAAAAACTCATTAACCGGTGAGGTGGTACAAGGCTTCGTCAGAAAAAAATGTCAGGTCGAATAAATCATTGATTTCCAATAAATTTTGGGTAAACCACTGACAGTAATTCTGCGTCTTTCAAAATCTAAAGCTCGTATTTCTTGAAATACTTTCACTTTATAAGGAAACAAATTTAACTGTTTTGTTTAAGAGTTTTTCTGTATGTTCCATAAGATCTTCCCACATCTTGAGACAGACATCTTACATATTTTGTTGACATATTTTGCATTATTTCAAGAACGTTTACAACAAGTTTTCTGTTCCTACAGATGATCTTCCAGTTCCTTTTCAATGTTGTATACATCCTGTTTCCCTAAATATAGCGACGGGTCTTAGCAGGCAATGATAAAAAATCCCCAGCAGTAAAAGCGACGTTGGGAAAATTTTCGCCATGCACAAACGCCGATTGTATTGCCACTCACCATTTTTACTCTAACCACGTTTCGAAAATATGCATCAACCATGAATTTTTTGTGCTGTTCCCTACAACCCATTGCGTGAATTATTCAAGAAATTGAATAAATTAGCGACGAGTCAAATTACTTGTAACGACTGGTAAAGATGACGGAATAACTGGTTAATTAATAATGTTGATATTTACTGATGATTTAAGTAATAAGTTTTACCGCTGAGCAGTGCGGCCTTAGATGCAAGACATATTGTGTTGATAATAATTGTTGCTCGCATGGTACAAATGATTAGGCAGGACCAACTTCTTCCGCAAGAAATAGCAGTTCCTACAATGACATAGCCTGTTGTACATATGATACTTACTGCAAATAAATAAAATAGAACACTACAAATTTAAAGAGTTTCCTATAGTGCCTTAAATATTATGAACTGCCGCATAGACCGCTGTATCCCTACAAATACTATTTACGCCAACAGCCTCGCAGAAACGTAAGGAGCTTTTCCAAATCAGGAACCTGTACAGGGTCATTCATTTGGGGAAGCCACCGGCCATATCTCGGAAACTACTAGGCATAGAAATTTAGGGATACAAATTTTATGACTAAAGTGGTAATGAGAAAGTCTCGGAAATTATTTTTAAATTACGCATTCTGCCACAAGGAGGCACAATTGAGAAGTAAATATCAAAATTCTAAATTTCTCCAAGAATTCCACATTTAAGGTATACCTTTGGTAACATCATTAGGAAGCTTAGATAATGTTACATTATTTTGGTCTAAGGTTCATTGGCGTATCGATCATGGAAAGAGTGAGGGAGCTACTGAAAGTGTAATCATTTAAATCGCTGTAACTTCTAAACCACTTATCCGATTTTAGTAAACTTAAGCTTGATTGGAAGAAAAATGTAAGTACTTTTATCTATCCAGTGGTATATAATGGTTTTCAACAAAATTGATAGAGAGCATAATTTGCAAAGTTGGCGGTTTTTAATTTTATCCCTAAAATTTAAATCATACGATATAATTGTGATCGGAATCGGAAAGTAGATTAAATTTGCAAGAAGAAACGTGAAAACCGCAGTTTTATAACTTTGTTGGTTTATTCGAGTCATTGACAAAAGAATAATTTTTACCACTTTAATGTTATTGAAGAAGTAATTGTTGCAATGGAGTCGAAGGACCCACTTTTCACTATTAAATTTTCTTTATTATTTTATTTTTGTATACACTGTAACGTAAAAAAAAGTTATTTCGTTACACTGGATTTTAAAGTATAATAAATCTTTAGTAAAGTCCCTGTATTGGGTATTGGCGCTGCCATCTATGGATAACTCTGCATACCGCAATGATTATCGATTCTTTAAGTTTGTATATATGAAGACACCAACTGTAAATTTGCCGTTCCATAACATAGATTGGTAGGGTTTCTTTAATATGGATTATCGATTTCTTATATTTAATTTAGTTTATATATTATTTTATGTTCCGCCACAAACCATACATTTTATGAAGCACGCCCACCTCTATGAGATGACGAATATAGGTGAAGAAGGTGAGCTGTTTGTTGAGATGTCGATGTCAGAGAAGAATCGAATTGACAGAGATTTTTAAGTATAAAAAAATGTAACACCATTTTCAAAGTAAAATAGATAAGTCTTATTGTTGAAGTATGGTGTTTTAATAGAAGAAGATACAGTCCACTACTTTGAAGGAACATTTTATATTGTTGAGGTTGATTTTTTGACGAGAGAGTCACTTTCGGTTTGGTCCTGATACAGGTATGTCACGCTAACTTTGACTTTCACTAAATTTATATTTTGTTGAATAACAAGTATGTAATTGAACCATAAATATTCCTTACTAATAAGCCATGACTTCTTAATCTATTTTGACACGGATTGAATTCCACATTTTTACGTTTTAACAAAATAAATAATGGCGTCTTCAATTAGTAATCTTTATTCATCTCATTCATCCTTGTAAATTATAATGTTGTTAATGGTCTAAAAGCATCATCCTAAAAAACAGCAGGCAGTAATCATAAAATTTCTTGAATAAATGTGAATTTCAACCAACATTTTCATAATTTTGCATTCAATTTAAAAACACCCTTTTTTTTTCACTATGAGGTCATGGTTTTGTTCGTTTTTCATCGTCAAATAATGTCTAAATTCTCAATTTAGCTTTGTATTTCGGGTATCTGTCGTTTCTTTTACGTTTTAGCAAATATCGTTGGCCAGTTGGTCGTTTATTTAAGTTCTTGACGAACATTGGTGAGAGCCAAATATAGAGTAAACCTGACTGGACCATTATCAAGGAAACCGACAGATCCAGGCTCTACAGAACTGATTGCTGACAGAATATCCCAGGAAGCTGATTTCGAGGAAAGCGGGTGAGTTTTTCTTTAGTTTCTAAGCTTTGAAACCTAAATTGAATTTGTTGAAGAACTCACTCCATTTCCCTCATTGATATCTGTCAGGATTCAATTCTGATTTAATGTTTATTTTCTCTTAAATTTCATAATTGGCGCGACATACCTGTACTGGGTGGATAATATCCTAAGTCACACGGTATGTACAATTTCTCTTGTACCGTATCTTAAATTTATCTTGTACGTATCTTACCTTGGGTGCCAAAAGACATTAGTCTGGTACACCAATATCATTTGGCGACGAATGCCTGTAGCTCGTTAAACCACATTTAACCGCCTATTAAAATCAGTTTCTAATAGGGTCTGGTTTAAAACTACATGATAGGGATGCAGCTTAAAATTCTGAACACTGCAGTGCTGCAACTTATGCCTGGGTCTAAGGAAATTTATCTTATGCTTAAATGCGGATCCGCTCCTTCGTACGCAAGAACGATTATTATAATGTCTTCATTCCTTACCGGACGCTCTCTGATGGGGGCTGGAATGGGTCAAACATATCCCATTTTCCCTAAACCTATTAATAGTCGCCGAAATGCTCTTCTGCTATAGTATATCGTAAGGCTCGGCATTGGTATAAGGCATTTTTGAAGCATATGTAGCGTATTCTTAATAATACGTAACAAGAAATTCCAAAAGACTAGGAGAAACTTTTGTCAACACAACACCTTTCAAATTTAAATCAGTTGACAACCATTCCAGTTATATTATTATTGTTTTGGCAATAACTTTGAAACGAACGCAGATATCGAACTGCAGTTTTTCTTGCCAATTTAAGCTACTTTTCGATTATGATAAGAACATTTTACCGTATGATTCAAGTTTTCGGGATACAATAAAAAAAAATGTTATTATTGTAAATTGCGCCCTCTAGCAATTTTATTGGAAACTATCGTGTTGCACTGGATATGATAATTAAAAGTACTTCAATTTCTCTCCCTAATAAGATTAAATTTACGAAGTCGAATAGGTCGTTTAGAAGTTACAACGATTTAAATTATTATACTTTCAATAACTTGCCCTTGCTCTTATCAAGGTCGGTACGCCGATAAGCCTGTGACCGAAATGATGCAAAATTATCCTGGCTTTCTAATAATATTACCAACCGTGTATCATTAACGTAGAGTTTTCGGCGAAATTTCGAATTTTAAAATTTACTTTTTAATTGTGCCCCCTTGCGGCAATATGCGGAACTAAAAAATAATTTCCAGGATTTTTTCCTGCCCGCTTTAGTAATGGCGTTTTCTTCAATGAATTTTTATGTTCAATACCTGGCGAGATATGACCGGTGGCCTCCCTTAATGAAACACCCTCTATACATATTAACAACTTGTTGATATTACATGAGGTCCATATTTGACCACTGCATTGCTGGAAACTGCTCATACATTTGAAGCTCTGCTTCTAAACATACTCTAAAACTACTGAATTCCATAAAGAGTAGAAGAGCCTATTGTTGGTCGGCGACCAAGAACTAGCAAACAACCTAGGAAGCGAAAAACATAGAAGAGTGCGTTCTTCTGGAAAACGTCATCACTCTGGAACAACCTCTTTGAGTTTCTGTTCTACAACAAACATAACTTTAACAAATTTAAAATCAACGTAAATTTCAACCATTGCCTATGAAGGATTTTTTCTGATAATCACAGAAATGAAATAATAACGTAACACACAAAAAGTATGTTTAAAATTTAGTTTTAACGGTTAGATTTTGGCCTGGTATAACAATTGATAATCACTAAAAATTTTAGTGACTTGGAAAAGTGCCCTTAGGTAGAAATGAAAGAAGTATTCAATTCAACATACAAAAAAACATGTATGCATTCGCATGTTTTAATGTTGCCAATATTTGACATTTGGCCATTTTAGCTAATCGAAACAATAATATTGCTTTACAATAATTAGCTCTAAAATTACATAATGCAAAGGGTAGTTCTTATAGTAATTATAGACATTTCAGATCATTGCTATGTCTTCTATGATTCGAAATATTAAACCGAAGTTTCGATCAATCCACTAATAACACACACAAAGACTTATACATACAAATACAATACATTACAGCTAGGGCTAACTTCCACCATAAGTAGTGCACAAATAGAATAATCTGAATGGAAACTAATGCAAATATTTTTTTTTTCGAATTTAATATCAAAATTAAGAAACCAAAATTGAAATAGTCAATTATTGTTAAACCTCAACGCACCCTATAGATGATGATCGAAAAGGAAACATACCAGAAAGGAGTAAAAGGCAGACGCCTTGTTCTTATTTCACTGTAAGCTCAGCTTTTTATAAATAGTAGTTCGTTTTTTTTAAGATAACATTAAAGAAATTTCCCGTTTTCTCGGTGCATAGAGACAGTTTTCGAATATGCTGAATTTGAAAGCGTATTATGAGAGCGACTTTTTATTATTTGCATCGCCTATACTATTTGAAATTGGGAGAGACTAGTAAATGTAGACCAAGTATTGGCCATTCCATGGGAGTCCGTGTCTGTCTACATATCTAATATTAATTCTTAGAAGTATTATTATTATTATAGTCTTTATTACAAAGGTGTCTGGTAATGTTATTACTTAAGTTACCTGGCTCATTAAGTTAAGTAAGAACCTAAATGAGCATCAGTGCTTGCGGCTTATTATACTCATATAGTCTTTTTCTTTCAGTATTGTTGAAGGTGGAAAATCTTTCGGGATTCATTTCAGTTAAACGTGCGACTAAATGTGCATTATCTATCTACGAAATATTAATTGTACTTAACGTATTTAGTGCACTTAAATACCAAAATATTGCAAAAAGTGTACAGTGGCGGTATGTTCAAAGATGACTGGGATTGGAGAGTTGACCATCAACAGGCTGATACGAAAGCGAAAGAGAAGATTCTCACTTTAGATACAATTTTATTTGCAATAAAAAAAGATATTCCTAAAAATTTAAAGAGATAAGCTTTGGAAAATTCTACGCGAATTGAATTGTAGATGGGAAAACCAAAATCGAACGTCTCAGTAAATTAAAAAGGATGAAATTGTATGTTGGGGGCGAAATTATTTATGAAAAATAAGAGATTTCCGCAATCAAAATAAGAAATTGAACTATTAAACGAAATACTGCAGTTGGAAATATATGGCAGGATAAGAATATAAGCTTTTCTCGCCAAGCGTTTTTGGAAAGTCAATCAGCAAGAATAAAAGCGCCTTCTGGAAAAGGATAACGCTTAATAATTACCCATGTCGGTAGTATTATATATGGCTTTTTAAAGATGGCTATTTAACATTTCAGTCAGTTGACACCAGTGTCCACCAGGAAGATATGAATACTGAATGACTAAGTTTGTTCAAACGGGCTCCATCGTTGTTTTGGACAATGTTCCATACCATTCAGAAGATATGGAGGGTTGCCTACAACTGCTTGGAAAAAAGCAAAAATAATTCAGTGACTTTTAGAAAAACAACCATTTGAAGACGGTGTGGTGACAAAAGCTACTAACAATAAAATTGTGGAGACACACAAACATCGCTTCGTAAAATATGCTGTTGAAGAAATGTAAAAAAAAAACGGAATATTTCAGTATTCATCCCTACCATTGCGAACTATACCAAATAGAATTAATATGGGCTCACATGAAAGGTTATGTGGGTGGTAAAATTACCACATATGCAATGAATAATATTGAAAAGCATTTTGAGGATGTACTTAAGAAAATCAATGCAGAGAAGTGGCGAAAATGCATAGAACACGTAATTAAGAAAGAGCAGAAAATGTGGAAATTAGACGGTTCAATTGAAGAAAGCTAGTTGCTATTAACAGTGGCGGCGAAAATTTGTTGAGACCACGCTCGAATTTCGGTTTTGTCTACTATTCTAATTGTTGCATTCAACAGATGTATGATAATTAATGGATTTAGTGTGAAACCATAAGAGTTACTTACCGTTCTTACATCATCAGAACCATAAAGTTTGCCTTTACTTGTACCAAGAGAATCCCCCATTGCAGCGTTCCTTTCTCGTTCTTCCTCTTCCAATGCATCTTTTAAAGCCACCATTATTCGATTCACTAAAAGGGCAGTTCTTTTCTTTGGTACAATTGTCTAAAATAAAAATTATTCGATTAAGTCAGTGGTATCATTTCAGGGAAATGCTATAGTATTTTGATTTTTAAGAACCAGAAATAAAAATTGCTTCTTGATTTTTTTAGAACGACACCCATATTCTTATTTTTTAATAGTACCTACTATATTTTCTCATCAATAGCCGCGTTCGGCAAATACATCAGACCGCTTAGATTTGATCTGAATCGTTCGTTTATGACATCTGGATGTAGGGGAAGTAAATGTCAACCGTTCGGCAATTAAAATCTGAGCGCTCTGACGATGATCTTTTTGCTCGGAGTTTTTGATCGGATGAAAGCGATTCATCTCAAATCTCAGCCAGCTGAGTTAGTGAGGTTAAGTTTGATTTGAAGTTTGTTCTTAGTTTTGGTTTGAAATTTGCTTTGGCGAGGACCTTATAAAAAAGTTAACTTTAAAAAATGAAGGAAATAGAACTTTATGATGCGGAAGAACAAAACCGGTTTCCCCCTGAACTAACCTTAGTCTTCATTGGTTTACCATATTGGTGACAGACGAAAATTTACCAAAATCTTTACGTCTTCCTCATCATCGTTTTTAAACATAAGTTAATAGCAAAGAGGATAGGACAGTTGATCTATCCCTTCAATTAGGGCCAATACAACAGTAGGAATACTCATTTTTAGTAGAAAAGGGGAAAAATAGGTTATATTTCTTAAATCAAAACAAAGCAGTTTGACTTTGACAGAGATCAGTTGTTTGGTGCCGTTCTTTTATTACAAATTTCTCCGACTGATCTGTGGTCACGTGACAAAAAATCAATTCAATCGCAAATGTATTTGCCGAACGCAGCTAATGATAAGCTCGTGGAGAAATTACCGCATGATAGAAAAATGTTAAACGATTTATTTAATTTCATTCATGTAACATACGGTTTTCCATATATTCACATTTGAACAGGAAAATATTTCCATTAATTTGATATGCACCTGGTCAATTTAACTGCTCTTTACGAGCTCTAATTGTGACGATTCATATTAAATGACAACAGTTCACACAATTTAGTTAAAATAGCATATTCAGAAGAAACAAAACCGATTATTTTCATTTCATACTTTAAGAATAATTACAATTCAAAAGGAGCACAACGAGATCTTGGAAGAGATAAAGGGGCCATTTGGTTAAACCTCAAATTCACTATTTACGTAGTTTGTATGAAGCATTTATAAGGTACGGTCAGTCCCGAAAATTTGAATTAAATCACATTAAGCTAGAGTTTCCTTGAAAACGGCACCGTAGCATAGCGGCCGTCAATATCCGGTGAATTACGGTATGCAGCGGTGAAGAAATGTGGCAAGCGGTGGCGCCAGTTATAAAGTCAGGAAAACGATAAAAGCTTTGACACGGTGCCGTTTTTTTTAACAGAATAATAAGGATGGCATTGATCTCGCGCTTGTTATCATATTAGAAGAAGATGAAGAAGGGGAGAAGAAGAATCGGGGTTATATAAAAAACATACAGAAGAAGGCGCATACGAATTTACCTCATCCTAGATCAAAAAACGTTAAGCCAACTGCCATACTGATACCGCTTTGAATATGACGGCAGCGCTATCTTACGTTACGGTATTGAGCTGTTAGAAACCACTTGTACTTAAATCGCACAGCAGCTTTTTTTGCGACGTAATTCACCGGATTCTGAGGGCCGCTTTTGAGGAAACCCCAGCTTAAATAGTTTTCGAAATAAACGAAATCAAAATCAAATAAAATGCTCTCGAGACGGCTACGTCATTACCTCTCATAGTTCGTCCGCTTTAAGCTTACGCAACGGTCTTTTTGTGCATACACAAGGGAGATGCGCTTACTGTTTCTTTGTTCAGTTAATGCAGAAGCTTATTATTATTGCTTATAATAGTATATTCTATAATAAGTAGGGATTCGCCTTGGCCTTACATAGACACTATATCACCCACAGTATAAGGTTGGTTAGTTCAGGTTAGTTTTATTTTTGCTAGATCAATTAAACACGACTTATTTCGCTATGTCTTTTTATTCTTCCACTATTGACCACCCTTACAATATTACACTATTTATATTGTTGAACACAAATACATGTCTTAACAACCCTAAAGCGCTAACCAAGATACCATTAGGATTTCATTGGTTTTTACTGTAGAGAATGAATCGGAACTTTAGTTAATTACAGCCTTATTGCCGTCTGAATATTACGGGGGGGTTTTGAAAGACATGTTCTGTATAGAGCAGAATATTTTACGTATTTACGCGAACTGCAAAACAATGAGGTGCAACGTCGTGCACGTCTTAACAAAACACAAAGAACGTAGTCTACTTAACTGCGAAAATCACGGCACTTTTACTATACGTTTAAAAGAATAGTAACCTGTGTTACCGGGCACGCGTCCCCAACGTGCAAACCTATTGCAAAGCTACCGATTAACGGGTTTGGTTGACGTGAATTTAATATTATTTCCCACGCAACTAAGGATACTAGCGAAACAACTTTGGAAAATCAGTAGTTTAAAAATAAGTGGATTTATTGAGACAACCTACAAGTTAAGTATAAAGTAATTATACATTATTTGTTTAGCAAATTTAATGACTTTTTCATTTTTGGAATAATATGCGGGACGTTAAATTTAAAAAATAGGTGTAGGACAGTAATAAGAAGAAATTATTACAAGCAAAAGTAAAAAAAAAAACATTTTCAGAACGGTCCTATTATCCTATCATCCGTCCATATACGTCTAACACACCATCGACCATGGTTATATCAAATTTTTTAAAACCATTTTTCTGACTTACCAGTCTAGGGCGGAGCAATATTTTTTTTTTTTGAAATTGCATATCCCTGGGTGTGGAATGGTTGCCTTTTTTGGTCAAATTTAACCCAAAAAAAATTTGGTTATCTCGCATTAAATCTTGAGGTTCCTTTTTCAATGGAAAATATTAAAAATTTTGTAAAAATCATCAATTATCAGGATTTTTTTTTTGAATATTATAAAAGAAAAAGAAAAATGCCTGGGTGAAATACAGTAAGTTTTTTGTGTTCGTAGAACCTAAAAAAGATATAGAGTCCCAAAAACATCATCTTGAGGTTCCTATAAATTATTACTATTTATACATTTTTGGTTTTCTCCTTCTAAAAGTATTTATTTATTAGTAGTGTTTCCGTGGCGAATACATGGGGCGACGTCCTAAAATAATTCGTACAATAATTCTTTATTTGACGCAACCGAACTCTCAGAACAAGTCGCAACGAGTTCACTTCTATCGACTGGTTTCACTACGGCGCGGTGCGACGACGCGACCCTCAGTCGCAGTAATACGCTTGTAGCCGTCGGTGTTGCATGTATTATTTATTTTCGAACGTTTCTGAGCTAGTGGTTATTGCATCATTTCAAACTATTAAAATGTCTCAAACCCGGAAAAAGTGCGAAATATTCGGAACACCAAGTGAACTCTGTGTTAGTGTACTTCCAAACTATTCTGATATGATGAAATTATTTTTATGGTATCGAGGACGTTTCAAGGCTGAAAGCAAGAAAGACCCCAGTGTTCTCAATATTTTGAAGCAAGTACTTGCTGATATTAAATACATTTGGCAGAAAGCCTCACTTCCGACTATTTCTGACCAAAGAATAATCCAAAGGATTAGAGAATATAATGACAAATACAAAGTTATAAAGAAAAACAAATCGATGGAGAAAATTAATAATTTTAAAACTGATAGTTTACAATTATTTGATATTTGTTCATGCAAATGTATCCCGTTAGACTCTTGTAGTTGTACTATCAAGGTGCCAATAATGGAACGAGCCTTTTTGCAAGTCCAAAAAAGTCATAGAAAAATGATGATCGGTGCCGTTGATCATATAACTACTAAGAAAATTACAAGTTCACTGAAAAGAAAATAAAAAAATGAAAAAGGAGAATGGTGAGAAAAATGGAAGACAGTTCCCGTATAGAAGTAGAGGTAGATCAGAGCATCGCGAACGAGGAAAAGCAAGACTGCAATATCGAAATGGATCACGTTGATTCCAATTTTATTGGACATGAGACGAAGACTTCCGAATCTACCACACTACAATCGTCAAAAATGTCATACAAGACGGGGATAGTTTTATCCAATACGGCAGAAGCATGTGACAGAAGTGGTCTTTCAGACAGAACTGCCTCTCTTCTTGTAAATGCAGTACTAAAAGATTTCGGTTTAGTAACTGACGAGGATCCCGCATTAATTATTGACAGGAGTAAAATCAGAAGGGAAAGAAAAAGACAGAGGCAAAATTTAGTTGACGTAGGCAAACGTCAAGTCAGGAATATTGTTTCTGGAATTTACTTTGATGGAAGGAAAGATAGGACATTAGCTGTTGAAACAATTGAATCCACTCATCGTACTAGACAAATTACCGAAGAACATGTAGTTATTATTGGGGAACCAGGTTCTATGTACTTGGGTCATGTATCTCCTGTATCCGGAAGTGCAACTGGTATCAAGGACAGTGTTTTGAACTTTCTAAAAAATGCTTTAGGGGAAGAGATAAGTGAAATTGCGGTTGTTGGTTGCGACGGTACTGTAGTAAATACAGGTATTAAGAACGGTATCATAAAACAGTTGGAAATGTCCTTAAAAAAGTCGGTTCATTGGTTTATATGCTTGTTGCATACCAATGAATTACCTCTTCGTCACCTAATTCTTCAGATAGATGGAAAAACCAATGACCCTAGGGGTTTTACTGGCCCCGTAGGAAAACAACTAAGCGCTTGTGAAAAAATGCCTGTTGTTCCATTTAAGAAAATAGAGGCCGATGTAGAATTGCCTAAAGTTAACATAAATGACCTCAGTACAGACCAAAAGTACTTATATGAAATTTGTGTGGCAATAGGAGAGGGCGTTGTTTCTCCCCAACTGGCATCCAAACAACCTGGAAAAATGTCTCATGCTAGGTGGCTGACAACAGCCAATAGAATATTGAGATTGTATGTAGCTACAAAAGAGCCTTCCTACGAATTGACACTATTAACCGAATATGTGATTAAGGTTTATGCTACAACTTGGTTTTTGATAAAGTGTAAATCAGCTTGCAAGTATGGAGCCAAACATTTGTTTCATTTAATCAAAAGTTCCAGATATATACCGTTACAATACAGGAATATTGTGGATAAAGTAATACAGAGAAATGCTTTTTTTGCCCACCCTGAAAACATACTGATTGGAATGCTGGGTGATGAAAGGAAACATATACAAGAGTTGGGCTTGCGACGTATTTTAAAATGTCGAAACCGGGAAGTAGAAGTTCGTGAATTCAGAGTACCGGAAGTGAATTTCAATGCTAGCGACTATACCGAACTAATTGATTGGCAAAATATTGAAATAACAGAACCACCATTGACCAGAGGTATTACCGAAGAAAGTGTTAAAGAAATGATTTTGAATATTCCCGATGAAATTGAAATTATGAATTTTCCATGCCACACCCAAACAGTTGAACGACACGTAAAAATGGTAACTGAAGCATCATCATCAGTATGTGGCAACACTTCTAGGGACGGCTTGATCCGTGCAAAAATTTCTTCCAGAAAAGCCGTACCAAAGATGGAGACCAAAAAAGATTTTACTAATTAATTCAGGTTAGAGTTAAAGTAGGGATATCTTGTGGAAAATGGAGGAAATTAGGTCAGGAGTGAGAAGAGGGAGGGAGGCAGGGTGGAATCCGATTTGCAGTCACCTCCTCGTGGTGGATTCTGGGTTGTTTTTTTATATTTATATATATAAAACAAGCGAAGAACTGCAATGAAAAATATAATTTTTTCGGGATTTTGATTAAGTTGGATTGGTGAAAGGAACCTGTTAACATCAATATAAAAAAAAATTAAAATTACCACTGTTTTTGGCAAGTGAAAAGACAGCTATTCTACACCCAGGCCATGTAAAAATTTGAAAATAATTTTTCGCCTTATGAAATTGCTCCGGCCTACTTACCACTTCAGAAATAATAGAATTGCTCTGAACATACTGAATTATATACGTTATGATAGACCCAGTAATCGGAAAGCTGGCAAAATGTACGTATATAATTTGAATTAGGTACATATTATTTTGCAGTTTGAAGATAAATTAAGGTAGAATGAGATTTTCTTAATTCAAAAGAAAACTGTTTAAATGCCTGGGCATTTTTGCTGTAACCAGTATTACCTAGACAAAACTAAAATTTTGTATTAAATATTTTAAATATTAATTTAAACTTGTTTATTATTATTTAATTTTGATTTAGCTGTTGGTATAGAACAAACAAAATGCAATAATTACTTGCACCAATATAATACCAAAGGAAAACAATTAAAGGTAATAAAACTTGTGTCTAGTATTTTGTCTGCTCTTTAACAATTAAATACAGTATACTGGATGTTGCATTTAAAATGACAAATAATGTAGAATTTCTGAAAGCATTGTCTATAGATTTTATTTTTCAGAGCTCAGTGCTGCGTTATCCATGTTTAACAAATTTAATTAAAATCTGATCACTACTTCTAGAGATAATCGACTATTTCCACACAAAAAACTAACTCCGTATAACTATAATATAATTCGTCTCTTTATTTTTCTGTAACTAGACAAACATAAAAATGAAAAATATTATTGGAGCTGAAATATCATGATAAATCTAAAATGGTTGATTTTATAACGTGATATTCCATTGATTAAACAGCAGATTGACACGTTATTGAAAAGGGTCATAGAATGAGCAGGATTTTTTTGGTGAAATCGGTTTGAGGAAATTATTGAAAATACATTTTTTCTGTGTCTATTTATAAGGTATGAAAGGCTGTTCAGTTTAATCATTGTGTTTACCTGCTTAAAGCAGCATCAGTGTTCCAAAACAACATATAAATAATTTAGGAGGCTGCTACTGACGTGATTTTCTGAAGAAAATTTCATATAAACATGGGGCCTAAAAGGCTTGGTTTCCAATGTGAAAGTTGACTGTGAATATGCTTTTTTGCTTTTCTCTAAACATTTGAAGATACGGAAATACAATTTTACATACGATAAATTATTATGAAATAAAGGTTACGTTCTTAATAGTATATTAGAATAGAGATGAGAGAGATGGTTCTTCAATGTTTTTGTACGTCAGGGGAAACTCCTTTAACATCTATTGATTAGTCGTTATTACTATTTAGCTGTATGGTTTGTAAAAATTTGTAACCAGCTGTTTGCTTGGATGTTTGTGATTCTTGCGGATTTAATTTAGAAGTTATGTTGCAAAAATTTTGGCGCCTTTTTATTAAATATATAATATTTGTTCATGTCAATTTTAGTGCCGCCCTACTATTGTGGGATGGGATTTTGACCAAGAGGGAGACAGTCTTTAGGTAACTTGTACGTCCCGATTTATCTCGATCTTGTATGTGAGTCGGTAATACGTTGGTTTGTCGATATGTCTGTACGTCCGTAATAATTTCTAATAGTTTTTAAGAAAAAGTCGTTAATTGTCAACATCTGAAAGTCATTATGTAACACTACATTCATAATGTGTCTCGGCGCGTTCGCGATTATTTTTAGCGCCTTGTTCTAAATCACCTGGAACTTATTAAGCTCCGTTCTGCTTATGTTGCACCACGTAGGTGCACCATAAGTTAGAATTAGCCTGACCAATACCTTGTAGAGGTTTACCTTAGTCCTATTAGCAAGTCTACTCCGCCTGTGAAGCAGGGGGTAGATAAAGCCTAACTGTCGCAATGCAAGTTTTATTCTATTAATTGAATTTTGCCTCCAATTCAGCCTTTTGTCGAAAATAAGTCCCAGGTATTTCACCTCCTGGCACCAGTTCACTTGGACTCCATTGACCCGTAGCCTTGTTTCAGGCCTGCGGACGGTGCTCTTCGAAAAAAAGATAACCTTCGTCTTGGCGAGATTCAAGCAAATCTTCCAAGCCGAAAGCCATTTTTCCAGCTCGATTATGTGACGCTGTATCCGACTGACGACAATTCGCGGTGATTTAGTAGTAGAAGTAATTGGCTTATTGTCAGCGAAAAGATAGAGCTGCGTAAATCTATCTCGCGGAATATCGTGGGTATAAATGTTATATAACATCGGAGAGAGAGGTGAGCCTTGCGGCACTCCCGCCCTGATGTGTTTATTCAAAGAGAGTGCGTTCTCTGACGAGACCGGAAACTTCTAAATTCTCTACCACCTTGATTAAGTAGTTCGGAGCACCAAGCCTTATCAGTTTTAACAAGAGGCCATTGTGCCAGACCTTGTCGAATGCTTTGCTTACGTTAAAGAAAACTGCTCCCGTATGCGCCCCCTTGTTAAAGCCGTTAATAATGTTTGCAGTGGGTCGCGTGGTCTGCCTGACTGTGCAATGTTCAGGCCGGAACCCAAACTGTTCGGCAGGCAGAACATTGCGCGTTAAAACAAAGTCGTTGAGCCTACTTAAGATTATCTTTTTGGCAATTTTTCCTAGGCTCGACAGCAGGCTGATCGGCCTATAGCTAGCCGGCACCGTAGGGTCTTCGCCTTTCTTATAAATAAGAATTACTTTAGCGCGTTTCCAGGCAGTTTGAAAGTGGCCTTCTCTGATTATCGCCTGAGATAAGTTTACTATGTTCCCCAAAGCTCGATCTGGTAGATTTCGCAATGCCATATTTTTTAAACCGTCAAAACCGGGGGCTTTTTTAGCATTCAAGATGCTTATTAGGGACTTAACCTCGCTTGATCACAAGAATGTATAAGATCTCCGGAAGACCCCGTGCAAAGCAATGCGTGGGCTCCTCCGGCGGTAGAATATGGTAATTTAGCGCTTCAGAGAAATCATACAGGGTGCGACCCCTTTAGTTCGTAGATCTACATCCCCAAATCCTGTTTTTCGTGTTGAGGTCGCCCCCAATAATCGTTCTATTATTATTATCGAAAATTTTTCGTAACCAGTTGCCCGAAAAACCTACCGACGGACTACAGTAAACAGATCCCAGGTATACGCATTGACCATTTTTGAATCTAATAGAAATGAATGTCCCTTCAATATGGGCATAATTGTCAGGACCTGGCACAACTTGAGCTGAAATGTGTTTCTTAACCAGAATCATAGTTCCGCCCGCTGGTCTACCGAGGCGATCGTTTCTAAATATAGTGTAATTCGGGAACGAAAACCTATCTCCCTTTAACCATGTTTCCTGGATTAGAAACACATCTATCTCATTTCTCTCGACAAACTCGATAAGTTCGAGTCTCCGATGCTTTATTGAGTTCACGTTCAACGTTGCTAGTTTAATATATGCCGTTTCCGGTTGCGCCGTCACTTAACCTGCGGTTTTCTGAAAAGCACTCATCATGTTTTTTAACTGAGTATCCATTGCTTTCGTAAACTGGACTAGAAAGCTTTGCATCGTTAATTGCAAAGCCGCTTCCATACCGTTTGGTGCTGCTTTTTGATCTTGCGACGTCTTTGTTGCTTTCGCATTGCCATCGCCTGCCAATTTACTAACATCTTGCTGTGCCCATCGGAAATTACTTATGGGCGCAATATTTGCATTATTATTATTATTTTTATTATTATTATTATTTGTATTTTTGTTTGCCGCATATTCGTTCAAATTGCTTGGGTGCCTTGGACAGCCGATATAGTTAGCAGGGTGGTCACCCTCACAATTTGAACATTTAGCTCCTTTCTCCTCCTTAGGCTTAGTGCGCTGATATGAAAAGTGTTCAGCTGCACATTTTAAACATTTTACAGGTGCAGTGCACAGAAATTCATCATCATTCATCATTATTAGCGCTACAACCCTGGGTGGGTCTTGGCTGACTGCACAACTTTTCTCCAAAAGGCCCGGTCTTCCATCATTCGGGGCTCGAAAGGAATATTCATTTTCTGTAGGTCCGACCTAATGTTATCTCTCCAGCGCATTCTGGGTCGTCCGAGCGGCCTTTTCCCTGTTGGAACCTCTTCCCATACCAGTCTCACCAGTCTATCCTCATGAAGCCTTTGCACGTGTCCTGCCCATCTTAGTCGTTGGGATTTAATCTCCTGTACAATATCACTATCATTGTAAAATTCTTGGATTTCGGCATTAGTTCTGATGCGATATTGGTCCGTGGTCGGGTCATGATGGGGTCCAAAAATTTTCCTGAGGATTTTTCTTTCGAAACGTCTAAGTTTTTCCTCATTTGCCTTGGTCATTGTCCACGTTTCTCCTCCGTATGTTATTATAGGTCTGACAATGGTTTTATATATTTTGATTTTTGATGTCCTCGTTAGATTTTTTTGACTTCATGAGACTACCTAGCGCGAACAGGCATCGGTTTGCAGATTGAATTCTGCCTTTGATCTCTTCGGTGATGTCATTGTCAGCTGTGATTGTGGCTCCAAGGTATTTGAAACGTTCTACTCTTTCGAAATTATACGTGTCCACTGTGATGTTTTGTCCTATTCTATCTCTCCGCCCCGTTCTGTTTATGCACATGTACTTCGTCTTTTCTTCATTGATCTTTAGTCCTACTTCTCTTGTTGTTCTTTCGATCCTGCTAAATATGTCTTTCACAGTTAAGATTGTATCTCCGATAAGGTCGATGTCATCTGCATATGCTAGAAGTAGTTTGGGGCCTTTCACTGTTAGCAATTCCGTTTTTATTTCGGCTGTTCTGATGGCTTTCTCTAGGACTAGATTAAAAAGTAGTGGTGACAAGGCGTCGCCCTGTTTTAGTCCACTGCGTATTTCGAAGCTGCCAGATAAGCTGTTGTTTACTCGCACTTTAGATACTCCTCCTTCCATGCAGACCTTAGTCATTCGAATGAGTTTCCCTGGTATTGAGATCTCCGCCATCGCGTTCCAGACTTGGGTTCTCTCTACGCTGTCATATGCCTGTCGGAAGTCTATGAAGAGATTATGTATTGCTCTATTGTATTCCCATCCTTTTTCGAGGAGCTGCCTTAGTGTAAAGAGTTGGTCTATTGTTGACCTCTTCGTCCTAAAACCAGCTTGGTACTCGCCCAGTGTGGTTTCTGCATATGGGGTTAGTCTGTGTAGTAGTATGTTTGAGAGTACTTTATATGCGGTGTTTATTAGGGAGATTCCTCTATAGTTGGAGCATTTTGATTTATCCCCTTTTTTGTGAATCGGTACGATGATGCTTTCCTTCCATGTTGTTGGGATTTTTTCTTCTTGCCATATAAGAGTTATTAATTTATGGATTTGTCGATGTAGTGTTTTCCCTCCGTATTTCAGAAACTCTGCGGGTATCGTATCCGATCCAGGCGCCTTGAAGTTCTTTAGTTTGTTCAATGCCTTCTGTGTTTCTTCAAAGGAGGGTTCATCAACTGGTGGGTCCACTGTGATGTAGGTTTCTTCCTTGTGTGGTTCTTCTTGTATTATATTTAGAAGTTCCCCAAAATATCTCTTCCATTCTTCAATTAGCTTTTCCTCCTTGAATAACATGTGTCCTTGGTCGTTTTTGAGTGTCGGGATGGATCTGTGCTTATGGCCTGTCTTTTCCAAAGAAACTGCTCTATAGAACTCCTTGGAGCCCGGTTTAGGACGCTCTCTCTCTATTGATTCATACATTTGTCTTTCGTATTCTCTTTTCTTTGTTCTTATTAGTTTTGTCGTTTCCTTCCGGCAGTTCGTGTATCGCTCTCTGCTTTCTCTGTTTTGTAATTGCATCATTCTCTTCCTTACCATTTGTCTTTCCTCTAGCTGTTTTCGGCATTCTTCGTCAAACCATGTTTTTGTCCTTCTTCCTTTACTCTTTCCGAATATGTTTTCGGCGGTCTTTGTTATTATTTCTGCGGTTGTCTCCCAGAGATTCTCTATTTCATTATGCTCTGTTTCTGCGCCTAGGGTTTGTTCGAGTTGTTCCCTATATTGTTGTTGTTTTACTTCGTTCTGCACTACATTCATGTTCCACTGTGGTGTTGCGTCGGATCTATTGTATTTGTACGTTGATATTCTAATTCTGACCTTCGATCGAACTAGGTAATGGTCTGTGTCTCCGTCTATTCCTCTGAGGCTTCTTACATCTAAGATGTTGCTCCCGTGGCCCGCATCTACAATAATATGGTCGATCTGGTTTCGGGTTTTGTGATCATTTGAGACCCAAGTCTGTTTGTGTATGTCTTTGTGTGGGAACATAGTTGACTTTATTAGCATGTTGTTGGATGCTGCCGTTTCTATGAGTCTTTGGCCGTTATCATTGGATATGTTATGGAGGCTGTGCCTTCCTATTGTTGGGTTGAGGTTAGGTTCTTTGCCTATCTTGGCATTGAAATCGCCGCAGAGTAGTCGCATGTCTTGTTTGGGCATCCTGTCGATAGTTCTTTCCAGGGAGTCGTAGAAGGCATCTTTAGTAGTCTTATCTTTCTCTTCAGTTGGCGCATGTGCCGAGATGATTGAGATGTTGTACCATTGTCCTTTAAGCCTGATATAGCACAATCTTTCGTTTATTGACTCAAAACTTAGTACGCTTTGTACCAGTTCCTCTCTGATTACGAAACCCGTTCCAAATTCATGTCTTCCGTCTTCGTTTCCACTAAAGAAGACAACAGATTTGCTTATCCTCACGTTTCCCTCCTCTGGCCATCTTATTTCTTGGACTGCTGTTATATCCATTCCTATGTTTTCGAGTTGTTGAACGGCGTTTATAGAGGCTCCGGGTCTATACCAACTCTGGACGTTCCAGGTTCCAATATTCATAGTCCTTTTCCATTGCGTTTGTCGTTCGTCTTTGATTCCTGTCCGGGTCCGAGGCAAAGTTGTGGTTTTCGTAACTGGCTCTTTTTTACGAGGGTGGGTAGTTGGCCCCCCGCTCAACCCTCCTCCTTTATCCGGGCTTGGGACCGGCACCGCCACCCGACAGACTACTTAGTTCATCCATCGGGGACGGAGGCGGAGCTAGTGCACAGAAATTGCGAATGACCAAACAACTGGCAGCGGTGGCATTGCGAAATTGTTGCACGCGCGCTTTGTGTCTCTACTTTTATTGACATGGAGTCTAGATTTCTTAAATCAAAAATCGTTTTTTCGGAACCCGGCAGGATATAAGTTTTATAAGGTATCACTTTATTTAGAACATGCTATTTAGAAAGCGAGCTGCACAGAAGAGAGTTTTCTAAAAGACAAGTGCGTGCTTTAAATACAGGCTGTCCCACCGGAAAATCCATCGAGCGATTATGAAAAACTATAATTAGGGAAAGTGGGAAAACTTGGAAGCTTACTAATGTCGATGGGGGACATTTGTCTAAAATATTTTTTAAGAACCTGGTACTTCCGGCTTTACCGGAAGTAGATGTCAGCTTGCTTATTTTAAATGGGTCACCCTATACAGGGTGTTACTTAATAAAAGGCCGCAATTCCAAGGGCGCATTCCTGAACCCAATTCAAGTAGAGAAGTACATATAAACACGCAGTGGCGTATTTAGGGGAGGGGGGGTCCGGGGGGTCTGGATCCCCCCCGTGGACTCAGTAGTAGAGAAAACTGAAATTCACATTCATTTACTTGCAATAAATAACATGAAACATTATTTCAAATTTTCCAGATGTTTGGGGATTTCCACAGTCTTTTAGTTTAATAATTGTTGAATTTTATTTTTTGTTCCGTGTTTTCTAATTCAGGTGAGTAAAATAGTATACCTACCGTTATAGGTACATACCTTCAAAAAACTAATATTTCAAAGGCAAATATTGGCGTTTATATTTAAAAATTGCTTTATTTCTACGTTTTTTTTTGAGCCGGGCTATCAAAACGTAAAATTTGTAAGTTTAGACAGTCCAAAAAAGGGCGTGGCACCTAAAAAAATTTTGCCAGCGGCGCATTTTTTTAAGGAGGATGAGTGGACCCCCCCCCGTGTCACAATCCTAAATACGCCACTGTAAACACGTGTCCTAAGAAGTCTGGTTTTCAAGATATAGGGTGTCAAAGTTTAAAAGAAAGAGACATCGGTTTTTTATTAATATTTCAAAGATCCTTTTGCCGATATTGGTGAAACTTGGCGGTGTTGTTTGTTGTGATTAGACGCTAAGTTAGTACTAACTGTATGATACTTATGAGTTACAGTGGCGTGCCGGGGAGCAGTATAAAGAATAATATTGACAAAATAATGTACGCCACTGAAGTTGTTTAAATTTTTTTTATTGTTTTCAAGTTAAGCAGCTAAATATACAACTTGTTTACCTACTTCGTTTTCGAGAAGAAGAGTAAAAGCCACTTCATTGCATGTCGAAGAATTTATAAAATATAATCAAGTTAACTTGAACTCATAATAATTATATAGTTAGTTCTAACTTATCGTCTTATTACAACAAAAAATACTGCCAGATTTTATCAAAATTTGCAGAAGGGTCTTTGAGATATTATTAAGAAAATCGATTTTTTTTTAATCCATGACACACTGTATCTTGAAAACTAGACCTTTAAGGACACATGTTAATAATAACTTTTCTACTGGTATTTGGTTCAGGAATGCGCCTTTGCAACTGAGGCCTAATAATTAGGTAACACCCGGTATATTATTACATGTTTCGATACTATAGTTATAATTACATTTCATGTATAACATTCTATAACTAAGTCTAACCGTTTTTAATATATTTTAAATTTTATGTAAAAAATAACGCTGACAGACGAAAAAAACTTTCTTTGTACGAAATTATTTAATTTGGGTGAGTTTCCTTGTAGATAATGCCTAAAAATTAAAAAAAAAACACATAATACGACTTTTCCCACTTAAATTAATATTTCTCTTTTCTGGTGGCAATAGTTTTACATGCTACAATAATTGTAACATAAAAGAGCAACTTTAGAGCCGCCATAATTAAAATTTGTAATTTGTCAAATCCTACTGCCATTTTCAGTAAACCGCATTGGAAGCTGATTAGTTTCAATTCAGCCGAATTACGGCTAATTTAAAAAAAGCCGAAAGCATTTTAACAGCGATTAAATCGCTCTGACTTTTAAAATCGAAGTTAACTAATTAACTAGTTAACTAACCTGAACTAACCTAGCTAATGTCTATAAAAACTAGGTAGGCGCAATCGGATTCCCTCTGCCGCCAAACGTGGTGTGCATTCAAAAATTCAAATAGAATAAATATTTATAGTTTAATAAATAAAACAAAATATTACTAAAATATGTGTCTTTTTTGGTCACACTCCTACGAACTATGATTTGAGAACCATCGCTTTTTTAGTCAAGTGATTCTAAATCTTATGCGTGACCGCAGGCTGTAAATTATTTGGGGTACTGTGCAAGACCTTGTTGGTGTGTTGCTTACCGCGTCAGAGTTGAAAACATATTCAGCAATACTGTTAGTATTGAACAAACTTTCTCTTTACGTGCAGAAAAGCTCAACTTTTGCAGAATGTACTTAGGGGAAAGGTGTACAAAATGACATAGTGGGGTTAAATGACATAGCAGTATATTTCGATATATTGCGCCCTCTCCCGATCCAAACTGTCGGTAACGAAGTCCGCCTAGTTGTTTATCGCGCTTCCGGACGTTTAGTCTCTGTTTGGTACGCGAAGGGAGAGGTCACGGCTTATAGTTTACTTTTCCCGCCTAAAAATTTTATAATAGAGGTTACTAACTTGGATTTTTTTTATGTTTACAGTTTGTGAGGTAAGTTAGCCAAATTAAATTATGTTTTATTGATGTCTGCCATGTAAATTTCATCGTTTAGATATTTAAAATATACAGTTTTTTACCAAAAAAAAAATTATTTATAAATTGTGTTACAGTCGGGTAAAATGACATAGCCTACAGTACGGGTAAAATAACATAGTATGTCATTTTACCCGACCAATTTTTTAAATATCAATACGCCAGAATAAAAAGGAACTAACTTTATTCGCAAATACATATAACATGGTTTTATTGTTTAATTGCAGGGCAATGCCACGAGTCTATGAAAGATCAAGCAACAGGCAATCATGGTCCTCAGCTTCCATGGAAAGGGCCATAGAAGCTGTTGCCAGAGGTGAAATGGGATGGCTAAGGGCATCTAAAGTTTATGGTGTTCCTCAAGCGACACTTAGAAGGCATGCTCAAAACAAAAATAGGTCCATAAAAGCAGGAGAAAAGCGGCTTGGGCGATTCAAAACAGTTTTCCCGGTGGTTGTAGAACGGGAGCTAGCTGAACACCTAAAGATAATAGAATCCAGATTTTTTGGAATAACGAGAAAGGAGGTTTTACACCTGGCTTATCAATTAGCGGTTAAAAATGGTATTCAACACCCTTTTAGTAATGAAAAGCAGAGCGCTGGCAAAGATTGGTTACGAGAGTTTAGACGAAGAAATCCTGACATTTCTTTACGCAAGCCAGAGGCAACATCTGCGGCAAGAGCACAAGCTTTCAACAGACCACAAGTTGCCCAGTTTTTCACTCTTTTGGAGGACATTATCAAGAAAGAAAATATAGACTTTATGAAAATATATAATGTTGACGAATCTGCTCTTTCTACCGTACAGCGTCCTCAAAAAGTTTTTGCGACATCTGACAGAAAGCAAGTTGGTGCCTTGACTAGCGCCGAAAGAGGATCCCATATTACTATAGTTTGCTGCATGGGCACTAATGGGATTTACATTCCACCAACTCTTATATTTGCTCGTAAAAATATGAAAAATGAATTGATGGATTTCGCCCCACCAGGAGCAATTGGCATTGCCCAGGAATCAGGATGGATAACGGGACTAGTCTTTGTACAGTGGTTAAACCACTTTCAAAAATATGCGAAAGCCTCACCTACAGAAAAAGTTCTTCTGATTGTCGATGGTCGTTCAAGCCATAAATACTTGGATGCCCTTATTTTTGCAAAAGAGCATGGAATTGTGCTCCTTTGCCTACCGCCCCACTGTACCCATCGACTTCAACCCTTGGATGTATCCTTTTTTGGTCCCTTGAAAACATATTTTAACCAAGAAGTTACTAAATGGCTTAAAAGTCATCCGGGAAGGGTTGTAACACCATTGCAAATAAGTGCTTTGCTCCGTGAGGCATATGGAAAAGCAGCAACAGTTCAAAACGCTATTAACGGTTTTGCGAAAACTGGCATTTTTCCATTAAATGCAGATATTTTCCCGGACAAGCGTCGGAAACAACTAATATTTCCATTAGTGAAGATAATCAGCCTAGTACGAGTAAAGAAAATAATAACACACGAATAAGTGAACAAAGTACCGAAAATCAGGCGAAAAGAGATGAACCCACAAGTTCAAAGGAAACAGTCAACGTACTTACCACAACTGTTACTGATTTAAGTCCGCTTCCAATAGGACCTTATGTCTCAGGACAAGGAAAAAGGAAACAAAGGAAGAGAAACAAAACTACCGTGTTAAATTCCACACCAAATATGGAAGAAGCGAAAGAAAAGAACAATAAAAAAATTGTATCTGAGAAAAGAAAACGGACAGTTACTAGAAAAATACAAATCGAAACTGACTCTGAAGAAGAAGACCCTTTCGCAAACGACGAAGAAGACGACTGTTCATGCATCTATTGCACTGAGCAATATAGGATGTCAAGAGGTGGAGAACTTTGGCTGAAATGCTCCACCTGTAAAAAGTGGGCCCATGCCGAGTGCGCAGGTGTGGACAAAAAGACCAAGGTTTTTATTTGTGAAATTTGCACAGATGTTTAAGTTGTATTTCAAAAAAAGTTGACTATGTCATTTTACCCACCTGGGGTGTGTCATTTTACCAGCCTGGGTGGGTAAAATGAACTTTTTGTAGTTTTTTGTTTAGTTTCAAGTTTTGAAAAGATGTTTATTTTTTAATTATTGTATTATTTAAATATGGATGTAGTATGCAATGGACTTGCAAGTCTTTTTGTTGTTTTTTGAAAAAAAATATTTTTTAAATAGAAAAATTTTATTTAAAAAACCCCTATGTCATTTTGTACACCCTTCCCCTACTTTTAACACGCTGTACTCTGTTTGCAATTGGGACAGAGTAATAAATGGGGATCATGTCGACATTCCATGGGAGTACCTGCCTGTCTACATATTATTTATTATTAACTCTTAGAAGTATTATCTAGCCTTAATTACAAAGGTACCTGATAACGTTATTACTAAAGTTATCTGGCACCTTAGGCAAATCAAGCAAAGTGGCCATATTTCTCTAAGAAATGTAGTATTTAATCAAAAAAATTAACAGAAGTCCCGATCTCAATTAATTTAATTATAAGTACAAGGCCCGTTAAATAAGTACTAGGCATAGTGAGTGGGGGGGGGGGGGAGATGCAGTCGCCTAAAGAAGAAACTCCACCCCCAAAATACAAATGCCATCAATATAAAGTACCAGAGTACCAGCATCGAAGACGTCAATATTGTCAATCGATAAAATTGGCATGCCGAAGATAATTTATAAGGTTAAATGTTGGTCACTATAGCAGTCAGCTTTTATTAATTTAAATTGTTAATAATTATAATATACGGCTCGAAATTAAAGACCTCGTTAAGGCAGGTAAGGATAAGGCTCTTTTTAGCTTTCGTTATTTCTAGTTTTTCTAATAAATCTAGTTTTTCTTGTGACATTTATGCAAAACATTAACATCTTCAGATGGTGAGAACTGGTGCTTTAATTTAAGTAAATGGTTCGCGAAAGCAGACTTAGTGTTTGTTATATCCGTATTCTGGTATTTAATAAAAAAGCTAAGATATTCGTAAACCCCGCTAGCGATTCTCCTGCCCGATTGTCCTACATGCACCGTTGGCAATTTTCATAATGTGGTGAATAAACTCTTGATTGCCGGTCTCGGTAGCTCGGTGGGTAGAGAGCTTGCCTGGCAACCGATAGGTCCCTTATTCGAATCCGGGCAAGGGCATGGACGTTTGTGCGAATGTTTGTATATAAGTTTTACAAATAAATAAAAACTAACAAAGATAGATGCTGGGCAGTTGGTACAAACCAGAGCCATAAAAAAAAAAGAACTCTTGATTTTAATAGAGGGTTAACTTTATCTTTAGTGTTGATTAAATGCCGCTTAAGAGTGTTGCTGTTGACGAAAACCCTATGTCATTTTGTACACCCTTCCCCTACTTTTAACACGCTGTACTCTGTTTGCAATTGGGACAGAGTAATAAATGGGGATCATGTCGACATTCCATGGGAGTACCTGCCTGTCTACATATTATTTATTATTAACTCTTAGAAGTATTATCTAGCCTTAATTACAAAGGTACCTGATAACGTTATTACTAAAGTTATCTGGCACCTTAGGCAAATCAAGCAAAGTGGCCATATTTCTCTAAGAAATGTAGTATTTAATCAAAAAAATTAACAGAAGTCCCGATCTCAATTAATTTAATTATAAGTACAAGGCCCGTTAAATAAGTACTAGGCATAGTGAGTGGGGGGGGGGGGGGGGGGGAGATGCAGTCGCCTAAAGAAGAAACTCCACTCCCAAAATACAAATGCCATCAATATAAAGTACGAGAGTACCAGAGTACCAGCATCGAAGACGTCAATATTGTCAATCGATAAAATTGGCATGCCGAAGATAATTTATAAGGTTAAATGTTGGTCGCTATAGCAGTCAGCTTTTATTAATTTAAATTGTTAATAATTATAATATACGGCTCGAAATTAAAGACCTCGTTAAGGCAGGTAAGGATAAGGCTCTTTTTAGCTTTCATTATTTCTAGTTTTTCTAATAAATCTAGTTTTTCTTGTGACATTTATGCAAAACATTAACATCTTCAGATGGCGAGAACTGGTGCTTTGATTTAAGTAAATGGTTCGCGAAAGCAGACTTAGTGTTTGTTATATCCGTATTCTGGTATTTATTAAAAAAGCTAAGATATTCGTAACCCCTGCTAGCGATTCTCCTGCCCGATTGTCCTACATGCACCGTTGGCAATTTTCATAATGTGGTGAATAAACTCTTGATTGCCGGTCTCGGTAGCTCGGTGGGTAGAGAGCTTGCCTGGCAACCGATAGGTCCCTGGTTCGAATCCGGGCAAGGGCATGGACGTTTGTGCGAATGTTTGTATATAAGTTTTACAAATAAATAAAAACTAACAAAGATAGATGCTGGGCAGTTGGTACAAACCAGAGCCATAAAAAAAAAAGAACTCTTGATTTTAATAGAGGGTTAACTTTATCTTTAGTGTTGATTAAATGCCGCTTAAGAGTGTTGCTGTTGACGAAATGGCAAGAAGACGGAATATTACAGTACTTCGACTTCCTCCCTACCATTTGCGAACTACACGAGTTAATATGTGGATAGAAAAAATATTACATATAAACTGAATGATGTTCAGACGTATTATGAGGAAGCACTTAAGGAAATTAATGCAGAAAAGTGGCGGAAATGTATGAAACACGTAATTAAGGAAGAGCAGAAAATGTGGGAACTAGACGGTTTAATTGAAAAAATCGACTAGCCAGTTGTAATTAACTGGGCAGACGACAGTTCATCAGATCTTTCCATTTATAATGAAAATGTCTAACTAATAAAACGGGTATGTTGATATATACAGGGTTGGGCAAATGTTCCGGAACGGCTTAATTACAAGCGAACGAAAAGTGATATCGAATCGGGGTTTTGGGCAATGTATAGGACAAAAATTTTACTATTTGACTGGTATACCATATGTCAGTAATGTCACCAACTGTCAAGTGTCGACGATATTTTTTTATTTTTTTAAATGGAACACCCTGTATATTATCAGATATTCTAGATCTTCAATTAATTACAAATATTTTTCATATAGCATACCATATGATTAAATTCAACTGTTTCGGAAATACGGGCAAATGAATCTAGAAAGCCCATATTACATTTTGTTTAAAAATCAAGCAACATATTTCTTTTATTATGACATTCCAAATAAAAGTCTTAGTTTCCATGACTCCCAAGTGTCACTCTGACACATTTCCTATTTAATTTTTATTTATTTGTATTAAGTGAGTTGTGCGAGTTTTTTATTTATCGACTAAACCTCTGATATAACTGATAAAACTATGGTTCAGCTAACTGAACAAGAACGGATTACTCTGCTTATGATGATAGGATATGGGGATAGACGGAGATCTTTTCAAGAAGCAACCGACCTTTTCAATCAAAGTTTTCCTGTTCGAGATCCCATTTCTAAATCAACTGCTAATAGAATATTCCATAACTTTGAGCATACGGGTACGGTAAAAAACTTGCCAAAAACAGGTCGTCCGAAAACTGCTACAAATGACGAGAAATCCCTGGATGTTTTGCTTGCCCTGCAAGAAGAACCACAGACGTCAGTTCCACATGAAAACAGCGAAAAATCAATTAGAAGAATCCTCAAAAAAAATAAAATGTTTCCTTATAAAGTCAGCTTGCTTCAAGAACTATCAGAGGACGATCCTGATAGGCGTATGCAATTTTGTCAAGAAATAATGGACTACATAGACCTACAACCTAACTTTGTAAGTCGTATTTTATTTTCTGACGAGGCTACATTCTGTCTTAATGGTTTCGTCAATAGGCACAACTGTCGATACTGGTCAGACCATAATCCCCATTGGATGATTGAGCACCGTACGCAACACCCCCAAAAATTAAATGTGTGGGCAGGTATAATTGGAAACCATATTATTGGGCCTTTCTTCCTTGATGGAAACTTGACATCTATTTACTACTTAGATCTGCTTCGAAATAGAATTATACCAAATTTGATTAATTTATATCATGATCAGGTTAACGATCAAATACTAGCGAATGACATTTGGTTTCAGCAAGATGGGGCGCCAGCTCATTTTGGTATACATGTCAGAAATTATTTAGATCAAACTTTTCCTGGAAGGTGGATAGGTAGGAGAGGGTCCATTGAATGGCCTCCTAGATCTCCAGATTTAACACCTCTAGATTTCTACCTCTGGGGTCATTTAAAGACTGTCGTATATCGTACACAACCTAAGACTTTGGAGGATCTTCAAAACAGAATTTTAGATGCTGTGCATGTTATTTCTCGTGAACATTTGCAAAACGTGCGTTCTGAATTTTCCGACAGAATTGGACACTGTCAGGTGGCTGAAGGACGACATTTTGAACATTTAATTAAATAACCATTATTTTATATTATTGTGTTTTAAAGTTATTACCTTGGTTTTGTTTAAATAAAATGTACTACATTCATTTGCCCGTATTTCCGAAACAATTGAATTTAATCATATGGTATGCTATATGAAAAATATTTGTAATTTATTGAAGATCTAGAATAACTGATAATATACAGGGTGTTCCATTTAAAAAAATAAAAAAATATCGTCGACACTTGACAGTTGGTGACATTACTGACATATGGTATACCAGTCAAATAGTAAAATTTTTGTCCTATAGATTGCCCAAAACCCCGATTCGATATCACTTTTCGTTCGCTTGTAATTAAGCCGTTCCGGAACATTTGCCCAACCCTGTATATAAAAAGCCTATAAAGGAAAGTAATTCTGTTAAAATTTATACTAAACCAATTAAATTAACCTTATAAATGTAATTGTACATAAGAAATATACAAATAAATTGTAAATGTGCTTATATAAATAGAAATATTGTGCATCTGCAATTGTGTTTTTTATTTAACGCAGATTTTGCAGGCCTGACCCCGAAGACATGCCTATCTCTGTCAATAACTGGCTAATTAAAACCCACATTCTATTGTATTTGGACCTTTTACAGGGTGAGGTAGGCAAATAAAGGAAGAAAGGGTCTGCATGGTATGCAATGTAATTCATAATATAACCTGTTAATATCTATTTGTGTATTAGGAGCGGCAAAGAACTTTCCGCTCAAATTACACACTAGATTTTTTCTACGGTTACATCATATGAAACATACCGGTTGATGCATGGCTTAGTTGAACATAGGAAATCCCATGTAAATTCTAAGGTTAGCTGCTAAATATTGGCTCCCCTGTACATTTTAGAGAAAAATTAAGTTATACTTTTTTTAATGGGCCGATATAGAAAACCCATGTGCCAAGTTTGAATAAATTTTAATAAGCTAATCCTAAGTTGAAGAAGTAGTCCATTCTTGCAGTGGAGTTGAAATGATATGAAATAAAAAGCTCTTAGTCTTCCTCCACAAATATTGTATTAAATTAAATTGTCAGGTGTTAATCCCTACATGTTTCGGATGTTTCAACATCCCTCATCAGGGGAAACTAGAAGAAATAGTATATGTGTAAATATAAGGTCAAGTTCAGTTCATAAGAAGACTTACCAAAATCGAGTAAAAATATTGAGACTAGTTACCCCAAATGAATGGGCAAAACTGTCTTGTTTAATGAAATGTAGAAGAGTTCTGATATACTAGGTGGAGTTAGGAGATAGTTACATGTTTTAGGAGGAAAACTGTAAAAAAAAAAGATTAATAGAGTACAACACTCTTCGAGAATTCCAACTGTAAGTTATTATTAATTATAAAGAGTAGAGTAAAGTGTTCGTAGCATTAAAAACAGTAGTATTATATTAGTTAGGTACAAAACCACAGAATGTAGAGCAATATACTTACAAAATTAGTTTTTAATTAGTATAAGATCATTATGTTAAATCAAATTATTATTTTTTATTGGATGAGGATGAAGAGATTATATAAATTGTATGAAGTCTAAAAGATAATGTTATCTCAATCAACTGCACGTGTTAAAGTGTGGTGAACTTTTATTAAATTCATATTTCCTAATCTAACTTAATATTTTATAATAAGACGATGCCCAAATACATCTTCTCGGGCGTAAGCCCAAAAAATCTTTTAGACTTCATATACTACGTTGGTTAATCTCTTCATCCTCATCCAATAAAAAATAAAAATGTGATTTAACTTAATGATCTACCACTAATTAAAAACTAATTTTGTAAGTATATTGCTCTACATTCTGTAGTTTTCTACCTAACTAATATAATACTACTCTTTTTAATGCTATGAACACTTTACTCTACTCTTGTTAATTATTAATAACTTACAGTTGGAATTCTCGAAGAATGTTGTACTCTATTAATCTTTTTTTTACAGTTTTCCTCCTAAAACATGTAACTATCTCCTAACTCCACCTAGTATATCAGAACTCTTCTACATTTCATTAAACAAGACAGGTATGCCCATTAATTTGGGGTAACTAGTCTCAATATTTTTACTGGATTTTGGTAAGTCTTCTTATGAACTGAACTTGACCTTATATTTACACATATACCATTTCTTCTAGTTTCCCCTGATGATGGATGTTTAAACATCCGAAACATGTAGGGATTAACACCTGACAATTTAATTTAATACAATATTTGTGGAGAAAGACTAAGAGCTTTTTATTTCATATAATCCTAAGGTATTGAGTTAAATTATGTGATGGTGAAATTACGAAATTTTCATAGTTAAGGTAATACAGCAAACACCAGCAAATATTATTTGGCATTAAAAAACAAAAAGTAGCGTCAGTGGGAACATTTTCATTAAAGGAGCCCTATTTATAGCTAAATATGGGCTATTTCATTAAGGAAGAAGTAACTGTGATTAAGTGGTATAATACAGGAAACAGTTTAAGAGCAGTATATGATATGTTCTTAGTTCAATTCCCTGATAAGCATATTCCTTCATTAATTAAACTTATCATTAGTAAATTTGAGTCCAAAGGCACTGTAATCAGTAACTGTAAATGCTTAACTCAGAATGTGAATAGAGCTGAAGAAAGAGATAATAGAGATCTTGATATTTTACTGCACGTGGAGGAAAATAAAATGATTAGCGCGAGGATTCTTGGACAAGTCGTAGAAAAACATCAAACACAGTGTTGCGCACTTTAAAAAAACATAAATATTTTCTTTACAAGTATGAAAAACATCAAGGGCTACGGCAAGGTGATGAAGAGCGGAGAATGGTATTCTGTTTTGAGGTAATGGAAAGAGCAAATAAAAAGAGGGACTTTTTGAGAAATATTTGTTTTACCGATGAGTGTACAGGGTCTTCCAACGAGGACTGAACAGGGGCTCATTTTTGAGCTTCCTTGTATTTAAAGAAAAATCCAAAATAGCCAATCGATGTACTTTTTCCTGCAGAATTTAAAAATAAAATCAAAAATTTATTTGAACCAGAAACAAAAGAGTTACGCCATGGATAAGGTGTTTTTTAAATGGAACATAGCTTTTTTTATACGACTTTTGGAACGAGTGATTTTTTTTTTGTCCGTTCTGATTCAAATATTTAATATTGTGACAGCTATTTTTATTAAATTTTAATGTTTTATCCAGTATAATTTAACTTTAACCTGTTTGAAACATACACTAGGTAATAAAGGTATAATCACCTTTGAATCCTTCAAAGTAAAAAAATTTGACAAATTTACTATAATATTGCCGAAATGAAATATTCATTAGATGAGAGATTGTAGATTGTTTTCTTGTTCTACAAATGCCAAGAAAATGCAAGAGAAGCAAGGAGAAGATTTATTGCAAATTTTCACAGAAATATATCCGTCAATACTATTCTAAGGATAAAGAACCTATTTGAGGCAAATAAAACATCACATGACAGAAAAAGAAATCCAGAAAGGAATAGAAATCGAGACCGTGCCATTGTGAATTATTTTCGACTGAATCCAACCAAATCAATTTCGGACGCAGTTCGGGACGTTCAATACGGCGGCGGTGTAAGACGCAGAAGAGTTACCCAAGGAACTGTTCACAGGACTTTAAGAAATCATAAATTTAAATCTTATCATATCCTTCCACTTCAACATCTAACACCGGCACAAAAAGAACTTCGCTTCCAATTTGTTTCCCAAATTGTGATTCGGAAAGAAAACGAAGACCCTAATTTATTCAGAAATATCTTATGGACTGACGAAGCCACATTCACAACATCGGGGGTTTTCAATAGACATAATAATCATCACTGGGCCGTTAGAAATCCAAGAAAATTTCAGACAATTAAATTTCAAGGAAGGACTTCAATCCATGTTTGGTGTGGCATAAAAAATAATAGAATTTTGGGACCAATATTTTTTAACGGAACTTTAAATGGACAGAGATACTACGAGTTCTTAGAAAACGAAATTGAGAACTTTTTGGAAGATTTATCATTGGAAGAATATCAAAATTTAATTTGGCAACAATGAATTGGTAGAAATGGAACCTATGCTTGGCCACCCAATAGTCCCGATTTGTCAATATTAGACACATTTCTTTGGGGCCATTTAAAGAACGTGGTATACAAGCAGCGAAACCACGATATTGAAGAGATCATGCAGAAAATTGTGAATGAAATAAATCGCCTTAACCAGAAAAATCACAGTATAACAGCAAGTTTGGAAAGGCTACAAAGAGGGTATCGCACATGTTTCGAGAACAACGGAGGTCACATTGAACAATTAAATTATTAATGTTTTTTTTTTTAAATTAGTATAGAGTTGGATTTCTTTTTCTGTCATGTAATGTTTTATTTTCCTCAAATAGGTTTTTTATCCTTAGAATAGTATTGACGGATATATTTCTGTGAAAATTTGCAATAAATCTTCTCCTTGCTTCTCTTGCATTTTCTTGGCATTTGTAGAACAAGGTAACAATCTGCAATCTCTCATCTAATGAATATTTCATTTCGGCAATATTATAGTAAATTTGTCAAATTTTTTGACTTTGAAGGATTCAAAGGTGATTATACCTTTATTACCTAGTGTATGTTTCAAACAGGTTAAAGTTAAATTATACTGGATAAATAATATATAATAAAAAACAATATTAAATATTTTAATCAGAACGGACAAAAAAAAATCACTCGTTCCAAATATCGTATAAAAAAAGCTATGTTCCATTTAAAAAACACCTTATCCATAGCGTAACTCTTTTGTTTCTGGTTCAAATAAATTTTTGGTTTCATTTTTGAATTCTGCAGGAAAAAGTACATCGATTGGCTATTTTGGATTTTTCTTTAAATACAAGGAAGCTCAAAAATGAGCCCCTGTTCAGTTCTCGTTAGAAGGCCCTGTACATTAACCCTCAACAACGAACCAAATGTTAAAAATTGCCGATATTGGAGCCAAGACAATGAACATCGTCTTATCCTTGCTCGGACGCAATATCCACAAAAAAATTAATGTTTTCGGCGGGAATTGTAGGTCATCACATTAATGGACCATTTTTCATAGAAGGCAACCTTACAGCAGTAACCTATTTGGACTTACTACAAAATCGAATTTAACCCGCACTAGAAGAAGTTGTACGCGAAAATCAGGAGATCTGGTATCAAAAGGATAGTTGTCCTGCCCATAATTCTCTCATCGTTAGGGTATAGTTGCAAAATATTTTTACGGAAATATAATTGACCAACGGGTCACTTAAAAAATTTTATTAATGAAGATGTAAAATTTGAAAATTTAGACCAGCTAAAAAACGCTGTGTCGTTAGAATATGACAGAATTTCTCAATATCAACTCAGTAATGTTAGAAATAAATTGTATGTTAATGTTTTTGTAAAAAGCTGTAGTCTTATGTATGTTATGTTAAATTAAAGGCTTAGAAAGAAAAACATAATGGTGTCTTTTATTTTGGATGTGTGATTGCCGAATTGGTAAAACGAAAATGTGTTTAAAGCTGGATTTATAAACTCGAAAAGTTGGTGAGGTTGAAGTTATGATCAGGTTTGTGAGGTTAGATATTCCGAACTCCGAGCATAAAAATTGGTTATCTCGAACTACCCGGGAAGTTTTCGAACCTTACATGAGCTTTTCGTGAACAACATGAACCAATGTATAAATGGAACTGAGTGTCCCCTTTAGTTTAAATTGAACTCCTATTTCCAACATCAACTGAACCTCAACCTCACCAACTTTTTAGTTTATAAATCCAGCTTTAATGTGAAATAATCTTTATTCGTTATGTCCAGCCTTACGTCAATTTTTGACAATAGAGTCATAGAAATTGTTTGCTGGTATTTGTTGTATTACCTAAACTATGAAAATTTCGTAATTTCGCCATCACATTTAATTAAATAAGTTACGATTGGCTTATTAGAATTTATTAAAGCTCAGGTTTATTATATCGGCCTCTTCAAGAAATTATAATTCAATTTTTCTCTAAAATGTACAGGAAAGCCAATAATTAGCCACCCCAAAATTTACATGGGACTTCCTACGTTTAACTAAGCCCTGCATCACTCGATATTATAGTGTAATGTTTTTAAAACCTGACATGATCAAACCTTTTTATTTGCCGCTTTTTTGACATGTGTCTAGTTAATTAGAATCGAAACATTGTTTAGAACATACAAACGCAAATAGTCTACTGTCGTGCGTATTGTGTTGCCTACTTATGATCATTTTTCTCGGCAATTTAATATTTTATTAGAAGGCTTTAATTGTTTAATTATTATGAGAACTGCTGTTTGGATGGTCTTAAACACTACAAAATTTACTAAAATATTTATTTTCAGGCTTCAGTATCTTTTAAAGTAATGCCTAACTTTATTTTACTTATAAATAAAGTTAGGCGAGCGCCAATAGTGTAAAATTGTAATTGTAATTGTAAAAATGTAAAAAATTGGGGAAAACGTCAACTTTGCGGTGACTTTTTGAAGCGCAAAAGCCTACTTTAAATAATGATCGTAGGAAGAATTATTTTACCACCTTGTGACCGTTCTGCATATTAATTAGGGTTTATTACTCTCCCCTACTCTCAAACAGAGTTTAGTTGAAAATACACTTTTTTACCCCTAACTAAACCAATACCTAAAGTAAGATAAAATCGGTAGAGAGATATTATATGTAATCAATATTGACATATAATGCTAAAGGTCATTAACTAAGATTGGCTCATGAAAAAGTTAATAACTTACTCTTTTATGAAAATATCATGTTGTACAAATCTATTTACGGTGTTTTCGTGTTATGTGAAAGGCACTTATTAACTTCTTGCACTTGTTTTTTGAAAGTAAATAATACGTCTAGGCACTTACTAACTTTGTTTTCGTGAAAAATAGTTCATACCGTTTGTTTTATGAAGAGAAAGAAATGATATTAGCAAGACTTATACCCGTCGTTCACTACTGAAAAAAATTAAAAGTAAGCATAAGAAGATGTTCAGTTTGCTACAATAAACAACTTAAAGATTGCCTAGAGATTATTAACCTAAACTACAAAAAAATTATAATCCCAAATCCTTTCTGAAAAATAATTCCATAATATGTTGGAAGCCAGAGACTCTACTAGCTTTCTAAAACGGGTTAGAGTATATAACTTTGTTGTACTGATTAATATAGGGTGGACAAACGGAATTATAATACAGGGATTTCACTTAAAACTCCGACGGCCTATATCTCGAAAACAAATGGATATATTTTGATTTCGAAAAAAGCCGTCGTTAGGTAGGATCACTTTGCTTTTTTTAAAGATAACAGTATTGCGACCCGTTCGACGCTCTGGGCGTCACAACGCTTTAATCACTGTATTGATTTTGAAGGTAGGTAAATACTTCATGATGTAAGATTTTTTGGCATTTACCCTAATTCGGTTACTTCACTCGTTTTTAAGTAATGCAATGCTTTAAAAACTGTAAATTTTTCTATTAATTTCAGTAGGTACCTACCTATGTCTCGCAAAAGTAAATAATTTACCTTCCCTTAAGATAAGTGAAACACCTCGATTATGACATTGGATTCATTGTACTTGTAACGTTGTCATCTATATGAATTGATAACTAACAAAAAAAAAGTAAATATGTTACTGAGTTACAGTGAATGAAGGTCAAATGCTAAGGACGCATAAAGAGTGTATGGGCATCTCTATCCTCGTAGAAGAATTCCTGACAACAAAACTTTTACAGCTCTGTGCAGCAACTAAGTATGGCTGCTTTGTAAAACCGAGAATGATAAGAGGAAAATTGCTACAATTGACGAAAATACAGCCCAGGTTTTACATCAAGTTGTTGGTAATCCTAAAACTCCGCTAGCCAAAATAAATGAAAATACTGGTTTTTTCATAAGCTCTCCATGGAGGATTCTACACAACAAAAGATTCATCCATACAAAACCAAATTAATCTATTGGAGAGATTGGAGCCAGGTGATCCTACACCAAGCCTGGAATTCTTAGGATGTTCCTGAAACAACGAAAGTCGCTTTCAGAATAATGGAATCTTGTTCAGACAAAACTGTCGTATTGGTTCCAAATCACCCTTGTTGGATTAGAGAAAGAGGAAATCAACCCATTTTTGGAATTAATGTTTGGTGTGGTGAATGAACTATCTCATTGGATTTCATTTTTACGAAGAAGAACGTTACACTTGCAGAACTGTTAGAAGAGGTACCCTTTGAGTACACAACGAATATGTGGCTGCAGCAGTTCTTAATGACCATTGGATAGATAGTATCTCAATCGATGGTTTAGAACCAACGGCCAATAAGATGACCAGCAAGGTCACCAGATATAACACCTTAGATTTTCTTTATTAGAGTAACTTGAAAGGATAGTAGACTACGAAACGCCTGCTAAAGATATGGCCGATTTAATAAACAAAGTTACGGCAGCATGCAGTGCTATTTCAAGAGGAACCCTTTCTAGCCTCTAAAAAATTTTGACAGTGGGTGCAGAAGGAATTGTTTTAAAATTATTCTACTTTTTCTAATAATTATAAGAGGATGGATGTGAGCAGTGGCGGCCCGTGAGGAGGACTATGGGGTTCCGCCCTCCAAGGCATTTAACGAATCTCACCAGCTAAACTTGAAACTCCCCAACAAACATTTTAAGTTAAATTTACCTTTATTCGACCTGTAAACGGGTCAAATATTTTGCACGACCAATTATATATAGGGATAATTTACCTACATTTGTTTTCCTATTGCCCAATGTGGGGAAAGAAACTGAAGTAATTTGAAGGTCGAAAATAGGTTGATAGGGTTTTTCTGTCCAATAAGTTACAACGAAGTCAAATAAATATAGACCTATTTTACGTCTAAATGTGGAAAGTGAGACCAACCTTTTGACCTAAATATAACCTAAATAGGAGCAATAAGACACTAGACAAAAATACAGAGAAAGCATATTATATCTGGCGTTAGAAAGAAAAGACAACTTATGCCAATACTTCCAACAGGACAAAATAAATTATAAAATGGAGTTCGACTTAAGTAGATATTTGGAATGGCCGCTTATTATAACTTCAACAATAAAGTGATATAATTAAGTTTTATCATTTCTCTGGACCGAAATTTGGATGCGAAAGAAATGTGTTTGTGAATTATGGTGATGATATTTCGAAAAACAAAACGCGCCCTTTTTTTTTTTTTATTTAGTTTTTTGGCCGTGAGCATAGCTCATTTAGCCACAGCAGGGTATATTAATATTTATAGAATTTAAAAGATTTTAAATTTAGCAAATTGGTAATAGATAATAGATAAGATAAGTTTCCAGAGTACAATAAGAGGTATTTAGGTATATCACATAGGGATCTGTACAGGGACAAAACGCGCCCTTAAAATATGCGTTTTTCTATGTATTATTACGATAATTTTAAATATTTTTACCATTAACCTTAAAACAGAGCGTCTTCATTATAAACATTATATGTACCTAAAGTTTGAAAAAAAACTTTCGTTGACGAAAGATATCGTAGTCTAATGGATTTTCCACTCACCTTATGTAATTCTTAAAATTTTAATCATTGTTTTCTTTTATAGTTGTAGATAAACAGGAAAACTAATAATTATTAAATATGGCCGTTTTTATATTTTTAACCTTAAAGTTATTTTTCCCTTTATTATTAACTTTGAGAACATGCTTTCCTGGTCCGAGGTTAAATTGGCAATCATTTATCGAATTTAAAGTTAAATCGTCCCTAAATAAGACATTTCTAGTTATCAGTCAAAGTTAAATTTAGGGTAATTTGTAGGATCCGCGCTACCCAATACCGGAACCGATCTATTCGTTTTAAATTTCGAGTAGTGTAGTATCGTCCGGAGTAGTCTGGACCATTGCAGCCTTTGTCTGATATGAACCTGATACGCGTTAATATGATTTTTCTTGATGATCCTGTAATATTGTGTAGTATGTCTGCATGCTTTTATTTTCTTATTATTCGAATTTTGTTTTGGCAATGCAAATGTTACCCCGCTACGCCCTTTAAGGTTAGAAAGAAATTACAGACATAGCTGGAAACATAAACAAATGTCGTTAAAGATATATAAAGGGAACATGTAACTTGAAGGTAATTTGTAATATGTAATCTACGACCTCAATCAGGACAACTTTTCTAACAGGTCAATTGTGCAAGCAATGTTAGCCTTTGAGGTTAATCAGAAAGTTATGAAGTAGCTCAATTTTTAACTACAAAAGGTCTATAACTTTGGGAACAATTTATATGGCAAAAATATCCAAAATGTTACTTGTTTCTAAAACTACATGGTCAGTAAATTATTTGGACTTTTTTTAGGCAATAAATAGGTAATGTTTACCGAGCGTAATAGCCAAAAAAGTCCTTAATTATGAATACATATATTAAGTAACAATTAAGTAAGTTATGACTTAATCATATTCCTTATTAGGATTACATATTTTTAATGTCTCAAAGAGGTAATTTATTTGTAATTTTTAACTAGGTAAATTGAACTAAAAGTAGATTTCCCTATAACAAATTATTTAAGTTGTAGATATCCAAATTTTGACTTAGACTTTAGAGTTCGAATCTTATGTGACTTTTAAGAAAATATTTAAGGCAAAAATGAGCAAATATTTGCCAATTTAGGATTATTTTCCTTCCGTTCTGGTCTACATTACTTAATATGTTTGTTGGGTCTAGAAATTATTTAAAAAAAAAGGCTCCCGAAGCAAAACCCAGAAGCCGCCACTGGAAGTGAGTATTGAAACTCCTAAAAAATGAACAAAGATATCTTACAAGAACGCGCTAATTTTCTAAAAATGGAAGGTCGTCTTTTTGTAAAGTTAAGACCAATTAATTAAGGTTATAAATAATTTATTTTAATAAAGGATACGCCAAAATCAATGCCGAAACTAACGTAATGCCCTTTGTTTTACTATAAGACCTGTTTAAAGGACAATAACTAAAACAATAATTAAATATGTTGAAAAAATGTCACGAAAAGGATAAATGTTGTCAAGAAAAACAAGTTAAAAATAATTAAAGGCGATAATAAATTGCATTACGTAATAAAACATAGAATTGAAAAAATGTTATAAAGAAGATGGGCAGACAGTGAGATCCAACTATGAAAGACTTTTTTAATGTAAAATCCCTACAAGTTTACGATAATGCATGTGGAAAAGAACATTCCAGATATCTAAACTGATAAACCATTATAGTATGATTAGACTTAAATATATACTGGTTTTATAAAGTTTAACTATTAATTTACCATTAGTCGCTATTACGCAGATACAATTTTTCGCGACTACGAGGCAGATCTGTTTTTCGCCGAGAAAAAAAAAACAAGGAATTTTCCAAAAGTATCATAGGAGTTTTTTCACAAACTATGTCATTTTATTTTTAAAGACTACGAACGCTTTACTCTTATAAATGAAGGTAATTAGGATGACGAAGACTATAATTTAAAATTATAAAATTTGATAATAATATAAGTTTGGAAACATGTTCACCAAACTAATGTAATATATAAAATTCAATGCAAAAAATGTGAACAATGTTACTAAAAATATAGTGTTACAACAGGGGTTCTCTTACGGGGAGTTTAATGAAACATAGGGTTTACAAAATAGGGTAGTTACCATATTTCAATGCTTCTCTCATTATATATTTTATCGGGTAACCCGAAGAGAGCCCAGCATATTTCCTATTTTAGTCGTCTCTTTCTAAGTGAAACGCGAGCGTGGCCCTGAGGCCTAGTATGTGATTCCGGGCAGATTGATCCTCGGTTGCCAACGCATTCCTAAAAGTTAGAGAGGATCAGGTAGGCCGATGCGAAGTCGCCAATGGGCACCTGAGAATGTAGTAGGTAGGTAGAAGTGAGACCAAGTCGGAGAGACGAAGGTGCTTTGTCTACCCAATGTTCAGGTATTAACTTGACATTGGGTGGCACATTGGTCCGAGATCTCAACGTGCAGTGGTATAGAGGTGTGAGAACGCAATTGTAGTGTAGAAGCCGCCATTTTATTGACAATAGGACATACTTTAATATAACAAGCGTAAAAAGTCAAGAACTGATCTCTCAGCCTTTAGGTTTGCCGATGGTCGTAACTTTGATTTTGAAAACACTGAGATCTTAGACAACACTGCAGCCCAACCACATACGGATTGTGGTTTAGCTTAGCGTTTCCTGAATATATTTTTTAAAGAATTTCTTTATCTGAAATAGGTTAGCACTTTACTGAGGTCGTGCTCCTCAATGAACATAATCTTCGAAGACCAACGCAGAGCTTGCATAGCGCCCGAAATGAGATATTCTGCAGTGCTTGAACTTGAAATAAAAAAAACAAGGGGAGGAAAACTGAAGGAAAGATGAACATTTTGCGGTAAAGTAAAGGGCTCTTGCAGCCTGAAAGGTAGGTATACCACATTTATGTAATAGATACACGCTGAGACTTTGGAGAGCGCATAAGCACGGGGCGTTTCGAAGCGAATGTCTGGAATAGCACGCTCCAAGAACGGCCATCTCCACAAAGTGTCAAGCTTATCATATGGGACTTGCCCATAGTTTGGTGTCACATTCAAAAGTTTTTATTTATTTATTTAATATTTATCTTTCAAAAGTATACAATTTCATAGATACGTCTAACTAGTAACTAAAATATAGAAGATTAAATATAAATCAATCACAATCAGTCACACACAAATCAGGTATTTTTACAGTCTTTTCCCAAAAGATCCATTACTCAGTGATTTTATTGACGTAGGTAATTTATTAAACAAATCAATTCACATGTAGTTGTGTCTTGGAATAAGAAGGCTGTCCTTGGGCATTTTAGTCGTATATGTCCGAGTATGTCTGTTCTGTGGTAATGTGTAGTTTGGTATTGGTAATGGTATCCAATATTATTTGACCATATACCGTCAGTATGTTTAATGAGGCAAGATGTGTTTTACAGCTGTCTATATTATTTATGTTTGCCAGTATCCTAATAGCTGCCTTCTGTTCACGGAATAGTTGCTACAAATTTATTTGAGCAGCGTTACTCCATGCAAGCAAGCCGTAAATCATGCCTGAGTGAAAGACAGAGTGATGTGCGACAATTGCTGCTCTTGCACCTATATTGAAGCGCACCCCTCTCAGAGCATACAAGGCTATGACAGGGCTACATTGATGGTCTGTATAGTCGGCAGCGAGAACCGACCACACAGACCATCATTATGCCCTGCCATTCCAGCCTTGCATCCAGCCCGAGAATTTTGTTGGCTGGCCCTCACCGCCAGCAGCTGCTCAGGCTTGAAAGTTTAGTACCGATGTCTTGGAGTCATTTAGTTTAAGAAGATTGGCTGCAGATCGTGCTTTGGCCTCCCCCAAGACATCAGAAACCACATCATTAATATTTACATTTTTATGGCATCTAATGGCGATGGTTTAGTCGGCGTAAAGAAGCATCACACAGTCTTGAAATGAGATATTGGATAGAAGATCATTAATGAACACAAGAAATAGCATACACGGGGTTCAAAATGAAGCTCTGCGGGTCACCCCTTTTGACTGGTAACACTGAGCTCCTGCCTTTCTCCATATGTACTCGTTGGTACCTATTGGACATATACGACTTGATTAGGTGTGGTGGTGTGTTCTGAACTCCGTAATGTCCTAGTTTATTAAAGAGTATTGAGTGGTCGACACAATCGAATGCAGACGTAAGATCTATAAACAGATAGCGACAATCATGGCCGTGCGCCAGATATTGATGAATATATTTAGTTACATTGAGAATTACCCCTACTGTATCAGTATTTTTATTTTTCCTAAATCCAAACTGTGATTTTGTAAATAATTTCTTTTTTTCGAAGAAGTTTGCAAGATTGTCTACGATTATTGCTTCAAAGATCTTAGAAATGCTGGTAGTATCGAAATTTGCCAATAGTTGTTGAAGGTATTGGGACACCCTTTTTTATATATTGAAAGCACTTTGCCTATTTTTAAAGAGGAGGGGAAGAGACTGTCGAATGACGAGCAATAATAATTAAACATGAAAAACAAAACAAAAGACGAATAGTCGTTGATTATAAGATCCTAACTGCGACCACTTATAAAATCTATATTCAATCAAACGGGGGGTAAAACAAAATCACATCGACACTCAGCATGTTACAAGCAGCCTTAATAGCGGCGTTGCTCAAACGATAAAACGTTGCGTTGGACATTTTTAGGTCTCTGTTGGGGGTGGAAATAAGAAATCGAGCTCTCGTTGTAGTTTGTTAGGCTATAAGGGAAAACTTGATAAATTACAGATTAATAACCCTCGATTCCGAGTCATTGGCATTTATTGGAAGAAAATCGTGGCAGACGAATTTTAAATTTAAAAGTCGGAAACAGAAAAGTGTTTTTGCACTTCCTTTGTTGAAGGTTGACATTTTGTTCGACGTTTTCTATGCTGCAGCAACGTGATGCGGTTGCGGTTTCTAAGTCGTTTTGACATATTTCATTAACGACCGTACATTATTAGGTGTAAGTCGGACGCGAAATAGTTCACGGACTTCACACAATAATATTTAGTTCAAAAAAAATTTTCAATTTTTTTACATGATTGATCCTTGAACAATTTTCAAAAAGCAGTTATGGTAGATTTATGATCTTTTCCACAACATCATTTTGTGCTTTTTAACGTATCCCTCTCCCTTGCTTAATTCTAATAAACACTTTGGAAACGAAGTTTGCGGTCTTTAGATAATTTTGTTATAAATTAACCATAAAAATATCCCTAAATTTCGCCATATTAATAATATAGCCTCGTTAGTATTCAAGATTTTATAGTACAGTATAGCTAGTACAGTTACCATCGGCATGCTTACTTAATATGGTTCATTTGCAAAAAAAAATTAATATAAAGGATACTTAATATATTTTTTATATATTTTTTACTTTTTTACTAATAGGTCCATATCGTAACATTAATCCCACACCTAATAATATACTGTTTTAAAATCTGAACATACTAACAGTACATTTTTATATATTTAATTCGTTTAGATATTTATATTAGTCATTTCTGACTAATTTTTGAAATATTTTAAAAGTAAAGTAGCCTGGGAAAAATAAAACTATAGAAATAAGATTTTCAATTTCAGTTTGTAAAAAATTTGTTTTTAGTCGTGTTCACAGTTTTGAATATAACAGTTTACTTTTAAAATATCTTCCAATTTATGATGATATTTCCTGTTTTATTAAAAGTTTTATATTATTTTGTGGAACTTCTTCATTTAAAATGATTAGTCAAGGCCCAAAACCAATAACATGTTAAAGAAACGGTGTGTAAGAATGCTAAAATCGTGTGCAACTTAACTTTTGTACACAGAAAGTTGTTTTACTATTTACCTATGTGATTATTTATTATCGCTATTTCCCTGGGTAGAGAGGTTTTACTTCTTATTAGAGAATGGAGTAAATAATGATGATTTCTTAGTTAGTAGTTAGTAGAAGAAATCAATATTATGTTTCCACGTTATTGTTGATGACAGTATGGCATCCAAATCAACTTAAATTAAGTTATTCTAAAAGGACGATAAAAGCTAAGACATATTTTTCAAATCATGACTACCTTTAGCCAAGATAATTTTTGTTATCTCGGTATTTCTTTGAGTCACGAATTTTCATTCAAAAAACTTTTTTCTGGTCTATATCCGTATTTTTTTACGTACGATAGAATTAAAAATATTATTTCTGCATCTGTATAATTTCAGCTACGGTACTACTCGTAATACCTTTTACGTATAATACAGCCTGTTCAAAATGAAGTCGGCACTTTTTTATTATAAAAGCTACGAATTCGACTAAATTAGCAAAGTAGTCTAGTTCTTTACGCTCATTATTATGCTGATCTCAAAAAAACAATTGGAAGTCAGAATTACGTGATATTGACAAAAATGTCTTATATTTGCTATAATTGTTCCACAGAGAGTGAAATTCTAAATAAAATTTGTCCCTTACTACCTATATTGCTAAAATTAATAATGTTGGAGATATTTTCATTTAATGTAATTTTTCATTTCTTATGGTAGGCGGCCGTGTATCATATTAAACGGTCCTCCTCGACAACTTATCCACAGGAGATCAACCCAAAAATAAAATCAATACATGCAGGTGTGATTAGTGATTTATAATTATGCTATTAATATAATACAAATATAAAAAATTATAATAAAAATTATTGATATTTTAGTTGCCAATAACAGGAATTAAAATATTATAAAATCAAACAATTTTTCCTTTCCTCGTATAGCAATCAAAACGGTTCGCCCATCGATGTTATTGATAATATTACAAATACCTATATTGTTGTGGTTCATTAACATTATCGTATGTTTCTTATAAACATTTTTTAAAATCCCCAAAAATAAAAATCGAGGGGAGTAATGTCTGCTAAACGCGGCGGCCATAAAATTGGTCCGCGTGTAACTAACCAACGGTGTCAAAAAAGTTCAGTAAATAGATAGGTAGCAACGTAGTTATTGTGCGGCAGCGCACCATCCTGTTGAAGAAATATTTCATGCCGATCTGCTAAGTTAACGTTGTCCAAAAAGTCCTACATTTTGTTTTTCAATATTCCTACATAGCGTTCGCTAGTCAGAGTTCCTTCGTGAAAATAAGTCCAACTAGTTTTGAACCGATAATGTCCTTAAAGCTAAAACGTCTTTGCGGATTACAAGGGCGGTGACGTATAAGATTTTCGCGACTCCAGTAATGCGAGTCTTTTCTAATAAACATGCATAATAAACCACTAACAAAATTCCACACGTCTCTCTTGGCCACCTTGCATTAAAGACTGTGTTATCTATACTTATAAGTAAGTAGATAGGCAGCAACGTAGTTATTGTGAGGCAGCGCACCATCCTGTTGAAGAAATATTTCATGCCGATCTGCTAAGTTAACGTTGTCCAAAAAGTCCTACATTTTTTTCTCAACATTTCTACATAGGGTTCGCTAGTCAGAGTTCCTTTGTGAAAATAAGTCCAACTAGTTTTGAACCGATAATGTCCTTAAAGCTAAAACGTCTTTGCGGATTACAAGGGCGGTGACGTATAAGATTTTCGCGACTCCAGTAATGCGAGTCTTTTCTAATAAACATGCATAATAAACCACTAACAAAATTCCACACGTCTCTCTTGGCCACCTTGCATTAAAGACTGTGTTATCTATACTTATAAGTAAGTAGATAGGCAGCAACGTAGTTATTGTGAGGCAGCGCACCATCCTGTTGAAGAAATATTTCATGCCGATCTGCTAAGTTAACGTTGTCCAAAAAGTCCTACATTTTTTTTTCAACATTCCTACATAGGGTTCGCTAGTCAGAGTTCCTTTGTGAAAATAAGTCCAACTAGTTTTGAACCGATAATGTCCTTAAAGCTAAAACGTCTTTGCGGATTACAAGGGCGGTGACGTATAAGATTTTCGCGACTCCAGTAATGCGAGTCTTTTCTAATAAACATGCATAATAAACCACTAACAAAATTCCACACGTCACTCTTGGCCACCTTGCATTAAAGACTGTGTTATCTATACTTATAAGTAAGTAGATAGGCAGCAACGTAGTTATTGTGAGGCAGCGCACCATCCTGTTGAAGAAATATTTCATGCCGATCTGCTAAGTTAACGTTGTCCAAAAAGTCCTACATTTTTTTTTCAACATTTCTACATAGGGTTCGCTAGTCAGAGTTCCTTTGTGAAAATAAGTCCAACTAGTTTTGAACCGATAATGTCATTAAAGCTAAAACGTCTCTCGGATTACAAGGGCGTTGACGTATAAGATTTTCGCGACTCCAGTAATGCGAGTCTTTTCTAATAAACATGCATAATAAACCACTAACAAAATTCCACGCGTCTCTCTTGGCCACCTTGCATTAAAGACTGTGTTATCTATACTTATAAGGTACATACTTGTGTGATTTTTTAATACATTATGAATATTTCACAAACATAATCCAATCTCGCACACAGTCTCTTGCAGAGTTTTCGCGGAATACTTCAAGTTTCGCCAAAACATTTATTTCATTATCTTTATTATTATAAATGCTTTGTTTGGCATCGATGTTTCAAAAACTTTTTCATTGGATCGAAACTTCCTGTATATTTTCAAAAAATATTTCCGGTCTGGCGAGTTTCTTTCAGGAAACACTATACGGTATCGTTCTATAGCAACTTTACTATTCTTTTTACACACTATGAGAGCTTCAAGCAGATCGCATATTTCAAAATGTTTAAGTACCATTTTATTCCAAAAATATCAAACTGATAATTTTTAAAATTAGATATTGATCATGACAAATCAACAGATCAGTCAAAGGCTTTGTTTCTGTTAATACAATGCACGGCCGTCTTCGATAAAAAATGGAAAATTATATCTCCGTTATTTTTAATTTTAGCGATATGTAGGTAGTAAAGGACAAATTTTGTTTAGAATTTCACTCTCTATCAAACGATTATAGCAAATATAGGACATTTCTTAAAAAAAAAAAAAATTGTCTATATTACTTCATTCTGACGCTCAATTGATTTTTTGAGCTCAGCATAATAATCAGGGGTGGGAGCACGAAACTCGATCAATCGACTTTTTTGACAGAAGAGCCGAAATTTGGCGCACGAAACTCAATTAATAGAGTCAACTCGATCAAAATCTCTCGATAGCGGCAGGGCAGTCGAGTAGCTAGATTGTGAGGTTAGTATCGTCTTTTAAATTTTAGGGTTAGCATATTTTTGTTTTTTTTTTTTCTATGTTTATGGCAATATAGTTTGGTTCTTGGATACTCTTTGCCAATATGTTGCCTGTTGTACATGAGGACCTGTTGCAGCAAGAACAAAATATTGCAAATGTATGCCTTTTAAGACAGCGGCGCGCATTAAGGGTCGAAAGTAGTGCCTTTAATTTACCCAATCAGCGGTTTATAGAATTGTTCCGACTAAATAAAGACCTTTGTAGGGAACTAATAGAGTCCTTAAGGCCTCACTTGCCACAACGTCTCAACGTTCGAGGAATTAGTTAGTTAGTTAGAATTTTTCCATATAGTTGAGGATACTCTCCCAATGTTTATCATTTGGTCGGAATGCCATATCACAAAAATATATTAATCCCCTTAGAACCAAAAAATTTGAAACCACGGATTATGAAAAAACCAGAAAATATAGCGGTGATTAACCCACAATTAACCTCAAATATTCTTCTTGGTTCTTCTTTTTCAAGGATTTTGTTGATGGCTCGAAGCCAATAAGATCGAGAACCGAAGATTGCCGAAATTTAATTCGATCGAGTTTTGTGGGATATCTACGTCAACTCGATCGAGTCGAGTATCGAGTTACTCGATCATTTCGTATCGAGTTTCGTGCTTCCACTCCAGTATAAAAAACTATCCTACTTTGTTATTTTAGTCAAATCAATTCAAAAATATATTTAGAAACAACCTCAGATTTTTCTACCATACTTTTGCTGTATAACTATTATGTAGAAATATTCTCAAGGGCTAAAATTGGCAGATCAGAATGCTATACAGGGTGTTTTCTAACCTCTCTGAAAAAATGAAGGAGGTGATTCCTCACCTTATTTTAAGACAAAAATGTAATATAATAGTTTTTCGCATGTCGCTTGGTTTTCGAAATACTTTTGTATTTTTTTTTTCATTTTATTAATTAATGCCAAACGATATTCTAATGATATTTGTTAAACATAAGGGATTAGAGCACTTTACTTTGGGTCAATTTTAAATTTTACAATTAGTTCATTGGTGGGGATCTGGGTAAAAGAGTACCTTAATTTTTTAGTTATTTTTCGTATTTTTATCATTATGTTGCGTCAAATGATACGAGAAGGCTGTGCTTTGTTCCATGGCAAGCACATTTCTTTTCCCAGTAACATTTGTCTCCTGTTTAACATCTTTCAAATAATATCCTTTTGGATTGTTTTTAAGTTTATTTGTACTACATTACATACTTTTCATAATGGCTGAGTTTATCAATCAAGAAATGGCTCAAATTCATTTTATTTACGGTTTGGCAAATGGAAATGCGCTAAAGGCGAGACGTTTATATGCAGAACGTTTTTCTAATAGACGAGTACCGTGTTCGGAAACATTTACAAGATTGCACCTAAGGTTAGAGGAAATAGGTAGCTTTGCAAAAAGCAAAATAGGCGGCCGACCACTTACAGTTAGAACCGTACAACTTGAGGAAGAGATCTTAAACATGGTGGAAGAATCTCCAGGCATTAGTACGAGGAAAATCGGGAACGAGTTGAATGTGAGTTACAAAACAGTATGGAGTATCTCAAAGGAACATTTACTTTATTCTTATCACGTACAAAGAGTGCAAGCTTTGTTACCTAGAGACTTTCCAGCTCGAGTTAATTTTTGTAACTGGTTTCAAGAAAATTTCGGCAAAAATACTATTTACAGATGAAGCGAATTTTTCCAGATAAGGCATCATAAATTTTCACAACAACCATATTTGGGCGGAAGATAATCCTCATGCTATCATCGAAGGACATCACCAGTATCATTTTCTTTTAATATTTGGGCAGGGATTATTGGAGATAGCTTAGTTGGACCGTAATTCTTTCCAAATCGACTTACTGGTGATGTCTATTACAACTTCCTTAGAGATGAATTGCCAGAATTGATGGAAGCAGTGCCATTAAGAACGAGAACTTTAATGTGGTTCATGCATGACGGCGCTCCCCCTCACTTTGCAGTACGTGTTAGAAACTATTTAGATCAATCAATTTTTATTTCTAGGGCCACCGTAAACAACTCGTTTATACTACTCCTATTAAGACTAAAGAAGATCTTCGACTGACTGCGTATTATTGATGGTTTTAATACGATTCGCGCCAGTCCCGAAATTTTCCAACACGTAAGAGACAATTTAGCACGTCGTGTACGTGGGTGTTTACTGGCTCATGGAGGACATTGTCAGCAATTTACTTGACTTCTGTTCATGTAAGTTCATTATTAAAAGTTTTTAAATCAATCATTAAAATGATTATTATTGCTTTACTAATTTTTTTTTAACACCCTATATTTTGAAAACGAAGCAACATGCGAAAAACTTTTATACCACATTTTCGTCTTAAAATAAGATGAGGATACACCTCTTTCATTTTTTCAGAGAGGTTAGGAAACACCCTGTATAAACCCTTTCATGAGCGAGCCAAATACGTTATTTCTGTGAACGACTATTTAGCAGTTTGACCAAGCAATATATAAATATTTCTTAATTAACAAGTAGTTTTTTTCATTGATTTATTTATGCCAGCTAATTATTATCAGTCCACATATTTAAAGCATTGGAAAGACATTTGTAAAGAGAGACAGAACTAAAAAGGTGTTAAAATTTGGCAGTGGTATTTAGGATAGTAAGGGGCTAAATTAGTCCCTACTAGATTAAAGCTTTTAAGTCCAGTGGCTTCCCGAAAGGCACATTAACTAAAATTTCTGACGAAAAATATGTGAGCCACTTATTTTCTTGCAGTTTTTGTATTTTTCTCGCAGTAGGAAACTAAAACTACAACTTTTTTATTTCTAGCATTTTTTTCGTATCTTGTTTCGTTTTAGAAATAAAAAATAAAAATCACTTCACTGCAATCAATAAAAAAAAAATTGGTGTTTTATAAATATAAAAACTGTTTTTATTGTTGTCCATGAATATGGAATAAAGTGATTTTTATTTATTGATAAGCAATTAAAATTGAACGAAATATTTCAACACCCTGTAAAAACAATTTTTTATTATGTTGTCTCAGGGAGATGCAATTGTTGTAGTTTTAGTTGTCTAATGCGAAGAAAACACAAAAATTGCCAAAAAATTAGTGACGCACGCTTTTTATGTCAGAAATCTTAGTTAAGGTGCCCTCCTAGACGCCACCCCCTTACTACCCTATACAGGGTGTCTCAAAACTCAGTATCAAGATTTTAGGGGCGTATTTGCCAGGTCAAAATAAGCCTTTTTTTTCCTATAAGCATGTGTCCGCAAACGCTTCGTCACCGATCTACAGAGTGTTAAATTTTCAAAAAAATTTTATTTTTTCCTTCATAGCTCTTTTAGTTTTTGAGATATTAAGATAAAATTTAAAACATAGATTACGCTTTAGGGCTTACATCATCTAGTATACCGAGTGATTGTAAGAATCTACAGGGAGATATTTTTTCAGGGGTCATGCTCCCTTTTCTCCGCATAAACTTTTTTATAGTGCGCTGCTGGCGGATTCTGAAATATGCAGTACATTCTTTGTTTTGTTTATAAACTTTTTTATCTCTTATAATTTTTATGCATCTAAGATCGTTATCGAGAAAAAAATTTAAACAAATTTTTGTAATTCGCCATATTTAATTGAAATTTTTCAATGAAACAATAAAAAAAACAATTAGTGGGCTTTGACTGCTATTTTCATTTTGACGTTTACGCTTATTTTGAAGCATTTGACATTATTTAAAAGTTGGTTTATGCATTTGACATTATTTAAAAGTTGGTTTATAACTTATCGTATATTTTTTGATTTGTTTAACATTAAAATGGAAAATGGTCCATATTCATTTGAACATCTGGCTGACATCCATTTCGTTTATGGTCTGGCTAATGGTAACGGGCTTAATGCTCAGAGGTTGTACGCGCTAAGATTTCCTAATCGCCGGCTTCCCAACTACAGAGCTTTTATAAATTCCCATCAACACCTTCGGGAATACGGCAGATTTCAGACTCCAATGCACGATACTGGTAGACCAAGACAAGCACGCAACCCAGCAGTTGATGAAGAGATTTTAAATGTTATCGACGAAAACCCTGGTATGAGTACTCGACAAATAGCACGGCATTTGGATGTTTCCCGTTCAACTGTCTGGAGGGTTTTACACGAAAACATTCTATACCCATATCATATTCAGCGCGTCCAAGGTTTGCTTCCTCGAGACTTTCCACAGCGCTTGCAGTTCTCCAGATGGAGAGATGCGCAAGTGTACTGTGGATCCTGAATTTTTATCTCGTATCCTTTTTACCGACGAGGCTCAATTTACACGCGACGGAGTAGTGAATTACCACAATGTTCATATTTGGGCACTAGAAAATCCACACATGATCAGAGAATCTCGACACCAGGAACAGTTTAGCGTAAACATATGGGCAGGAATAGTAGGAGATACTTTAATTGGTCCTTTTATTTTACCGCGAATTTTAAATGGTGACACATATTTAAACTTCCTACAGAATGAATTGCCTGCATTAATGGAGGATGTGCCTTTACACGTTCGTCAACAAATGTGGTTTATGCACGATGGGGCCCCCCCTCATTTTCGAGTCACCGTCCGCGATTATTTAGACACAGTGTTTCCCAATCGGTGGATTGGCAGAGCAGGTCCAATTGCTTGGCCCCCACGGTCCCCAGATTGCAACTCGCTGGACTTCTTTTTATGGGGGCATGTAAAGAGTCTAGTTTATGATGCAGGACCAGTGCCTTCCATCGAAGTTCTAACTGGACGAATTATGGATGCCTTTCAAACGGTAAGAAATAATCCCGGAATATTAGAACGCGTACGGCAGTCTATGAGAAGAAGAGTAGAGGGTTGTATCGCAGAAAGAGGAGGGCATTTCCAGCATCTTTTATAAAAAGTCAAAGTTGATTAAGTTTCTTATTTTTGAGGTAATGTTTAAATAATCTTATAACAAATAAGTATAGCGTCTTTTGTTTTCATTGTGGTATTTATTCCCCCCTGTTGTTATAAATGTTAATTAAATGTAGCTAATTACAAAAATTTGTTTAAATTTTTTTCTCGATAACGATCTTAGATGCATAAAAATTATAAGAGATAAAAAAGTTTATAAACAAAACAAAGAATGTACTGCATATTTCAGAATCCGCCAGCAGCGCACTATAAAAAAGTTTATGCGGAGAAAAGGGAGCATGACCCCTGAAAAAATATCTCCCTGTAGATTCTTACAATCACTCGGTATACTAGATGATGTAAGCCCTAAAGCGTAATCTATGTTTTAAATTTTATCTTAATATCTCAAAAACTAAAAGAGCTATGAAGGAAAAAATAAAATTTTTTTGAAAATTTAACACTCTGTAGATCGGTGACGAAGCGTTTGCGGACACATGCTTATAGGAAAAAAAAGGCTTATTTTGACCTGGCAAATACGCCCCTAAAATCTTGATACTGAGTTTTGAGACACCCTGTATAGCACTGCCATATTTCAACAATATCGGCTAAAGGATTATTAATATCTACGAAAAAGTTGTTTTCTTTTTAAAGTTTGACACCCTGTATCTTGAAAACGAAGCATTACCGGACCTATGTTTATATAAACTTTTCATCTTAAATCACTCAGAGAATCACATCTTGAAGTTTCGCCACGCACTTAAATAACACCCTGTATATCATATTATGTTATATTAAAGATTAAAATAAATATAAATAGGTTATAATATTCCACGTTTCTTGAAAAATTATCTAAACTAACCCATTCAAATTTTCTACTTTTTCTCTGGACCTCGATAAAAATTTTAAAAAGTACTCGGACCTCATTAGAAATTACGTGTCGACCCCTGACCTAAAGCAAACAACGTCCAAAACGAAATACTAAACCGAAATAAGGTGGGTTCCCTTAATTTGGGGTAACAACCTGACAAATTATACAAAATAAGTCCTAGCGGGGTTAATCACCGCTCCAATTTTAATTAAGTTTTCCAGAATAAGAGAAATGTTTTGACATAAATTACTACAACAGATATTGTAGAAGTTGCAGGTGATAAGATATTTAAAACATAAACAAGAAAATAGATCAAAGGTATTTGCATAAAGTCAAATCTGGTCTTATCTGGCGGGTTTACGATTTAACAAAGACATACTTTCAATTTTCCTTTTCATTTATTGCGTTTAATCATACTAAACAAATAAAATCCGTCAGATAAATATGACAGACTTATGCAATTTTGGCATGAAAGAAAAGGATAGGTATTTAATTTTCAGCGATTCACAAAAGTTTGTAGCTGCCCAAGTACCGGCCACCTTCGTCTTGATTTAAAGATGTCAGTTTTGTGACTTTGATAGTTTGTGACAAAATGAAAAAATTTTGTGGGTTTTTGCATCCCCAAGCAAAAAAAATGGTACTTAATCTGATAAGCTATTTCGAAAATGCAAGAAAATGTGGAAATTCGCCAACCAATATTCAGGAAACAGCAGCCAAAGCACTGGGAATTAGTTTAAGGGCAGTGCAGATAATTGCGCATGAAAAAAAACATAACATAATACCCAAGAATACTAAAAAATGTAAACGAAGAAAGCCAAAGACTGAGGATTTAAGCGAAAATATTAAAATGGGAGTTCGAAATGTGATTTACGATTTATACAGATCAAAAACCAATGTAACTCTACCAGTTTTACAAGAAACATTAAAAATTTGGGGTGTTTTGGAAATTGGACTTGAAGCGCTATCAAAATTAATAAAAAAGTTAGGTTTTCGCTATAAAAAAGACTGTAACCGAAGATTTTTATGTGAGCAGCCACAGATAGTGAGTCAGCGTGTTCAGTTTTTAAAAAAATATACGGAGAATTACAAATCGAAATTTAGAAAAGTGGTATTTTTAGACGAAACGTGGATATTTTCAAATGGAAGTGGTCCAAAATCTTGGCAAAATGATTCTGTGAAAAGCGTGAAAAGGAAAAAGGGATGTGGCACAGGAAAGCGGTTCATTATTTTACATGCTGGTTCTGTAACAGGATATGTTCCAGGTGCAAGCTTAATTTTTTCTTCAACATCAAAAAGTGCTGACTATCATGATAATATGAATTGCGAATGTTTGAAAAATGGTTAAAAGTTAAATTGATACCAAATTTGGATTCTCCGTCTTTAATTGTATTAGATAATGCATCATATCATTCAAGAATTTTAAATAAACAGCCTACTTCATCTTGGAGGAAAAATGATATTTATGAGTGGCTTGAAAAACACAACCAAAATCATTCACCAAGTATGCTTAAATCGGAACTCCTATCAATGGCAAAGTCTCTTAAAAAACCAAGAATATACGCGGTAGATGAAATTAATATTGCGTGAATATGGCCATGAGGTTCTACGACTGCCGCCATATCATTGCCAGTTTAACGCAATATAATTAGTATGGGCCGGGGCAAAGTCTTATTATGAAAAACATGTAGGTGATGGTCTTAAATCCGACCAAGTACAAATATTTTGGCAAGATTCTTTGGATCATATTACACAAGAGTACTGGAAGAAATCAGTGGAACATACAGAAATATTAATAAGGGATTGGTGGGATCGAGAACAAGTACTAGATGTCGAAGTAGCGCCAATGATAATTGCTCCATTCGAAGACGACTCAGACGATGAGGACTTTTCAGATTTTATAAGTGACGATGACAGTTTTTAGTCTATAATTAGTTTATAAACGGTTTTCTTTGTTTACATTTTTTAGTATTCTTTGGTATTATATTATTCTTTCAAGCACATTATTCTGCACAGTCCTTAAACTAATTCCCAGTGCTTTTCCTACGGTTTCCTGCATATTGGTTGGCCAATTTCCACTTTTTCCTTCATTTTCGAAATAGTTTATCCGACTAAATGCCATTGAATTTTTAGGTTTTAGTAGTAAAATTGTTAAAATAAATTACACTGTTTATTATTGTCGTTTTTAATAAATACATTTAAGGTATACTATTTACAGGGATGGCAAACCAATGGCACGCGACATAAAATTTTGGCTCGCCACCGATCACAAAGTTTACTATGAATTATTATATTACGAATTGCGACGGCACGTCTATGGCCTCATTAAACATTTCTTTAGAAAAAATGCACGTTAATACATAAAGATTCGCCACCCCTGTACTATTATGTACATAATTTTTGCAAAAATAATAATATTATATCTGGCTATCTTCACGACTTCACGACAGTTAAAATAATAAAACTATGTATCTTTTCTCCGGGTATATTGATACCTACATAGTCTCACAGCATTTTGATATAAGCTGTGGAATTTTCGAATTGATTTATATGATCCGTGACTTTGGACCCGCATTTTGAGACCGGTTTAGACTTTATACGTTTCTTTCTCCCACTTATTTTTAGCGGGGCGCTTATTGGCTTAACAGGGGCAAAATACGTGTAAAATAAATTTCGGATTTGATACCTCACCGGCTCTAGTAGCCTTTTCTCGTTGACTTTTGTAGTAGGTAACCTATTAAATTGGAAATATTTTTTTAGGCTGATATTACACAACAAAAATTTAGCCAATGTGTAATTTGATTTTTTTTTATATTTAATTTATTATTATCTGCTGAAATAAACTAAAATTTGTTTAATTTATTTAACATTTCATCGACATTTTTGGTGGTCGCTAGTCAGGGGTTTTACTGTATATTGTTTATCTAATTTTCCACCATCATTTTGGTTATTAAATTTGTTAAATGGAAAACTATTGTGTTAACCGTCTGCAATAATACGATCGCACCCCTGAGAAATTAATTTTGGAACGAGACCCGTCATTTTTATTATGACTGATAGTTTCAAGTTAACGGCTAACCTATTAACATTCAATTTTATGGAAAATCAGCTGTCCATATACGGCCATATTGGTTTTTATTTACAACATTTTGATGAGCTCTGGAATTTTCGAATTGATTCATATAATCGGTGACCTTTGGACCCGCCAGATAAGACCAGATTTGACTATAGCTCAATTATTTTTAGAAATAATACAAGTGGGCTAAATGTGTTTATTTGTTTTTATGGTAGAAAAATATGAATGCAAGTCAGTCTCTGTAGTCCTCCAAACTTGAAAAAATGTGCGTTACTACCAAGAAAAATTTTGAATTACAAGAGCGGGTATTATTAAAAAAAGATAAAAGTTAACTTAGCTTTCAACTATTTGGTTAAATTCGCCAGGAAAAAGCATTGTTATAATCTTTATTAACCGTAGAAGGTTAGAAAAAACTGTAACCTGTTGATGTAATGTAAGATGTTGATATCTGACATAACAACATATTCGTTAGTATTCGTTATCTTCAAATATATCATTTATATGTCCTAATAACATTACGAGACCTAAATTAAAAACAACAACGAATTCAATTCAATACGAAAAATAAATTATACGTTATATCATGTCAACAAAAGTTTTCTAACCGACCAAAATTTGTCATTTTTGTACATCTGTTACCATTAATTGTTACCTGCTCCACCCAATAAAGTTAACAATTACCAAGTTTACACGAACGATCTAATGAGCATTAACGAAATACGAACTTTATTAAAACGCATGTGTAAACACCCGTAAATCAATTTTAAAAAACATTACTCGGATTAATTCAAAGTGCAGTAAATATGTAGATTATCCGATTTCAATCCGGATCTAACCTTCGTGTAAACGCGAATACGCATTATCTCCCAATGCTACCAACCGAGTATTCAGTGTTTACTTTTGAAGTTAAACGTCAAATCCGATATTTTAATGTTGGCAATGGCAAACAGCTGTTTAATGTCATCGTAAGAACCCCTTTTCGAACCCGTCGTATAAACACAATTTAAGGCGTATTTTCACTAAATCGCATTTTTAGTTAAAACACATTGTCAAGTTAACCTTCGTTTATCTGTCAATTAAATTTTATAATACCCACCCTTACTAGTTTATCAAAAATTTACTTTACTTAAAAACAGCTCAAATGCTAAGATTAATAATTCAGAACATAATTAGACAACAAGAAACGCAGACTAATAGTCTACAAAATAAAAATAAAAATGGTAAAAATATAAATAATGCACATGTTGAGTATACAAAAGAAGAAGAATAATTAAGCGCTTTTAATAGTATATTACATACCCAGGTGGAAAATGTTTCATTTTTGCCCCTTAATTTTCTCTTGACAGAAATGGAATTTTTACCGAGGTGTGTATACTATTTTATTGACAACCATAATATTTTCTTTACTAAAAATCGAAAAAGTATTTTTTTGATTTGTTTTCAAAAAGAAATATTATAGAAAATGTGCTGTTCACAGCTAGCACATTAGGTTAGTTGTATATATCCTTAGAAGGCACATTTTACATTATATTCTAAGTTCGCCTCTTGGGTCTTGGGAAAATTTCATAGCGCAAGATATGTACAGGTTTTTTTTTTATATTTTGCACTCTACCTAGACGTTTTATTTTGAGAACTAGAGAAAAAGTTTAAATGCAAAGTTAAAGGATTTTTCTTGTACTATCTTCTACGGTTATTATAAAAAAAAAGCACATCGTGAAGTTGGGAAAATATGCACATTGTGTTTTTTAAATGTAGTACCGTGTATATTGTTCGCTAAAATGATAGATCTTTATATCCTGATTTCAAATATATATAATGTTTTGATATTTTGATATCTACTTATTGAAAGTTTAAAAATCAAGGCGGTCTGGAGAACAATGCTTTATTATTGTTATTAATATAATATAACTACTAAAACTAATTTACATATTTTCTATGTATCCCCCGTGGTTATTTACATAACTAAACATATTTCTTCTAAGTTTAATATTGATAGATTTTGAAATAAAATCTGGATGATCGGTGTTGAGTAAAAAAATTTTATGTTCGAGCCTTCATCTTAAAACTTCTATATTTTCAGGCCTATTATGATAAATCTTGTTTTTTGAATAGCTCCACAAAAAAGGTCTAATGGGCTTAGATCAGGACTATTCGCCGGTCATCTAATCGTCTAAACCTTCCTATCCAGAAATTATAACGATTCTGTAAATATTCCGTAATAGGCATATGATTGTGTGATGGTGCGCCATTTTGTTGCCAAATAATATTAATATAAGGGCATAATGGAATATTCTCGAAATAATTTTAAACGTCATTTTGAATTGAATTTAAGTATCCCTCACCATTTAAACTCCCATCAAAAATAATAGGACAAATTGTCTTAGCACGCAACATGCCGCACCTATGGATTGATCTGCGTCCCTGTATTTTTACAACCTGGAGTTTGTGGGGATTTTCCATTGCCTAATAATGTTTGTTGTTTCTGTTGAACATACCCGAGGTGGCAAACGTCGCTACATCTGTGAAAATGATCTTATTTTAAAAGTCTGCATCTACTCTTAAATGACCGATTATTTTAGAGTCACGTATATTTTGTACCAAAATTTATTGAAAAATAATGCTACATCAGGTAAAGATCTTTCGGGAGTTTCTGAAAATTAGAATTGAAAATTAAAATCTGGTTTTAAAATATTTTAGAGGATATACTTTACTTTTAAAGAAAAGTAAAATATTTAAATCGTCCGCATCATATCTAGGAATGGTTTTCTTTTTTCGCGTTATACTTTTGGTTTCATTAAATTTCTTTTTTAGTTTCATATCTGATTGTATTGGCTGACGGTATGCGGCGTCCAACATATACTTGATGATATTCGTTCTGAACTCTGGATAACATGCCATTGTTACTGGACTAGAAAAGTCGAATTATTTGATGTTTTTCTTCTTCGAAATATCTCACATCTACAAAATCCGTCCAGGTAGTCTTCTAATTACCATTAGTAAATTGACAGAGGCGATTGAAACAATATTGAAACGTCACAAGCGAATTAAAGCATTTGTTCTCCAGGCCGCCTTGATTTTTAAACTTCTAATATATAGATGTTTTATAGTCAAATATGTCAAAAACGGCTTTTTAAAATATCAACATATTATATATTTTTGAAATCAGGATATAAAGATCACAATACAAAATAGGGCGTTTAAAAACTATCGCCGACGTACCAAGGATCACAATGAACCGCATAATGTACCAAGATTTCCGTATACAGATAATAAACAAATTTTTCATAAAAATTATAACAGATTACTACAAACTGTCCCAGGATTAGCGCGAAAGCCTCCAATCAGCATAACGCAAGATAAGAAGATGCGAGGTTATAAATATGACTAAAACCAATGTTTCGTTAACTTTTGTTGCATTTCTCATATTGTCCGTTTGTAATAAATTTCCTACTGAACCGAATTGTGTTTTTTAAAAACTGTTGTGCGAAAGAACCAATCAAAACTCGCCCGAACGTATCGACTAACCCATGTATCACAGACACACAAATTACCGAAAGATTGGCTTCCTGCGGATGCAAATTCACTATCCAAATCCACGTACTAACAATCCTAGATTTTAAGGTACAGGCGTCAAAATTATGAAGTGTTTAAATTTTCCAAATTAAGTAATAAAAAAGAAGAATATTAGAGGCAAAATTCAATCTCAAAATTCCTAGAAAAATGTGGACTCTCCAAAAAAATAGTTTGACTTTTCATGATAATATAATATAATATAATTGATTTAATAGTAAAGTAATTTGGTAGGTTCCAAGTACTTAAATGTTTCTTAGAACATCTTATCAGCGTCACCATGTTGCCTTGGCTTTTCTATCTGTCCGTTTATAAAATATAGTAAAAATAAATGCATGACTCATTAAACTCATGTTGGAAACAGATTTTAGAACCATAAGCCCCTTTTCACTAAGGTATGAATAGTTGCAAATTGCTTTCAAAACTGTTTACATTTTATTATCGCTGTAAACTTTTAAAAGGTAAAGTTTTAAAACTGGATCAAAATAGGAAAAAAAAAACACTTTAGATATAGGCGCGGAGTTACTGTTTTATTTTTAGATATACTGTGTGTTACTTAATGGTATACATCTATTTAATTGGGTGAGCCCTAGACCCATTTTAAGTCAAAAATTACCGGGTCAGCTAAGAGAGGATGCCGATTGTGTCTCAGGATGTGTTAATCGCACAAGTTTGGAGCAAACATGTTTTTAGTAAAAGTAGTCAAGGGAAATCGCTGATTTCAGTTGCTTGCTTGCTTATCAAATAAAGTGGTGGGGGGAGCAAACATTTATTTTTAAAGAATATGGATCTTCCAACTTTGGTTTAATAAAATTAAGCAAATAAGGACCTCCATTTCACATTCTGGCGGCGATTTTGCTAGATATTCTTCAACTATCGATTCAATTACTGACATTGAAATTTTCACGATTGATTATTATAGACTGAATATACTAGAGATTTTTTCTCAAATTGACGCACAGCCTCCAACTTGAAATGTTTTGTTAGTCAGTTTCATATTAAAATATAGCATTGATGCACCAGTGTCCTAATCCCAAGTTATAATAGTCGCGTTCATTAGAATTGAGCGCTTAAGTAACGCTACAGTAGTAATCGGTCATATCAATAGGTTCTGCTGAATGGGCATTTTGCCAAATCGTAACAAAATTGAAGTATCTCTTACTGTTAAATATATTAAATATAATTCAGAATATGTCGATTGTACTACTGCTACCCTCATAAAAATAATTGCAGAAGCTATAAGAAAATGCAAAACAATTATATCGCTAAATATTAACATATCTGTCAAAAGCCGTGAATACAGGTATATTAATTATAGAGATAGATTGTATAAACAATTGAAAAGAAATAGGAAAATATGTATAATATAGTGGAATTAATAAAAAAAAATTAAAAGAAGACCATTGTAAGAAATTGATATTGGAGAGCAGTAATACTAAGCAATTACAAACAACTTTAAGCGAACATACCACTAGAAATTTAGAAAAGGAAGAACCAAAATTACCTATGAAATTTATGAAAAAAGTGATTTTCTAAAAACTAATATTAAAAAAATATGAGAAACTTTCAACAATCATTACATTTTGATGAGCAAAAAAAATTGCTACGAAAGTAAAGGACGAATATTCTGAAAACGTATACACTCCAGAAATTAAAATCACAAGTAATAGATCTATTTTCTTATATCCAATAAATGAATCAAAGATAAAAAAAACTTTAATTGTCACCTTCAAGAATAGCACAAATTACATCAGGGGTACTTAAAAAACTCTCTTTATAAATCAAAACCATTGGCACATCTGCTAAACCTTATTTTCTCTAAGGGTGTTGCCCCAAACATTTTAAAATAGCGATTATTGAGCTAATACATAAAAAAGAGAACAAAAATATTGTGGAAAACTTAGATCGTATATAAAATATAAAAAACAATTAATTCGATTTTGTCACTATAACATCTTAAAAATTTGTCTAGTAATATTAACTTTTATCGCATATTCGACTGGTATTTTTTTTAGCTTTAAGAACTGGGGAAAAGTTCTACGTTTGGGTACTGCATACCACCTACTCAACCTTGGTCTTCTACTTAAGGTTATTGATCTTCTTTAGGTGTCTTTGGCTAAGCTTGAGATTGCACTTTACTCTTATCTTAATCACCCTATTCTCCTTGTTTCAACTACCATATCATTTGATCCATATAACAGTGTTTTCGTGGTAATTTCCGATAATTCTCCTTTGTTTTGCTTTTGAATATTTATTGTCAGTTTTAGTTCAAAACTTGAGAGATTACTTCTCTTCTTATTTTACGAAAATTTAATTGCCTATATATCAACTACTTTATTTAAATGATTTCGCGAACCCCGGTCATAAAGTAGAACGTAGTCGTTTGTCGAATGTCAAGTATATTGGAAATAGTGTTTATTTGAAAAAAATATAGACAGATTACGTTTTCACTATGAATATTAAACAATAACTGAATTTATGTACCTCTGTTTTTCGTGTTTCAATAATTCGGTGTTCCTTACATTGGACGTGTCTATGATTTTGGCTATTCTTTGGCATTCTTGACGACTAATTTTTTAGTTTCCCAATTTTTGGACCTCACTTGACTTTTGGAAGCCGAAAAGCAAGAGGGCTTTTTCAATCCAAGAATATTAGGTTCATCTGCAAAGGATTTAGGATTATGAGGCCTTATATTCTGTCTCCCTTAACTTTCTGTCTCCCTTAACCTTTTGTCGGGCGCAATGCTTTTTTAACCTCCGTCGAGTGCAATATATCAATTTAATCAATCAAAACAATTCTGGAAATAAAAATGAATTTTAATGAAATTTTAATTTTTTATCAAATTAAATAAAAATAACTCATTTTTCTAATTTATAAAACAGTTTTAAGAGGCTAACAATAAAATAAAACAGGCACTTAAGTTCTAAACATTGTAGTGAGCTTAATGCGTAACTTAAATAAAATAATAAACGAAATAAATATTCTGAAAACAAATCATGTAACTTATATATTGTAGTTACAATTTCAATTGGTTAAATCCTCTGATAACTTGTTGCTACAGTCACTACAATAAGGATCGATATGTGACAAACATTACTTTTTTACATGAGTTACATAAATATGTGGTCAATTTTCTCTTATTGGTTGGTCAAGTGCAGTCTACATATCTTTTTCGCTTTTGGCTTTATGCCTTGAGTTGCTTCTTGCCTGTCTGAGTTGTCTATTTCCTCATGCACCCTATAGCGATGTAGCTTATGTTGTAAATTAAGGGCCATACCTATTAAAAGTTGACTTCTTCTCTTTAATTGAGGTAAGACAAGCTCGTTAAATAACTGCTTAAAAAAAATTTTCCTGCAAATCAGTTTCTGGTCATTTTCAAAAAAGGTTACTTGAGAATTTATTCCACACATATTAACAATTGCAAAAAATACCACCATGGGCCAGCGACGAATATTTCTTGCGACATTGTAGCACACACAATTTATCTGTGGTATCTACCCCTCCTTTGGTTTTGTTATAAAATGTTATCATTTCTGATTTTTTCCTATCCGCTGTTTCCGGGTCTATTGCATTGTCGTTATGCAAAGAAGAGACAACTAACACGCATTTTCCTTTTTTCGGGATATATGAAACCAGAGTGCATTCTTTCTTGAATCCAAAGATGCTACTATTTACTCCTCGTGCCTTACTTGATAGAAATTCATGCGGGATTTCTCTCTTGTTTTTCTTTAAAGTGCCGACATAAGACAACTTTTTTTCTTGCAGTTTTTCTATTAGAGGTATGCTACTAAACCAATTATCAGCAGTTATATTTCTTCCTGTATTGATAATTGGTTCAACTTGTCTCATAACTACATCTTCAGGCTTATTACTTATTCTGTATATACCATCTGGTTGCAACCCTGCATAGATTTCCAAATTATAGAGGTGCATCTACCAGAGCGTATATCTTTATACCGTATTTGTTCGGCTTATTGGGTATATACTGCTTAAATATGCATCTTTCTCTAAATCCCTCCAACTTCTCATTAATTGTAACATTTTCACCTAAAATGTAACATTTTTGTGAGCTTGCGACAATATAGTGAATATATCACGTATCGTTGCAAGTATATCGGTCTTTTTTCGTTCCTTACTTTCCTAAAACGTTTTATGCTCATTACCATTCGAAATTTTTCAACTCCATCATCATCAGTACCCCAAAGATCCTCCAAACTTTATTTATTACCCGTTCACGGGCATAGGATGACTTTACAGATTCAACATATGTATTTGTATGGCGCAAAATTATTTCCAAAATTTCATCAGTCATAAGACTGCTCAAACATTATAAAAGCGTACGTGCATTTCCGGCTTCTGTGATAACACCTGGTAGCTTTCTCAAAACATTATGGGCATTAGCACGAACTTGAATCGAAGAAAAATTTTTGGGCATTTTGTTTCTTTATCTTTTTCTATAAAATAGCTATCGCTTACATCGTCATCCTCCTCATCGCTGGTATCTAGCTGCTCCGTTCCAGAATCCTCTAAGCGGGTTTCTATATTATCCTCTTCATCTGTATCACTTTCGTTCTCCAGTGCTCTGCTACTTCTGCATTGTCACTGTCTTCTTCGTATAAAATATTGTGGATATCTTCTATATCCTTAGGATCTTCCAGATTAAATATTTTTTTAGAATTAGAAATGATTTACTTTCAGATATTCTAAAAATCACAAAAAAATTATATGCGGGCGCAATATATCAAACTGATATACCTAACTAAAAAAATTACTTATTTTGCCTAAAATTTTAAAAATTAAAACTCCCTAGCACAGGTTTGCAAAAGTAATAAATATGTTTAAAAGAAAGCAAAACGATCATTATGGCAGATGATTGATGGTCACATTTCTTTAAAAAATTAATTGTGCGTCTGTTGTTATAGATTTAGAAAAGGCATTTGATGATTGACCGCAAGGAACAGTACTAGGGGCCATACTGGTTATTATATACATAAATAATCTACCTACACAAAATGTCTGATGATACAGTTATCTCATTTGAATAAAGTAGGATTGCAAATTAATATAAATCTTCAAAAAACTGTTTAGATCGCAACTTACTTTCAACCAATTTAGATAAAACACAATATCTACATTTTTCAAATAATTCTGTTAGATTATATTTAGCTTAGAAGATTTATATTTTGCTACCCTTCGTACATATAAAAGACTGAACAATCAAAAGTGTAAAATATGTTAGCTATCTGGAAATAACAGTTGACAGGCATCTAAAATAAGATTACCACATACAAGCGTTGCGAAGGCAAACAAGATCACTATTATATTTATTTAAACAAATAAAAAACATAAATCAGACTTAATGGACTCACGCACTGTATATCTTGCTTTAATACAATGCTGCCTGCCTTATGGAATAGTTAGTTGGTGTGGTGCTTACGAATACACACTGAACCCTTTAGAAATAGAGCAAAAATATGTCATGAAAATAATATGATCTAAATTCACGCTATCCGACTGGGATGCTATCCCAATAATCAAATATACTTAACGCTGGAAATATTTTTTACAAGGCATCTCTACTACAACTCAAAAGACCAAATACGTTTGCTTTTCCTCACTAAGCTGCCTACCAAACTCCATTTCAAACAATTGAAAATAAAAAATTCCCAGAATGCAAAGATCAATGGGACAAAGGGGACATTCATTCATGGGAAGAAAGTTATATAACATCATTCTATGCGGGTTAAAGAAAGTCTAAAAAACCAACTATAATGACTCATTGCAAATGTTCTCAAAATAAGCAAATAGAGAAAAGTAAATAAATAAGAAAAAAATAAAGTACAATTAACGTATTTTGTAAGTTCTTGGTAGCTGTGAGAAGTCAAAATTATTGCCATTGCGATAAATTAGTGATTTATTTCTTGTGTTATCTAGTTCTGTTAGAAATTGGACTATTGATCTCTTTTCTTTTCTAAATAAACGCCTATGAATGGCTATATCGCTATATACTAAATATTTATTGAGCACAACACAATTGTTCTTATGTGTATGGAGTTGGACGTAGTTGGCACCAAGTTAGAATATCTTGGACATATAACGAGACACAACAAATACTGATCGCTTCAACTAATACTCTAGATACAGCTTGAAGCTGAAAGATGTTCAGGTAGACGACGCTAATTGTGGTTGAAAACCTGACGAGGCAGGTTTAGTCTCAGCTTGACAGAACCCTTTTGCACTGTCGTCAATAAAATAAAGCTTGCTATGTCCGGAAGGAAGAAGACACTACTAGAAGAACATCATTGTTGGAGCTTGTCAATGTTTTTAAAGACATAAACTAATATATGCAATACAATTCTTCTTCTTGAATCATTAAATTAACCGTTTATTAAGGATGTATTTTCTTTTTTCTATATTACTTTTCTTTCTTCTTTGATTTGTTAATAGTATATTCCAATTTTTATTTCTTTTTCTACTAAATATTTTAGTGTTAGAGAAATGTCGGGATGTTATCGTAACTAAACCTTAAGCCGAAACTAGATATAGAAACTGAAACTTAAAATACAAATATATATTAAATTATATTAATTTCTAAAATATTGTAATAAAGTTAGGTTAAATAGTCAACAAGATTACAGACAAGCTTTAAGCTTTGTTAACTTGAAAATTGTCCTCTTTCTCCTTGTTTGGCCTGGGCTTTTGCAGATCAATGGCTTTGAGGGATTGATGAATCGAGTACAAATGTACACAAAGTAATGTTAATAATTTTTATTTAGGAACATTAAAATGAGAACTGTAAGTATAACATGACACACAAGTTAAAAAAATCAAATTATACAATTTTTTCACGACTCTCACTGTCAGTCGTGTTTCCCCGGCGACGGATATTGTTGCAAAATATCAGATAGTTACAGTGAAAAATAAAAGTCTAAACATATCGCCCCCTTTGAAAGGCTTGACTTTCAACAAATAGTAGCACAGCAAGAGACTACATAACAAAACGAACTATGAGTTAATTGTCTGTCTCAGGTAGTACACAAATTTTAGACACTGGCCTTTTATAAACACCATGTATGGTTTTTACGTTAACAACGCGTGTAACACCATCGGAGCCAGGAAAAACTTCTGTGATACGGCCGACCTTCCAATTTAACGGAGCGGAATTTTCATCCTTTAATAACACCATGGAGTCTATTTTCACATTTGGAAAATTCTTCATCCATTTGCTGCGTTCTTGTAGATTAGATATATACTGTTGAGACCAGCGCTGCCAGAAGTGTTGTACTTGTTGTTGTAATCTCTGGTATATATTAAGTCTGTTTGGATTTAATTCTCTAATGTCATCTTGAGGTAATGCACTAAGAGGTTGACCAATAAGAAAGTGTGAGGGTGTGAGTACGGATAAATCATTAGGATCGTTGGACATGGGAAAGAGGGGTCTGGAGTTTAGGACCGCTTCAATTTGTATAAATACTGTACTTAAACTCTCATACGTTAAATGAGCATTTCCAACGATTCGTTTCAAGTGGTACTTGGCTGATTTGACGCAGGCTTCCCATAGGCCGCCAAAATTAGGGCCATATGGTGGCGAAAAATGCCATGATATATTGTTTATAGATAAAAACTCGTTAAATTTATCGTTCTTTTTAATCTGAGTAAGAATCTTGCGGAGTGTACTTTCTCCAGCAACGAAATTTGTACCGTTGTCAGTATAAATATCACTACAAATGCCTCTGCGAGATACAAATCTTTTTAAGCTATTTAAAAATGACTCGGTGGACAAATCACCAACTAATTCAAGGTGTACAGCCTTTGTAGCGAAGCATACATAAACACATAAATAACATTTTACTAAGAGTCTGTTTTTTGTTTTACCGTCCTTCACCAAAAATGGTCCAGCAAAGTCAATGCCGGTTGTTTGAAAAGGACGTTGAGGTGTGAGGCGTTTTTTGGGTAGATTGCCCATTTGGTAAATGGTGTCAATTGGTTTTGCTCTGAAACAAGTTACACAAGAGCGCAAAATTTTTTGAGTTACATTGCGACCATTGATTGGCCAAAATGTCATACGTATAGCAGACAATGTCATTTGAGCACCTGCATGTAAATTGCGTATATGCTCATATAGAATTATTAATTTCGTACAATTTCCAGAACTTGGTAACAAGATTGGATGTTTTTGATCAAAATTGTAATTTGAATGCCTTAATCTACCACCCACTCTAATCAGGTCATTTTCGTCTAAGAAAGGATTTAGTTTTAATATTTTGCTGGTGGCAGGTAATGGTTTTGATCCTTTTAACAAGGTATATTCTTCCATAAAGTAGTGAGACTGAACTAATTTACATATAATAATAACAGATTGAGCAAGTTCGTATCTTGAAAGAGGCCCGGTTAAGCGTGATTTAGTAGATTTTGTTTTAATGTTTTTTATGAATCGTAGGCAATATGCTGTAACTCTTTTTAAACGTGTAAATGAAGAAAACTTGTCGCATATAGAGATATCAAATGACGTTTGAGCTGCCATAATAACAGAGTTTGTTTTAAACTCGGGAATTTCTCTATCTACAGTTTTACTTTCATTATGTAAAATCTCATTTTGCATCAAGAATGGTGGACCATTCCACCAAAGATGTGATGATTTCAAATTTTGTGGATCTAATCCCCGTGATATAATGTCCGCAGGATTGTGCTCACTAAGAACATGCGACCATTGATTTAACTTTGAAAATTGCTGTATTTCTGAGATGCGATTAGCAATGAATGTTTGAAGTTGATTCGGCTGTAAAGCGAGCCATGATAATAATATTGTAGAATCTGTGTAGTAGTAAATATTATTTATATCAAGTTTGAGAGCATTAATGACCTTTTGAGTCAATCGAGTAAGCAATAGAGCTCCACAAAGCTCTAATCGAGGAAGTGTGATCGTTTTGAGAGGTGCTACGCGAGATTTAGCACAAAGAAGGTTTACGTTTATTCCTCCTGTTACATCAATACTACGCAAGTAGCAACAACAACCATAAGCCTTTTGTGAGGCATCACTGAAACAATGTAGTTCAATCTTAACGGGGTTTGTACATAAAATATGTCGTGATATGTGAATTTCATTTAATTGTGGAATTTGTTGAGCAAATTGCATCCAAGATCTATGTAGTTCCATAGGAATACTTTCATCCCAATCCAAACCTAATTGCCAAAGTTGCTGAAGAATTAGTTTGGCCTGAATAATTGAAGGACCTACTAACCCAAGCGGATCAAAAATTTGAGCTGTTATTGACAGAATTGTTCTCTTGGTAACGCGTGCAAGGGAGTTTATATTAACTATGTACTGAAGGGTGTCCTGGCTGGAATTCCAGGTTAAACCTAATGTTTTGATTGTCTTGTCATCTGAAATTGTTTTATGATTTAATTCAGATTTGTCAGCGGAAATGTCAGTCAACACAGAATCGTGATTTGCGACAAATTTACGCAAATAGAATCCACAAGATTGTAGAATCTTATTGAGATCAGAAATTAAACTTCGCGCGTGTTCAATTGAGTCAGATCCTGATAAAAGATCATCAACATAGAAACTTGATAAAATTACTTCGGAAGCTTGAGGATAAGAATATTTGTTGTCTATAGCCGCCTGCTGTAAAGATCTGATAGCTAAAAATGATGCGCAAGACGTTCCGTAAGTTACAGTGTTCAATTGATAATGAGAAACTTCATCTGCTGGATTAAAACGATATAAAATACGCTGAGAATCGCGATCGTGCTCATTGACCATGATGCATCTATACATCTTTTCTATGTCAGCGGTGAATGCAATTTTATGAATTCTGAAACGAATAACAATATCAATTAAGTCATCTTGTAGTTTTGGACCGACCTTGAGAGTGTCATTGAGTGAGATTCCACTAGAAGTTTTGGCGGATCCGTCAAAAACAACGCGTAACTTGGTAGTAGTACTGGATTCCTTTTCTACTCCATGATGTGGCAAATAAAACTTAGTACTTTCTGAATCCACATTCGCTGAATTTATTTTAGACATATGCCCCAATTTTTCGTATTCCGACATAAAATTAATGTATTGTTCTTTGAATTCGGGATTATTACATAATTTTTTCTCAGTAGTATAGAAACGCTTGAGTGCTGTTTCGTACGAGTCACCAAGGTCAATTGAATTGTTTCTGAATGGTAAACGTACAACGAATCTACCCGATTCATCGCGTGTAGTAGTACGTGAAAAGAGATTTTCACAATCAATTTCATCTTGTGAAAGCTTGGCTGAAGAAGGAAACTCTTCGATTTGCCAGAAGCGTTGCAACTGTTCTTGAATAAGATGACCTGGAGGTACGTCAACAGACAGATTACAAATGGAATTGTTTACAAAATTGAATGGCAATGGACCAGATAGTATCCAACCTAGTTTAGTTTTTTGTAATACTGTACCTGTGTGTGGTAATTGAATTTGTCCGATACATATTAAATTCCAAAATACTGAAGCACCAAGAAGCATATCGATTGGGCCTGGTTGACTGAAAGAACTGTCAGCCAAGATTATGTTTTGTGGTATCTGTAAATTTGTGGCGTCAAATGAAAAATTTGGTAAATGTTTAGAAATTTTATCAGTGACTAAAAATGATAAGCTTTCCAGTGTGAAAGAGTTAATTTGAGATTTTATTGTAATTTGAGATTTTTTAAAGATTGTAGTTACACCACTACCCAATCCTTCTACAGAATGAGATATTTTAGTTGATGATAGTCCAAGTTTATTAAACATTTCGTTTGTTATAAAGTTTGACTGAGAACAGTTATCCAATAGGACTCTGCATGAATGTTGTTGGTCATTCCTATCCAGAACAGACACAATTGCAGTAGAAAGTAGAATATATGGTTCAAGAGAAATTGAGTTTGTGACAGAGAGAGCTTGCGATTCATTGATATGTGAATTATTTGAGATTGGATTATTGCGATGATTGGCTAAAAGCGCATGAGTATTAGATGTAATAGGACGTGCCTGAGATTGGCTTGAGTTAGTATTATTTGAGTTTTGAGAAGTGTCACCATTTGACGAATGTGCTGAATTATTTTGTGATATGTTTTGAGCAGTGCTATTGCTTCTAAGTTGATGGGAGTTTTGAGTTGTGAGTGTAGTAAAGTATTATGTCTTTGGGAACATTTCTTACAAGAATATTGATTGCGACATTCCTTTGAGGAATGCCCTTGACGTAAACAGTTAGTGCAGGCATTAAGTTGCCTGATTTGGTTTAATCTTTCATGTGTGGTCAATTTTAAAAATTTTCCACACGTAAAGATAAAGTGGTCTTGTTTACAGAACAGACATTTTACTTGATTTGTGGAAACGTGTGTCATGCTTGAATGTAGATTATTTGACTTTTGAAAAGTGGTTTTTTGTATCACTGGATTTGACGGATGTAAATTTTCCAATAGTTGACAACGTTTATTTAAAAATGATGTAAAGTCATCAGTAGAGGGTGTAGCTGTTGCCAGTTTTAATGAATATTCCTCCCATTCACGTTTAGTAAGAGGGTCTAATTTTGATGACATGAGGAAAATTATGATGGTGTCCCAAGAATCGACAGGAAGTCCCAACGATTCTAAGGAACGCAGATGTTGATTAAATGTATCAATTAGATTTCTTAGATGACAATGAGATTCTTTTGTAATGCCTGGTATGTCAAAAATGGCCTTTAAATGTGTGTGAATGATCACTTTTTTATTTTCAAAGCGTTCGCGCAAAAGATCCCACGCCTTGTCATAATTTGTTTCAGACACTTCCAATGCATTTAAATGCACGACTTGAGATACCAAAATTTTTGTATTTTAGTTAAATTTTGATTATCATGTATGAGAGACTTGTAAGTATTTGAAAATTGTAACCATTTATCATATAAACCAAAAAATTCAGGTAAATTAAGTTTAGGCAAGTTGGCGTTAATACTTGGTGAATTAAAATTTGCGGTGTTTAAATTTGATGAAGGAGTAGATTTATTAGACGTCTGAGATAAATGCTGTTCTATGATATATTTTGCCTCACCTGAGTGTTCAAAGAATTTGTTTTCAAACATTTCTCTTTCATTAGAATGATCGGTATTTAAATCAATTAGCTCTAATTCGGACTGAACAAGTTCAAAATCATGCCAAGTAGTTTGTACTTTTTCTAAACGTGTTTGTAATTCACAAATTTTATTTTTATCGTCAAATTTTTTAATATAGCTGCCGAAAAGTGTAGCCTTAATTAAGCCACGTTTTTGAATTAACACCGTTATTTTAGTTTTTAATTCGTCTTCAGACATTTTGTTTAAATTATAAAAAATTAACTAAAATGTACGATTTCAAGTAATATAAACAGTATTTAAACAAATCAAACGTATAGGATATAGGTAAATGAAAAGGAAAGGATGGGTGCAAACCTCAAATTATTACTTTAATCCTGTTCTTGTCCAAACAAAATCGGGATCAAATCATCATTTGCTGTCAGTTTGATGTCCAAAATTAAACGTCAATAATTATTATGGCACCTGTTCATCAGCAGACTACCTGGATTTACGGTTTGACTTCCTTCAAAATACTTAAATCATAAGTACTTACACCTTCCTGGATATCCTCTTTTTTGTATAATGAGTCTTTATGAAATGTATATCGAAGAACCTGATTATTGATTGTTAGTGGTGAATTCCATAGGATTGCTGCAATATCCGGCACGAAGCGACCAATGTTTGGCCTGGGCTTTTCCAGATCAATGGCTTTGAGGGATTGATGAATCGAGTACAAATGTACGCAAAGTAATGTTAATAATTTTTATTTAGGAACATTAAAATGAGAACTGTAAGTATAACATGACACACAAGTTAAAAAAATCAAAATATACAATTTTTTCACGACTCTCACTGTCAGTCGTGTTTCCCCGGCGACGGATATTGTTGCAAAATATCAGATAGTTACAGTGAAAAATAAAAGTCTAAACACTCCTATATTTTTCTATTTCTTATTTCATGTCTTTTGTTTACTAGTATGAGCCTATATCTCCCCTCGCTTAACTTTAGTAACTCAACTTAAATATGTGTTAGTTTTTAGTATTTTTCATGGATCATCACCGTTGCATTTCACCATCCAAAGTGCAAATATGGAAGGACCTAGTGTATAACCATCCGAGGTGCAGCCACGGAAGTACCTAGTGTATAATAAGGAATTAGTGAATAAATAAAAAAGTGGGTAAATTGAGTTTGCAGAATGTCCAATCTGCAGTCTCTCCCCCCGGAGCCGCAAGTCCCCCAAGATTTGGGGAAATTTATTAGTAGCGATGAGGACATGAACCTTCAATCTCCTGATCCAGATATCCCCGACAGCCGAAGGGCAGAAGTGGAATAGCGCACGAAAGATGGAGGCAAAATGGGCCTCGGCTTTCGAAGAAATAAACAACCAATGGACAAAGGAACTCAAAGAAGCATCTGCGAACTACAAGTCACTGAATAAGGCTCGCGGCGCGATAACTGAAAAGATTTTGGGGCAGAACGCAAGAAAGGATTAACAGGTATAAGAGCCAGTCTTTTGTCACAAACACAAATGTAACTCATAATACTAACACCACTATAGAATTAACACATACAGATAAAAAAATACACAAAACCAATTCAGAAACCTGTCGACTTTGTGTGTGACACATAACTTTTACAATGACAATGATGACAATGTCACTGACAATAAACAGACAACTCCCGAAACATCGAATGATCAAGTACTAGATAGACACTGAAATGCCATCTGACTTGAGCGAGGACAGTGACAGACAGACATACAAAACAATAAACAGACAATGATGAAAGAGATTCGCGACAAAAATCACCGACAGAACCAATAAAAGACAAAACACACAAGGAACTTCCCAGCGCTGGCAAAGGTCAACGATGAAAATCTAAAAATATTTCAAGCCTCAAGCCAGGATAAAACAAAGTTCAACGTTGGGAATTCTTTGAAAAAACACCCACCTAGCACCTTAAAATTAAGCGAAAAGCCAAAACAGAAAAATAAACTGACGAAACAATAATTATGACAGACAATTTGGTACAAGGAGTCAAAGTCCCCCCAATCCTTATACACAAGAAGGAAATGTATTTTTGAATAGTCAGCTATTTAAAGAGGAAAATATAGATATCGAGAATGGGATTACGACCTCGGAAGGGATAAAAATACACCCACCTATCCCAAATGACTAACGAAAAAAAAATATTTTTTGATAGAACAGAAAATAGACCACCAATAATCCAGTTTTGCAGAATGAGAAAGAACTGCATGTAATAATCAGAGGCGTACTCGAGTGTTGGTCTGAAGCGAAACTTAAATCAGACTTAGAAAATTTGGGGCCTACAAGGTTGTACGGTGGAAGAGGGTGGATGGCACTGCCATGCCTCTTGTTCTGGTTCTCTTGCCTAAACCAGAGAGGAGAATGTACGACTTTAAGTATTTAGACAGCATAAAAATATTTCTACCCATAATAAAAATAAGAGTTGAAAATCAAACATTAAATTCATCAATCACGCAATGTCACAGATGGCAGATGTTCGGGAATTCACAGCATCAATGTGGAAAACTGACCCTCTGAAATGTTTCAACTGCCACGGCAAGCACCCTACAAACTTTCGAGAGTACCCTAAGCACCTGGAAGCAATTAGAATTCAAATTCAACAAGAAATAGCTGCAACGGCAACACAAAACCAAAAAAGCAATGACATTCAACAACACAAGTCGCTAATAGCGTTGAAATCAGAAATTGCATGTTTCAGCTTGGTTACAATAAACATAAACGGTATCAAGGGCAAAATACTTGAGGTTATTGACTTTGTTGGAAGATACGGCATTGATGTCTTGCTTGTACAGGAGACATGGTTGAAGAGTGAAAGGTTCACTTTCCCAAACTACAATGTCTTTCGAAACGATCCATGGTTCTTGCCGAGGAAAACATCATTGTCCAATCTGTACCAGGCCCATTAAATTATGCACAAATAGGGTGCACCTTCATTAAAATCAGATTTAAAAATATATGGATTAAACTGGGTTCCGTTTATGCCAGTCTCAGTGTCAATTTTGACAAGAACTGTCTAGCAAGGATCTTTACTGCCCAAGATACAATCATTATAGGGGGACTGAGGAGGATATTAGAGAAGCGGGGAGGATATTAGAGAAGCACTGAAACAACTGACTATATATATAGATGAGACCATGACTGGCTCGTCAGAAACAATGGTGTCAAAGTTTTCGAGGCGAGGCGCCTTAGATCCTGACCTTTCTCAACTAAAAAAAAATAATAAAATAATGCGTCAAGCGTTCAAAACAGTCGACCCGCGCCTCAAGGCGCAGGCGAATCGAGAAGTGCTGCAGATCCGGCGACTCCTTATACAAAGACAGTCGGATCTCTGGAACAATAGAATAAAAGACCTGAACACCGCTGACCGTTCTGTCTACAAGTTTGCGAGGTCCTTGACGAAGGGAGGTAGGAAACCTGTATCCTTTCTCAGGTACCCGATGGACGGCGATAGAATTGTCACCGACCCAAGGGAAAAAATCAAGCTGCTCGTGGTCTCCGTAAGCAGTTCGGTGAATTTCCGTCAAATGATCCTGCCCGTGACTCGCGGGTCGCACGGACTGTACAAATTTTTAGAAATACACCGTTTGCTGATAATAAAGCAACATTAGTCACAGTTGAGGAGGTTCAGACCATTTTGCACAACATCATTGCAAAAAGGGCGCGTGGTATCGACGGCATAAAGAATAAGGCACTAAAAAACAGTATTGGACGTTGTAGACGCAGCCCAGGTAATTGTCAAAAAGGGCTGCTTCCTAGACATTCAGAGAGTGCCAAAGTGGTGTTGATCCCAAAGACTGGTAAAGATCTTCAGTTGGCTGCCACCTATAGGCCGCTAAGTTTGTTATCGTCTCTTGGCAATATCATTGAAAAAATAATACTGAATCGGATTTATCATTTTCGATTAAACAATGATATTTTACAACTAAAACAGTTCGGATTTCCAGCTGATGATTGCAAAGTGCGCCAAGTAATACGGTTGGCAACTAACATACTATGAGATTTTAATAGACGCCTGGTAACAGGAGTATTTTTTAACGTTTTTCAGGAATTCGATAAGGTCTGGCACACCGGTCTTATACATAAGCTAATAAGATTAGGTAAGCCAAACGTTCTAATTCACACTCATTTCATTCCTTGAGTACAGGTCTTGCGTGGTATCGTCTGAAGACCTGCTATCAGATGTCATTCAAATAAATGCGGGAGTTCCCCAAGGATCCCCGCTAGCTGCAATATTGTACATAGACTTGCGATGTTCCAACACACATGCAAACAGAGTTATATCTGTTTGCAGACGATACTGCGATTATCGCCACCTCAAGAACTCCCTGGATTGTTGTTTCGCGACTTTAACGCCATGTAGCTCTTCTTCAGAGATGGTTGGACTTTTGGAAGTTCCGTCTTAACGCGGATAAAACACGGGCATTTTTTTTTTCAAAAGCGCGATTAAGGCTCTCAGAGAGAAAAGTAAGAGTCATGTATAGACCAATACCATGTTCGCCACAAATCAAGTAAAATTTTTGGAAGGAAAATGGCCTGGGAGATCAATACAATCGATAAACTGCGAAAGGCGCAAAAGTAATTTTTTGTCATCTCTCTTATCTATAGAAAAAGCAACACTAATCTGAAATCAAGGCTTTCTCTCTACAAAACCATAGTGAGGCCTGTACTTACTTACGGTATACCAACTTGTTGTACCGTAAGTAAGACAAATCACCTCAAGCCACAAAGAGTTCAGAGAAAAGCCCTAAAAATATTCATAAATACTCTAAGATATTTTCCAACAGATCTATTGCGCTTAGATTTTAGAATGGAAACCATAGACGGATAGAAATAAACAAAAATACCCGAAAGATTGGCTCTCACCCTGACAGCGACCGGTTTAAAAAATTCTTTATCCCAAACAAACCTTCGAAATTGAAAATAAAACTTTATCTCATCACTCAAAATAAATAAACAAATAACCACAATTATTCAATCACTTTAATCTAAAAGATATCTCTAAGATCTAAGAAAAACAAGAGTTAAGGATCTCTTTGATCCAATTCAAAGACCTGGAAGAAATTCTGTCATGGGGTGATAGTAACCAACTAGAATTTAATGCTAAAAAAACCCAGGCGGCAGTTTATTCTAAAAAAGCTAATGTCGAAGAACGTATGTCTGGTTCATGGAGGGACACTCGATTCCCTTGACTTCATCAATTCATTTATTGGGCGTCAATTTGGATAGCCATATGTCTTGGCACAGTCACGTTGCGGCCATTGCTAAGGCAGCCTCGCAGAAGCTTGGAATGCTTTTCCGAACTAAGAAACTCTATACACCCCAACAACTTTTGATGCTCTATAAAGCCCAAATTCGACCATTGCTGGAGTACTGTTTCCATGTTTGGGGCTCTACTCCTAGACATACCCTAAGATTGCTAGATTCCATTCAAAGAAGAGCCATTCGCTGAATCGGTGAACATGATTTGGCAAACAGCCTGGAAAGCCTTGAACACCGAAGACAAGTTGGCGACTTGAGGCTATTTTACAAATATTTTCATGGCAAGTGCTCAACTGAGGTTGCCCGTTTGATTCCACCCAGAGCGGTGCATGGTAGAAATACACGACGAGCCACTGCAGACCCCCCGTACGTCGTTCAGCTAAGTGTCCCTGGAACGACACTGTTTAAAAATTATTTTATCTGGAGAACGTCATCACTCTGGAACGACCTCCCTAAGGCCGTGTTTCCCAACGAGTATAATCTCCAAAGATTCAAGACCAACGTGAATCGTTTCCTGCGCAAAAGGATTAATCCTACAGTGCTGCGCCTTATCATAAAAAACCGCTCTAACCTCTAAGGCAACCCTATATAGTTTTTTCTAATTTTGTCTCGAAAAATAGATATTTCGAACGCGCTAGCGAGTTCGAAATATATCCATTTCGAACTCCGAATTTTATTTTTTAAAAGTTGGCATTGGTTATATTTAAATGTTTTATTCTGTTGACGTCTGACGTTTCCTGTTATTGTTATCCATGAGAAAAGAAAGTTTTCGGGATTTCTCTGGTAAAAGTTGATTTATCGTTTTATTAGCAATATCCCTTAACTCAGGGGGAGTTAAACTTAGATTATCATGCTCCATATTTTTTTAATTATAATTATGAACAACTCTATGAAATATTAAATCACAAATTTCGTGACAATGACACAAAGAAAATATTATTTATTGTCAAGGCTACTATGATAAAAAGAAATTTAGAGTATTACCAACATAGAATTTAGACACACAAATTTACAAAATTTGAAGGGTTGATTTTCTTTTTAAATATGTATTTTCTTATTGAAAAAAATACAAAATAGAAAAAATAGTATAAAGTACGTGTTTTATAAAGCAGTTAGAGCACTTGTCCCGTTAAAAAACTCGCCGCAAGCGGCTCGTTTTTTAACATGGACGCGTGCTATAAGATGATGCTTTATAAAACATGTACTTTAATATACTATTAGGCGATCCAAGTGATCGCTAGACAAATTTGCTCGTTCAGCAAAAAATTGGTGATCGCTTTGGCCTGAAAACTAATTTTCTAATTTTCACTTTTGACATTCCTTCCCCCCCCCCTCTCGCTTTAGTTGATGAGTCGAAAAAAAAAATTGAGAAAACCCGTTTTTCTAATTATTGATCCTTAGTGGGACGCCCTCTAGTGGCAAAAGAGTTCTGGATTACAACCGGTGACCTCCCTTAGTAAGTCAGGCGGTACATTGTATAAACCTAATATTTATGTGTATTAACCTAAAATGCTTGGTTTTCGATGTACAGGGTGCTAAAGTTTTATTTTTTTTTAGAAAATATCTCGGTCGGAAACGTTAAAGCACTCAATAATAAGTGTTCATAAAAAAGAACCAAAAACGTTTTCTAACCTGTATAATGGAAAGCAAGTATTATTGGCTTATGTTTATAAAAACTTTTCGAATTAGAATTGAATTAGAAGTACTGAATTAAAATAAGTACATAACATTTTAAGTAACTAACTATACTAAAAACAACAATAATATAAAATGTTTCAGTAAAGCAACCATGGGACTGTAGATCCCCTTAACTTGAAATTAATACAGATTTGTTGAAAATATTTCAAAACGTAAAAGTGTGTCGGGTGCTTTATTTTAAAAAAATGCCTATATTCTTTACCTATATCACATAAAATCATTATTGATGTAGGTATGTTCTTTATACCCTCGTCTATATTGATATATCAACATTCCCATATAAAAATAAATGATCAGCTAATGCTAGGACTGCCAACTCTAATTTGCAATTTGACGAGAACAAAACGAGTGAGGTATTTTTATTTAATGCCAGTTTTTTTTTATTTCATCTCACAATAGCACAGCAGCAATAAAGTCTGGATATAGCAAGAATTATGTTGAAATTGTAATTTAGAACCAATGTGAAACGATTTATATTGATATTGAATATTTGGAGATTGTGTTCGTTGAAAAACACAACCTCAGGAAGGCTATTCCAGAGTGATACTATTCCCCAGCAGCCAAAATTTCTTTGTGTTTTGTTCGAGTGACACTATGCTGGACCATGTACAGGGATATTGATTATAAATGGACCGCCCATCTATATGAGTAATTTGACGAGTTAAATGAAAAATATAAATATGAAAGTTGTAGTTTTTTTTATAAATTGTTTTATGGTGTTATACAAAAAACCATCGAGCATCAAATTGCTCACATATTACATAAATATGTTAATTTCTGAATGGAACCCCCCCTGTATATTGTTTTTAGTTTTATAAAACGTTTAGTTTTTTATTTAGCTATATGTACATAGTTTTATAATGTTCTTGTGTAACATAATGAAGATAAAAGCGTTTTTTAAATTTTGATAAAGTTGGCCATGCACGCGCTGCAAACTAAAAATTACGTCTGTTTATATTAGAAATGTTGACGTTACCTAGCTCTTAATATATGCTGATTTAATAATGAGCTTTTCCGATAGTGAAGAACAAGATATATTTGAAATATGTTTACTATTATTTAATATTATGATTTTTACAATACAAAACTTGCTCAACGTGTGCACCATTTTGTTCGATATATTTTCTGTATATTAATTTCTGTCTTTCTATGGTAGCCAAAATAATGCCTTGGCCATAATTATTTAAAAATTCGATTTTCTTAATAAGTATTTCTCTTATTGTATTAACAGGTAAATTTGTTCCATTATTACATTATCAGCCCTTTTACAAAAGTGTCTAATAATGTGAAATCTGGGGCATTTGGTGACCGCTTTAATGTGCCATTTATCTGCCAATCCATGATGGAAAAGTTTTATTGTGAAAGGCATGTACTGCCACAATGTTGTGTGGTGGAGCACCGTCCTGCTGGCAAATGATGTCCCTATGATTTTGTATCCAATTTTCGAATACCGCACTATATAGTGCTATCAAGTATAGTTCGCCATTTAGATTTCAATAAAAAAATATTGGTCCTATAACTATTGTTTAATATCCACACCGAACCTTTACGGACTACCGCATGACGGCCAAAATGTTTAATAGCTCGAGGATTTCTGTTTGCCTAAAAATGAACGTTTCTTCTTTTAAAAAATTTTGGCTTTCGAAAATGATTCCTTAAACGTTCAACAAATTTCATTAATTAATTGTGCATTTTCCTCGAGGCGTTTCATTACCTCTCGACAAAAATGTAGACGAGGCTCTTTGTTTTCTTTCATTAATTTTTGTATGGGTAATATTATATACGGGTAATCATCATGCTTATGCAAAGTGTTTTAAATCATATTGTAATATAATTTTGGAATTTTAAACAAAATAGTTATTGGACCAATATTTTTTTATCGAAAATTGTGAACTATACTTGGAAACAATAAGGGCGGTAATCGAAAATTAGATACAACATTATAGGGAAATCATTCGCAAGCAGGAAGGTGCGCCACCACATAATATTGTAGCAGTAACTGGCCTCTTTAATGAACCTTTTTTTTTTGTGGATTAGCAGTAACATTAATATATTAATAAATTAAACCAAATATTATTTCAAATATATCTCGTTTTTACTATCTGAAAAGCTCATAATTAAATCAGCATTTAAAAGCTAGGGAACTCAAAATTTTTAGTATAAACAGACGTCATTATTAATTTGCAGTGCGTGCATGGCCAACTTTACCAAAATTTGAAACACGCTTTAGTCCTCTTTATTTTACACAAGAAACGTTATAAAACTATAACCTTATTAGGTTGTAACAATATAATATAAAAGATGTTATTTTTGAAGAAAATCGGGTTTAACGTCATAACCTACCTCAGCTAGCTCAAGCTCGTGGCAATTGTAAACCGCGGTGGTCCTTTTCAGTAGAATTCTTGCCAGTTAAACTACAGTGTACGGGTGTGGCCCACAAAGGATGCTGCTATGCAAGCCAAAATATAAGAATAAAAATTCAAGCGCCACTCAGAGTGTCCTTAATTCTAACTTGACACAACAACACCAAATTCCTGTGAGTAAAATAATGGGGTTCACACACAGTGCCAAAACAAAACACAAAAATGAATACTTAAAAGTCATTTAATTAAGAAAGATGATTTTAAATTGGAAATAATAAACACCTAATTCAACATATAATAAATATGTATCAGCTGAATTACCTAAACGGAACAATAGTGGTAAAAGGATAAGTTTGCTAAATAAAACAATCTTTATAACAGCAAGGTTGCGACTCTTTTACAATTCGCTCTATAAGTATGTTTGAATATTGATTAATGAGGTAGATCACTTAAAATATTGAATAGGTTATAAGTAAGTAGTAGTTGTTAAGCAATATAAAGATAGTTAGGCAAAGTAGCTAATGGCTTTGAGAACAAAAAAAGGGCAATTAAATATAAGGTCGGGCAAAAAAACACAATTGGCTATATCCAAGACGAAAGGTAATTAGAAATTTGCAGTTAAAAAGTAAGGTACTTATCGCACGGTCCCCCTGGAGGCGGATGTTCCTTTTAAGGGATAGCCCCTTGCTGCTGCTCAGAAACCTTCACAAATGCCTCAACTACATAGTTTGAAAATTCAGTGATCCAAACTCAGTTGGCCGGTAAAGTAATTATTGGAATGGCAACGTGAAGGGAACTAAGGTGTAGTACAGAGATGGATAATTCTGGTCTAAAAAAAAGTATGTAGTTTCAGGTTATGTGGCAAAAATCTCTCAAACATATCGATTATTCACGAAAATATAAATTGTGAACTTACCATATATGTATGCGCCTCAATTAAGATTTGGTGTGGAAAACACAGAGATGGGTAAAGATTCCTCGAATTTTCCCACAAGGGCTAAAAGTCTGACCAGATGTCAGAATTTAGTTTAACCGAATGACACCGATGACAGTTTCCGCCAAACCCAAGAACCCACCGAAAAGGTCACAGAGAATAAACCATATCCGAGAACACATAACCTTAAAATTAAAAGCGGTTTTGCGCATGGAGGTTGATCTACGGATTTGCGGTTCTACGACAGAAAATAAAACATAACCAAAACAACCCGAAAGTAACAACGTTACACTGCCCTTCTCCAGAAAAAGGAAAATGGACAAATTTTCGTAATAGAAGTAATTACAGCCAAAAAGTTATATAGATCTGATCTATATCAGAAATTATGAAAACAAAAAAATTTGTATAAAGTAAAAAGGTTGTAACACCACACCCGTACACATTATTGTTTAACAAGCAAGGACTCTTCTTAAAGAACCACCCCGAATTACAATTGCCACGAGCTTGAGCTAGCTGAGGAAGGTGGTAACCTTAGACTAATTTTATATTAAATTTCCATCGTTTATATTTTGCTACACTACCACCTAATAAGGTTATAAAACTTTATATAGCTGAATAGAGAATTAAAAAATTTATACAACTAAAAAACAATATTGTTCCATTTAAAAACTAGCAACTTTATGTCATATGTCACAAATATGATGCTCGATTGATTTTTGTGTTAGACCATAAAACAATTTACAAAAAAATCTACAATTTTTTTTTATTTACATTTTTCATGTACATCGTCAAATTACTCATAAGATGGGCGGTTCATTTATAATCACTATCTCAATACAGCACACGGTGAGGCAACGATCTGATAAAGTAGTTTTATGCATCTTTATGTACATTTTTCAAAAAAATTGTTTAAGCCAACCTATATGGTTGATAAATGTGTAACTTTTAAAAATATTGACTACTGTACAGGTTATTAGAGGAAGCACGCAAGCACGAGACACGATAATTCAAAGCTCCGGCCGATTGATCATTAAAATTAAAAGAAAAATGCTGAATAAGTAAACAATGACCAGAAAAATGCTGCCTGACGTAAAGATTCCAAAGGAGACCTTGGGTCAGTAAACCATAGAGTAAAGTTCATTATCTCATTTGTTTCGGGAATTACCAGAAAACGTCGAAATATGAAAGTTTTAGAGAATGTTAGGATGCATAGTTTAAAATTATTTATGAGTATACAGGGTGGTTCAAAAAAGCGTGGCGAATATAACATAACTGAATGAAAAGCATGAAATTCTATAACTGTTTTGTTAATTGTGTTAAATAAACGTAGTACTAATATTTTAATCTTTCTAAAAAAATTTTAGTTTTTACTATTATAAAAAAATTTGCAGTTCCGCCATTGTTTCTGAAGATGGAATAATCATATTTGGTACAAAACGTTCTATTGAGATGACAAAAAAAACCTATAACCAAATTTGAGTTAGATGCTACAGGGCGTTCAAAATAAATTTATACATTTCGACTAATTTAAATTGAAAAATAGTTATGGATTTTCCTAAAAATTAATTAATTGACTTAATTTATATACTGGGCGAGACGGACAAAAATTGTCTTTTGGCAGCAAGAATTTACGGCGTACCCTAATAGACGCATACCAACTAGACAATATTTTCAATGCTTAATGGAACGGTTTGATGGTAACGGTAGCGTTGAATATAAGACATGAAAAGTGGTAAACCGGAATGCTACCAATAAGGAAAATGAAATTAAGATTTTACTTCATGTTAAAGATAATCCCCAGGTCTCAGCTTTAGATGTGACACAACCCAATATACCGCTAATCGCATCACGAGAATATTCAAATATCATCCCTTCCATATGGAACTACACCAAGAACTTCTAGACCGTGATTTTAAATAACAAGTAAACTTTTGTACCATCATAAATGAAGCTATAAAGGCCAATCCGAATTTTTTGTTTAAATTAGTGTTTTCTGATAAAGCTACCTTTTGCAGTAATGGAGCAGTTAACCGCCATAATATGCACTATTATTCGACAGTCAATCCATTCTGGGTCCGGGAAGTTTAAAATCAAAACCATTGGTCGCTTAAGTTATGGTGTGGAATCAAAAATCTTCGAGTTATTGGTGCATATTTTTTCCGCGAACGACTTAACGTGCATAGAGATTTAAACTTTTTACAAAATTAATTACCACAGCTCCTTGAAGACATTGATGACACTGAAAGGGAACAAATGTGGAGTCAACAAGACGGAGCTACTGCTCATTAACATCGGAAAGTTCGGGAGTTTTTAAACAATCATTACCCAGAAAAATGGATCGCTAGGGATGGATTCATTGGGTGGCCCCCTCGATCATGTGACTTAACACCTTTAGATTTCTTTTTGTCGGGCTACATTAAAGATCGCGTCTATGTAAGTCCCCCTAAAAGATATGGAAAATAGGATACGGGATGCCTGCAGGACAATACTACCCTTTATGCTATGGAACGTTTATTTTAATTAATTTTCTACAGACTACATAGAAATCATTGACTGAAACAACACTATACTTTCACCACCACCTTTACTGTGAAGAGTAACGGGTGCAGAGATTGGATCAAAAGTCAAATCAGGTGAAACGGCGGCTAAGTCGAACTTTGATAAATTCCCATGTCAAACTCAATAAGTTGAACGATGCGTGAAGCTGGTAACCGAGGCGTCACAAAAAGTCATCGGCTTTAATTTCAGAGACGGTTTTATAAGAACTACACTTTTTTCAAGATCTACAATGCTAAGTTTTTCAAGCAAAATTTTTGTTTTTGTTTCAATTGAAGTTTGCCAAATTTTATGAAAAATGTATGTTTTCTTTAAACGTAAAACGTTAATAATAATTTGTAAAATATATTCTTTTTTGCTTTATTTTTCTTTCCCATACCTTTTTCAACTAAAATGCCTATAGCTCCTTGTTATAGAAGTTAATTGATTTTCCTACATTTATTAGAAAAATAAACGCTTGCAACAATTTCTTCTGTTCTTACAGATGGTCTTCCAGTTCCTTTTTTACGTTGTATAGAACCTAATTCCCTAAACAGAGTCACGGTTCTTGAGTATATTGCCACCCATCATTTTCTCTAATCCCGTCTCGAAAGTACGCTTCAACCATGAATTTTTTGTTCTGTTCTGTAAAACCCATTGCGTAAATGATTTAAGAAATGTGATAAATTACCTAGCTATGAATCAAATTGCTTGTAACGACTATTAAAGATGGTGAAATAACCGATTGATTGATAATGCTGGTATTTACTAACACCCAACAAGTATTAAGCTCGACCGCTAGGCAGTACGGCTTTAGATATAAGACAAACTTTGATGATAATAATTCTTGCTCGCACGGTATATGCATAGCAGTGGTTCTTTATCTATTTCTACCATGTTCCGCTCTGGGTCGAATCAAGCAAGATCTGTTAAACAGAAGAGGATCAAGTTTTTAAAGCTTGCAACTTTTAAGGTTGTCTTACTGTTTCCTTAACGATTGAAAACGTGAAACATTTTAGAATTTTCTCCATATCAAAAGTCGATTGTTTACTAATTAGATTGCTTTTAAATTAAAATTCCCTTTTTGAATCTGTTTGATAATTTTTAAATCGTATTTTTTTAACTTTCGGCACCTTTTTATTTTTGTTTTAGAAAATATCAAAATATCCAGCTTACGTCCCCGTCGCCTTTAAAGGTTTTACTACTCTTCATGAATTAAGTAAATAAAAATATAAATAAATTTAATTTATTCTGAAAATCGTCAATCAAGTTTCATTCATAAAATAAGAAACGAAATAAGATATATCAGTGCTTTCAATACAATCTAATTTAACGTCTTTACAAATTTCAGACAAGGCGCGAAAAAATAAATCTCGAAAATCTGTTATGTATACACTCTAGACGGTTTAAAACGCAAAAACTTCTTAAATTAAAAACGATACTTAGACAGTCTTAAATTCTTGTAAAAGTTAAATGCCTGGTTTCAACGACGTAGTTACGAGTTATAACATATTAAAATTTAAAGAAAATTTACCGACAAAATTGTTTTAATTGTGTCATGTCCTTTTCTAAAAGATTTAAGATCCATTTCTATAAAGGTAGCATTCCGACCCGAGATACCGCGACCAGCAATACAGACCAAGCGACAGCAACGTGCGACCGCAACATACCACTTTGTAAAGTTCGCTACACAGTTCTAGAGCTACAACGCCAGAGGAGGCAGGGCGGTAAAATTAATAATTAAGTTCTTTTTTAATTATTTTAATCTTAAATATAAAAAAAATATAAAAAGAAATACCTACTGATTAATAACAAAGATATTTTATAAATAATTCTCAGAACTAATCTTTAGTAAGAAACTTATAACAAAAGAACAAATACCTATAGAAACCTAAATTTGCTTCAACCGCGTATACGAAAATTAAAGCCCACATAAACATATAAGTATCTTTATATTATACGAATTATACAATAGGTTGCTTTTTTGTTTAAACAAGCCATAAGGTGGCAAGTTTTGACCACATTTGTCGCACTGTAATTTTACAAAAATAAAAGAGCAATAGACATAGTTAATGATTTAATGTAATCATAATAGTTTCAAAGATAGATTTCCATGGGTTTTTAATATTACATTGAAAAATGGAATCATTAAGAACAATTTAAAAGCCAAATTCCTAAAGTCTTTTTTTTTGCATAAAATTTTATAATAATTTAATGGTATGCCGGTTTTCTTTTTTTCGAAATAAAAAAAGTTTTATTATCACTTTTGATGAATGAAGTGTATTTAACCTTAATTTTTTGGAGTTGGCCGTATCACTACCGTCTCCATGAACAGGCCGCCATGCTCCCGCCCACATCAATCAGCAGTTTCTAGTCGATCCATGTTTTAACAGGTTTGCATTGTTTTGATAGACCGTTCCGGTGTTTCCTTTAAGTCTTTAGTTATTTCTAGCAGTTTAATGTGATTATTTTAGAAAACCTATAACGTTAATTTAACGTAGTTTGGCCATTTATGTGTAAAACCATAAATTATTTGATTAAGTTGCTGCGAAATAGCGAGAAATGCTAAATTTAACATGTGTTCCCGGGTGTAACTCCGAACTATAATGTTTGTTACTAAAAAAATGCTATTTGTCGATAAAATAATTATCCCAAGAAACGATTAAGTATTATGAAAATGTACAAGCACTTTGAGAAGGCAACCAGAAGACTTTGATGGTAGGTAACACTGGAATAGTGTAGTGTAGATACCTTTTTTTTAACAATATATTCGTATATTGTTTAAAGTGTCATTAGGCAATAAACAAAGATATCCTATAAGTATATCAGTTAGCTATATAACAGATATTATAATATTGAAGATTGAACATGTCGTACTTAGGTTAGGTTAAGACAAAAATTTAGTAACATTGTACATTTTCTTAAGGGCTACGGTTGTGGACGGTACATAGCAGAAAATGAATTGTGAGTTTATTTATAGTCCAATGGATTTCAAATTTGGAATGGTATATAGGTAAATATTATTATACGCCGATGCGTTATCACTTTGTTTTAGACGACCTAGGGCCAACTTACTCAGTTTTTTTTTCATAAACTATTAAAAAAATTTAAAAAACGTTCCGCATCGGCCATTACCATTTTCTTTACACCCAAACTAAACGAATTAAAAAAAAAATTTAATATTGTCTAAATCATTTTCCCTCTGTTTTCAAAATACGGCCGTCGGCTAACGACCTCTTGCGGATTTCAAGGCGAAACTTACTGCAATCGCACGTTTTACGCTGGAAGGCGGAGCCAACTATGTGCGGACGGACTCGGGGATTTTGGAGCGTTTATTAATTATTTTATGCTGAAACCTGAATGTAATCTTCGGTGGTTAGTCATGTCTGCAGATTAAAAACGTGTTTAAGAATAAGTTTAATGATGTTTCCAAAATTAGCAGTATCATAGGGTTTGTCATTGCATACATGTTGCAGTTTTTGGTTTCATTTTCTGTGAGAAGAATATACAAACTATATAAAAGAGCTGATTTTCAGTAAAAACGTAATAAAAGTATGTTCACATCTCGCGCCATTGTCACCTATAATAGCCATTTTGTACTCAAAGCTATTGCCTAATATTCTACGATTGTCACACAATTTCGATTCTCAGCTTGAATGTTAATTTCTAGTGTGTAATATAAATAGACAGAAATTGATTTTAGTAGGTAGGTTAGTTAGGGCGGATATTTTGGTACGGTCAATAAAAACCCATGGTTAGTTTCTAAATCTATATTTTATGTATAAATGAATATCATACTGTATATTTTTACCATAATAATGAGATATCATATTCCACTCAAATTCTGCAGGTGGGTGGCCAAACTTGATCAAGGTACGGGTAATTTTTCACGCAGAATACGACGGCAGGGTCCCAGTTCGATCTGAGTGGGAGTTCACCCCTAAAAAGCCAAAAACACCCTTTTTAGGGATGTTTTCGAGCAAATAATTGGCGAGAGACCCGCGGATGTTTTCGCTGATGTAAGTTTGGAAGGGTGTATGTGGTGTTGCCTCAGTGGTTTGGCAACACTTGCAAACCCTGCGGGTAGGGGTGAAGAAGGTTTTGTTTAAAATGTTATTAATCTTTATAGTATGCATGTACTCGTATCTCTTATAATGTTACTTTAAAGAAATATTAACATCGATGTTTTAGTTTTTTTTTTTTTTTTTTTGATAACATCGATGTTTATTTTAAACATCGATAAATATAAATAAAATCTCAACTTCCGAACGGTGCAGTAGGTATTAAGTATAAAAAATGCAGTTCTAGTCGACCTCCTTGGTCGGGTGGTAGAGATTTCGCCCGGCAATCGAGACGTCCCGGGTTCAAATCCCGCCTTGAACATGGGACGTTTTTAAGTGTCTGTTAGATATTTTATTGTAATTATATTATATTATTGAATAAAAATACTTTTTTGCTTTGGTATATTTACTAGAGTAGGTATAGTTACTATACACCAAAAATAAATTTAAAAACAACAGTATATTTTATATTGCTTTTGTATTTTATAAAAAAAAAAAAAAAAACATAATGAATAATAATAAATTAACACTATATATGCATATACTTTTATTTTAAAGAAATAGCCCATGCTCAAAGTGGAGTTCAAAGTATGGAAAGTAACGAAAGCAAAAAGTCTTCCTCCACCAGATTTTCCTTTCGTCCCCATATAATATACTTTTTTGTTATTATACAAGCAAATTTAATATTTTAAATGCAATATGCCCAAACTATGTCAAAAGTTTAGCAGCTATTATTGTATAGAGACTACTAATATTATATCAGTCTGAGACCTTTGAGTCTTAATATTCAAAAACCGTTCGTTAAAAAAAGACAATCGTTCCAAACTATGGTTCTAATTTTTTAAAATTTACATATCTACCTAATAAATAAAGTGATATGCTGTCTGTGTAATTATATATTACAGAAAACACCACAACAATAATGTCTAGGTTCGTTCATAGTATTTTGTTGGACTGGTGTCACAACTGGCAATGATTTTTTTAGTCATACATTTATAACTCTATATAAATAAATTATTATTACTATAATATAATGTCTATATAATATGTGCCAGTGAAAACAAGTAACAGGGAAATTCGCAGTATTAGGTAAAGTAAGTGCCACGAATATAACATTATTGTTCACATTTCTTTCTTCTGTATAAAAACTCCAGCAAAAAATGCCGGCTCTATGCGGCATGCCTTGACGCTTAAAATATGTACCTATCTACTACACACTACTAGACAAAAACAAAACAGCAACCTTTGTCTGTTTAGAAAATTAATAGACTTTGAACCTCTGAGATTTTTTAAAAGTAAAAATGGTTAACATGTAAAAAAAGCTCTAATAAATCATTTGTTTCTATTGAATCCTTTTTGTTTTTATTATAAAGTGTCTAAAGAAATTAAGACAATTATTTTAAAAAACACCTTGCACGAAAATGATGGATTCTTATTCTCTCTCGAAAATTTGAATGTTATTTTCGGGTTATATTTTTAAAACGAATCTAAAGAAGTAGGTCAACATTGGAAATTGCTTCCATAGCTTGACTATGGATAACTTTGCCTTTTATTATATTTATTCATTTTACGAACATCTACGTTTAAATATAATAAATTATAAATGAGGTAAAATAATTATTAACACCGGCAACGTCTGTAAAATTTCTCAAGATATCATGATGTGCTTTGTATCCTCTCTAATTCAATATTATATACGATAGAAGGAGACAAATAATTATGCAAAGTCCCAGGAATCTGCACTAATTGATTGATTTCGGAACAGTAGACGTAAGTTGCCAAATTTACCAAATCATTTATCCTCGCTGCTTTAAGAATATAAAAAATTATAACGAGCGATAATAATTTGTAATGTATAGGGGAAAAACAACCGGATATATATTACAGGGTATACAATATAGAGGGACCTGTATACGTCTAATTGGCTCATGTAATATACAGTGCGAGTTTGAAACTTGGAATAAATTCAGTAAGTAAGTAATTTTTTGGAAACGGGTACTGATATTTAAAGGTGTGGTCTTCTAATTTAAAAAATATTGATAGAGTGTGTCCAAATTAGAGATATGATAAGACGTCATCGAGAATTTTTTTAAATAGCAACTATATTTTATTACTATTTTTACACAGCATATTAAAGGAAAGAAGTTTTTCCCTTTTCTTTCCGTCAGACCCAATCATTGGACGCGTTTCGCCGTATTACGGCTCTTCGACAAGGCTATAGAGTCTGACGAAAAGGAGGGGACCTTACAGTGAACTTCATCACATAATGTATAAATACATATGCGAGATGTTGCAAGCCACATGTCAATTCGAATGTCTGTTGATAAAAATAACTGCTGCTTCTCTACGTGTTTTATAGTATTTTCCCACAATCAAAGCAATTTCAATTTTTTCTTCATAAGTTAACCACGGTAGCTATGTAGGTACTCCAACGCATTTTGACGTTCACTGTCAAACATATAAAAACATAACAACATGTAAGTACAGGTAAATTCTCATTGTTATTGCTGAGATTATTTTTGAAATAATTCTGAGATTAGTTTGGAAAAAATTAAGAGAAACTCGTTTTTCAACGCAAATGACTATGATTATATCTAGTTCTCAACTCTGATCAACTGTTTTTTAGAACAATTTTCGATATTGTCAAAAATAAAAGTAGGTACTTTACTCTTGAGCAATATACATACTTTTTGACAAACCTCGTATATGACTTCAAAAATGTGATATATGATTATTTTATTTTAGGTTTTTATATAGACCATAAAGAACATTTTATGATCAGGTGAAAATAACATCGTAAATTTCTGTATCCTTTCCTCCTACTTTAACTCCCTCTATCTTAAAAACTAAGTAATATTGAACAAATGTTTATATGAATATGCTTAAATATAGCTCAAGAATATCCACTCATAATATTCCGAACATATTGGGAAACATCCTGCATAGAAAATAAAATCCAATGCCAATGCAGATAACTGAATGAATATAGAAAAAGGTTAGGCCTTATTTTAATGTTTATAAATATATAGACTTATTTATTATCCTATTAGTTTTTGATTTGACTTTTTCGAATTTTAAAACTCTACAACACATATTTTTTTACTATAAAACACACCAATCTGATTTTAAATATCCGCTTTAAGATTGATTGTCATGTCTAAAAATAGCTTATAAGGAATAAATAACTAAAGTTCAATGCCTTAGATACGTGACTTTTTTTCTAAATGTACGGTGGTGTCTCATGTTTTTCATAAAATTTTCTTAGAAAAATGTCATGACTTTTAATAAAATATTGATTGTACCTTGTTCTGTTTTATATATGTGCAGGGTGTCCGGTTTTCGTATGTTTTACGGGTTATCTGCGTTATTAGTAAAGATAGAAGGTTGCGGTTTTCGCAGCACTGTGTTACTTTTTTGAGGAACAAACGATGCCATCAACAGAATTTTCATAGCTCCCTTAGTTTTTTAGATACGGGGTGATTTTGAAAATTTTGCATTTTGGAACACCCTCCCCCCCCCCCCGTATCTCAGTTACGCTGCAACTTATCAAAAAGGTAAAAAATGAACTTATTAGTTTTTTTCACGTAGAATCCAGTGGCTTAGTCAGATTTTTTCTCATATCTTAACAATAATTTTCCTGGCCGCTGGATTGGAACACATGGACCTGTAAGATGGCCACCCAGGTCACCCGATTTAACGGTTTTGGATTTTTTTTTTGTGGGGCTACCTAAAAAATAAAATTTATACCGTCCAGTACCAAACGATGGCAGATTTAAGAGAAGCCACTGAAAGAGCCTTTAGGGAGTTACAGGCACGGCTTTTTATTATTTTAAATGCACTGAGGCGAATCAGAACAATGTGTGAAACATGTCTTAGGCATAATGGAGAACAGTTTGAGCAATATTTATGAGACAGTTTCCTAAATCATCAAATAATTGTAGCTTTTAATTTTTGAAGGTATAACACAACTGAGTTAATTGTTATTTATATTTATAAAAGTTATTGTTATAGGTATATATTTTTAAAATTAGTGTTTTATATTTGTAAGAAGCTTGTGACAATTGTTTAATCTTAAAATTTATACGGTGTGCCGTTTAAAAAAATGTAAATTTGTTGAACGATGTAAATTTTGAGCTTCACATTGAAAACAGCTATAAAGTATTATATATTTTTAAAAAGCTTGTGATAAAGTGAATCACAATAGCTAAACATATATAGGGTGTCCCATTTAAAAAAATGCAAGTTTGCTCTTTCTCGAAAACAATTAAACATAGAAAAAATCTGACTAAGCCACTGGATTCTACGTGAAAAAAACTAATAAGTTCATTTTTTACCTTTTTGATAAGTTGCAGCGTAACTGAGATACGGGGGGGGGGAGGGTGTTCCAAAATGCAAAATTTTCAAAATCACCCCGTGTCTAAAAAACTAAGGGAGCTATGAAAATTCTGTTGATGGCATCGTTCGTTTCTAAAAAAAAGTAACACGGTGCCGCGAAAACCGCAACCTTCTATCTTTACTAATAACGCAGATAACCCGTAAAACATACGAAAACTGGACACCCGGTACAGCTGTTTCTAACTGGTAAATATTGTAAATAATAGTGAGTAATATAGCGTTAGCTGTTAAAAATGATGTATAATGACTTTTTAATAAACTAGTTTTAAAACTAGAATCAGCAATTTTCTATTATCAATTGTATGTTTTCCCTTGTATTTTAAGAAAATGTGAATGTTTCCGAGAATTGCATTATTTTTTGCGTTGACGCTAAAGTAGCATTTTGATTCGAGAGACCACGACCTGCGACCCACGTCGCATCTCGGCAAATAGCGTACGAATACAGACGATGCGATGTGTCGACCTAGGGCCAGTGTTGCACAATTTACCAAATAGAAGGCATACAATTGATTCAATGAGTTCCCGTTCTATGAATCCATCTGCCTGGAAATTCTGCATCCAGATATTCATGGACAGCTCTTGCAAAATTGGGAGGCGCACCATGTTGTTGAAACCAGATGTTGAAACCAGATGTTTTTAATCGGAACATCATAGTCAACAGGATCAGGAAACAGAAGAGCCAAATTCGAACTAGCTCATCTTACAAGAATTCCAAATATCTTGCCCTATGAGATTTTCCTTCAGAGAAAATTGGTCCTATAACTCGATCACCAATAATACTTGCCCAAACATTGACATTTTCTGGGTGTTGAGTGTAGACTTCCCTTATCCAGTGTAGAGTGTCGTCTGCCCAATAACGACAATTTTGTCAGTTTGCATTACCACTTAACATAGACGTTATATTTGTTGATTCATCAGGAAAAATAATGTAAATTAAAAAATTAAATAAATTCGATTCGTACAAAACCACATTTCGTTTGCACATTGAGAGGAAGAGATTATTATAGACGGTTCAAATCTTGCTCTCTAATCCAAGGAGAGTTAGAAGAGGTTCCTTTTTTAATACGACGTATAATTTTTTCGGATGAGGCAATACTTTCTTTAAATGGAACTGACTCATTACAAAATTGTCGCTGGTAGTCTGACACTAAACCCAACTTTATAATAAAGAATCGTAACCAATATTCGCATAAAACGAACGTGTGGTGTCGTATTTACAAAAACGGATTAATCGGACCGTATTGTTTCGACAATCTATGAATCGTGAATTGGGTTCCTGTTTTTAAAATAAAATAAATTATTGTTATGCATTTTTTAGGTATTTAAATTTTAAAAAATTCGGTATTCAGATTTGGTTAAAAGTAATTTTATATTTACAAATAGAAATAATTTATATTGAAAAATTTGTAAAAATAGCAAAACCTGATTTTTGACGGTAGATAGATATTATTTCACATTTGAATGTAGTTTTCAATTTTAACAAAACTTTTCTTTAAAACTTTTCGATTTTATTTAAAAATTTGTAAAAATAGCAAAACCTGATTTTTGACTGTAGATAGATATTATTGCACATTTGAATGTAGTTTTCAATTCTAACGAACTTTTCTTTAAAACTTTTTTGATTTAATCAAAAATGAAGGTTTTTTACTCTTGAGCAAAATTAATATTTTTTAACATATTGCGTATACTACTTCATAAATTTGATATCTAATAATTAGATTTTAGGTTTTAGACCATGCAGAACTTTTTTTAAGAATAACTTTTTTTCTTAAATTTAATTATGACAAAGTTTTTTATATGGTTTCAACTTAAGTAGACACATTGTATATGATACAAGGTCTTACATTTCGCGAAGTCACTGTAGACGAATTTGCGAAAACAATTAGTAATTTTAAGAGCAATGCCACTGGTGTTGATGGAATAAATCTTAAACTGATTTTACTTTTGATGTCATACCTAAACTTACATGTTAATTTATTCTTAACCAATGTTTAAAACCCAACAAATTTCCCAGGTTATAGAAAATAGAGAATATATTACCCATCTTAAAAACTATAAACCCAATGGAACTGTCACTTAGAGCACATGACTAAGGCAGAGACACTTCTTTGATCTTGTTAGATTATAGCAAGGCTTTTGACACACTGGATCATAACATTTTAAAGATTAAACCAAAATATTTTGGTCTAAGTCAACATACACTGAAAATATTTCAAAGCTATTTCTCAGGTCGAGAGCAGAGAACTGTAATTAATAATCGTACTTCTATTTCATTGGAAGTATCTAGAGGTATCGCGGAGGGCAGTATATTGGAGCCTCTTGTTTTTTCTATTTATACGATGACTGATTTTTATAGATTTGTAAGTAATTGTTAATCTCATCAATTCGCTGACGATACCTAGGTTTTCTATTCTTTTTACCCGGATCAAGTTGATGCTGGGGTACCAACATAAACAGGGATCTCAAAGTTGATTTAAAAATTTCTGCTGCTCATGGTTTAATTTTAAATGAAAACAAGACACAGATGGTGTTATTTGACAAAAGTGGGCGTGTTTCTGATTTAAATATAAAATTGCACGATGTCGACCTTAAGTAAACACACATATGGAAATTATTTCAAACACGTATTGCATTATTTATAAAAAAAATATGATGGTAAAAATGTAATAACTTCTTGCACAATATTTTTTTCAGCATTCAGCTTTATCACAAAAATGTTAACTGTTTTTCAAGGGACCTTATGACTCTCCTATAAACGTTTCGACTTTCCATAATCCATTTATAAGAAAAAGATAACACTTAAATACTAAGACCTTAAACAACATTAGTTTTCGACCATTTTTGACTTAGTATCTTAGATCTTTTCCTTAAAGTTGTAGAATGCTTTTTGAAACTCCATGTATAATACGACCCATCACGAAATGGTATAAATCAGTCACAGATAATGATGACACTAATAAGAAAAAGAGGTTAGTATAGTTAAAAGAAAGGAGTTTTTAAGGGTTCTTTCTGACAAAGCTGTATATGACCACCAATAATTCAACAATTTGAACCTGATTTAATTAGTTCGCAACTACTTTCTTAAATTTGCAAGGACGTCCTTGCAAGCAGGAAGTCTATACCTGAGAATGTATATATGATCCCTTTACTTTATGATGTGGAAACATAGACGTTGAAGGCCTCGTCAAGGAACAGACTAGAAGCTTTTGAATTGTGGACCTATCGCAGAAAGCTGAAGATGTCATGGAGTGAAAGAGTGACAAACGAGGAAATCCGAGGAAGAATGAGAAAAGATCAAGATATTCTGCTAAATATTAACAAGAAAAAAACGAATTATCTAAAATACCTAATGAAAAATCCCAAATACCAGCTCCTACAATTAATTTTATAGAAGGAAAAATATAGAAGATAATTGAAGAAGTAGTCCATTATTGCAGTGGAGTTGAAATTATATGAAGACTAAGAGCTTTTTGTTTCATAGAAGATAATGTTTTTCCACAATTATGGTTTGGTTTGTAAAATTAACATTATTATATTTGACAGTCATTTACAATGCTTGTGGTTCATTTTTCTGCAGTGTAGAATTTGTAATTTTGAATCTTCTTAAAAACTATGTCTAATTCAGTTAATAGATATTTATGGTACAAGTGTTATGTGGCATTTAAGTCACGCCAAAAATAAATAGACCACGAAGCGCTTGAGCAAGTGGTATATTTTTGAGTGACCCATTTGAAAAGAACAGCCTAATAGCAAATTTTATCCAGTAGTTGATCAAAATTAATAAAAAAAAATAGAAAATTATAGTGATTTTATAGTAAATGGTAAAAAAACACTATTTTACACTTTCCACAAATATACAACTTTTATTATATAACTCGACATGTTTCGCAACACTGTTGCTTTTTCAAAGGAGTACAAAAGAGTGATATTTTTAAAAACTAAATAGGGTATAAATTTTAAAATAAGCAGGTATACAAGTTTTACCGAGGGAAGAACCTATATTTACAAACTAATTAAATAGATTCAAAAGAGGTGGTAAGTTTAAGTCTAATTGATCATTAAATAGGTATTGTGATTTTTAAGTTTGTTTATTTCTAAGGATTCAAGCAGGTTTAATTTTAAACTTTTGTTTTCAGTATGTAAAATATCGTAGTTAATGTTAAATGTATGGTTTTCTTCTTTCAAATGGTTAGAATAATTTGAATCAGTTTTGTTTTTTATGACACTAGAGTAATGTTCGTTGACACGTTTTTCAAAATTTCTGCCAGTTTGCCCTATGTGAACCTTAGGGCGTTCGTTACATTTTAATTCATAAACACCAGATTTAGTTTAGTTTTATTATTTTTAATGTATTTCCCTAAAGTATTATTTGTTTTGAAGGCGATATTAATATTTAGATTTTTAAAAAAGTTTTTTATTTTAGTACTTATGTGGCCAATGTATGGCATAATTTTATAATTGTTTTTATTCTCTCATAGTGTTGGAAAAACTAAATTTATAGCATTTTTATGTAATTTTTTATTTAATATTTTATCTATTGTTTTCGTGGAATACCCATTATTTACTGCAATTTGTTTAATGATGTTTAATTATTTTTGAAAGTTATATTTGTTTAAAGGTATCGGATGGCAAGCCGTATTGTGTTATTGTGTATAGTAGTATCAGTATGAGCAGGTTTATGGTAAATCGAGGTATCATGTTTATTATCAGATTCTTTAATAGTTAAGTCTAGAAAGTTAATTGAGTTGTTAATTTCTTTTTCTATCGTAAATTTTATATTATTATGTATGTTATATATGAATTCTAAGAACTGATCTAGTTGTCTTTCTGTACACTTTAAACAAGCTAATACATCGTCCACATATCTATACCAATAGAGAAATTTACCGAAGAGTGGATGTTTCGAAACAACAGACTCTATATAGTCCATAAAGATTTCTGCTAAGAGAGAACTTAAAGGGTTAACCATAATAAAGCCTTATTTACTTGTATATAGTTCGTTATTAAATTCGAAATAGTTTTGTTCTAAACACACCTCTAGGGTGTTCATGATTTCCTCTTTTTTAATAAGGTTAACATTATTTCTTAATAATAGTTTTTCGACTAACTTTATAGTCTCGATTACAGGAATATCAGGGAATAAGTTAATAATGTCAAAAGGAACAAACTTGGCTTTACTTGGTAGGACATTGTTTGTGATATTGTCAACCAAATCGTAAGAATTCTAAATAGAGTATTTTGCAGAAAAATTAGATTAATGATATCGATTAAATGTTTGGAGAGTTTGTAAGATGGAGCTGAATAAAATGGGACCACAGGTCTAATTGGGTTACCCGTTTTTTAAAGTGAATTTTTTCAAGTAAGTATAACTTAGGAGGTAACGGATTCATTAGTGTTAATTTGTGTAAATCCTTTTCAAGAAACAAACTTTTGCAAGTATTAAGTGTGTTTTATAATTTTTTTTGTTATTTGTTTGTAGGGTCTATTTTTAATTTTATATATTTAGTAGGATCTAAAAAATCTAAGGTTTTTTTTTAATATAAACTGTTTTATTGATTGCTATTACCGTATTCTCTTTATCGGCCTTAGTAAATATAAGATTGTTGGATTTATGTTTAATTTGTTTTACAATTTGCGTTTCTTGCTGTGGTATAGTTTCTTTCATAAATTATTTTTTGATTAAAGTTGAAGTTTCATATTTAAGATTCATAGTGTTAGGAAGATATGTCAGTGCTAAGTCTGTATCGTCTCCGAGAATCTCCAAAGATTTAATTGTATTTTTGTCTTGAATATTATGTTTAAAACCTTTTTCTAACAAATTGATTTCGTTGTTGGAAATATTGATAGTACTAAGATTTGCAAATCTATTATAGAATTTATGATCTGTAAATGTGGTTTGTGGTGGTTTTAGCTTTACTGAATTGGATCTAGAAGTGAGGGCTTTAAGTTTTTTCCTTTGTGTTAGATATATTTTGTTAATAATTTTCCTTACTTTTTCTCTCGTCTCACTATCCAAAACAAGAAACTATATGTAGTTAGGTTTGTTTAATAATTCTGTGTGCGCTACTTTCAGGTAAACACTATATGTCCCTCGTTTTTTGAACTGATTATTCTTTTTTATTGATAACCATTTTTATAATCCTGCTGTAGAACCTAGAAATTTAAAACCAACAACAACAGCAGAGCAGCTTAAGCAGGTTCTACAGCAGGATTAAAAAAATGGGTATTAATAGAAAAGAAGAACCAGTTTAAAGAACTAAGGACATATAGTGTTTACCTGGAAGCAGTGCACACAGAATTATTACACAAACTTCACTACATAGAGTTTCTTGTTTTGGATAGTGAGACGAGAGAAAAAGTAAGTAAAATTATTAACAAAAAATATCTAACACAAAAGAATAAACTTAAAGCCCTCATTTCTAAATTCAATTCAGTAAAGCTAAAACCACCACAAACCACATTTACAGATCATAAATTCTATAATAGATTTGCAAATCTAAGTACTATCAATATTTCCAACAACGAAATCAATTTGTTAGAAAAAGGTTTTAAACATAATATTCAAGACAAAAATACAATTAAATCTTTGGAGATTCTCGGAGTCGATACAGACTTAGCACTGACATATCTTCCTAACACTACAAATCTTAAATATGAAACTTCAACTTTAATCAAAAAATAATTTATGAAAGAAACTATACCACAACAAGAAACGCAAATTGTAAAATAAATTAAACATAAATCCAACAATCTTATATTTACTAAGGCTGATAAAGAGAATACAGTAATAGCAATCAATAAAACAGATTATATTCAAAAAATCTTAGATTTTTTAAATCCTACTAAATATATAAAATTAAAAATAGACCCTACAAACAAATACCAAAAAAAATTATAAAACACACTATTAATACTTGCAAAAATTGTTTCTTGAAAAGGATTTACACAAATTAACACTAATGAATCCGTTACCCCCTAAGTTATACTCACTTTTAAAAATTCACTTTAAAAAACAGGTAACCCAATTAGACCTGTGGTCCCATTTTGTTTAGCTCTATCTTACAAGCTCTCCAAACATTTATATGATATCATTAAAACGAGCACTAATTTTTCTGCAAAATACTCTATTAAGAATTCTTACGATTTGGTTGACAATATTAAAAACATTATCCTACCAAGTAACGCCAAGTTTGTTTTCTTTGACATTATTAACTTATTCCCTAATATTCCTGTAATCGACACTATAAAATTAGTCGAAAAACTATTATTAAAAAATAATATTAACCTTATTAAATATTGTGAACACCCTAGAGGTGTGTTTAGAACAAAACTATTTTGAATTTAATAACGAACTATATACAAGTAAAGAAGGCCTTATTATGGGTAACCCTTTAAGCCCTTTCTTAGCATAAATCTTTATGGACTATATAGAGTCTATTATTTTGAAACATCCACTCTTCGGTAAAATTTTTATTGGTATAGATATGTGAACGATGCATTAGCTTGTTTTATAGGTACAGAAAGACAACTAGATCAGTTCTTAGAATTCATAAATACCATACATAACAATATAGAATTTACAATAGAAAAAGAAATTAACAACTCAATTAACGTTCTAGACTTAACTATTAAGAAATCTGATAATAAACATGATATCTCTATTTACCATAAACCTACTCAAACTGATACCACTATACACAATACGTCTTGCCACCCAATACAACATAAATTAGCATCTTTCTTTAGTATGATACATCGATTAGTAACATTACCTTTAAACAAATATAACTTTCAAAAAGAATTAATCATCATTAAACAAATTGCAGTAAATAATGGGTATTCCACGAAAACAATAGATAAAATACTAAATAAAAAATTGTAAAAAATTCTATAAATTTAGTTTTTTCAAGACTAAGAGAGAATAAAGACAATTATAAAGTTATCTCATACATTGGCCACCTAAGTACTAAATTAAAAAACTTTTTTAAAAGTCTGAATATTAATATCGCCTTCAAAACAAATAATACTTTAGGGAAACACATTAAAAATAATAAAACTAAACTAAATAAAGGAAAGAAAACTGGTGTTTATAAATTAAAATGTAACGATTGCCCCAAAGTTTACTAGCTGGCAGAAATTCTGAAAAACGTGTCAACGAACATTACTCTAGTTTCATAAAAAGCAAAACTGATTCAAATTATTCTAACCATTTGAAAGAAGAGAACCATACATTTAACATTAACTACGATATTTTACATACTGAAAACAAAAGTTTAAAATTAAACCTGCTTGAATCCTTAGAAATAAACAAACTTAAAAACACAATACTCAACTTAATGATCAATAAGACTTAAGCTTATCACCTCTTTTGAATCTATTTAATTAGTTTGTAAATATAGGTCTTTCCCTCAGTTAAACTTGTATACCTGCTTACTTTAAAATGTATATAATATTTAGTTTTTAATAATATCACTCTTTTGTACTCCTTTAAAGAAGCAACAGTGTTGCGAAACATGTCGAGTTAATTAATAATACTTGTATATTTGTGAAAAGCGTAAAATTGTTTTTTTACCATTTATTATAAAGTGATAATGAATTTCCACCAAGTAACAGCCGAATCAATTCATTCATCAGAAAATATAGTGTTTCAATGTAGACTCTTAATATATTAACAAGGTAATGACATTAAAGTGTTTGCGGTTTTGAGGGTTAGTTCCAAAATATGAAAGAAGTTTCAGCCGAAATTCGAGAAGGGGATACAGCTTAATTAATTATTATTTCACTAAAGTCAAGACATGTTCACCTTGATATATATTTTTAGATTAGGACTTTAAAGATTTGTTTTCTTAGTTCCCTTGAATTTTATTCGTGTAAATAATGTAGAACTAGAGAGTTATAACCATATCTTACTATAAGTTATGGTAATGACTTACGTATGTGTTTTAAGCTACTTTATTAGTAGTTTAATATCGCATTAGTAAATGTTCACTTTATAACATGCAAATATTGGTTAAAATCAATTAATTGTGAATATGTTCTTCTCATACAGACACATTAGTTTATTATAGCACTTCCTTGATGCAATAATTAAACTCATATATATATCTTAGTAAATCAAACGCCGGTTTAAGATTAAATTAATTTATTATACCTAATAAAAGTTAATTATTACACCTTTTACTAATTAAACAACTTAGTTGCGTAGCATATAATGTGTAACAAAAGTTAAGCCAGTTTCAATGAGTTATAAAGTTAGGCTCTGAGTTTGTATACGTTTCTATTTATTTATATATTTCGTTAAAAAAATTTTGGATATAACAGGACAAAAACATTTTCCAGAAAAGCACCAACTTGAGTTTGAGAGTTTGTAAACATCGTTACGCTAAATGATACAAAATAAATTTCTTTTGTAGATATGTTAACCTAAATAAGTATTTTTTGATTTTATTTTTAAAAGCGTTGAAGCTAGTATTAAATACGTGCGTTATTTTTTTTACCCCGGTCGTAGAATTTTGCGTACTAAATTTAAAACTCCCCTTCCCTCTGTTCCTTTTACTGTAGCGATCGATACAACTGAAACTTTAAACAGATAATTGTGAGAGGTTGATAACCTGCTAAAACTAGCATCGTGAACTATTGTGTCAACTTTTTTCATGCTGTACCTGGTTGTGACATAGTGCGAACGGTAGCGCTTATTGCGGAGGCACTAGGTCGTGATCCGATGGCATAAATACTTATTACCTTCGCTGTGTCGTTAGCCTGCCTTGGACGCTACTTGATCTAATAAGACTAAACCAAGAAGATTAAGCGACACTTGGAAAGCCATACAATAATAAAACTATGAAAATTTTCCCGTTCTTATTTATTCATCGTGGGATTTTAGAAAATGGCCTATGTTAAAAAAAAACGTATGTAACCTAGGGGAAGATTCAGACCCTTTATAATATAATCTTCATTATGTGAGATATGGTTATTAATAAAATGATGACCTGTTGTCGAGATAGCTTTATATTAATTAATAAAGTTAAAATAGCTAAAAAAAATGTAAATGAAAACGGGTAGTTTAAATTGATTAGAAAGTTAAAAGTACAAAAAGGTAAAATGCAATCTTAAGATCGACACCAAAAAAACTAGGTGGAAACAGAATGATTTATATACGAGCCTGCAAACTACTATGGCTTCTGCTGTAACGGTTACATCATCATGGTCCCAAATAAGTCATCGGAGGTAGACTTAGGGCTACTCCTTGGAGTCCAGGTGAACTCTAGCATATGGATGCGGTTCGTAACGTAACTTTTACTTGTAGAGTCTCAAGTGGAGTCAACTTCAACCATGGATAAAAAGATGGATGTGCGTTTCCTCTCCCCATATGGTCGGGGGTTAGGTTATAACCTAACTAAATGCAAAAATGCGTTCTAAAAGAAAAAAGAACCTTGGAAAAACCTTGGCAAACGTAAGCCCCTAAAAATAACAGAAAAAGCATAATCCCTAATTTAAAAACAACAAAATTGATCAACGAATTTAAGAAAGCTTACCTTTAAAAGGGCAAAGGGTGAGTGAAGAGACCGTAGGTCTCCTTTTCCAAGGTGACATCATACAGCGTTCCCCCAAGTAGCAATTTTGAAATTGCAAATCAACGCAGAGTAGCGAATATTTATAGTAAGTTTATGTTATTTAGTGAGATTTCCATGATATTATAATAGCATGTCGATGTCGATAAAATGTAATTTTTATTAATAGGTACTTTTTATTATATAAAATTAGCCATAGTATTTAGGCCTGTTACAGAAAGGCGAGTGACGCGCCGCGTTTTGTGCGTCGTAATGGAACCAATACCATTTAAGAGTGTGTAATAGACGAGTGTCTCGCACGTCCGAACGCGCTCGTGCTTTGCATTCCAGTGAAATACATTGGATGCATTGCGATGCACTTAACTGTAATTTACAGCAGCGCCAAATTTTACTTCACAGCCTGTAAGTTATTTTTAAGGATATTTTATCAACTATTTTTTTGTTGATTTTAGAATCATTAGGACTATATTATTATTCTAAATCCTTTAAATTCTCGTGACAATATGTCAGTAATGTTCGAGTTTGGCTACATAATTTAGAAATGTATGACATACATTGATTTAACTACGCCACAACTATTGCTTGTAGGACTCGCTTCCTGCTTTTCAAAATATGTTGAGCATGATGATGACTCTCCCAAAGTGTTAGGATATTTATTAATTAGTCTTCTAGCGAATAGTGCATTTTCAGTGTAATTATACAAAACAGTAACAACCAAATGTCAAACATTCAGTTAACCACAATAATTGTTGTTACACTTTAAAACAATGTTTATTATTAATATCCGATGACTTCCAATTCCTAAATTTACAGAATTAGATTAAATTTTTAGAATATCAAAAGCATCAATTTAATGACTGCCGAGAAGAATTATAGAGTCGTTTTAAGACTATATATTTTGTTATGAAGCGTAGAAATAAATAAAAATAAAAAATAAATCGAATTTAACAATATTACAGACTCATTTAAACTCAAAGTATACAAAAAAAATTATTAAAAAAAATTTTGAGAAAATATTCATGAGTTAAGAACGCCGCAGAAAATAATAAAATTTTCCCAGTTATAAAGATACTTTGTCGAAGTCTCGACGAATAATAAAAGGTGTTCTATTTAACAAAATTAACTACATTTTATCAAAACTGTCCGAAATTTAGTAGTAAAATTAGAGCACCTGGTACAAAAGTATCTCGTTAAACCATACAAATAGTACTCTTGTAACCCTAATGCAACTGTCTGTTGTGCTGAGTTTCCTCATTGCACTTCAGTGAAATCCGTTGGTTTCATTGCGATGCACCAAACTATATGTTAAAGGAGGGGCAAATTTTACTTAACAGCAGCATAAGTGAGTTGTTTTTAAAGATATCTTATGTATTATTTTTTGTCAATTTTAGAATGGTTAGGACTATGATTGAATATACCGTAAAAAAATTGATACTTTCTCATTTACTCTCTCCTCGAATTGTCGTAGGCGTTGAAATTTTTGTAGGCATCAATTAAATATTGCCCGTCGAATTGACGTTACTTCATACTTTTTATGACAATATAATTATCAATAATATTCTCATTTTCTACATAATATGAGAATCTATGACACACATTAATTTGTCAACATAACAATTATTGTGTGTACGACTCGTTCTTGCTATTACTTTGACCTTGATATTAAATAACTTATAATGCCGATAAATGAAGAAGCAGTACTAGCCATAAAGATTCTTAGTCGAAGTCTCGACAAGTAATAGAAGGTGTTCGTTCTATTTAAAAAAAATGAACCACATTTCATCTTAACTGTCATTATAGCACCCCGTATAAACATATCTCGTTAAACCATATAAAAAAATAGTACTTGCGTAATTCTGATGCAACTGTCTGTAGACAAAATGTATCAAATTAAAATGGGTAATTCAATTGAATTATATTGGTTGCGACCATACAAAAGCACAAGTTCCCTACTAAAGGTATTACCCTGTAGCAGATTGAAATCTGTATCTCCGTAGAATTATACAATTAAGAGACCGAGGGAGCTAAGTTGCCTCATTGCACTTCAGTAAAATCCATTGATGTCATTGCGATGCACCGAACTTTAATTTACAGCAGGGGCAAATTTTACTTTACAGCAGCATAAGTGAGTTTCTTTTAAAGATATTTTATCTATTATTTTTGTTGATTTTAAAATGTTAGGACTATGATTAAAAATATAGTAAAAAATTGATACTTTCTCATTCACTTCCTCCTCCAATTGTCGTAGGCGTCGAAATTTTTGTAGGACTCAAATAAATATTGCCCGTAGAATTGACGTAACTTCATTCTTTTTATGACACTATAATTATCAATAATGTTTTCATTTTCCACATAATGTGAGAATCTACGACACACATTGATTTGTCAAGATGATAATTATTGTGTGTACGACTCGCTTCCTGCTATTACTTTGACCTCGATATTAAATAACTTAAAATGCCGATAAATAAAGAAGCAGCACCAGCTTTAAGGATACGTAGTCAAAGTCTCGACAAATAATAGAAGGTATTCTATTTAAAATAATGATGCACATTTCATCTAAAGTGTCATTAGAGCACCCTGTATAAAAATATCTTTTTAAACCATATAAATAGTACTCTTGTAACCCTGATGCAACTGTCTGTTGTACTGAGTTCTCTCAATGTACTTCAGTGAAATCCATTGGTTTCATTGCGATGCACCAAACTATACAGGGTGTAATTTAATTGAGTGCCGATACTTAAGGGTGATAATCTATGAATGATTCTAAGATAAAAAGTTCATATGGACATATGTCCTAAACCTCTTCATTTTTGAGCTACAGGGTGTTAACATTTTAAGAAAAATATAACCTTTTTATATAAATTACTCTTAGATATTTTTATGAAATTTTGTACATACCTTTTAATCAATAAGGAGCATTTTTTGACCTAACAGATTTATAAAAATTTTTACCAGTGACGTCCGTACGGGGTTTGAACTGAATATTTTTAAAGAAAAAATGGATACGCCACTGCTTTTTCTAAAAACGAAACTTACTTTTGAAATTCCCATTTATTTTAAAGCAAATTTCGTTTATAGACTTACTTTTGTACGACGCACCGTTTTCGCGTAAAAAATAAAAACAAAAAAAAATAAAAAATTTTATTTCAAAAATCGCGATTAATTTAAAAGGAAAAATTCCAAACCTTAAATCGAAAGCGAAATGACAAGAGAAGATAAACAGAATAAAGAACCCACATTATTTACAGTAGTTGTTCGAAGTGTCGTCCACCCACACGTATGCAAGCATGGACTCTTCTTCCCATAGACTGACGCACATTTTCGAAGATTTCCGGGGTGTTTCTTATGGTTTGGCAGCATACTAATATACGATTTCGTAACTCTTCTTCGGTATGAATCGGCACTTGGTACACTAAGCTTTTCAGATGCCCCCAGAAAAAATAGTCTAAACTGTTAAGGTCCGGAGATCTAGGTGGCCATGGCTGCGTTCCTCCGCGACCTATCCACCGATTGCGATAGGTGTGATTTAAAAATTCTAAGCTAAAATGTGGAGGCGCACCATCGTGCATTAGCCACATCTGGTTTCTTAATAATAATGGAAGGTCTTCAAGCATTGGCGGCAGATCTTCTTCAAGAAAGTGTAAATATGATTGTCCATCAAGTCTTCTTGGGAGAAAAAATGGGCCTATCAAATAATCATCAATAATGCCAGCCCAAACATTTATTGAGAACTGTTCTTGATGATTTGATTCTACAATTGCATAAGGGTTTTCATCCGCCCATAAATGGTTATTATGGAAATTTCTTATTGAGTTTCGAGAAAAATTAGCTTCGTCGGTAAATAGAATGTGCCTGTCAAATAACGGATTTTCCATCAGGTTTTGAAGAAACCACACACAGAAATTAATGCGCATCGGGAAATCTCTAGGGAGTAATGCCTGGACTCTTTGGATGTGATATGGGTATAATAAATTTTCGATGAGAATTTTCCAAACAAGAAAATGTGAAACATTAAATGTTGCCGCGATTTTCCTCGTGCTACTTTCGGGGTTCTCCTCAATTTCGTGTAAAATTCCTTCTTCAAGTTCCGGTGTTCTTACTGTTTGATGGACTCCTTTAGCACTGTGGTCTACTCTTAAAGTTCCGGTCTCGTGGAGACGTCTATGAATCCTAGAAAATGTTCTCGGATCGGGTACTACGCGATTTGGATACCGCTCTTGGTATATCCGCCTGGCTTCGTATGCATTACCGTCTGCAAGCCCATAAATAAAATGCATGTCAGTTAATTCACTGTTTGTAAAATTTACCATTCTTTTATTATAATTTAACGTCTTACTGTAATAATAATTATTTAATAATGCAAAATCAATGCCAGGCCTTCTGTCTTTATGAAAAGAAACGTCAAAATTGATGTAGCTTTACCCAGCCTACTGATTTTTATTTGATTTGCTTTAAGAGGGCATTTAATATGGTTACCGTTTTTTTCTTTTCAAACGTTCAGTTGAATGTCACTGGTGAGTAGAAAATAAATTGTTGTCCCAAAAAAAGTGTTTCCACTCATGGTGGGTGCCAACCAAATTCAACAAAATAAATAAAAGCAGTCTCAATGAACCGAAGAAAAAAATGTTTTTTTTGTTTTTATTTTTTTACGCGAAAACGGTGCGTCGTACAAAAGTAAGTCCATAAACGAAATTTGCTTTAAAATAAATGGGAATTTCAAAAGTAAGTTTCGTTTTTAGAAAAAGCAGTGGCGTATCCATTTTTTCTTTAAAAATATTCAGTTCAAACCCCGTACGGACGTCACTGGTAATAATTTTTATAAATCTGTTAGGTCAAAAAATGCTCCTTATTGATTAAAAGGTATGTACAAAATTTCATAAAAATATCTAAGAGTGATTTATATAAAAAGGTTATATTTTTCTTAAAATGTTAACACCCTGTAGCTCAAAAATGAAGAGGTTTAGGACATATGTCCATATGAACTTTTTATCTTAGAATCATTCATAGATTATCACCCTTAAGTATCGGCACTCAATTAAATTACACCCTGTATATTACAGCAGGAGCAAACTTTACTTTACAGCAGCATAAGTGAGTTGTTTTTATAGATATTTTATCTATAATTCTTTGTTAATTTTAGAATGGTTAGGACTATGATTGAAAATACTGTAAAAGAGTTAATACTTTCTCATTTACTCCCTCCTCAAATTGTCATAGGCGTCGAATTTTTTGTAGGCATCAAATAAATACTGCCCGTCGAATTGACGTTAATTCATGCTTTTTATGACAATATAATTAATATCAATAATGTTTTCATTTTCTACATAATATGAGAATCTACGACACACATTGATTTGTCAACACCACAATTATTGTGTGTACGACTCGTTTCCTGCTATTACTTTGACCTCGATATTAAATAATTTAAAATGCCGATACATAAAGAAGCAGTACCAGCCATAAGGATACTTAGTATAGGTCTCGACAAATAATAGAAGGTGTTCTATTTAAAAAAAAAGTTAACCACATTTTATCTAAACTGTCACCCTGTATAGAAATATCTCGTTAAACCATATAAATAGTACTCGCGTAACCCTGATGCAACTGTCTGTAGACAAAATGTATCAAATTAAAATGGGCAATTCAATTGTATCATATTGGTTGCAACCATACAAAAGCACAAGTTCAAAGGTATTATCCTGTAGCAGATCGAAATCTGTGTCTTATTAGTAACGAGTGATTATTAATTATTTTGCTCAAGGGCGGCTGTGACCCAGTATACATAGTGTAGCAGTAGCGCGTAGATTAAATCATAGGGCGAATTTGCAAGAAAGCAGCGTTGTCACGTTGAAAACCTAAAATAATGTTTTTTGACGGTATGTAATATAAAATCCTGAGCTATCTTACTTTGAAAGCATACTTTATATGGCCGCCTCCTACTTCTAGACACCTTCTGATGTTTCTTCTTACCCTCAGAGACACATTAACCAATACGTTTGGAGAATTATTAATTTCGGCAATTTTTCCTGAAATCCTTCGTTTAAGATCATTTATATCCTCAATTGGTGTTCGATAAATGGAGTTTTTTATAAAAGGCCACAAGAAGAAATCGCAGGGTGTTAAATCGCAGGAACGAGGTGGCCATATTTGTTGCGTATTTCGGCTTATAACTCTGTTTTCAAAAAATTCACTTAAAAAATTTAAATTTTCTCTGGTTACATGAGGTGTAGCGCCATCTTGTTGGAAGTAACCTTCCCGCAATTCATCATCGTGAAGCTCATTAATAAATGTTGTCAGAATTTCGATCCGATATCTCTCAGCTGTAATTGTGCCATCAAAGTAAATTGGGCCTACTATTCTTCTAGAACTAATTGCTGCCCACACACCAACTTTTTGAGGATGAAGAGGTCTTTCTACAAAAACATGCGGATTTTGCGTATTCCACATTCGCATATTTTGTGAATTAACATAGCCTGATAAATAAAAATAAGCCTCATCGGTAAAAAATGTTTTTTCAAAAGCACCACTATTTTCTTCTTGAAAATTGTTTAAAAACCATTCACAAAAATTAAGTCTTTGGGGAACGTCATTGGGAAGGAGTTCATGAATAGCCGTAACACGATAAGGGTATAGATGCAGATCCTTTTTCAAAAGTGTTTGACATGTACTGTAGCATAAATCCGTTTGCTGAATTTGTTGAGATAAATGCCTAATAGAAGTTGAAGGATTATTTTCCATAATTTGTCGCGCTTCTTCAATAACCTCATTCGATCGTTTCGTTGGTCTTCCAGCCCCTTTTTTATGTTGAACAGAACCAGTCTGACGAAATTTATCAATTAGGTATTGTGACCCAGTACGAAAATTATGAAAGGTCACCGCAACAGCACGAAACTCGGTTCGAAATTCATCAAAGCAGTCATGCATAGAGTAATTCCACACACCGCCTATTTTGTTTCCATTTCTAAAAAAACTTTCAACAATAAAAATTTTTTGTGCTTCACTAAACATTTTTACTGAAGAACTTTCAATCCGGCAACAAAGCTTCACCAAAACTTGATACGCTGAAAAATAAAAAAAAAATAAAAAATTAAATCATATCCTGCACATAGCACTTTATATTAGTCAAAAGACGACTCCCCGGAGAAATATTAGTTAAAGCAATAGTAACCTACCTTCAAATAACTGCAAAAATTACAAAATTTCTCCAATTTTTAAACTTTACAAATACACAAATTCAAATAAGACGTAAATGTCATAAAACAATCATGTCATCTTATCTACGCAGTACGGCCATGATGCTTTTAAAATGCATGGCCTCCCTTGAGCAAAATAATTAAAAATCACTCGTTATTATAAAATATAGAGACCAAGGAAGCTGAGTTGCCTCATTACACTTCAGTAAAATCCATTGATGTCATTGCGATCCACCGAACTATAATTTACAGCACGGCCTAATTTTACTTTACAGCAGCATAAGTGAGTTGTTTTTAAAGATATTTTATCTATTATTTTTGTTAATTTTAAAATGTTAGGACTATGATTGAAAATACAGTTAAAAATTGATACTGTCTCATTCACTCCCTCCTCGAATTGTCGTAGGCGTCAAATTTTTTGTAGGCATCAAATAAATATTGCTCATCGAATTGACGTAAATATTGCTCATCGAATTGACGTTCTTTTTATGATAATTCACCTCACTTTTATTGAACCAATCAAAACGCTCATTTTCATAGCAACCACCTTGGTAACGGTCGTCTTACCCGATAAGACTACCGCTAGCTCGAAAAGACGCTTTCGAAAAGACGCTTGTAGCTTTTTTACTTAAATAAAAAATTAGTAACACCTCTAACTTGTATATTTACCTTTATCAGACGGCCTTCATTTTTATGTTCAGTAAATTATCCAATAAAATACACCTCTAGCGGCGGTTTCTTATCTTCATACCTTCGTTTTTCACTCGAAACTCGATTTTCCAAGATAATTTTCACTCAATGTAATTTGTCAGAAAATCGATTTCTTGTTAAAAACATCGGTATTACCGATAAGGCGCCTCCTCTATCGGTGTATTACTGTTGACAATATAATTATTATCAATAATGTTCTCAATTTCCACATAGTACGAGAATCTATGACGCACATTGATTTGTCAACATCACAATTATTGTTTATACGACTCGTTTTCTGTTATTATCTTGACTTCGATATTAAATAACTCAAAAGGCCTATAAATAAAGAAGCAGTACACCCAGTTCGGCAATCCTCGAGGAAACGAACCTTTAGAAACTATTTGTTTGTTCTACAGGTTCCTGCAACTCAAGCTCCCTTGGTCCCTTAACTCTATACTATTAGAGTTATAGATTTCGTTCGGTCACACGGTAATATTTATGATAGAAGACTGCATTTGGAAATCATTTTTGGACATACAGGGTAGGGCGTTTTACAACCAATTAAAACTTAAATATTTTTTTTATATTTTACTTTGATATATTATGTAGTTAAGCTGGTGGGTAGGGATAAAGCTCGTTCTCTGTAAGTTATACTGTTACTGAATTTTTTTTGAACAATATGACACTGCTTGTACGATGAACCCATTCTCCTAACCACTTTGTGATAATTCAATTTTGTCACTAATATGCCATTAGAACTGGCCTTATCATAGTAACTAATATCACATATCTGATTTGAATTTTATCTTTAAAACTGGTGAAAAGTTCAATGTTTTGTTTTCTGTTTAAAACTACATACCAACTTTATTTTGGTTTTCTACTCGAGGTTTATAATTAGAATTCATTGTGCCCAGATCTCAATCACCTTATTTTCCTGGCATCAACTACCCTATCATTTCAAATACAACAGAATTTTATAGTGATGTTACATTGATTATACAACAATAACTAAATCTAGGTACATCCGTTTTATTTCACTTAGCTTAAATACCTGCAAACGGGTAGTTAGGCCCCATTCGACTTATTTCAATATCAACCGCTAGTATTTAAACCGGCCTATTTCGGTTCGAGCAGTATATCTGGGCGGGAATAGTTCGCTGAATTTGCTTTATCTTTCCCACCTCTATGTGGCCTCCTGTATATTTCTGCGTTTGCTGTTCCTTGAGAGGCAGGAAAATCACCTAGGTGGATTTTTGCTGCATCCTTCGCTGTCAAAAGGTAAGTTTTGCTTACCATGCTGTTTTCTGTGCCATCTAGTCAACTTTGTCCTAAAGTGCCTTTTGGGGCTTTATTTTAGTCAAGTCCGGTCACCAAGACCTAGAGGGGCCGAATAATTTAGTAGCACCCAACATCGTGTTGAACCCCCTAAACAAACCTTTCGGACCCTGGAAGCCCCTACTAGGTGAGTGTAATGCATTTTTATCTTTTCATTTTCCCTATATATTGGTGCAAAATCCCGTAATAAAACAAACCATGCTTTTCCCAAGTAAATGTGTTTTTTGAATGTATGACCGACGGCTGAAAGGCCTAATTAGCTAAATATTTAATATTTCTTATTACTTTTCGATTACAATACGAACTGGCCACCTAACCTTTGTTAGTTGAACTCCATATAATTCATTTAATATTGCTAGTTTATCAACCCTGCAGACTGCGGGCTGTCTTAAAGTACTATCGAGACAATAAAAGCACTTTTAAATAAAGAATTTCCTATATTCTCTTTAGTTGCTATATAATGTCAATTTAATGTCATATACCACTAAAATCTCATTTACTTAATTAGTCTTGACCTTGAAATTTTTAATTAGCCAACTAGAGAGTGTTTACAGCTCCAGTGGCGTTTCTTTAGTTTTTATTAAGCATTATACGACTTCAAATGTCACACCCTAAAGTATTTAACTATCCTTCCAAGAAACTCTTACAGTGGATCACCTAAATGCCATACAACAGTCTATTATGGACCAAATTGTGGGCATAAAGAAAGAAACTACAGCCTATGTGTCATAGCTCACACTGTCACACTATGGACCCAGGTGGTTTGCACTGGTATGTGTAGACAAAGTTGAGTGGCTCTAGAGGCATAACCACAAACATAACAGCAGCTGAGGGGATAAACGTCAGGGTTGTATTTTGTCTTAAATATCTCTGAGGTAGAGTAATTTTTTACCAATCTGCGCACAGCTATGAAAAAGTTTAAGTTTTCTGAGAGTCCACTACTGGGTTCAGCTTGTTTCATTCATTTTGTTTCATTTACTTTGTTTTATATAGCACAAGTTTTACTTAAAGTCCAGAGTTGCGTGACATTTTAATTCCTGCAATACCTGGTGACATATCTAATTCTTTGATTTATTTAATTACTATGTTGTTTTGCATACAACTATTACTTTTCTAGTTTCAAGAGTTGCATAACCTTTTTGAACAGATTTAAGGTGGTTTAATGCCATATATTGTTGACAGTTACTGATTAATTTTAAATTCATTTGTTGCATATCTCTGATGCAGTAATTAGTGCTATTACTTGTATTGCATAATTAAATAGCTGAGGACTCAGTTATGCCAGTTATGATTTATATATTACATAATGTGTTTGCTTACCTTAGTCTTAAAATCAGCTGCCTACAGTTTAAGGTGGTGCCCTCGAGCTAATCATTTCTTTCATTTTAAATAACAATAAGACATTGTTTTGATTATTACTATAGATATTTTAAGCTACTCTATTGTACAATCGTTTCAACTAAGGCATATAAAAACCAGTACAGCCTATATTCTGGTATAATTTGTTGTTAGCTCACCAATATATCAAGAGTTTATGGTATTTCTTTTTGATTGTACTACATTATGAACATTTCTAAATTCTTCATTTTCACTTTTTCTTAATTTCAGATGCTGCTTAGGCATTTTTAATTTGTATTGTTTTCTTTTAAATAGTAGCACTACGGTCTAATGAACTCTCTTTTTAATAGCATCATAAGTTGGTTATGTAATACTTTTTTTTATGTCCTTGCTTTAATATTTAGTTTACTGTAGTAGAAATATTTTGACACCACTTGTGCTATATTGTATATTTTCCTTATTGGTGTATATAATTAACTTTTAATTGTTGATGTAACTCTAGTACATAGGCGTACTTGTTGGCTTTATAACTTAATTTCGTTTTAAGGTTTGGTTGCTTAACTTAACTTATGTTTCTAATTACTTAAGATAATAAGCTATTTCCCTTCAGGATATTAGTTTGGAGATTTCAATTTGTAATTTAACTTTATTCTTTTGGTACTTAACTTGAATAATAAATTCATATTCTTTGTTAAACTCAAATCAAACCTTGGCTTGTGACTTTAACTTATTTGCATTTTACATTGATTAACTTCGCTGATTTATTTCTTTAAATTCTGATTAATTTTTATAGTGTCTAGTACTAGTGGACATAAGTTTATTAAATCAAAAACTAACCCATACTTTTGTTTAATTGTTTAATAAAGCCAGCAATGTTTTTTAACTACCTAGTTTAACTTATACAGCTCCCTCCTTTTTTTTACTTTTGTTTACGTGGTGTCAGGTCGCACAGTTTTACTTGTTCAGCGGTACTCATCATAGCATAGCTGAAAATTACCATCTTTTATTTTTAAATAAAATAAATAATTTTTTTTTATTTTATTTTAATTTACTTCCCATCAACAAGAAAACAATTGAAGTCGGCAATCCAGCTTAATTCTATTTCCTAAGGATCTAAGTTTTCTTTCTGAAAATTTTTGGGCAGTTATTCTTCTAGCGATTAGTTCATTTTAAGGGTAATTATACAAAAGAGTAACAACAAAATGTCAAACACTCCGTTAACCACAATACTTGTTATTATGTTTTAAAACAATGTTTGATATTATGAAGTAAAATAGACACATTAATTAATATTAATTTCCTATGGCTTCCAAGTCCTAAATGTACAGAATTAAATTAAATTTTTAAAAGATGGAAAACATCAATATAATAACTGACGATAACAATTAAGGGGTCAGTATAAGATTAAATATTATGTTATAGAGCGTTTATCGAAATATAGGATTTTAAAATATTCCAGACCATCTAAACTATACTAAAAAATTAAATAAGGAAAACACGAAATTTTGAGAAAAGATTTATCATCAGAAGCGGGCTAGTTAAAACTTAAATATTTTTATATTGGGCACCACATATTTTTTACCCGAAATTTGTGACCCCCTTTATTTTTTATCTAATCTGCTGCGGTGTTACCAAGTTAATAACTATTTTCCTCATTTTTTGCTTCTGGACTATCGCAAAAAAATATGCTACAGTTCATTTACTGATATTCATCTAATAAATATTTTCACGCACAGCTGCATCAATGTTGTAAGAGTTTTATGTATTTAATTTTATAAGGTGCTTTTATACAGGATGCTCTAATTTTACTGCTAAATTTCAGGTAGTTTGGATTAATCTGAGTCAATGTTTTAAAAGGAAACACGTTGTAAATTTTGTCGCAAATAAAACTTGTACTAGGTTCCCTTATAGCTCTGAAATATTTTTATTAATGTCTGCGGCGTGGCCAAATCATGATTATTTCCTCCAAGTTTTCGGCATATATTTGAATTTGATATATTATGTAGCTAAGGTGGTGAGGTAAGAATAAAGCTCGTTTCTTCTAATTTACTGTATACTGTAGATGAAAAAATTTTTTTAAGGTTTTCACGAATTTCTCGAACATCCAACGACGGATTATCTGTCACTGAAAATAAAGTAATGGTGAGTTCATATTTTTCGGTAAAACAGTCTCTTTCAATTTCGTCAAACTTAAGAAATACAAAAAAATTAATTTGAAAACACTCGACGATTTTGAGAAAATATTCATGACTTGACAACGCCGCAGAAAATAATAAAAATATTTTCCATTCATAAGGGTACTTATGTAAAAGTTTTGACAAAATATGCAGAGTGTTCTATTTCAGAAAAATAACTGCATTTTACATAAACTGTTCGAAATTTAGAAGTAAAATTAGAGCACTCTGTATAACAACATCTCGTAAAACCATATAAATAGTGCATGTGTATTTGTGTAATCCCTATGCGGCGGTCTATAAACGGAATTTTTTAAATTGAAATCGACAATTAAATTGCGACCATTTAAAGCACAAGTCCCCTATCAATGGTATTACCCTGTAGCAGATCGAAATTTGTATTTCATTAGTATTAATGAATTAAGAGATCAAGGCAGCTGAATTGCCTCATTGCAGTTCGGTAAAATCCATTGGTTTCATTGCGACTATACTTTAGAGCAGCGCCAAATTTAACTTGACAGCAGCATAAGTGAGTGATTTTTAAATACAGGGTGTCCCATAACTTATGGGCCGTAGAGCAACTAGAAATACCTCAAACTAGACCGACTTAATCGGTTAATATAAGTTTTTTCGAAATATTACTCGTTCTAGAAATACAGGGTGTTGAAACTGAAAGTTTATTTTGGGAAATAAGCCATAATTTCAAAACGGTTCAATGAATCGGATTGAAAGTTGGCACTATTATGTTTTTATGAGCACGAAATAAGAATTTGTAGAAATTTTTAAGTTTCACACTAGAGGGCGCTAGTTACATACACTGGGTTTCATATATCTATGATTTTTCTTCTTACCTGTGATATTAGGTGTGTTTGAATTAAAGTTTCTCCAAGAAGGGCAATTTTTAAGCTAAAAGGTATAGTACTCGTTTCATCTTAATGTCTCGAACCGTTTTCGAAATATTTCCGTTTAAACATCATAAAGCATAAAAAAAAAGTAACTAAATTCATATTTTAATTATCACAACCCAATAAATTAGAAACAATGCAACAATAACAAGAAGCTCACTTTAGTAAATGTTGAAAGTGGCCACCATTGACTCAGAACGTTATTTAAGTTTCACACTAGAAATATGAAGTATTTAAGATAATTGTGTATAAATACTTCATCACATGCCATATTTTTGAAAAACACTAATTGACCAGGTTGGCTGTGCACTACAAAATTTGCGAATGTTAGCAAAACTTAATAAATAGTTTAAGTTTTTTAGAAACAATGCAACAATAACAACAAGCTCACTTTAGTAAATGTTGAAGGTGGCCACCGTTGACCTCAATACCCTTTATTAAACTTTTAACTAAGTGACATCTAACTTTTGGGAAAGTGTCTTGCTTGTTTTTAATCACATTGTGCCCCCACAAATAGAAATCAAGCGGGTTAATATCTGGGCTACGAGGGGGTCAAGGAAAGTCACTACCGCGACCAATCCACCTATGTGGAAAGCGTTGATTCAGGTGATTTCGAACTACAAGTTAAAAGTGAGGTGGTGTCCTATCTTGCATAAACCACATATTTAGTCATTTAAATGTTGTTTAAATGTACATCATCTAATAAATTAAATAAGTCATTTTTTAAGAACTGCAAATATGCATCACAAGTAAGTCTTTGTGGAAGTTCAAATGGGCCTATCAAATAATTGCCGATGATACCGCATCAAACATTCACTGAAAATTCTTGTTGAAAATGTCATTCTTTTACCAGTTGTGGATTCTCAAGAGCATAATAATAGTTATTTCTCCAGTTGAAGGTTCCACGTCTCGTGAACGTCACCTCATCAGTAAATAATATCGTTTTTAGGAATGACGGGTTTTCATTTTTTTTATTTAATTTTAACTGACAAAATTCCATTCTGGATGGTAAATCATGTTCCAGTAGCTTTTGTACAGGCGTAAAATGGTAAGGGTACAATTTTTCAGTGTCGATAATTCGTGACACAGATGATTTACTTATTGTAGTAGCAGCTGTCAAGCGTTTAGTGCTCAAAGAGGGATGGTCCGGAACACGAACCAAAATCTTTTCTTCCTGCGCAAAAGTTATAGTTTTTGGTCTGCCACCAGGATTCTTATTATAAAAGCTAACCCTGTCGCCTAAATCAGTGTAAATACGTTAAAATATTTTTCGATCTGGTTGAATTCTGTTTGGATATAACCCTAGTTATCTTCTCGCAGCAGCAGCACCATTATAATTTTCTTGAGAATATGAACTCTCTGTCAGCATATTGATAATGCGCGGCATTATCGAGAAAAATAAACTTAAACTATTTATTAAGTTTTGCTAACATTCGCAAATTTTGTAGTGCACAGCCAACCTCGTCAATTGGTGTTTTTCAAAAATATGGCATGTGATGAAGTATTTATACACAATTATCTTAAATACTTCATATTTCTAGTGTGAAACTTAAATAACGTTCTGAGTCAATGGTGGCCACTTTCAACATTTACTAAAGTGAGCTTCTTGTTATTGTTGCATTGTTTTCAATTTATTGCGTTGTGATAATTAAAATATGAATTTAATTACTTTGTTTTTTTTATGCCTTGTGATGTATAAACGGAAATATCTCGACAACGGTTAGAGATATTAAGATCAAGCGAGTACTATACATTTTTGGCTCAGAAATTGCCCTTCTTTGAGAAACTTTAATTCAAATACACCTAACATAACAGGTAAGAAGAAATATCATAGATATATGAAACCCAGTGTATGTAACTAGCGCCCTCTAGTGTGAAACTTAAAAATTTCTACAAATTCTTATTTTATACTCACAAAAACCAAAATACTGCCAACTTTCAATTCGATTCATTGAACCGTTTTTGAAATTATAGCTTATTTTGGAAAATAAACTTTCACTTTCAACACCCTGTATTTCTAGAACGAGTAACATTTCAAAAAAACTTATATGACTTAATCGGTCTACTTTGATGTCAGGTATCTCTAGTTGCTCTACGGCCCATAACTTATGGGACACCCTTTATATCGAATCTATGTATTATTTTTTTTATTTTAGAATGGTTAAAACTATGATTGAAAATTCCTTTAAAAAAATTGAAACTATCTCATTCTCTTCCTCAATAAATTGGCGCAGGCTTCGAATTTTAAAAAGTATTTGTTAAAAAACCATGTTATAGGTAACTTCTTGTTTTTGTGACAATATATCAATAATGTTTTACTTTGTCAACATAATATAAGAATGTATGACAAGCATTGATATAACTATGGCACAACTATTACTTGTGCGACTCGATTCCTGCTATTATTTTGACATCGATATTAAATAACTCTAAATACACATAGATCAAAAAGCAGTGGATCGGTTATATTTGAGGATACGAACCTTTAGAAACGTTTATTCTACAGGGTCTTGCAACTCAGCTCCTTTGGTCTCTTAACAATTCTATACTATTAGAGATACAAATTTCGATCTGCTACAGGGTAATACCTATGATAGAAGATTGCATTAGGAAATTATTTTCGAATGTACAGGGCGTTTCACAGAAGCAGGTCAGCTAAAACTTTAATTTAAATATAAAATATAATAGAAAAATAACTAGTTAAGTTCCTGCTTTATTAGGATTTTATTTCTAAAGGTTCCTAGAAGAAGTTATTCTCATTTGAATTTTAATCAGTATACCTGGCAGTTGCATTTGCCATGTCAATGTTGTTATCGTTTGCATATTCTGGTTGTATTTTGTTGTGTATGTAACATTCTACTACAGCTTAAAAAGCCGCCTGATATTGCCTAACTTCCAAATAAATCTTAGTGTCTTAGTATTACAGGATTTAAAAATAGTAGCATTAGGTATAGGTTCAGTTTTTTGGAAATATATGAAAATTAATTAATATTTGGAAACAGTAACCGATAGGTAAAGAAAAATAATAATTAAATGTTTTCTGAAACTAATAGATATTCTAAAAAACGTTACATTATGCAGGACCGTCTGACTCAATTGTTAAATGGTAAAGTTAATGCTACTTTCTACTAGAAGTGGCAATATCGCATTGTCTATAGTAATTTAGCTGAGTACCGCGAGGATTCACGTTTAAGCAAAAAAACGATTTTTTTAGGCTGGATCACCAAAACCGTCTAATGTGTTATTAACAATAAACGACCCTGTATGCTTCCTTACTAATGCTATTTTCTTTAATCCGATGTAAGAACTACCAAACTATCGCTAAACAACCTTTTAATAATTCTATTTGCAATTGACTTGCTAATAAAGTCGTAACAATTTATTTGTTGTGAATTACCTACTTCACTACTTACAAATTAAAATTAAATAAAAGACCTGTACCTATAAGAAAACATATTAGACAAGTACAGGATGATGACATAACAAGAAAATATTCTTACACTTTGTAAGTTCTTTCTTAATATTGTTACAGCTTACATCGCTAACGCATTCTGCGTCACGCTTCTGTAAATATCTATGTTTACTTCCCTAAAGATAATCATGGGAATATTTTGTGCGTAATGAAATTGGTCGACAGGCAAATTACAAATAAATTAATTCAAAACAAGCATATTGGTATTTTAGAGGTTTTGGTGCATATTAAATAGCATTCGTTTTGCATAAATAAATTTAGGGTAAGATATTTCGTGAACTGTGGTAAAAATAAGGGAAGAATTTTGAGTTTAATATTTATCATAAATAAAAATCTCTAAGTGTTCTTCAATCGACTCTCTACCTCTTATAATAATTATTGATCCGCATACAGCGTGTTCAAAAAAGTTTTAGACATGGAACTTTTGCTTCTTTTTAATTTTACTAAAAAAAGATCTGCTTTATGTGAAAAAACGTATTGAAATATCAAAACTTGAAATTGCGTTAAATGTATATTTCTGAATAAAATCTTAAAATACCACATTATTCGGGTCTACAAACACTAGTACACAAGTAATAAAATATTTTTATGCCCAGTTTATCATCAGAAACGCCGCAACTTAAAGTGAAGATACTATGAAAAGATATTGATATTTAGTTCAGGTTAGTTTATTTTTTATTATTATTTTTATTTTATTATTATTTATAAGACAATTATATGCTCGACTCGGTAGAGTGGACGTAGATATGCCTCGAAATTTGATCGAGTTAAATTTTAACAAATTTTGGTTCTCAACTTTATAAGTTTCATGCTATCAAAAAAATACTTGAAAGAAAAATTAAGAAAAATATTTGAGCTCATTTGAAATTGTCGCACTCTTGGTGGGTTCTGTGGCGCATATTGTATTTCTTTGGCAATTAAAAAGATATCATTCCGACCCACTTTTCTTTTACGGATTGGCAGATATGGCACATTGAGGAGGCCGCCAATGAGCCCAGATTTAACATTATTAGATACTTTTCTTTTATAGAACTATATAAAAGACAAATTAAATTATGAAATAAATTTAGCTATTAATACAATAAGAATAATAATTGAGGAAACTGAATTTTTAAATAATGATGGCCAACGCATTTTTGTAGCTGCCATAGAAAGACAGAAAATAATATACAAAAAATATATCGAATAAAACGGTGCACACGTTAAACATTTACTACAATAGATACTTATAATGTTAATTCAGTTTTGTATTGTAAAATTAGAATAAATAAATTAAATTAAAAACATTTCAAATATATCTCGTCTTCCACTGTCGGAAAAGTTTATTATTATTAAATCAGCGTTTATTAAAAGCTATGTAACGTCCAAATTTCTAATATAAACTCAAAATTAAAAAATTAAAAAAACGGTTCACTTTTCTTTCCTTTACTTTATGCAAAAATGTCATAAAATTATATACCGGGTGTTGCATCGTCGAGCGGGACATAGGAAATCCCATGTAATTTTAAATGAGGTCAATTATTGGCTTCCCTAATTATTTTAGAGAAAAATTCTATTTAGGTTTATTAAAGAGCACTAAAACCCACATTCAAAAGAATAACTTTAGATATTTTTGATGAGCCCGTTTACGGGTTATCGCCGATTTCTTTTTAACTATTTCTCCTTTTTATGGCCCCGTATTTGCGGGCACCAGTCAAGGTAAAAGATGACTGTCAAATAAAGTTGTCATTTTGAAATGTGTGCTTTATTGTTATAAAAACTCGTACATCGAAAATATTAAAGATGTATTTATGACTACAAATTAATTTGAATAAAACTAAAATAAAGTATCCAATTACAAGTTTAATTATGACATTTTACATGTTTCAATATTTTACTAATTAATAGGTAGGTGCTATTAAATTGTTAAAACTTTAGGATTTAAGAAGATGTTCAAATATTCCTCAAAATGACAACTTTATTTGACAGTCATCTTTTACCTTGACTGGTGCCCGCAAATACGGGGCCATAAAAAGGAGAAATAGTTAAAAAGGAATCGGCGATAACCCGTAAACGGGCTCATAAAAAATATCTAAAGTTATTCTTTTGAATGTGGGTTTTAGTGGTCTTTCATAAACCTAAATAGAATTTTTCTCTAAAATAATTAGGGAAGCCAATAATTGACCCCCTTTAAAATTACATGGGATTTCCTATGTCCCGCTCGACGATGCAACACCCGGTATAGCTGAATAGAGAATTAAATGTGTTCTAAAACTTAAAAACAATATATAGGCGGTTCCATTTACAAACTATTAACTTTATGTCATATATCACAAATAATGTGATGCTCGATTATACACCGTAAAAAAATTATAAAAAAAACTACAACGTTTATATTAACAATTTTCATATAGCTCGTCATATTACTCATACAGATAGGCTGTCCATTTATAATCAATATCCCCGTATAGGGCGTCCATTTTTGAATGTAATTACAGGGTATCTGTATGATAGGGACGGTTTTTAGATTACGATGCTACATTTTCGTGAAACAAAAGATGGCGCAAATATTATTATATTAAAATTATTATGTAAAAATACTCTAATATTTCATTTACAACTGGGGACCCATATCTCGTAAATTGATAATCCCTTTTCGGAGGTCATAGAGTAAATGGTGCAGATGATATTTATTTAATATTTGTTTAGACTAGATTCTCGTCTAGTGTCTTTACAAAAGTCATAACATTCACTTCGTCGGGATTCTCTTTATTATACAGGGTCGTTGGTATGTATGGAAACGGTCGATTATTTCTTAAAGCAAAACAGCTAGCAAAACATATTTAAGACAAAAGTTTTATGGTTTTGTAAAGCTTATTAGAATTAAAAAAAGATAAGTATACAGGATGAGTCAGAAAGCCGTAGAAATAAAGTTACCTTTTTTTAATAAAATACCCTACATCTTAGAATATTTTTGGATTTTGCATAAAATTACAATTATTTTTTATTAAGCGCATTATAACTCTAAACCTAATAGCTTCCGAGATATCGACTTTTGAAAAAAGATATGTTTGAACTTTAACAGCTTCTAGATTTCTAACGGTATGCTATAGAGCAAAACGGCTTACATGTATTTATCTTACTTTTTTAATATCTTCCCGAAAATACCAACTCCCGGTTAAACCGGAAGTATTATATTTTCGGCTTTTGATCTACATCCGGTTTAACCGGAAGTTGACACTTTTAGAAAGATAGTTAAAAACTAAGATAGGGACATGTAAGCCGTTTTACTCTAAGACGTACCGTTAGAAAGTTAGAAGCTGTCAAAATTCAAAAATGTCATTTTTCAAAAGTCAATTTCTCGGGAACTATTAGGTTTAGACTTATAATGCAGTTAATAAAAAATAATTGTAATTTTAAGCAAAATCTAAAAGTATTCTAAGATATGGGGTATTGTATTGAATAAAAAGAAACTTAATTTCTCTATAACTTTGTGACTTATCCTGTATACTTAACTTTTTCAAATTCTGATAGACTATAAAAAACCCTAAAACTTTTGCCTTAAATATTTTTTGCTAGCTGTTGTACTTTAAGAAATAATCGACCGTTTCCATACATACCAACGACCCAGTATATGATTTAGGTCTTGATGAAATGATTATTAATAAAATTAATTTTTAAGCTTGACAAAGTTACTCGATTTGGCTTCTTTCTCTCTAGATATCTATAAAAGTAAGAACTCTTTAAGTTAGATATTTAAATTACAAGATTATAAACTTACCTATTTTCGTGGCACTCTATAAAGCAAACATATCGTACTTTTCAAAATTTTCATACTACTACATTTTCGCCATTTTTTTAAACTTTAGTGAAGTGATGACATGTATTTTAACAAAACGATATTTTTGCCTATACCTACATTTTGACAAATAGACATGCCAGATAGATTCTCTTTTGTTTATTTCAATGGTTTCACGGCCTATACTACCCTAATGATCTAAATTTTTCGTTGTGTGCGTTTATTATTATTAGCAACTATTAACTATTATATATTTTTGAAAAGCTTAAAAATAGCCCAATCAAATAAAAGAAAAATATACAGGGTGTCCCATTTAGAAATCATATGTTTGCTTTAAATCTTGAAAAGTAAGACTCCCAGAAAAATATAAGCACGGCACTGAATTCAACTTAAAAAACTCTCTTAGGATAATCGAAATGCAGGGGGTGATCAAAAAGCAAACATTTTCGAAAGCTTAAAAATTAAAATAATAAAATTACTAATTTTCGTCTGCTTTTCATAAAATATACATTATTTCAAAAACTAGAAGATTTAGGTAGATGACATATTTAACAAAAAATAAAGGCATTTGAAAAACACACCTTATCAGTTGAAAAAATACAGGGTGTTCCATTTAAAAAAATTGACATAATGCATATTTAAATTGGCGAAATTTGCCAAGTCAACACGAACACCCCGTATAATAAATAGAACAAATAGTGATATGGTTACGCACCAAGTACTTTAGGGTAGTTATGGTAAAACTTTTGTTTAATTCTATTGATTCCATAGGCAACTATGATTTTTTTAATAAGTAAGTCAAATAAAAATCATAAAATACCAGGAAATAATTATTTACTTGACAACGTCGTAATCAAATTCAAAAAGGCAAATATGACCGTAGAGATTATTTCTAGGGGAATTAGAAGGAGAAAAAATATATAGGGTGTTTCATTTAAAAAAAATAATTTTTATGTAGTACCAGTTTTTTGAGCCATTCTGCATAACGCAAAATATTTTTACGCTATGCTCCATTGCAAACCCTATAACTCTTATATAAAACCTTTTCTTATATCTCTTGCAGTTTAGGCGCTATCGAAGGCGAACATCTTGTTGACACACCCTGTATACAGTTCTTTCATTTTAATTTGTCCCAGTCTTACATGGGTGTAAAAAACTTATTTTTTGAGGTAGAATGTTAACTATATGTATGTAAAAAGAATTTGTAGGGTTTTGCGTAAAGTTATATGCCATTAAGTCAAAAATGTAATCAAATGTCAAAATTATTGACATAAGTAACTTTTTTAAACATGGAACACCCTGTATGTTTTCAAATATTTAAAAAGACATTGTTTTTTTGAATATGAAGATATGCCACACATGCCCTTTCTTTTCATTAGTTTAGCCTAAATTAGTATATTATCATTAAGGATGGATTATTTTTGTTTAAAATAAGTAAGTTATTGTCATAGTTTTTAAAGTTTTATACTTTTAAGGCATTTATTAAATAGATAGAAGATTTTGTGGTTTGTAACAACACAACATTTTAGTTAATAACTCAAGGCTAGGAACAAAAAATTTATTTAAAAATAAAATTAATCAAATTTGCAAAAAACAAACAATATAAAATTTAGTTAACAGAATTGCTCAATAGTGTTTTTTTTTTAACTTGTTGTTTCTAGGTTAGAGTTATTTATTAAAAATCAATGGAGCCATTATGTTAAAAATTAAAGGGAATACAGAAAGTATACAGTGTGTCCAAGGAAGTATGCAACATATGGGAAACCTCTTTATTATTAGTTTCTCAGAATATTTGATTCCTGAAAAAAGTTGGTGCTTGCATTGAAACAATAAATCAGTATTTCAGATTTTACGTATGGCTATTAGTGTGAAAGCAAATGTTATCCTCCGAAATCGCATCAAGAGTAATGTACCTTAACTTATAACGATACTGCAAAATCTTATAAGAAAAAGTTATTCCGAATTAAAGAAATAATCAAAATATGAAATTTTAGTTAAATACCTCAACTTTTAATTATTCTCTTTTTTTCATAAATGGTACGACAGAATAAACTTTCGACCAAAAGTGTTTAAATGCGCTTGCAACACTTTGATACCTATACTGGGTCTTATTTCTGGAAAAACTGAAACATTGTAACTGATTTTAATTTTAAATAAATTTTCAAGTTACTTGGCAACTATGCTAGTAACAAAAGAACAAAACATTCACTAGTGTCGTCCCGTTTAAGAGAGAATCGAGAAAAAAAAAGAAACATTAAAAGTTGAGGTACTTAACTAAAATATTCATATTTACATTATTTTTTTAATTTTGAATAACTTTTTCTTATAAAATTTTTGCTGTATCTTTGTAAGTTAAGGTACTTTCCTCTTGAAGCGATTTCGGAAAATGACATTTGCTCCCGCATTTAAAGCCATACCTACATCAAATCTGAAATACTCATTTATTGTTTTAAGGTAAGCATAAACTTTTATCAATAATATAATTTTTTGAGAAACCAATAATAAAGAAGTTTACCAATGGTGCATAGTTTTTTCGGCACACTGTAGATAATAAGAGCATTGAAAATGGAGACAGTCACGTGGAGCAGCAATTATAAATGAAAAAAAAAATATTTTTTAAATTGTTTGATATTTGCAAATTTTATTTATTTTGTTTTTAAATAAATTCGTTGTTCCTAGGTTTCAGTAATTTACTAAAATGTTGTGAGCCTACAAACCACAAAGTCTTTTATCTATCTAATCATTGCCTCAAAAGTATAAAACTATGACAATAAGTTGGTTATTGGAAATAAAAATAATAATCCAAATGATATTTATATTAATTTAGACTAAACTAATATTATAACTATACGTATTCAGAAAAAATATTGATTTTTAAATATTTAATAATATACAGGGTGTTCCATTAAAAAAAAAAAGAATTTAATGTCAATAATTTTGTCATTTGACATTTTTTAAAATGTTTCACTTAACGGCATAAAACTTTACGCCAAACCATACAATTAATTTTGTTAGTCAACCTTCCAGCTCAAAAAATAAGTATTATACAGTCATGTAAAAGTGGGACAAATTAAAATGAAAGCACTGTACAGGGTTTTTATTTTTCGATGTAATTTCTGGGTATCTTGTGAACTAGTAAGGATAGAGACTTGCGGTCATACAATTACTGCGTTATTTTTTCGTGAAATAAGAGATGCCACAAACAGAACTCTTATAGCTTTCTTAGTTTTTAAGCTATACGGTGTTTTCGAAAATGTTTGCTTTTTGACCACCTTCAGCATTTTGGTTATCCATTAACTTATCACAAAATTGAAAAACTGTTTCTAAGATAATTTTTAACAATTAATTTATTTCGAGGACACAGTACTATACTAAACAAAAAAAATATAAACAAATTTATTGAATAACTAAACGCTATCGTTAACCTAACCTTAAGATCGAGCAACTCGACTGCCCTGCCGTTATCGAGAGATTTGTATAGAGTAAATGAGTTTTGCGCGCCCTATTTTAGCTGCCTTATCAACAAAAATTAAGTAAGCGAGTTTCATGCTCATATCGCAGGTTAGAAAATGTAAAGTTAATGATGGTTTTAAGAAACCAAAAAGTAATAATTTGCGTATTTTATGTAAAAAGTATCTACAAATTGTGCTTGCAGATAATAAGTAATAAAAGTACAATTCTTCTAAGAAAACGTAATATTTCCAAAATATTTAGAAAACCAAACGAACCAGAATCGACCCACCAGCGCCAATAGACTACTAATATGACTGCTTAAATAATAACTTTTCTATCTTTTACAGTGTTTGAGATAGCAATAATGCCATCGCCAGCTGTGTTACTTGAACATAGTTTAGTACCATTAACGCAGTTATTGCCATCCAGCTCAGTCGGTAGAGCATGAGGCTCTTAATCTCAGGGTCGTGGGTTCGGGCCCCACGTTGGGCGCCATAATTTTATTTGCCACCTTTCTGAACTACCGAGGGTGCCATCCCTCCCTCTATAACTAAAGAACGGTAAGATGAAACAAAAAAAAATACGGAATGCTTGGCTAGCCACAAGTCTGAAGTGGGTCGTGCGGTCACTATTAACAGTTAAATTAAACAGTTTAATAATTATAAGGACGCCGGTAACCTTAAATATTACCCAATTCCGAATCTACATAGAAATAGTAACCGGTTAGTTCAGGTTAGTTTCCTATATCCTCCTATATCTTCCTATACCATAAACTTACCAATAGGTGCTGCAAAAATGTACCTAATCACTGTCATAGAGAAAGAAATATAATTATGATTTAAATTTCCTATAGGTAATTTATTGATAAACCGTTTTACAACATCAATAACTGTTCATTACGCACTATTATGAAATTTAAAGAAGTCTATATAGTACCTCTCCTGATCATGAGCGACTCACACTGTATTTCAGAAGGAAGATAATAATTATATATTATCGGTAACGTTGCAAAGCCCGGTCCTGTATCAAATAGATATGACACTATTTACACCCACAACTGCATTGCTATGAAAAAGAAAAGCACATAATCGTACCATATGCTCATAGTAACTATCCCTCATTAAATGCCATTAACTATTATTGTTAGTTATCAATAACTATCCTTAATTACCAATAATTGTCATTGATTACCATTAATTAGCAAAGTTTACCATTATCTATCATTAAGTAGCGATAGGTATCATTGATTTCCATTAATTATCAATATTTACTAATTAAAGATAATAATTATTAATAACCACCAATTATCATATTTATCATCGTTTACTCTTAATTATCCTTAACAATTAATTGTTTATAAAGTTTGAGTTCAATTTGGAACAAAACATATTTTAGATTAGAATCCTCCTCACTTAATCCTTCGGCAATCTGAATCTTAATTAATAAAACTTTGTTACACAAGCAAACATTGGACGACACAAGTTACTTGGGAAGGCTGGGATATCTACAGGATAAATAAAGGTCCTGCCCTGGAATCGAAGAAAACTAGATCAGGGTAAAGCTACTCAACCTTGCAGCGTATAAAATTCTGCCCTACAATACGTCAAAAAGAGTCAGCCCCGAGGCAAGAACCCTAAAATGTTCGAACAGAAACAGGTATTACCCAATGTACCTACTTGGGAAAATTCTAGATAGTTTACTGTTACTTTGTTCAAGGAATAAGCTTTCTAATTTACACTCAATCTACTATTATGAACAGTAAACTTTTATTTTATTGTTAATTTAACTAAAATAAGAATATAGCATATTATATAATATACTGTTTTATGTGATTTTCTTTTGTTAACTGGGTAATTATTAATTTGTAACTATTATTCTCTATACCTAATTTTTCAATTTTTAATAAAAATACTTCTTTTTTAAGAAGTACCTAATTTATCAATAATTTATAATAACATTACCTATGATAAAATCTATGAGTTTTCCCTTAGAACATAACTGAAGGAAAACAAAAAAGTAATATGGCACTCAAGCACTATGAATTGCAATTTAATTTCAAGAATACTTACACACTGTCTGGTATGGTTGTAATAAAGCTAATGGCATTAATGACGTCACATCAATGAGGTTGATGACGTCACAGGGGTTGGCTATCAAGGGAGATTGCAGAATGAAATTGCAATTTTCGGATCTTACATCTTGAATTTAAAATCACCCGACACTAACGAAACTATTTAGGGATGATTCATCCCTTACTTTAAAGGATTGCACACAACAATTTAAAATTTATCCAAAAATAGGCAGCAACTTCAACTCTAAACGTAGCCGAAAACGAAGTGGTTTCAAAATGTCGACACCGGTATGGTACTTTAGGTTGGTACCAATTGACGCGGGAAAATAATTTATTTAATAGACGTTAATAGTATTGAAAGAGTGAAGCGAACCCATGCAATACATACAGCATCATTTCAAGCAGTCATTTTCCAAAATATCTTCCTTAAAATCTTAATTAATGACTAATTAATTTTTGAAGTAACGATAATTTTAAATAATTGTACCGACATTGAATCCCACCAATACCTGCTTGTTGTAAATGTATCTATTTTTGGGTTGCGCCGTTGCAATTTCTGCTAGCAGCGAATTTGACATGACGTGGTACGGTACGATTATTTAATTCACGGTGATCGCATGCCGAAGAACGAAAAATTATTACGCGCGGAAACCAGGACCGTAGTCAATGCGAAGAAACTGAAAAGTACATAATATTAGTCATGAATTTAACATCAATTTTATTTATGATGACTACGAAAAATATCCTAATTGATAATTATATTTTAACTTAGAATATTTACAATTAGCTTTTTGAAAATCTGACCGTTACAGTTGATAGCATATTGGTTTCGTTAAGTATGTCACATCACCCAATAACGAAATTAAATTGTGTTGCTTCGGGCTCTTAAGGCCCTATAATGGTATTTAAGGTACATTAACTCCTGCAAAGCCGATATAGGGAGATAATTACGTAAGCAGGTGGAAATAAATGGGATATGACTTAGCGATGCAAAATTAATCGGAAGATGTATTAGTAGCGAGAAACTAAGACATTCACAGTACACAGTACCGAAAGAGCATAATCTACTGTCTGTAAAAAATTTAGAAAAAAAGAGAAAATTGTCCAAATTTGAAATATATTTTAGCTAAAAAGAATCTCACTCGACTGGTAGCAACTAAGTGAACATTTATTAACTTTTTAGTCAGATAATATATTTACTTTTAGGATTTATAGTCAAGATTTGTCATGAAGAAGTTGACAACCGCATTTTACGCCTAATTGCTGTGATCGTCTGTGAGCCGAAGTTGTTGGTTCTTCTTCGAAAGTGTCACGCACTCGCTGAACGTTAACTTCAGTCCTAGCAGAACGTGGTCGACCAGTACATGGAAGGTCACTTATTGTACAGTCTTGTCTAAAACGTTGAACTAACGATGAATGGTTAATTCCGAAGGACATCCTCGCGTGCCGAATCGTCGGCGATAGACTTGATTAGTTTTTATAATAGATCGTTGATTTTCGAAATAAATCTTGATAATTTTGATTCCCTGTGCGGTTCAGAATTAAATCCAGTCGTGACTTCTTATGGAGCATACCCGGTTAGTAGGAAGTACCGGAACGCTTAAATATCTTCAAGACCGCTAAAGCTGCGCTTAAAAAATTCGGCAGTTGGAGGTTTCTCGGCATGCGGAATTGAAAAATGATATCGGCAATGTTACCAGATTTCCCAGTTTTGCGCTACACATAGTCATTCGTTATTTTAAATTGAATGCCCCATTTATTTTTACTCCAATGAATTGGACGTCTTAAGCTTAGCAAGATCCTTTTTTTTTAATATTTCATCTCTACTAGTTGCTGAGATATGACAATACCGCATTTTCAGTCAAAAGTTCTGGAACGCCTAAATATCTTCAAAACCACTAAAGCTGTGCTTAAAAAACTCGGCAGTTAGAGGTTTTTCGGCATGCGGAATTGAAAAATGATATCGTCACTGTTGCCAGATTTTCCAGTTTTGCGCTACACATAGTCATTCGTTATTTTAAATTGAATGCCCCATTTATTTTTACTCCAATGAATTGGACGTCTCAAGCTGAGCAAGATCCTAATTTTTTAATATTTTACCTCTACTATTTGCTGAGATATGACAATACTGCATTTTCAGTGAAAAGTACTGGAACGCTTAAATATCTTCAAAACCGCTAAAGCTGCGCTTAAAAAATTCTTCAGTTAGAGGTTTCTCGGCATGCGGAATTGAAAAATGGTATCGGCACTGTTGCCAGATTTCCCAATTGTGCGCTACACATAGTCGTTTCGTTATTTTAAATTGAATGCCCCATTTATTTTTACTCCAATGAATTTATTTATATTTATTATTTATACACTAGTTGTTAATTAAATGCTCAAAGTGGGCTCCATTATTTGCCAGACAGTACCCAAGTCGATCATAAAACTCTCGAAGTGTGTTACTTAACATATTCGGTGTTATAAGAGCAACTTCGGTGCGGATTCTTTCGCAGAGTTCGTTTAAATTTTCTGGACGATTTTTGTAGACACGATTCTTCAAATGACCCCACAAGAAGAAGTCCAGTGGAGTCCTATCAAGAGATCGAGGTAGCCATTCTAATGCACCACGTCTTGCAATCAGCCTCCCTGGGAGTTGGTTGTTTAGAAACTGCATGACTACCCTTGAATAATGGGGCGGAGCACCGTCTTGTTGGTACCATATTTTACCTACATTTATATTTTGATGAATGGCAGGAACTATACAATCTTTAAGGAGCTCCAAATACTTCTGTCCTGTTATTGTACCTTCTATGAAAAAAGGTCCGATAATATTGTCACCCAATATTCCCGCCCAGACATTAACTTTCTCAGGATATTGGGTGTGAAGTGACGGTGAAGTTCTTCCATCCAATGGGGGTTATCTCTAGACCAAATTCTACAATTGTGCCTATTAACTTGGGCGTTCAAGCAAAAAGTAGCTTCGTCGCTGAATACAATTTTGTGCGCAAAATAAGGATTTCGGTTCATATTTTCCATCTTGATTGCGGCGAATTCATTACTGCAGTAAGGATCAGCTTGTAAAAGTTCTTGAGTGTAATGAATCTTGTATAGCTCTAATTTGTTGTCCCTCAAGATAGTCCTTACAGATTTTTGGCAAATTTCAGCATTTAGAGCTAACTGATTGGTATTTACTTTTGGATTTTCCTCTATTTGTAGTAAAACGTTTAATTTATTTTCATCACTTGTAGCAGTTTTTGAACGTCCGGTTTTAGGTAAACTTTTTATGGACCCTGTTTCCTGGTAACTTCGACAAGTTCTGTATACGGTGGACTTTTTAATGGGTTTGTTAGGATAGCGGTCAATAAACAAGACGCAGACTTCTTGATATGTCCTTGTTTTATTTCCATATCCACGAAAAATCAAAATATCAATATGTTAGGTCTCTGAGAGAACAAAAGTCATAATAAAATTATAATTTTATAATCAATACAGTTATTAAGCTGCTTAACTGACAGTGATGTGTTTAATTTGTCATTGTTGTAGCATGGTAACGCGACGGCAATTGTTTTAAAAAAAAAAACTGAAGCAGCGCCTACTTGTTCATAAGATATTCACTTTTCGGGCGTTGCTGATAAGTTTAATCCTCATTCTAGAATAGGTAACTATTCCAGAATTTTTCTGACTAGTATCTAATAGCGCAAACAGAACTTTGGAAATTTGGGATCTTACTAAGTTTAAAATGGCAAATGTCGAATTTTTGAAAAGAACATCGTGCACGACGTTACTGTACTAAACAAATTCTCCGTAGGAAGCGATCATCGCCTAGTCAGAGCAACGGATAAGATAAATACGAAAGGAGAGATAGAAAAGATGATAAGGAGAAATAAGAACAGGAATGGACAGGTATTACGGATAAAACAGCTTATCAAACATTCATAACATCAGACCTGGCAAATCTAGGAAACTTAAGACAAGATTATATAAACGTAGATGACCTGAATACACATATCAACGCTGCCGTACGAAGCGCTCAAGAAAAATACAAATAAAAGGAAAAATAGGGAGGAGAACAAATTAACCAAACTACAAAGAATGTCATAAAAACACGGAAAGAAATGCGAAGAACAAACATGCCAAACTCCCCTGCGCAGAGACAAATAAATAAAGACATTTCGAAGGCCATCAGGAATGATATCAGAGCATACAACTCACAACATATATCTCAAGTAATACAAGATAACAAAAGTATGAAGATACTACGACACAGACTGGCTGAAAGGAAAAAGAATATTTGTAGACTTAGTGATCGAAATGGAAGGATAAGTACGAATAGGAGAGAAATTTTAAAAAGTGCAGGGGAGTTCTATACAGATCTTTACAAGCGAGATGAGGAACTCCTAAATCCAAATCATATACCAAAAATCGAAAATATCGGCTCTGAGGATATACCAGACATATCAGTAGACGAAATAACAGCAGCACTTACGAATAAATTGCATGCCTATCAACCCCGCGAGCAGGCCGGTTTTTGCTCTGGATATGGAACGAATGATCATCAACAAGTCATTAAATCATTGATCAAAAAGTGTGTGGAATATAACAAGCCATTAATTCCTATATTTGTAGACTATGAAAAGGCATTTGATACCATCGGTCAACATAAAATGCTGCTAGCACTTGCCGACAGTAGAATTGATCATCGGTACATCGCACTTATTAAAAATATCTATGATACTGCAACAGCCTTCGTTAGACTTCATGAAGATACGAGCAAATTTGAAGTGCAACGCGGAGTTCGACAAGGTGACACTATCTCTCCAAAACTGTTTACAGCCCTATTGGAATACACGTGTAAGCAAATAGATCGGCAAGACGGGACTAAATATAAACGGAGAAAATCTAAATCATCTAAGGTTTGCCGATGACATTGTGTTAATATCAGACAGGATAGATAAAGCCAGGGAAATGTTGGAGCATCTTCACTGAACCTCAAGAACGGCTGGGCTTAAAATTAATAAATCGAAGACTCAGTTTATGACAAACCTTGTAATAAGCGACAACATCCATGTGGGGACCCATTACGTTGAACATTTACGAAATTCAAGTATTTGGGTAATGAGATTAGATTAGGCCGAGACAACCAAACAACGGAGATTTGTAGAAGAGTGAGTCTAACTTGGGCAGCCTTTGGAAGGCTTCGCAAGATATTTAAATCAGACATACGAATATGCTTGAAAAGAAAAATTTTTGACCAGTGCGTACTTCCTATTATGACTTACGGAGCGGAGACCCTAACATTAACGAAGAAAACAATAAACCGAATCAGAGTTACGTAGCGTGCCATAGAGAGACCAGTGCTGAGAATAAGCTTAAGAGACAGGATCCCCAACAATGAAATAAGGAGGAGAACGGGTGTCGTTGATGTAGTGGAAAGAATAATCACATTAAAATGGAATTGGGCTGGGCATATTGCTAGAAGGACGGATGACAGATGGACTAAGAAGATCCTCGAGTGGCGACCAAGACAACATGCATACAGAAGTAGGGGCACAGAATAGAAATACATGGCAGCGGTTACGAGAGGCCTATGTCCAGCAGTAAACGCAGCTAGGCTAAGTGGTGATGATGATGATGACATTTAAACAAACACACATTTGGATATTCCGGTCGGGTTTGTAGAATTCTCCTTTGTTTCAGTAAACTTTCTCGTTATTTTCATCCTTCTCCCAATTGGTTAAGTTTTAGCTTAAAGCTGTTTCAAATCAAAGATATTTTTTTGCTTCAGTTTAACAACATTATACGGATTGGTATTTTTTGCAGTTCTTACATCATTGTACTATTGATAAGGAGAATAGACGGGGATATTACGAGATGTTTTTTTAATTACACTACGAATGCAATCCCCCTCATTGTGCGGGTGTCCTCTTTGCAGAAAGCTGTGGCAAATTGTTACCTTATATAATTGAAAAATTAAATTGTATTACGGAAATAAGTATTTATTTCTATTTTGTCTGACGCAATTATCAGAAAACAATTAATTCTCATTTACGCCTTGCTTAGTATGACGCTTTATAAAATTTTAGCTGAATTACTATTAAAAATAGAGAAATATGAAGAGCTGTTTTTCTGTTAACTTTTTAATGCATTAAGTTTAAAATTACAGAGTGTTGTCAATAACTTCAAGTGGTATCCCTGGAAGCTTTTAACACTTTCTGCCTTGATGAGGATTTAAAAAATTGTCGTAATTAAAAAAACATGTTTTTTTAAATGAAATTAATGAAAAATTTCTTCTAAAATAGATGAAAAGCATAGAAGTTGCCCACGAAAATAAAAATTTCCATCTAATTATTTTTTAAACTTAATTAAGTATAATGCTAATAAATAAAAGCCGTCTATACTTTCAATAATTACATATTCAAACTTTGCGTGGTCATAGGCCTCGCACGATTAAGCGTAGGTATTTGTTTCAATAAATTGAAAATGTTTTTGTAATTTTGAAAACTTTGATTGTATGAAACATTTTTTTTGTACTTTTTTGTTAAAAAACTTGATAAATATCGGCAGGCTCGGATGACGTAAAAAGTGCGTGGTTGTAGGCCTCGCACAGTTACTCCAAGTAAGGAATATGATAAGCATTAAAATTACAATCTTTACTTCACTAAAACCCCGATTGTTTTCCAAATCATAGTCCGCAGGAGTATTACCACAAGAAATTTACTCTGATGTTAGTAATATTTTATTTTATTTAGTAAATTAGGTTTATTTTATTCGAATTCTTAAATACACTCCATGTTTGGTCGCAGAGGGATCCCGATTGCATCTACTAGTTCCTTTTATTTATCAATAACTTTGCGGGGTTGAATATAGGGGGCCAGTTCACAATGTTTGCTGACGACACTAAAATCTTGTGGTACAGCAATACCACTGAAGCTTTGAAAAAGGCATATATGTATTAGTACTAAATGGAAAAAGGTGGTAAACTCGGATATAGTTAAGATAAAGGAATGGTGTGATTCCAACCTAGTAGTACTAGAATTTCAGAAGACAAAAATTTAAAGAGAATTATTACGCTCTATGGTTGGTTTATTATTCCCTCATTGTATCTCGCCCAATATATGGCATTGCTTTCTGGGGAATGTCCAGCCTGGGCGTTCGTCTTGCAAAAGCGAACTGTCAGATAACTGTTCGTCCAAGCCCCTATTTATAATAGAAAGCACTTTAACATTGACTGTATATATCTTTGAGGTATAATAGTATCGCCATCATTTTAAGTCTCAAACCCTTACAAAAAATACAAGGTAATGCTAAGTAGTAGTAGTAATAGTAGGTCAGGGGAGGCACACGGACCTGGTAAGTAGACCAAGTGCGATCCTTTTTACCTACTCCTGAGTCTTTCCCTATCCACTCAACCACCCAGGCTCTCACGGAACCTACCCGACCTTCTCATGAAGGTCAGGACGTTACTCCAAGCAACTGACTTCTTCCTGTGGGATCACCACTGTCCTAAAGACTTGTCGTCTGAGTCTTCCCAGTGCTTCGCAAGTGCACAGGAAATGCAGTGGTGTCTCCTCATCCTCCAAGCATCCCGAACATATCGGGTCCTCCTCCACCCCCATCGTATGCAGGTCCTTCCTCAACTTGCAGTGTCCTGTTAAGAGTCCTACAAGAGGATTCAGGGCACGCCTACTCCTGTTAAGAATCCATTCTAACTTGGCCCTACCGGGCCAAGTTATGAAATCTTTGGCATGTCTACACCCCGGCGTCTGCCGCCATTCCTCCTTGGAGAGGTTGGCGGCCCATTCCCCCAGGGCCGTTCCCACCTTCTGCTTTGATATACCTATTGCTGGTTTGGGTCCTAGATAGAGAGTTTCGGCTTCAAGTCTGGCGAGCTCGTCGGCCGTCTTGTTGCCATGTACTCCATAGTGTCCAGGGACCCAGACCAAAAATACCTGTTTCTGTTCTGCAAGCATCCCAAGTGCGTCCGCACACTCGTTTACGAGGGTCGAACTGCTCCTGGGTTGACAGACTGCCTTAAGGGCGGTCTCGCTATTAGAGCAGATGTATACAGTCCGCTATTGATGGTCTATAACCTCCCTCATACTTGCCACCGAGAGGATGGCATACACCTCTGCTTGGAAAACCATTGCGAACCTTCCCAGTTGGTAGCTTCTTCTTATGTCGATGTTTTCCAAGTATACTCCCGTCCCTGATGATTCAGTTCCAGCCATGCGCGCCTATCGGTGTAGCATACCAGAGCATCGTCAGGAAACTTCACCTGCTCTTCCTCCCACTGCTCACTACTAGGGATCGTAAGAGTGAACTTCCTGTTCACCCTCAGCACTCCCTCAACTGGCATTGCTCTGGAGGAAAGTATTGGGATTTGCCTTTCTACTCTCGGAGCTATCCTAGTATAGCCTAAGTCGCCCACTCCTTTCCAGCATCCGGTGGCCTGCATTCGTAGTTATGCCGCCATTGCCTCCCTCTGAATCCAGATGGGAATGCTCGGCAGCCCCAGCAGGACATCCAGTTCAGCCGTGGGCGTGGTTCTCATGGCTCCGGTTATGCCCAAGCCAGCAAGCCTCTGCACTTTTGCCAGTCTGGCGCACACGGTAACCTTCTCCACTCCAGGCCACCAGACCACAGAGCCATAGGCAACTCTCGGTCTGATGACCGCCGTTTAGAGCCAGCGCATGATACGGGGGTTTAAACCCCAGCTGGCACCTACCGCACGTCGGAGCTGCCAGAAGGTCGCCGTCGACTTGGTCACGGTAATGCTTAAATCTATCTCTTCCTATTCCTTCATTGGCTTTAACCAAGAGATCTGTTATACATGAAAGTATTAAGATATATAATCGCTTACCATCTAACATAAAAACTTCACCAACATCAAGAGCGTTCAAGCGAAGAATAAGAAAGGTTTTGATTGGTAATGCTTAGGATAGTGTGAAATCCACGTCTACATTTTGTTACGTTATACCTTGTTAGTTTGTTATTTTCTGACTAGGTGAATAGGTTAATTTTTTCTTCTTATTGTTAAATTCATGTAGTGTGCTCTCAATTTTGTGAATAAGAATGATCATTGATGTTTCCTTTTAAGTATATTAACTAATTATATTTTGTACTTTGTTCCTTCTTTTTTAGATGTTATACTGGTTTCTTTACTTTGATTTCCTTCAGATTTGCCAACAAACCATCGGGTTTCTAATAGTAAAGTTTACATGGATTTTACTTTGACTTTGAAAGGAAAATTTACGTTTTTCTCATATATTCTGGTATACCAATCGCAAAAATTTTGTCGTCGTTCGCCATTACCTGGTCTTAGCCCTTGACAAATTCGGAATTTATATAGCTTAAATGTATTCTTTCCTAAAACCAATTGAGCTGTAGATTTAGCTCCGTCACTCTGATCTTGACTGTTACTAGTTGATGTTTCTGGATTTTCAATTAAAAAACTTGGTATTATTTTTTTTCCTTGGGATGCTTTGGTCGGGATACCATAGTTTCTTTTGAGTGAACCGTATTATTTTAGATTAAATACTAAACGCCTAAAAATAGACTTGCCAGGTTAATTTCGTTACGGATAATTGTTCAAATAAATACGTGTGTTCGGCTTCTACACGATACGGCATAACAAATTTTTCCTCGTTTGTAAAACTACCTCCCTTCATATGTGAAACAAATGAAATTAAAAAGTGAGAACAACGATAATTATAACAAAAAAAATACTAAATGAAGGAGAACACTTAAGACCGAGAAGAATTATATTAGTATGTTACTAAAATTGATTTTGTCATTTTGTCAGCGCCATCATTTCAACCCCTACTAGACAATGCTCAATATTTATAAACTTTTTTTAATAAAGGCACAAATAACCATACTGTGATATAAATCGTTGAATTCGTTGGAAATTCTATTTTATACAGGGTGTAGTTTTTTTACGACCATAGGTATAAAAAAATAAAGTTGATAATGGTTTATTCGAGACGAAACGTGGTACTGTAAAGTTGTAAACACTGTCTTGTAGTATATGGTTTAAAAAGTGGCTCTTGCCTTCAGAAATAACTTTAAAAAAAAATAAAAGCCGGATCGCAATATTTCGGATTTTTTCGAATATCTTCGGAGGTAAATGAAATTTGTTGCGTTTTCCCAACAGAATATTATTGGTCACTAAATTGCGCAACTTTTTTGTAACATAATCGCTTTTGTAACTTTTATGATTTTCAAGATCCCCATGCCATTTTAATATTCAATGATCTACTATTACCAGTCATATAAACTGTCGTTACTTTTAGGGACTTGTAATGATTCGTTACTTTGGATATTAGAACTAGTTACTTTGGACTTGTTATTATGGAAATCGTTACTTTTAGTTTTAGTGATCTATTCGGTCTATCACTTTATTATATCATTGGTCTTGGACCTAAACCCAATATAAAGAACGATCACTGGAACTCGGAAGTGGGACTGATGGTGCGACTGGTATTGATATGATACGATAAAAAAGAGACGGTAAATATTATAAGAAAGAAAAGTATAACATCAGACATGTATTATATCGAGAAAGCAATTTTTTCCGTTAAACAATAGTACTCAAATCAATAGAAAGTATAAACAAAATACATTTACTAACAAAACTTTAAAACATTTTAATTAAATTAATTTAATTTAATTAACAAAATTAATCTTAACAACCAATAACAAAGAATAATTTTTTAAGTAGGCATTATTAGAAGATGGAATTCTTTATAGAAGCTATATGGCATGTAGGTAATAAAATTGATATTTATAGGTTAAAGAGGTCTTAAATTATATCAAATGAGGTATAGAATTGTATATTAAAATGGTATTTTGATTATTAGTATACAGAGCGATTCAAGACTATAAACTAGCCTATGTTATCACCGCTAAGTATTCCTCGAGAAACCATACAGGCTTTATTTAACTTGGATTATTGACAAAAAAAAATACAGAGACATCAAGAGGAACCTGCTTTAAACTTGTAGGTATCTTTTAACCGACATTTTAACTAAGAAAAACTTGTATTGTATGAAAAACTAAATAAAACATACAACGTAGGTAGGTATTGTTTTGTTACTAAGTTTTTGTCCTAACTTAACCTAAGTACGGCATGCTCAATCTTCGATATTATAATTTGCCGAGATGAATGCATATATTACCACAACCCACTAGTAAGTTATAATCATATCCCACTAGTGAATTATTGTTATAACCCGAATTATAAGCTACTTTATTAGTCTAAGATCGAACTAATAATGTTCACTTTATATGTAAGTATCGGATAAATTATATTATTTTAGTTTGAGTTGACCAAAACTTGTTTTACTCATGTTAATATATGTCAAATATTCAACGGAACATCATTTTTCGTTGATTTTGCGATTGAAGTTTTGGGTGCGTTAAAAAATGAATTTTAAGTATTCAGTTCTTAATTAAATTTCAAATGACGTCAATATTTTCCAGGATCCTTTTAATGCTGCTATAGAAATACTTACCACAGAACTTTAAAGGGAAATAATTGATTTGCTGTGTTCTGATATTTTTAAAGATAAATACCAATAAAAATATTGAAAATAAAAAGTAAAAGATATTAGATTACTAAAGGCATTAGGATTTCATCATAAAACTTGAGGTGTCTTCACACCATAAGAAAATACACACCGAGTGTCGCATTTTATTAGTATTTTTGCAAATACAAGAAATTATATAGGCAGGTAATAAAAAAAGCAAAATTTCTGTACTACAACAAAATCTTAATGTTGTCAATAAAAATAGGGCTAACTGGAATATTATAAATGAGATGAGAGGTCATTCTTCAAAATAATGCGTAAATATATCTGACCTTGACGCAAATACCTTTAATGAGCACTATACTGCTCTATATCAGCAAAATTAACGCAAAATATTCCTCGAAATCAAGACCCAATTTCCTTCTTGCACTTCAGCGTTGAGGAGGGTATAGTATTGTTCGATACAGATCTATTTGAGCTGTTGGAGGCTGTTCCAGAGATCAAATGCAGGAATGCGAGTGCATCTGGTTTGGACAATATATCAATAAAAATCATAGAAAACCTGCCACACAGTGCATTACACTGTTTTGTTCAATGCATAAATGAAAGCTTTCAAACAGGATGCTACCTGGACTGTATTGTTGATTCCAATACATAAGGGTGGCAATGCGGATTGTCCCTCATACTTTCGCCCTGTCTCCTTACTGCCCACTGTCTCTATAATATAACATATTAACAATTTAAACAATATACTAAAATATTGTTAAAAAAAAAATACCTACAGTACACTATTTTAGTGTTACCTACCATCAAGTCTTCTTGTTATTCGGAGTTCCCTGACTAAAAAGCTATTCTCAAAGTGCTTTATGAAAACGCTGGTATATTTGCGCAATAACAAACCGTCTCTTGGGGTCCTTTTTTTTTATTAACAAATAGCATTTTTTTCAATGAAAAATATCTTAGTTCGGAGGGAACACATCTTGAATTTGGCATTTCTCGCTATTTCACAGCAACTTAATCAAATAATTTATGGCTTTACACATTAAGGTCTACACTAGGTTAAATTAACATTAAAGGTTTTCTAAAATGATCACACTTAACTGCTAAAAATAACTAAGAACCTATAGGAAACACCTAAACGGTCTATCAAAACAATGCAAACCTATCAAAACGTGGATCGACCAGAAACAGCTGATTTTAGAATGTGACCGGTAGCATGAAGACCTGTTCATGGAGTGGCACTAACCAAAATACTCAAATAATATAATCGTAATAAATTAATAAATAAAGTAGTCTTAAAATATATTCGAACAAGAATAAGCGGAAAATATGTAAATATAATAATAACAATAAAATTAATCCCAACACATATTTACGTAATACTCAATTGAAATCAGGGGAAATACAGCCTGCCTTCGGCGTTGGTCATCCGTCGCTTGACGATATAAAACCTTGAAAATTGCGCAACGTTGCGTCATGTCTTGATGGGTTCAATAGAATCGTAGTTTGATAGAAGTAACGAATCCACTAGTAACGATGTAACGAAAAGGTAGAGTCGTTTATAAATTTGGGACTCGTTACTTTTAGTGATCACTTAGTAACGCTTACTTTGTAACGATTAGTGACTTTTTTACATCACTAACCGTAGATGGCACAACTCATTCATAAATGCTATAAAAATCTGTTGACAAAATCATTTGTAGGCGAGACGACGTGAGGAGCTAAGTGGGGCCGGGACTTTCCGTCTCCTCACCTATGAAAAGTAGCTACAGGAGTATTTTACTCCGATTTGTCGCGTACTAGACGTTTGCTACTCATTTTATTTAGTCTTCAAATAAAAATATCACAAAACACTAAAACCACAACAATAATTTCACCAAACCGATAAACACTCAAAACTCCAGAAAAAACATTGTCAAAGAAACAATGACGAAAATGAATAAAACAACGCCATTCAAGTCATGCGGACAGGCGCGAAAATGATGTACCTGGGAGGATCTGCGTTGCCATACTGCAACTTTTATAAGGATTTGGACAATGTTATAAATTCCCCACACTAGACTAGAATACGTTGATATTAATACCTTTATTTGTTATTGTTGTATCCATCGTTAGTAGATCATTGCTTATCTTGGACACCGTGTTTAACATATTATTTTTTACTGGCAGCAAAATAATTTTTGCCTAGAACACGATGCATTTTTCTTTTTATTTGAACTACTATCGTCGCCTGTTTACAGCTTAAGCTCATGAATTATTGACAACTAAAAAATAATGATGTGTATTCTTAAATAATAAACCTGAAAATACATGGAAAAATACGGAATATATTTATTTTCGTAAATTGATGACTAAACAAATAAATAAGATATGAAAGTTACTTCTAAATTAACAATCAGGAAAATACTAATTTCTTTTAATTACAGAAAAGTGGTGAAAGGAAAACTTTCTACCATGTAGGCGGCATAGTGCCCGTATGAAAACGAAAGCCAGCCGGCCATTCCAATAACCAAATTTCCATACAAAATCGGAAGATTTTTAAATCTGGAAGATGCAGAATACCATACTGAGCATAGATTCCGTTACACTTTAGCTGTGCTCTTGGTAAATGCTAGGAGTAACATCCTTAAGTGAAAAAGATATTTGGGTAGGCGATGAAATAGAGTAGTCAAAGGGTACCTGGATGACTATTTCTAAACAGAACCCATAGTCATTACAAGCTTCTTCTTCTTTATAATTTCAAGCGCTATACAGGGAATCATCACTTAAAATAATCAAGCAAAGGTCATAAATGTTTACGCCGTCACAACTTCCCAAATCTAGATACTTCAACATTAATTTTATAATTAGTATTATTGTTGTATAAATTTGTAGAATTGACGTACTTTTATCCAGTTTGTATTTTTATTGTTATTTAAGGTTTTCCGTTTGGACAAAGTAATAATGTTACTTCAAAAAAAATCTGAAACAAAACTTGAGATGAGACATGCTAATTTTATCCGTATGTTCATTTAAGTTACAGGAGCGAAAACATCTTGTCATTGGTGAAGGAAAAGTGCTTCGTTCCTTCCGCAAATACAGGAAGAAACTATAATTTCCTACATAGGGAGTAGAGCAATAATATTTATTATTAATTATATCACTTACTCTAAAAATAACCAAGGAATTAATTTAAAATATATACAGGGTGACCATTTGAAAATGAAACAAAGCCAATTTTGGGCACCCCAGGTTATTATAAAAGAAACGCTCGGACCAGTCAATTTTTGATTATAGGGGGACACATTTTTTGGGCATTTTCGCCCCCTGAAAGTCAACCCCCTAGCGGAGGCGACAACTACCCCCAAAATTTTAAGTAGAATGGGGGGTTGAGTGATACCTTGCTTTGAAGGTATTTTTATGTAGAGTATAACCCCAGAATTTAACATCGCTACTATCTACCTAACCTGTACAGTGGCTCACCAAAAGTACAAAAACAGGTTGTTTTTGCCTTTTTTATTACAAAAAATGACAACGATAAATAGCATTTGCTTTTTGACAATTTTAGTTTTATTCCTGTGGCCTTTAATTATTATTGCAGATCATATCCTTCGCGGTAAAGTAATAAGGTTTAGTTAATTTCGTTACAGAATCGGCATAAAAGGGATAATGATCTACTCAATTGCTAAAAGGATGCAAATCATTTCATTATTATTTGCTAACAATAAATGTACTAACAGAACTGCTCAACTGTTTAACCATTAACATCAAAATCGGCAAGTCCATCGAAAGTACATTTTGAAATAACAAAACACATTCACTCAACCACCCCAATTGAGTGAATGTGGGAAGACTCCGGGGTGGGCCAAAAGGATCGCCTTCGGCCTACTTGCCAAGTCCGTGTGCCTCCACTTATGTACTACTACTACTACTGTATAACTTCACTACCAATAAACACGCGCTGTTCTAATTGTTCAGCGCTGCGAACTGGTACTTCGTATAATAAGGATTTTTGGTAGCCCCCTAAAAAATAATATCACAAAGCTGCTCGACTTTCTGATAAAGTTAGGACGTTATTCCCAGCAAGGGTCCTGACAACCTTCGGTTAAATGACCACTGTCCCAAAGACCTGTCGTTTGAGTCTTCCCGGGGCTTCACAAGCATACAGGAAATGTAATTGTGACTCCTCGTCCTCCAAGCTTCAGTGGCATGTTAGAAGTCGTACTAGAGAATTTAGGGCACGTCTACTTCTTAAAATTATGCTCCAACTTCTACTTCCATTCCTTCTTGAAGAGGTTGATAGTCCATTCCCTGAGCAATTCCCCTGCCTGTTGTTTTGATATGCCTATTGCAGATTCGGGACATAGGTAGGGAGCTATGTACAGGGCCTCAGACCAAGAAACTGTATCTCTGTTCTACAAGCCTTCCAAGTTAATCCGCACACTCCTGTACAAGGGCCGAACTGCTCCTATGTTAGCAAACCGCCTCAAGGGTGGCTTGGCTATCGGATCAAATATAATATATAGCCTGCTCTCGATAGTACATGACCTCCCCATACTGGCCACCGAGAGGATGGCATATACCTTTGATTGGGAAATCGTCGTGTAGGTGAGAAACGAGTTCAAGGATGCACGAACGAAAATTATTTTCAACATTTATTTATTATAAAACTTGTAACCAGAAAAAAAGTATTTACAAATTAAGGGACATAATTGTTTATTATATTGTTATGATAACATTAATTAAATACCTTTTATCTCAAAAACAGTTTACTATTCGGCCATATACCTCATATACCATATCATATATTTCAGGTAAAAAAGTTCAAGGATTCATAATTTATTTTAAAAATGGCGAAAATACACCCGGCGAAATCGATCTGACCTTAAATATCCTACCCCCCCCCCTTTTGTTACCACTACAAAGGTTACAATATGGGTAACTTGATATAAAGTTACTTTCAATAACACTAACTAGTTGTAGTTTTAGTTGTAAGTAGATCCTAATAAATTTATAAATACTTTCCACTATATTAAAGGGCCTGTAGCTCTGTAGGTAAGGATTTGCAGATCTATGTAAATATGCACTTTCGAAAAGTGCAAGTTATCGTTGAGCGCATTCGAGAGACGAAACTACTACGGAGTGCTTACCGATTGTGATCCAACCGGTACCGATTTGTCGGCTTCCATGGATTTCGACCAAAATCGTAACCAAACTTTTGTTGCTATACGTCATTTCCCCATTGACATAGTAATGCGCTCTCTCTTCTTGTATCGATTAGTGCTTCTGAGTGTAGGCAGGGTATTTTACTCTCATTTCCTTGTCGTGTAGCTTTCGCTTTCATTAAATTAAATTAGTTTGAGATTTTGTCGATGATTTCGTTTTTGCTTCTCGTGAGTAAAGGACTATTTACGGTGTAAGTGCGAAGGAAGGGGGAGCGTGTATGGGATTGTGTGATTAGGACGTTGTTTGAGAGATATGTGATTTCATAGTAGTTTGTAAAGAGTTTGTGTAGGTGGATTTGTATGGTGTCTATTTTTAGCTCTCCGTACAAAGTCTTATTAAGGTGAGAAAGGGCGCATTGGTGATTTGCTTGGAAAATTTAATTTTTTTTGTGTTTAATCATAGGCATCATGCACCACGTGTATGCGCCATATAAAAGGCCTAATCATAGTTTTGTAGAGGTTAAGTTTACTCTTTATCTAAACTTTGCCGTTTCTATTAAGGAAAGGGTACAGCGCAGCTGTTTGTACGTTCGCGTCTTTGAGTCTATGAGTGGCATTGAGACTCCAGTTCATGTTTCTATCAAAATGTAAGCCTAGATATTCTATATTGCCACTCTATTTTATGGGTGTGCTTTTGACTTTGACCCTAGTATTTGGGAGGTTTTTGTGTGCTTGAGCGGTTTTGTAAAAATGGCTCGCAAATATGTTATATAAAATTTGGGCGATTAGGCAGTCTTGCGGGGCCCCTCTCGTCATTTGTTTTGTCGATGAAACTTCGCTTTCCGATGTTATAGCGAATGTTCTATTTTTCAGAAATGATATTATTGTTTTGACGAGATATACAGGTAGACTTGATTTTATCGGTTTTAGGATCAAGCCGTCGTGTCAGACCCTGTCGAATGATTTACTGATGTCGAGGAGGTTCACTCTCACCCCAAATTTTTTATTAATTTGTGTCATCACGTTTGACGCTAACCTAGTTGTTTGGCGCACCGTGCAATTAGCAGGCCGAACTACTCTGGTGGTAAAATATTGTGGAGAAATACAAAGTCGTTTATACGGCTCTGTACTATTTTCTCCACAACCTTGCCTAAATAGGAAAGCAAACTTATTGGTCTGTAGCTATTGATTAGCATAGTGCATTAACCTTTTTTGGAGAATAAGATTACTTTTGCTTGCTTCCAGCAGGGGGGAAAGTGACCAGCTTGCGCGATTTTCACTAGCTCCGAACTTACTGACATGTCTTTTATCGGGATGTTTCGCATGCCCTCAAAGCCCGGCGCCTTTCTGACATTTGGTACCCTGATGATGCCATTAACTGTAATGGAACGTTGTTGGATGTTAACAAAGGGTAGTGGCATATTTTTGTATAGGTGCGCTACTCTGGTAATCCGCGCATCTCTTTGTTTTGTCGACATTGAGTTGGGACTAAATGGATTTTTTAGAGAGTTTGCGAAATTTTCTGCTTCATGTCCACGATTATTTGACCATTTTCGGCATTTATCATGTAGGAGGTCTCCTCTTATTAGTACTTTTGTGAACTTATAGACAGATTTGTCTACTACATTCAGCTCTCTGGTTTTTTAGTCTCATTTATCGGATTCAAGTTTTTAATTTCCGAATTTAATCTCTTGTGTTTGAACATTGGCGAGAGCTTTAATGCCCGGATCGCCAGTGCGGTATGCCGGTTTTAGTGTTTTGTTTTTGTTTCTGATATTTTGCTTACTGAACCTCGACAACGTTTTATTGGAAAAGGTGGCTATTGCCATGTCTATGTTATGTGTTAGGTGTTCAATAATTTTTGTAATGTCCTCCGTTGTTTGAATAGGAAGCAGGGATTCGTTATTGTGCAATGTTCTTTGAGAAGTGGTGCATTTAGTTATTATTTTTATTACGAACCGCTGGCCCTTTTCCCGGGGATCCCCCTTAAGCAGCGGAAATGAAAGATGCTACTCAAAATAGCGACCGTTCCGTAAGATGTTGGAAGGTGTGGTAGAAGTAGCGGTCGACGCAACAAGACTATTTAGGAACTGCTCCGGAGCAGTTTCGTCTCTCAAATGCATCCATTATTGTAATATTAAGTTATATTAACGATTGTTTCTATAAGCCACGGGAATAAGACAAATCCTAAAAGTAAACCAGCCATAAAAACATTATAATTTTAAGGTCTGTTTACGAACTATTTATTCGATGGGTATGTCAACAGTTGACTGATGTTTTACTCTGTCGTTTTAAATAGTTTCAAATTCGAAAAGTAATTAAATAGTATGAACTCTAACTGACCGACTAGAAATAATCTTCCTTTACGGAACTCAAAATTGTTGTGCGCGTAGAACCGCCATAAAATGCAATGAGAGGCATTCAGACGAAAGCGTCGGGCATAAGTATGTCCTAGATTTTTTACGTAAGTTTGAAGAAACTGGATCTATATGCACCAATTTTGAGAATAAATGTACCAAAAGGCTGACGAAGATCGCACCTTAATAGAAAATATTTGCTTCAGCGACTAGTCAACTTCCTTCTTGAATGGGTTTGCTAACAAGCGCAATTGTAAATATTAAGATAATGAAATTCCGCGAGTGTTTCGGGAAGGCCGCACTCAATTCCCCCAGAAAATCAACGTTTGGGCCGACATTCTTGGATACGAAATTATTGGGCCAATATTTATAGAAAAAATTTAACCGTTCAGTTGCATTTGAATATTTAAAAAAAATGTGATTGTACAATCTTTGGAAATTTAATTGGATGAAAATGGCACCCTAAAAAACTTAATAAAGAAAATTTGCATCTTTAGCAAGATAGAGCTCCTCCTCCCTACGCATTAGCAGTTAGAGAGTGGCTTAACCAACGTTTCCCTGACAAATGGATTAGCAGACGAGGTGCACTAGAGTAGCCAGCAAGATCTTCCGATTTGACTCCTCTTGATTTTTTCCTTTGGGGCCACTTGAAGACTCAAGTTTATAAATCTCCGCCTGAAAGTATTGAAGACCTCAAAAATGGAATAGCACTGGAATGCAGGCGCATTACCAGATAAAATTTCCTCAGCATCCTAGAGGAACTTTAAAATATACTTTATTATTGTCTTGCCAATAACAGACCTATTATTGGGCGGATTATGAACTTCTGGAACATTTCATTTTTAAATACTCGCAATTTTTTACACCTGTTTTAACCTCCGATGTTTATGTCACGAGCCGCCTGTGATGTTTCCACTAATATCCATTCATATTATTTCTGTTTATGCCAATTTGTTGCTCTAGATCTTTGAGTTTATCAATGACGTAAGACCTAATCCTATTTAAACATATATTATCCTGCTAAGCGCTATTTTCACCTGACTTGGCTAATGTAATCTCCGAATGCTTTGAGAAAAGCATGTATAGCAAGCCGAATGAAACGCTATAATTAATTTTTATACTTTGAAATTGATCATCATTTCAGGTGACGATTACGTTATCGGTATATTTAATGTAGAAATAAAAATATAAACTAATCAATAAATAAACCAGAAGAGAAAAAATGTAAGTTGTGTTTAATGTTAGAATAGTTTCCAGAACAGTCTTCCATGAGATTTTACAGATTTTAATTGGTCAAATAAATTTAATTCCCCTAAAAAAAAAAACAATGCTCTACCTAAACCATAATAATAAATTTAATGTTGTTTACGATGTCTCCTAGTGCTAATCATCTTTTAAGAAACTATTTGTTTCTGCCAACTAGATCAAAGTATATTTCTGCGAGCGTGCGAAAAGTGGCATTACATTTTCCCTCACTAGTGCTGGAGTTTTTCAATACATCAACAATCGCATACCTATATAGTTGCAATTAAGTTCGTGACATACATTATTTAAAAATATAGATATCAAAATAAATATGTAATAGTACATTACGTACCAAGTTTAGAAAAGTGGAACTTTACTTGATGAGTATGGCTAGTTTGAATCCGAGCGAAGCGAGGATTTAGTTTCCATACGAGTCAAGTAAAATCACTTTTCTGACGAGGTGCGTATACTATTTTTTCGCATTTTGTAAGTAATTTATTATTTTGCATTTCATATTAAAATCTAAAAAGAATAGTTACTGTAGAAAATCTACAAAAACTTAGTAGTATGACTTTTCGGTAACTTAGCAATATAAACAAGATGTTTGTTTGTGTTTGACGACTATTGACAGCATCCAAATAAAATTATATTTCAAGAGTGAATTTCACAAGAATTATGGAAATGGCTAATGAAAACGACTTGGAAGATATTCTGAATGCGGCCCGCGAAGCTTCTTCAAGTTTGCTTCCAGTAAAATCCAAGAAAAGATACCAGAAAGCATATAATATGTTCTGCGAGTGGAGAAACACCAAGAATTTTAAAGGCATTGACGAAAATTTGATGCTGGCATACTTTTACGAGAAGGTAAGCTATTATATATGGTTAAAGTGTAGTATATAGGTACTAATTTTGTTATTTGTTTTAGGCAAAAGTCCTCAAAGCTTCCAGTTTATGGTCTACGTACTCTATGATTAAAAGCACAATACTTATCAGTGAAAATACGGATATTTCACAATATAAAAAGTTAATCGCTTTTTTGAAACGTCAAAACGACAAATATGAACCTAAAAAATCAAAAGTTTTGACCATGGAAAACGTTACGAAGTTTTTGAAGGAAGCTTCAGACGACACGTTTCTGTTAATAAAAGTGGTATTAATTTTTGGGCTGAATGGCGCATGTCGGCGAGCAGAACTATGCAGTTTAACATCTCAAGATATAGAGGATTCAGGAATAATGCTAATAGTAACGTTACATGACACCAAAACAAAGAAAAAACGTGTATTTACCGTAGGATCAGATGGCAATGCGTATAAAATTTACCACAAGTACTTACTGTTAAGACCTAAAACAGTAAGGCACAATCGATTTTTCCTGTTTTATCGTCATGGCAAATGTACAGTACAGCCAGTTGGCATCAACACTTTCGCAAAAATCCCACAATTAATTGCGAAATATCTAAAACTTCCTGATGCTTCAAGCGGTCATTGTTTGAGAAGAACATCTGCAACTTTTCTTACTGACAATGGCGCTGATATTCAGGATCTCAAACGGCATGGGGGTCCACAGGCGTAGCTGAAGATACGTGGAAGAAAGCATTGAAAATAAATTGAAAAATTCTCAAAGGGTATTCAAAAATGTCCAACTGGGACTACCCCAAGAAGTCTCCATAGGAATTGTGGTGAATGAAAAAAATATTCAGCAACAACTACTTAATATGGCGAGGTCAGCAGTTGCATCCTTTTCTAACTTAAATAATTGTTCTTTTAATATTTATTGTAATAAGATTTAAAATAAACGAATTTCTTTCTTGTAAAATTGTGTTTTGAATGACATTGACGTTTTATGCAGTAATGGTTGCTATGCTGTAAAGTGACCCATTACTGTACGATTTTGGGGTCATTAATCTAGTGCATTACTGTATAAAATGCGAAAAAGATATTTTCATGCGTACTTTTACTTTGATAACATTAATTAATGTAAATAATTTTCCTCACGCTCGTAGAATAAAACATTGTAGCCAACTAAACTGCAGAAAAGTGTCTCTTTCAACAACATAGGTAAATATATATTTTCAAGGTTAGACGTAGCTCCTTCACCTATTAATATAGGTAACAAAAATGCACAAACTGTTAATATTGTGTCAAGTGCTTTAGAGCCTTTTCAAAAATTTGCTGTTTTATTAATAGATGACATTTATGTAACTAATAAATAATATTATAGGGGTAAAATCCTAACTGCTATACTCTGCCTAATGATAGAGAGCAATAAAATGTAAATTTGCAATGACAAGACCCATTAAGCAGGGTGGACAACTTAAAGGTTGCATTGTAAATTTCAGGTAAATTGCAGTGATAGTTTTTAAAAATTCCATATTTCAGACTTACACACCCCCAATTGGCCCTAAAATAGGATCACTCTAACTTGAATACAAAGGAAAGACGAGTTTGATAAATAAAATTAAGGTGACAACGTCGTTACTTCAGGTAGTTTATCAGAATGAAAAGTATAATAATAATTATAGTTGATTATAATTATAGAGATAGGCAAATAATTGAGATATTAATTATTCTAATATTAAGTGGACAAAAACTTATATAGAAGTAAGAATAATATGAAAATAGATAAATTGGAATAAATTTTAATATATATAAAGAAAATCTACTATGTACAATACAACAACTTAATTTCTAAATTTTAGTCATCATGTTCCGAGAAGTCTGATGAACTATCGTTGTTGGGGTTCAGAGAAATAATAAGGGGCTCTACAGTGTTCTCTCGCATGTTATCAGCTTTCCACATTCTTTCTTCTATTTCAATTACATCCTCGACGCAATTACTCCATTCTTCACAATCCACTGTCTTTATTCCCTCTTGTAAGAGGTTTCCAACGTCTCTCATTTTAAAAGTGGTGTTATGCCTTGTTACAAACCCTTCTACGAGTGCCCACACTAATTCTATGGGGTTTAATTGACAGTGATGTGGCGGAAGGCGAAGTACCGTTATATTTCATTTTGAAGCGATTTCGTCGACAACAGATTTCGAAGAAAGAGGTTTATTCAACTTTACAATCTTCAGTAGCTCTTTTTTCAGCATATCTTTATGAAGTGGCTTCTTAATTACAGTAAGCCAATTAATGATGTATTTTTTTTTTTGGAGAAGACGTTGGTTTTTTTTCGGATTTTCGTGAGTGGTAGCTGGCATTATCCATGACTATAACAGAGCCAGGAGGAACAAGATCTAGCATTTGCTGGAAGTATTCATCAAAGACATCAGAGTTCATGTCTTCATGATCGTCTCCAGTCCGTTTTGATTTAAATGCTAGTAAGCCCCCATCGACGAATCCATTATTGCTACCAATATGAGTAATTATTAATCTTTTACCTTTTCCCGAGGGTGCTTTTATTCCAGTGGACCATCCTTTCATGAAAGCTTGCCTCGCGCTTTTTATATGTTTATTCTGCCATATTTTACCAACTTTATTTAACCAAGTTTCGTCCATATAATAGATATTCCTGTTTTCCGTTCGAAACTGTCTGACTGGCCTCAAATATCGTCGTCGCCAGTAGATGATTTCGTCTTTCTCTATTAAAAGTGATTTTCTGTTTTGAATTTTTTCATAACAAAAATTTATTTCCTTCAAAGTTTTCCATAGTTTCTTCTTACCCATGGGTGAAATGAAATCATTCTTCTTCATTTCAGACATTAGATATAGACAAGGTAGTTATTTCTTTTTTTTTTAAGTAAAACAAGTGTATGATTCTTCTGATGGCGGTCTTTTCATCCTTATTTATTACAGTTTCTTTTCTTCCTGTACTTCTCTTTGGTGACCTGATGAGGCCGCGTTTTTTCTCGTGCACAAGTCGGTATATTGTTGACTGTCCGACTCCAGTCATATTCGAACACATTTCAACTATTCTTGAAACTCCGAATGTTATATGAAATAATAATTGGACTACGCCAATGGAATGGGGCAAAGGCCACTGGGTTTTATAGTTCAATAATGATTTATTACTCTCTCACATTAAGAAACATACTATATGTACGAAGGTTACAGGAGAGCTTAATGCGTTTTAACTAAAAATGCGATTTAGTAAAAATACGCCTTAAATTCTGTTTATACGACGGGTTCGAACAAGGGTTTTTACGATGACATTACACAGCTGTTTACCGTTGCTAACGTGAAAATATCGGATTTGACGTTTAACATTAAAAGTAAACAATTGGCACTCGATTAGTAGCATTGAGGGATAATGCGTATTCGCGTTTACACGAAGGTTAAATCAGGATTTAAATCGGATAATCTACATATATGATGCGTTTTAAGTTAATCCGAATGTTTTTTTAAAACTGATTTAAGGGTTGCGTTTTAATAAAATTGGTATCCTGGTAATACGCATTAGAACGTTCATGTAAACTTGGTAATAGATAACTTTGTGCGATTTATGTTTTACGAGTACAGTGAAACTTTATAAGATTTTGTTTTAACAATGGGTATCCGCTAATGGCTATGAAAATATTCTTAAAGTTCTGCATCCTATTTTTTTGTTTTATTTAAAGATTTTGCAAAAGACTTGCGTAAAAAGTTCTATCAATATCAATTTTTACCTTTTTGATAAGCGAAGTTTTTCAAAATCATCCTGTAGATTAAAAACGAAGACAGCCATGACATATTCGACAACAGAATATTTCTTTAAAAAATAGCACACTGACGCGAATTCGCGCACAGTACTGTATCATCCACGTATCTTATATTGTTACCGTTTATCATTTTTAGGCGAAAGGATCTTTTGTATAAAATCCTACATCTTCTTTTTAACAATGTATTTAGAGTCAATTATTTTTTTGCGCTCAACCTCACCAATTCTTAAATTTTACACACGAGCATACTGCAAAAAGGACCATCTATTCTGAAACGATTTGTTAGACGTTTTCTTTGGCTATCAAATGATAAAATTTGCTCGTGAATGGCCTCTTTTTCAGGTGATTTATGAAGGTGAAAAATGAGGGTGCATAATATTTGACCGATTTTGAAAGACCGTTGGTCATACATCGTTATGTTGTGAAAACTTGTAGGACGTTTACAGATACAGAAGTTGAAAGACAGGGAAATATATTTATTTCATACTGTATTGTGAAACACACCTTTACATATTTGAATTTAGTCCAGAAAATAAGGTTTTACAGCAATAAGTCCGGTAAAATTTTTTTACCGGACTTGTCCTGTAAAATTTCTTTACCGGACTGAAATTTGTAAGTTTTAGTTTAATCAATGTCAAACACACAATGTTTCCACCCGTAAATATAAGCACTTTTCAAATATACGACGCAGAATAAAACTTCATTATAATTTTAAAACATAATTATAATTTTCAACGGAACAGTATGAAATAAAATATTGTACGTCATTCGTCCGGCACATCCTTTACAGTATTCGTTTCAAAATTCCAGACTCGGCTCCTTTGTCGCCTCGTCTCGAAACATTTCACTCATACTGTAAAAGTTAATTTACCGGACTTATAACGTAAATATCTGTTACGATTAGTGTTAAGTTTGCCATGCTGGTGTTATTGCTATACTTATCAGCCTTATCTGAACCTTCATGAGAAATTAGGAACATTTGTATATTAAAAGGTGTCGCTATTTGTATTCTGCTCAAAAGATAGTTGCCAGGTTAGGGAGGCAGTTGGCAATTTAAGAGATTATAATGTGTAACCTACTATGTATGAAATGCCGCAATGCCGCTAAAACTTAAGTCATACATTTTGTGCCATTAATATTAAATCCCTATTTTAAAATAATGGTAATTATTTTTTATGAAAAGCTCATTACCTTTTTCCTTCTCTACTACTTCTATCTATGCCGTGTGCCCGAAATTCGAGCCTTTACAATATGAGGATTTCGTTCATTATACAGGGTTTTTCAGATAAGGAAGGTCTTTGGGGATCTCGGTTATAGTAAGAGATACAACTTTGGTCGAACGGAGAAACAGTTGTGCAATTAAGGGACTAATAATATGGCATACCAAAAGTTTTGGTAAGATATTTACGTTTTGAGTTATTAGAAAAAATTTAATTTTAAATTTTACACCTTATTGATTTATATTCTTTATTTTATTCGCATTCCCTATTAACTTGTTTTTTCTTATCATATATTCTAATCTCTTATATTATTATTGTCAATTTTAGGAGCATCTTATTCTTAATTCAATGATGTACTACGCATTACTATTTAATTACGTTTCGAGCCTTTTTAAGCATCTTTCCGAAATTTTTAAGATACGGTACGGTGACCTGTATTTCTCATAATTTATAACATAACCCATACCTTAGTGCAAATTTATTAGATCAGTCATCATCATCATCATCAAGCAGCCGTTATTGTCCACTGCTGGACATAGGCCTCCTCTAAATTTCTCCATGTCTGTCGGTTCTGGGCCGTCAGTATCCAATTTCCGGCGATTCTCCTTACATCATCGCTCCATCGTGTCGGTGGCCTGCCTCTGTTACGTTTGTCTTCTCGTGGTCGCCATTCCAATATTCTTTTAGTCCACCTGTTGTTTGATGTTCTCGCCATATGACCTGCCCATCTCCATTTTAATCTAGTCATGTATTCAACTATGTCTTTAACTTTAGTTCTTTGTCTGATAATGTTATTGGGTATTCTGTCTCTCCTAGTGATTCCAAGCATGGCTCTCTCCATGGCTCTTTGGCCTACTCTCAGATTTTCTGCTGACTTTTTTGTTAATGTTAGAGTTTCTGCTCCATATGTTATTACCGGTAACACACATTGGTCATACACTTTTCTCTTTAGACATATAGGTATATTGCTTTTAAATACCTCTCGTAGTTTGCCAAAAGCAGCCCAACCCAAACCTATTCTACGCTGTATTTCGTGCGTTTGATTGTTCTTTCCAATCTGTATTTCGTGCCCGAGGTATTTATACATATGTGTCTCTTTTATCTCAGAGTCCCCTGTTTTGATGTTTTGTGCAAGCACCAAATTTGTCATTATTTGGGTTTTGCTTGCATTTATTTGAAGACCGACTTTTAATGAGGCCTGTACTATTTCATCAATCATCTGTTTTGCCTCGCCGATGTTATCTGTGATAAGAACGATATCATCTGCGAATCTAAGGTGTGTTAGCCTTTCACCATCAATATTGACGCCTCTATTCTCCCAAGGTAGTTGTTTCATTGCATATTCTAGGACAGCTGTAAAAAGTTTAGGCGAAATGGTGTCCCCCTGTCGAACTCCTCTTCCTACTTTAATTTTATCTGTCGTTTCATGAAGTTTTACAGTTGTGGTGGCATTACTGTATATGTATTCTATAAGCCTTGTGTATCTATAATCTATTCGACACTGCTCCATTGCTGATATTATTGACGTTAGTTCTATCGTGTCGAATGCTTTATGAAAATCGATAAACACCAAGACTAACGGTCTATTGTATTCCACAGACTTCTCTATCAGGACTTTAATTGCTTGAAGATGGTCATTGGTCCCGTAACCTTTCCTAAAGCCGGCCTGTTCTCTTGACTGATAAAAATCTAATTTACCCTCCAGACGTTTGGCAATGATTTTGGTAAGTAGCTTATACAAATGGCAAAGAAGGCTTATCGGTCTATAGTTTTCAAGCTCTGTGATATCGCCTTTTTTATGGAGAAGTATCATTATGGCGTTGTTCCACTGAGACGGGATTATTCCATCCTCAAGGCATAGATTAAATAGATCTTTAATCCTTTTTAATAGCGTTTCCCCTCCCAGTTTTACAGCCTCTATCACAATGCCATCCTCTCCTGGGGCTTTGTTATTTTTCATTTCCCTCAGCGAGTTTCTGATCTCTTCTAGAGTTATTTCCGGAATATCCTCCGACCCTTGGTTGATTATCTTTTTGCACCGATGTTGTTGATTGTTGTGTGCTTGTCCATGATTACTACTTGTGTATAGTTCTGTGTAAAAGTTTTCTGTTATTCTCAGCAGGTGTTCTCTGTTTGTTGTTGCTACCCCTTGGTTGTCTTTCAGTTTAAAAATCTCTCTTTTTCCATTTGATAATTCTCTTCGCAGCACCTTCATATTTTTGTTCCTTTCTATCGTTTGCCTTACACTTTCTGTGTTAAATTTTCTTACATCTTTTCTGATTTCTTTAGATATTTCTTTGTTCAACTTTCTCAGGTCTTCAGAGTTAATGTTATTTTGTTTCAGCATTTCTCTTCGTAAGGATATCATATTTTTCGTATCCTGTATGAGCTTCTGTTGTTTTTCACGATTTTGTTTGCAATGTTTCTTTTCCGCTTCTTTGATGGCTCTCATAATATTGCTATTCATGATTTCAATATTAGGTTGATTGTTCAAAGTAATTTCTTCTAATGTAGCTGTAACGGAGTCTGCGTATTCCAAGTCATTGTTAGGCGGGATCCATTTAATGTTTTTGTTTCGTCGGACCATCCTTGATCTTTCCCTTTCTAAATCCAACCTAACCGTTGCCCTAACCATTCTGTGGTCACTTCCTATTGTGCAGCTATTCAGCACTGTTACATCGGTTACTACTTCCTTCTTGTTGGAGATGATAAAATCGATTTCGTTTTTTGTTTGTCCATCCGGGCTTATCCAGGTCCATCTTCGGTGTTCTTTTTTCTGGAAAAAACTGTTCATTAGGTATAGTCGATGTTGTGAGAGAAAGCTAATTAAAGTATTGCCTCTGTCGTTTCTGACTCCTATTCCAAATGGCCCTATTACCGTCTCAGCTTCATCCATTTGTTTGGATGCTTTAGCATTGAAGTCTCCTATGAGAAAAGTTTGACTACATCCAGGAACCATAAGGGCCCCATTGATGTCTTCATAAAATTGATCAGTAGTTATTATATATTTAGTAATCATTCGATAGTTTTATTTCATTTGATCATTAGTCGTAATAGTCGTCGCACCCGAGAGCATGCTATAATTCCGTCATCTATTTCGGCACCATATCAAAAATTACACGTTCTGATTGGCTGTGCCGCCGCTTTCATTCTACTGTTACTAGATTAACTTAATATTATTAGTGAATGTGTGGTGTAGTGTATATAGCGTTTAGGTGTCATGCTAATGTTCGCTGCTAAGCAAAAGGATTGCGTGATAAAATGCAAACATTGGAATTTTGCATATTAGTAGTCTTTTGGTATGATATACTAGATAGATGTCACAAGACCAGTCAAAGTTTACAGGCCGAAAACATAGACCTCAGCGTGTGCACAAGTCTGTATAATTCATTATACGATTGCATACAATCTATAGGTAAGAGACAAATGTTTCTTTCATGAAAGAGAAGGAAAATTAATGAGTCAAATAAATGATTACAAGGAATCGTCTGCTCGACAAAAAAAAAGAAAGCTTCAACATGACGAAAAAAATACTGAGTCTATTTTAACGCCAGAATAAAAATGTAGGACACAGGTGTTCCATAAAATTATAGACAATTTACTTCGCGACATAAAAGATGGAGGGGCTGCATATTTTGACATTGGATTAAAGTTTTCATTTTTGTTACATCTACAAAATTTAGATAATAAAGATATTTTGGAGAAATGTCAATCTCTATTAGAATTTTATCCTAATGATTTACAAGAAGCACTAGGAAACGAGTGTACAATTTAGGTACTTCCTAAAATCGATCACGACAACCTTAAAAGAAAATTGCAAAAATGCCATTGATGTAATGCAACTATTGCATCAATATAAAATTACACCATCATTTCCCAATATAAAAATAATTTTGAGAATCTTTTTGTGCTTAATGATCACGAACGCAACTGGAGAAAGATCATTCTTTATTTTGAAGGAAACGAAAAATTATCGGGTATAATACCACTAGTGCATCAAAATTACCGATAATTCTGATTGAAAGCGTGTTGTATTGTAACTGAATGAGTTTATTTTCATTTTTGATTAAATCCGAAAGAGCCCGACTTCGAAGAAGGAGGGCTTTTTCGAAATTTAATCAAAAATGAAAATAACCGAATGCAGTTACAATACTACAACACGCTTGAAAGCAGAATTATCTGGTTATTTTTGATGCACGAGTGGTATTCGGTGGAATATTTCCCGAAAAATTGTATTGTGCTGTTGGTAATGCTTGTATAAATTTCTTTTATAGAGTGACTACCAAAACGTTCCATATCTTTAAAGAAATCTTGATTTGTAATCAATTCACTTTTTAAATGTCGCAGATTGACATAAGTAAGTTCAATAATAAAAGTTTTTGCGGTAACCGTGGTTACACTTAAATACCTATATACCAGGATATGCAAAAGACGCCTTCAATGTTGGTAAAGAAAATATAATAATATTATTATTATTTTTTAAATATATTTATAAATATAATGTAAAGTATTAAGTTAGTATTAAAATTAAAAAAAGTACATAATAAATAATATATTTATAAACAGTCAAAAATTATGGATTTGTATGATTGTTAGTACACAGTAGTAGTAAAAACTTGATTATGATTGATAGCTACCCACTGGGGGATTATCGCTTCTACTGTGGAATTATCGCTTCTACTGTGGAATTATCGCTGTAATTCTTGCGAAAGACCACACTTCTTATGAGATTTTTTATATATGAGGGAAATATTCAAAGAAATTCCCTAGTGCAAGAAAACCTTAGTGCGCTTGCTATTTTATGCATTAACAATGATCTTTTGGAAGAGTTAAATTTTGATTCAATAATTAATGAATTTGCCAGACGTAAATCAAGAAAAGTAAATGTTGTATAAGATTTTTTGAATACTTACCTACGTTATGGATAGCCAGTTTTCTTCTTTTTATATATTTTTTTATACTTAATTGTTTCTAGAGTTTATGTTAATTCATTTCTATTTTTGTTTTCTTTAAATACTTCATTGGTTGCGTATATGTTTTAAATATAAAAGTATATTATGTAGTTTCATGTGTAGATACATTATTTTATTAAACGTTGATTATAAATAGTTAAAATTGCCTTAATTTCCAGTTTTAATCTTTAAAATGGGCCTTCATAGTTCATAGGCCGAATTTCCGTATTAATAAAATAACACCAATATGCGCGTGAAACTAAAAAATATCCGGGTAGGGACGGCAAAAATTGTTAGCCCCGGGCGGCATCTACGGTTAATCCGCCACTGGTAGGTAAGTACTAAGTTAAAAACTTCAATAGTAATTAAGTATAAAAATCAAACAATAATAGGTAAGTCGACAACTAACATACAAGGATTAAAATAAACCTAACATTAACTCATCGGAAATTAATTTTCCAAAAGGTGTTCAAATAGAATAAACTCGAATCTTATAGAAAATGGCATCTTAAAACTGTAGAATTTATGACATTAGTTAGTATTTGTAGGGTTACACTTTAAAAGGCTTCTAGAACTAGTCCTCCAAGGTCTTCTTCTGTTTCAAAATACAATTTTCGATATATCCCCAAAGGAAATAATCAAGTGGGGTTAAATCCGGGGAACGCACTGGCCAGAGTGTTGCAGAATAAGTGCTGATATTTTTTTCTGAAAATCTAGCTGAAACGTGCTCTCTAGCTACTCTTGAATTATGTACAGGTGCACTATCCTGCTGGAACCAATTATCGCGTTGTTTTGCTAGAGGTAAATTATCCAAATCCTCCTCTTTGGAGTAAATTCATATATTAAATTATGTTGGTAAAAAAACGGTCCTATAATCTTGTTCCCAAAATTGCAGCCCACATATTCAAACCAAAACGGTGTTGGTGTCTTGATTCTTTGAATACACGTGGATTTTTCTTAGACCAGTAATGTACATTTCTTCTATTGAAGATCCCGTTTCGACTTACCATTATCAGACCAAATTAGCTTGTAAGGAAAATTTATGTTTTCGTGACATTCGGTCTACCATTCGCTGAATGACTGTGAAGAACTTAGGCCAGGTGATGCAGTAAATTCTATATTTGTAAGGGTAAGATTTTTGTTTTTTTTTTAAATAAATTGAGCAGTTCATTTCGCTACGCCTACATTCTCATCAATTTCTCTAGTTGAAACTCCCATGGTTTTCAGTAACAGCTAATATTAAGCTGAAAACTTTTTCCTTGCTATTGTTTTTTTCGAGAGGAACAGGGTTTTTTTTAAATAGACCATAATCTTTAAGGTTAGTTACTAGCTTACTGTAAGTTCGTTTAGCTGGTTGTCTCCTTTCCGGATACGGTCCAAATACATCCGCTTCGCTAGATTACAATTTTCTCCGCTTAAAATAGAATATAATAACATATCAATTTTTTTTTCATTTCAATAATAACCTGACATATTTAGTTCAACAGAAGTAATGCAAAAATACTTATGTCATACTCATTTTTTTTAGTGCCTACTTCTCTGATTTAGGAAAAGAACAAAAGTTTGCAAGTTATTAGATTTGTGTTATTTCAGAAAAGTTTATTTAAGTTAAAGTAACCCTGGATGTTCTTTAATTTGGAACAGTAACGTATTGTTTTGGAATTAGAACTTTACAATATTAAATACATAATTAAATATCTGTTATGTACTTTTATTATTTAAAAAAAAAAACATAATAATTGAACTTAAAAAATTAATTACTTCATACAGCCGTTACATTTATTCTGTAAATTAAAAAGCTGGAAAAGCATATGTTTTCAGCCACGTGGACTATCTGCTTACTTCGAAGTCTAACAACATACTGATTTGTCTTGACCAACCATTGGATGTCGCGTCCGCGCAGGTTGGCAGCCATACTTGTTTACTGCTAATAGAGAGATAGAAGCATCCGTTGATGTCGGTCAAAACATCACAGAACCTAATTTACATATTCTCGAAGCCGCCAACATATTGCAAAGCTACCGATTAACGGTTCTTGAAGACGCTAATAGTATTATTTAGTTGAGAATATAGCACGTTTTTTATGTTTACAGAGGACTTGATGTTTTTCGAGAATTAGAATACTGCGGGATAAAACACTAATGATTTTTACCGATAGACTAGAGATTTGGCGGATTTGCCAGTAAAATAGAATAAAAATATCTTGTTGCTACGCTAGAAGACTGAAGAAAAGAACTCTTAAACGCGGGCGGTGTTTTTCGTCGCGACGTTGAAAGATTAGTTTATGTTTATTACTTTGATTATTAGAAAAAGATTATTGGATTTGATTCCTATAATCACCTTGATTTTGTTCTAATATTTCAAAATCTTATCTCAAATGGTTGTTGGGAAAGCAAAGTTTTTTGCAGAACCACGCTAGTAGAATGTCATAATGGAACTTTATTTGTTGTGCTAATTGCTGCAGATCAAAGAAATGGCGAGAGAAAACTTTCTGTAGAAAACCCTAAAAACATTCTTGTTATTGATAACGTGGGGCTGTGTACACTTTTTTGAATTAAAAGTGAAACAACAATCGTTTTTTGTATTAAGTGTATAATCTTCAAAATTTAATAATTAGCAGAGCGCCTTCGGCCATCTTCAGTGCTTCTTAGTTAAAAAACAGGAAACTTCATTGATAAAAAACTTTTCTTCATTAAGTGGGTCATCAATGCCACAATGTAAAAGCTCATTACATAAAAACAATTAACACGTAAAATTGTAAATGACGAATAACTGAGACGAACCACATTTTAAAATTCAATTAGTAACCATCATTTTTCCTTATTCTTTCCCATTTTTCGTTCCACGTGAAAACGTGTTAGTTGTTTTTATGTATTGAGTTTTTACATTGTGGCGTTGATGACCCACTTAATGAAAAAAACTTTTTTTATCCATGAAGTTTCCTGTTTCCTGACTAAGAAGCACTGAAGATGGCCTGTGGCCGAAAGCGCTCTGCTAATTATTAAATTTTGAAGATTATACACTTAATGCACAAAACGATTATTGTTTCCCTCTTAATTCTTGTTATTGGCAGGAATTTCTTGTTTCATTCAGAACCTTTGAACCCGCCGCATTAAACTGCATTTGACTACATCTAATAATGACTTCGGTATAGTCAAGTTACCTTCAAACGAAACTTTAAATTAGATGTCTGCAGGTTTAACGTGTCTCTGTAATTTATCATAATTATTATGACTCCCCTTTCTTGCTTGTACTCTGTTTAACTAAGATATTAAGTATGTAAAAGTAAACCAATTCTCACGTACTTTACAAACGGAACAAATATTCTGTGTATATTTTTTATTCAATTCCGAACTATTTTTCCCATTACACATTATTACACATCTTATTTTTTACTAATTAAAAAACCAAATATCAACATGATGAAAAGATTGTATACCACATAATTTATTTGTCTTTCTTATTTTCTGATCTTTTATGGCGCTTTGCGAGCGGTGCCTGTGCGCAGGAAGCCATTAATGTTGGTCTTGGATCTTTGGAGATTATACTCGTCGGATGATGGACTCTTCCTTGTGACGGAGAAGTGTCTAGGTGTAGTGTGCGATAGGATGCGGACAGCCTGCAGCATACTAGAGGAATGGTGCGAGGAGACGGGACTATCGGCCAATCCGGACAAGACCGAAATTATCCTGTTCACAGAAAGGAGGAACATAAATTACTTTAGACCGCCTCAATTATATGGAAATCTCTCACATTAACGCCGAAGGTCAAATACTTAGTAGTCACCTTTGACTAGAAGCTGACGTGGCGAATGTCGACAACGTGGTAAACAAGTCGATAGCGATCTTCTGGCAGCTCCGACGTGCGGTGGGTGCCAGCTGTTTAAACCCCCGTATCATGCGCTGGCTCTACACGGCGTTCATCGGACCGGGGGTCACCTATAGCTCGGTGGTCTGGTGGTCGGGAGTGAAAATCGTCACCGTGCGCGCCAGACTGGCAAAAGTGCAGAGGTTTGCAGGCCTGGGCATAACCGGAGCCCTGAAAACCACGCCCACGGCTGCATTGAATGTCCTGCTGGGGCTGCCGAGCCCTCCTATGTGGATTCAGAAGAAGGCAATGGCGGCATACCTAAGAATGCGGGCCACTGGCTGGTGGAAAGGAGTGGGCCACATAGATCAAACTAGGATAGCTCCAAAGGTGGAAAGGGAAATCCCAATACTTTCCTTTAAAGCAATACCAGTTAAGGGAATGCTGAGGCTGAACAGGAAGTTCTATTACTATCCCGAGTAAGGAGCAGTGGGAGGAAGAGCAGGTGAAGTTCCCTGACGATGCTCTGGTATGCTACACCGATGGGTCGCGCATGGCTGGAACTGAATCATCAGGGGCAGGAATATACTTGGAAAATATCAATATAAGAAGAAACTACCCACTAGGAAGATTCGCGATGGTTTTCCAAGCAGAAGTATATGCTGTCCTCTCGGTGGCAAGTATGAGGAGGGTCATGGCCCGTCAAAAACGGACTGAATATATCTGCTATGATAGCCAGGCCGCCCTCAAAGCAGTCTGCCAGCCCAGAAGTAGTGTGATCCTCGTGAAGGAGTGTGCGGATGCACTTGGGATGCTCGCAGAACGGAAATAGGTATTCTTGGTTTGGGTCCCTGGACATTGCGGAGTGCATGGCAACGAGACGGCCGACCAACTCGCCAGACTTGGAGCCGGAGTTCCCTATCTAGGATCTGAACCAACAATAGGTATATTAAAACAGCAGGTAGGGACAGCCCTGGGGGAATGGGCCGCCAACCTCTCCTAGGAGGAGTGGTGGCAGACGCTAGGCTGTAGACAAGCCAAAGATTTTATAACTTGGCCCAATAGGGCTAAGTTAGAATGGATTCCTAACAGGAAGAGGCGTGCCCTAAATCCTCTGGTAGGACTTCTAACAGGACATTGCAAGTTGAGGAATCACCTGCATACGATGGGTGTGGAGGAGGACTCGATATGTACGGGATGCTTGTAGGACGAGGAGACACCACTGCACTTCTTGTGCGCTTGCGAAGCCCTGGGAAGATTCAGAAGGCAAGTCTTTGGGACAGCTGGTGATACCACAGGAGGAAGTCAGGACTCTTGCTTGGAGTAACACCCTGACCTTCATGAGAAAGTCGGATAGGTTCGGCGAGGGCCTGGGTGGTTAAGTGGATGGAGGAAAACCCACGGATAGGTAAAAAGATCGCATTTGGTCTACTTGCCAGGTCCGTGTGCCTCCCCTGACCTACTACTACTACTACTACTACGACTCGTTGGGAAACACGCCCTCGAGGATATCGTTTTAGGGTAATGTCGTTCTCCAATGAAATAATTTGTGAACAGTATCGTCCGAGGAACACTAAGCTGAACACGCACGGGTTCGTCGTATTTCTACCATGCGCCGCTTTGGGTAGAATCAAGCGAGCAACCTCCGTTGAACACTTGTCATAAATAGAAATATGCATAAAAGAGACTCAAGTCACAACTTTTCTTCGATATTCTTGACTTTCAAGGTTATTTGTCAGACCTTCTTTGGATGACATTTATCAGACTCAGGGTTGTTTAAAAGCAAAACCCCAAATGCGTCATCAGTACTCCAGCGATGGTCGAATTTGAGCTTAATAAATCGTCGAAAGCTGTTGGAGCGTGTAGTGGTTTTTAGTTTGGAAAGTATCCCGAGTCTCTGCGAGGCTGCCGTAGCGATGGCCACAACGTGACTATGCCAAGATAATCGAAATAGATGCCCAATAAATGAGCTGTTGAATCCCAGGGAATCGAGTGTCCCGCCGTTGCTATATACGGTTCACTTTAACAAAAACTACGTCTCATCGGTATTCGAAATATCGAAAATTCTGAGTGACAGAAGGTATAGTATATATAGTATATAGGTATATACTATTTGAGGACATTTTGAATTGTTCACTAAATAAAACCAAATGTATCTTTCTTCAACTTCTTATTTCTATGTTTTTTTTTTAGGAAAGCTTCCGGGGTTAACTTTAGAAGTGAAATAATTCTAATAAATGCTGCTTATTATGGATTCAAAAAAACGCATCTTGACCGTATTTTTGGTTGGGTTGTCGCGCCGCAGCTCAACACTCTACTTCTCCTACTCGCCGTTCTCGAGGGTGGGAATGCGAAAAAAATATGAAGTTCTCCACACCCCCACCCCTTCCTCCTCAAATTTATATGAGCCATTCTGATGATGAATTAGGTATAATAAGAAATATACAATTCTAGATGTATGCGACGTAGATTAAATTTATTGCATGTATTACAAATCTGTGAAATAAAAATATATTTAAAAATATTATCCATTGATTCAAGACGTCACCAATTAGTTGCTATTCCTTTAACCACCCCCAAATCAACAACTTCAGCAATAAAACAAACCTCTTGCTTCAAAACTTTTTCCATTTACATGTAAGGAAACCTAAGAAAATAAAAAAATGGGGTCGTTTCTGTACATGGCTTCAACATTTCTCGTACGTCATTCCTTTCCTCGAAAGAACTAAGAAATTACCATTTTTACGCGTCTTAATATGAATTATCCCAAGAAAATGCGGAGGAGTTTTCACCATGGGGAGAGTTTTCACCATGGGGATTGGCAGTAACCCTCCATTCGCCACCTTGCTTCGAAAATACTATCTATCTACCATATTTCCCCATCTCAATTAGAATTATTCCCAGAACACGCAAAAAACGGTTGCTGTTTGGCCATTTTCTGAGAAATTTACCCCTTTTTACGTATTCATGTAATTCACTCGTGTGGTTATTTATGAGGGTTGCCAATAAAAAAAACTAAAAATGGCGTCGTATCTGTCAAATTTGTAAACCTATAATATATTTTTTGCCATTAAATTTGACTTCCTTTTTTATTATAGTCGGCAGGAAAATCGCGAATCGGGTGAGACACTTTAAAAAATGCCCCTGTACAATTCAATCGATCAACTTGCCAAAATACCAAAAAGTAGAATTATAAAAGTCAAAATCTCGAAAACAAATGAGTTTCGACCCTTAGTGTGCCACACAAAAAACATTAGAATTCCAAGAGGATTTGAATGTAGTTAAAATATACAGAATGTTTCATTTAATAAAATGAAGGTCATTATTCTTCCAGCAAAACCGATCACCCTTTATAAACAGGAATGTTATAGACATAATGTGTAAAATATAGCACATGGCGACATTTCGCGGCTATCGAGAGTATCAACCCAACCAAACCAACAAGGACTTATAGAAGTCCAAACACATGAAATGGAACCCCCAATAAGGGTATCTACGTCAGGTGGCGCCAAAAGCCAGTTCATCGGTTTATGAGTACCGAGAATAAAAGATTAAATAAACTGAAAGAAGTTCTTCTCGGTCAGACCCAATACTTGGTCTGACAAAAAATATTATAATTTTAAAAAATCGTTTCTTTCTGTAGTATCTTTTCTGGTCTTCGGAGTCCTTATAAATGGGCCACCCTATACCTACATACTAGATAAAAAAATGGATGGGTTTGTTTTGTGTTGTGCTTCCTATAAGTGATACGCTCATTTTACATTAGGTGGTCGACTAGGAAACTCAACTGTTTTAACGTGGTTTTAAATAAGGGTTTTGCAAATTCTCTCATGGATTCTTAAAAGTACTATTTCAATATCCACACTAATTATTATTCTAGATAATATAGATTTAGATTTTCTTCTCCGAATAAGGAAACGATGTATTTAGCATTCCTTAGAGATTTTACAATATTCCACATTCCAAATTCTTTTAAGATGAGAAATAATGTATCTACGTTTCGGAAAGAAGATGAAGGGCCGTTACTTTGAAACTCTGATTAGCATTAAACAATGATTAAATCAATCGACCATTCAAATGTCCAATAGTCAATATCCTAGTGACCGTTTTGTCATTGAATTTTTCACATGTTTGAATAGTCGATTGTTTTGGTACACATGATCATTATTATTGAAATCTGAAAATTTTAACGCATTCCGGATACATTGTATTGCAAACACTCGTTGGAACCATTTAATTAAAACTTCAAGTATTTTCAAAAATTTAAAGTACTTGTACAGGGTTATCCACCCAAGACTAGACAAGGCGATTTTTTGACTTTTCCTGTACTTTTATAAAAAAACTGAAATAGCCATCTTAAGTCATTTTCTCCCGCGAATTCGAATATCTTCAGCAAAAAACAATTGAACATCAAACAAAAGTACTAGGGGTCACTTTGATATTTTTTTAAATGGGATGCCGTATTTTTAATGAGCTTAAATATCCGATTTCTCATATAAATTTTGATCTAAAATGTTGGATTTTTAATTCAAAAACGCCTTTTTTCTTCAGTTTTAAATTCGGAAAATGTTAAAAATAAAAAAAAAAAAAAAAAAAAAAAAATTAAAAATCCAACATTTTAGATCAAAATTTTAAGGAGAAATCGGATAAGCTCATTAAAAATACGGCATCCCATTTAAAAAAATATCAAAGTGACCCCTAGTACTTTTGTTTGATGTTCAATTGTTTTTTGCTAAAGATATTCGAATTCGCGGGAGAAAATGACTTAAGATGGCTATTTCAGTTTTTTTATAAAAGTACAGGAAAAGTCAAAAAATCGCCTTGTCTAGTCTTGGTTGGATAACCCTGTACTTTAGGTACTTTCTAAAATAAAAGTAGTTGTGACAGCTTTGTCTATTATAGTGCCATTCTGTTTGAAAGATACTGGCAAATTCACGATAAACACGTATGTAATTCTTTAAACGAAAATATAAAAGTTGATATTTTGCCAACCAACTCGTTTTATTTATATGAGTGACTAACTTTCAGTTAACCACATTAAATTGTTTTTGACTAAAACCAAGGAAATGAGCATTGTTAGACAAGATAATTTTAAAATAATTAAATTCTGTAGAAAAAAGTAACAAAGCTGCATTTGTATTTAATATCAAAGAGGATTTCATTTTGACCAAACGTAAAGAAAAAATAGGTAAATATGAATTTAATATTAATTAGCGAGCTAAAAGATAATTAAAAAATACAAGTATATTAACTTGTTTCATGTAGGCGTCTTGCAGCATTTACCTACAGATTATTACGCACTACGCATTTCTTCGTAGATAAACCTTTTGTGGGATATGTTTATCAGCAACGATTTGTCGGTTAAGGGATGTCAGCATCAAGATTGTATTGTTCATAGTTTTTATGAATGATATTGATTCAATTAACTTTAAAAATAATTATATTTCTGTCTTTGCGGATGACACCGCGGTCACGTGTGCGAGTGATTCAAAACCATTGATCTAATAACTGTAGATACAACAATAACAAATAAAGGTATTGACATCAACGTATTCTAGTCTAAGGTAAATCAACATGCAAGTTAAGCCCCTACACTTGGTTTGCCAAACTTACGCTGTTAAAAGTATTAACTTGAATAACATAATGTGGGAAATTTATAACATTCTCTAAATCACTGTAAAACATTTGCAGTATAGCAACGCAGCAGTAAGGGATCCGCCCAGATCCATAATTCTCGTAGCAGTCCGCATCGACTCGGCAATACTCGTAGTTTTATTCATTTTTGACAGCGTTTTTCTGGAGTTTTGAGTCTTTACCGGTTTTGTGAACTGTGTTTTCAGTGTTTTGCCATATTTTTAGTTGGAGACTAATTAAAATCGCTAATTAAAGTCGCAAGTGTCAAGTATGCGTCAAATGGGAGTATAATAATCCTGTAGTTACTTTTCATGGGCGCATAACTAGAAAGTTGGGTTATAGGTTAGGTTTAGCATTGTCACATTCTAAGGTGAATGCATTGTAATCCCCACTTCCGGCCCCATCTAACTACTCACGTTGTCTCACCTACAAACGATTTTGTCAGCACATCTTTATAGCATTTATGAATGACATGTACCTTATATATATATCTATAGTTTGTCTATTGTTCAAAACTATCATGGAATGAACAAGTCCTGAGAAGCTCGTGAGGTAGAGCCACAGTGCCATGGCCGTACCTATCCTACCACCTGCAATTTATATTCTTATTTTTAAACAAAGTATATTAATTTAAAACTGCAACGCAGTCGGTCGCGCTTCATCGAAGCTGTTGTGAATTAATCGGTAACGTAGTCTTCGCGTTTAGCCGACTTTGACCCAGTCCCAGTATCTATGCAGCAAAAAATAAATAAGAGATGCAGTCGCCCAATCACAAGTAGAAATCATAGACAAACGGCCTCGAATAATAGGAGGTAACTTTTCTTGGTCCAAGAGCCAAGGTCCCCAACCAGTTAAAATTTTAAAGTCTTAGCTCAGCTTACGTGGTTCAGTTCAGTTGTTGAGTTTGAAGTATGCCGCGAATGCGTGGTATTTCATCGTTCTCGTAAACAAAGTAATTTTCTTTTTCTTTAAACGTCAATAAACTTGACATTTTCTACTAATTTGTTGACTTTAAAGTTTTGCTTTTTTTACAGGAGACGGTTGCTACAGGCAGCGGAAGTAAAAGTACTTTTCTTCCGTTCTCAGCGGAAGAAAAAGTGTGTGTCATAAATAAATAATGTTGAAGAATTCAAGACATATTGGATATTTGTATACTTGTTTATTTTTAAAAAATACAACAATGAACTATTTATTAAACATCAGATTAAAAGTACAGTTATTTATTGTGTCCCCAGAAAAATTAACACAAGGTGTTGCGATTGTTGCGATCCTGACTTGTTTTTGTATTTTCTAGCGGTAAACCCTTCGTAGAACCATTTGCTGTTGAATTCATGTCAATGTTAATAGGGATTGGTTCAGTAACACAGCTACACTACTGGATTTCCATCTCCCGTGGCGCTTTAAACACGTAATGTCCGCACCTGCATCTACAAGCATTGTAGCTGAAGTTCTCCTTAAACAGTGACCGGTATATTCTGTGGCATCAGGTAATGTATTATACCTATGTAGGTTTTTGACATTTTTTTTAATTCATAATCGACGTATTAAGATTTTTGGGCATGGTAAAATATGTAGGTAAATTTATACCTAATTTATCAAAAATATCTGCTCCTCTAAGAAATTTAACAAGACTTGATATTGAGTGGCACTGGTCAGATGAACATCATGCAGCTGTGCAGCAGCTAAAACATCTATTAACAAAAGCGCCAGTTTTAACATTTTCTGATCCAATGAAACCTGTCGAAATAGAGACAGATGCATCAAAAGATGGGTTGGGGCGTGCCTTTTGCAGGAGGGACATCCAGTGGCCTTTGCGTCGAGAAGTTTAAATAAAACTGAACAAAAGTACGCTCAAATAGAAAAGGAAATGTTAGCCATTCTATTTGCAGCCCAATAGTTTCATCTTTTTATTTATGGATTAGACATTAAAGTTTGTAGCGATCACAAACCTCTAGAATCAATATTTTGGGAAGATTTACAAGCAATTTCACCGCGACTGCAGCGAATGCGTCTCAAGTTACTAAATTATAACTTAACTGTAACATATAAACCGGGTAAATATTTATATATTGCAGACACTCTCTCTAGGGCTTTTATACAACACCCCGAATTAAAATCAAACACAGAAATTGACTATGCAGTTCATGCACTTGTAAAATACTTACCTATGTCTGAGACCAGGAAAACTCAATTCAGACACGAGACCCTTAATGACCCCCAGTTAAAAATAGTAACCAACTATGTGTTGCAAGGCTGGCCTACTCAAAAACACAAAATACCGGATAACGTCAAATTATACTTTAAACTCAAAGATAATAGATCAGGTAGGGCTGTGTACACTTTTTGAAAAGATAAGGAAGGAGAGTCGTTTTTTTTTTTTTTGTATTATGTGTATAATCTTGAAATATATAAAATTTGCAGAGCGCTTTCGGCCTTAGGCCATCTTCAGTGCTTCCTAAAAGCGAGGAAAATCCAATTTGTAAAATTTATTTCTAAAATTAGTTTAAGATGTCGTTTTTAGAAAATTGATTTAAATTCTAGTTATTTACCTATTTTATTTGTTGAAAAATTTGTTCTAAGAAGTACTAAGAAATGTATTTTCTGGTTTTTACTCACTTTGTCAGGAAACAGGAGACTTCATTAACAAAATTAAACAAGTGGGCCCTCATCAGCACAATGTAAAACTAATTGGTAAAACAAATAACATGTAAATTTGTAGAAGGACGAACTACTGGGACGAACCACTTTTGAAATTAATTAATTAACCATCGTTTTTTATTTAATTTCCATAATTAGATTTTTATTACACGTGGAACGTGTTCTTGAGTCAAAGTTTGATGGTTATCTAAATTGTAAGACTAAATCTGTCTTGTCATTGAACTGACATTGTTGACGTTGTTGAGATTAAATAGCGGGTAATTTGAAAATTGTCAAAGATGGAGAATATTGAAATTTATTTTATTTTAATTCAAAAGGCGTCTGTGTAAAGGAATGTAACTTCTATTTAGGTTGACTTGGGACAAAGGGAATTGTCTAGTAATTCTTTATTAATCTCTATGTCCTCCATAAAATCGAGTCTGTTGAAATTTTTGGAAGATATATCATGAATAATCTTTGAATTGGAGGAAGGACTGAAAGTATGATTAGAAATTTTGAGGTGTTGGCCAAAAGCAGAAGAGGATCTCGAAAGGTGTTCTTTTATACGAGTCCTTAATGGTCTATAGGTGCAACCAATATAGGTGCTGTTGCAAGAATTACAATTTAATTTGTAGATACCACTCTTAGAAAGATGTTCGATTTTATCCTTGGAATTGACAATGTGTGTTGCTAAACTGTTTTTGGTTTTGAAAGAATCAATGAGATTAGGTATTGATTGTGTAAGTATTTGTTTGATGTTAGAATTTGTGTTTTGATCGAGGAACGGTATAGCAACATATTTTTTATCGGTCATAATGGGAGGAGGGTATAACTCGTTCCTAATTCTTCTGCATTTTGTTTTAGAGATCAAGGAATCTATCATACTTGGGTCGTAGTTATTATTGAAAGCTATTTGTTTTAATATATTTACTTCGTTTTGGTAAGTTTCTTTTATCATGGGAATGTTGAGAAGTCTATTTATGTAACAGTGAAAAGATGCTAATTTATGTTGTTGAGGACGATTTGAATTGTAAGGAATGACATGGTCAGTTTGAGTTGGTTTCCTGTAGATTTGAAATTGTAAGTTGTTATTGGATTTTTTTATGGTAAGGTCTAAAAAATTGATTGTTTTGTTGTTTTCTGTCTCAAGGGTGAAGGATATATTGGGGTGTATGTTATTAAGTTTATTAAGTAATTCTAAGGCTCCTTCGTTGTTGCAATTCAAAAAACATAAACAATCGTCTACATACCTGTACCAATGGAGGATCTCTGGGTTGTTTTCTGACAATATGTGATTGTTTTCCAAAAAAATCCATAAAGACATCCGCTAAAAAAGGAGACAAACAACTTCCCATGGCAAGACCGTCTGGTTGTTGATAGAATTTATTATTGAAACAAAAGTAATTTTGGGATAAACAAAAATTAAGTAAAGTTAGAGTGTTGATTACCAAATCCTCATCCAAGTTTTTTGATCTCAAGATATTTCCAACAATATCCACTGCTTCCGACTTGGGGACAGTCGTGAATAGGTTTGTCACGTCAAAGGAGACAAGTAAAAAGTTTTGAGGTAAATTTAAATCCTTGATTTTATTGACCAAATCTAGAGTGTTAAGTATTGTATATGCAGGTTTGAAATTGGTTAATGATTTTATAAGATTGAGTGTGAACGTAGAAAGGTTGGAAATGGGAGTATTAGTAAAACTTACCACTGGTCTGATAGGGGTATCAATGTTGTGGATCTTGGGTAATCCGTATAAACGTGGCAAGATGGGATTGCTGAAAATGATGTTTTTTGGTGCTTCATTGTCATCTAAGAATTCACTAAAATGTTTTAAAAATCTAGAAGTTTTTCTAATGAATCTATCGTGAGGATTGTCTGGTATAATTCTGAAATTGTTATCCTGTAGAAAGCTTTCAACCTTGGCTACATAGTCTGATTTTTTAAGAATCACGAGACAATTCCCCTTATCTGCCTTTGTCATAATAAAATTTTGGTCTTTTATTTTTAATTTAAGATTTTTAAGTGTTCTGTTTGATGAAGAGGGGACTGAAAAATTGATTTTAGGGAGATTTTTCTTTGTATGGTATAGAGTATTGTGAATATCATTTCTGATAGTCTTTTTTAAGTTGTAATCATTGGAGATTAGTTCTATGATGACATCTAATTCTACCGCATAGTGTAGAATATCTTTATCAGAAAGAGGTGTTTTTAACCAATATTTTAAGCCCATATTTAGTAGATCAATTTCAGCCTCCTCAAAATTTGTGTCGGAGTGGTTTTTAATTCTGTCGTGAAATTTGAAATTAGAAAATTTTTTGCTATTGTTAAGTCTATTTTTGTTAGAAGAAATTTTTTTTTGTTTTATGAGAGTATTTAATTTTAAGTTGAGTCTATCAAATTTAGTTTTTTTAGTGGTAGAAACCTCGTCAGATATTTCGTTTAAAATTTGTTGAAGTTGTTCATCCCTAATGGTTCTAGACAATTGATTATAAATTAATTTTAGTTGACAATTTAAGAAATCTAGTTTAGCGTAATGTTTACAAATGTGTGACCTAATAATCTTATGTTCTAAGTTCGATTTTTCGATGTGAGGAACATTATTTGAAGTTTTCACTTTTGCGAAGTTGGGGGTAACTTGTTCCCTGGTACAATTGTTCAAAAACCAAATGTCAATATGAGCAGTTGCTCTTCTTCAATGAAGTCCTCCTGTATTTTTCAGCCAAATCTGCCATACTGCAGTGAAATTGATCAGGTAGGGCTGTGTACACTTTTTGAAAAGATAAGGAAGGAGAGTCGTTTTTTTTTTTTTGTATTAAGTGTATAATCTTGAAATATATAAAATTTGCAGAGCGCTTTCGGCCTTAGGCCATCTTCAGTGCTTCCTAAAAGCGAGGAAAATCCAATTTGTAAAATTTATTTCTAAAATTAGTTTAAGATGTCGTTTTTAGAAAATTGATTTAAATTCTAGTTATTTACCTATTTTATTTGTTGAAAAATTTGTTCTAAGAAGTACTAAGAAATGTATTTTCTGGTTTTTACTCACTTTGTCAGGAAACAGGAGACTTCATTAACAAAATTAAACAGGTGTGCCCTCATCAGCACAATGTAAAACTAATTGGTAAAACAAATAACATGTAAATTTGTAAAAGGACGAACAACTGGGACGAACCACTTTTGAAATTAATTAATTAACCATCGTTTTTTATTTAATTCCCATAATTAGATTTTTATTACACGTGGAACGTGTTCTTGAGTCAAAGTTTGATGGTTATCTAAATTGTAAGACTAAATCTGTCTTGTCATTGAACTGACATTGTTGACGTTGTTGAGATTAAATAGCGGGTAATTTGAAAATTGTCAAAGATGGAGAATATTGAAATTTATTTTATTTTAATTCAAAAGGCGTCTGTGTAAAGGAATGTAACTTCTATTTAGGTTGACTTGTGTATATGTGTGGTGTCCTTGATCTCTAAAACAAAATGCAGAAGAGTTAGGAACGAGTTATACCCTCCTCCCATTATGACCGATAAAAAATATGTTGCTATACCGTTCCTCGATCAAAACACAAATTCTAACATCAAACAAATACTTACACAATCAATACCTAATCTTATTGTTTCTTTCAAAACCAAAAACAGTTTAGCAACACACATTGTCAATTCCAAGGATAAAATCGAACATCTTTCTAAGAGTGGTATCTACAAATTAAATTGTAATTCTTGCAACAGCACCTATATTGGTCGCACCTGTAGACCATTAAGGACTCGTATAAAAGAACACCTTTCGAGATCCTCTTCTGCTTTTGGCCAACACCTCAAAATTTCTAATCATACTTTCAGTCCTTCCTCCAATTCAAAGATTATTCATGATATATCTTCCAAAAATTTCAACAGACTCGATTTTATGGAGGACATAGAGATTAATAAAGAATTACTAGACAATTCCCTTTGTTTAAATACACAAGTCAACCTAAATAGAAGTTACATTCCTTTACACAGACGCATTTTGAATTAAAATAAAATAAATTTCAATATTCTCCATCTTTGACAATTTTCAAATTACCCGCTATTTAATCTCAACAACGTCAACAATGTCAGTTCAATGACAAGACAGATTTAGTCTTACAATTTAGATAACCATCAAACTTTGACTCAAGAACACGTTCCACGTGTAATAAAAATCTAATTATGGAAATTAAATAAAAAACGATGGTTAATTAATTAATTTCAAAAGTGGTTCGTCCCAGTTGTTCGTCCTTTTACAAATTTACATGTTATTTGTTTTACCAATTAGTTTTACATTGTGCTGATGAGGGCACACTTGTTTAATTTTGTTAATGAAGTCTCCTGTTTCCTGACAAAGTGAGTAAAAACCAGAAAATACATTTCTTAGTACTTCTTAGAACAAATTTTTCAACAAATAAAATAGGTAAATAACTAGAATTTAAATCAATTTTCTAAAAACGACATCTTAAACTAATTTTAGAAATAAATTTTACAAATTGGATTTTCCTCGCTTTTAGGAAGCACTAAAGATGGCCTAAGGCCGAAAGCGCTCTGCAAATTTTATATATTTCAAGATTATACACTTAATACAAAAAAAAAAAAAAACGACTCTCCTTCCTTATCAAAGATAATATTTCCATTTCAGAAAATTTAGTATTTTTTGAGAATAAGCTTATAGTTCCAAATAGTCTTAGAAAAGAAATGCTCAAACTTCTACATGAGGGCCACGTGGGGATAGAAAAGACAAAGGCACGTGCCAGGAAGATCTTTTATTGGCCAAACATAACAGTAGATATTGAATCCTTTATTAAACAATGTAAAATATGTGAAAAATTTGCGAGAAAAAACTTGAAAGAAACGTTATTACCATATCCAGTACCCACTAGATGTTGGGAAAGGGTAGGATCAGATATTTTTTCATACGCAGGTTCAAGTTACCCAGTGATGTTTGATGCTTATTCCAACTGGTTGGAACTGGTATCAATAACGGATAAAAGCGCAAATACTGTTAAAAAACAAATCAAACCGGTATTTGCACGATTTGGATCACCTGATTATCTTGTTGCCGATAACGTTCCTTATAATAGTGATTGTTTTATAAATTTTGCAAAAGACTGGAATTTTAACCTTCCGTTAAGAAGTCCGAACTTTCCTCGCTCCAATGGTTTAGCTGAAAAAGCTGTTGTTATTTCAAAAAATCTACTTAAAAAAGCATTGGAGGAGGGAAGGGATATAGAATCATCATTGTTAAATTATAGAAATACCCCGTTAAAAAATGTCGGATACTCCCCGTCACAATTATTAAATAGTCGATTGTGTAAAACAAAAGTGCCCACTGAGGTAAGTTTGTTATCTCCTAGTGTGAGTACAAATGTGATATCGAAGTTAAGAAACAAACAAAATATGAATACACAATATTTTAACAGATCTGCAACAGATCTTAAGCCGCTTAAAAAAGGGCCTAACGTGATCATAGAAATAAAACATGGGACTCGGGTAAAATAGTTAATATTGATGAAGCCCCAAGGTCCTATATTATAAAAGATAATTCAGGAAATACTGTGAGACGAAATCGTTATGATCTAAGGCCATCAGAAAACACATTTCAATTAATTGGTCCCAGCGACTTTGATGAGATAACTAATTTACCAAACTTAGACATCGATAATCAAAGTGTCGATAATGACAAGCCATCAGGATCAAAGATGATTTCGTTTGACAGAAACTTACCTGTCCCTAATACTGTTACTAGGTCTGGTCGCGTTGTTAAAAAACCAATAAAACTTGACCTATAAGGGAAAGGATGTATTATACCTATGTAGGTAATCGAGATTACCTCCGGTGGTGATAGGCATAACCATGGTGATGCAGTCACTGTCAAGAGGGCATGTCAATTTAGTTTTTGTTAAATACTCCTGTTTTAAATAATAGTTATTTACGATATAAGTGTTGTAAAGATTCATATTACAACACGAGATGTTAAAGTTGTTAAACGAGGCGTCAGCCGAGTTTAATCAAACATCGAGTGTAGTTATATGAATTTACAACAAGAATATTGTACAAAATTTTATCTACTTTCATCTATGAATAAAAATATTTGGCAAAAGGCATTTTTAAAAATAAAAATGCACCTGCTATTAAAAATCGTTTTGTAAGGGCATCTATTTCAGCACTAGTGCTGTAATGGCATCTATTACAGCACTAGTGCTGTAATAGATGCCATTACAAAACGATTTACAGAACTGTAAAATTCATATTACTAAATGAAAGTAGATAAATATATTTAAAGTACGAAGTGTTATTCTTAACGACTAATACAGGTAATATTAAGAAAACTGCAGCTTCCTTAAGAACAGTACTTATCTTATGATTTCCCATTACCCTGCAACAACAGCGACCATTTACAAATTTTAAAAAGAATCGTTTTTCATTCATGCCTTCTGGGCGTAATGATGCATATTTTTTATATATGCTTAAATATTGTTCCCCAACAATAGCAAACGATCGCGGTTTTCTAGCTTTACTATCAAGAATTCTTATGTGAATGGCAGATCCTAAGTCTTGTATGTCATCAACGGTCATTTTTACAATTTCTTCACATTGGCATGCACCAGAAATACCAATAAGAAGTACAATCTAAAAATACCACAATATATTTCATTCAAATTTACCTTAATTCCCAAATATGTACTTCTAATTAGGAGTTTCAGATAGAAAATTTTCAAATTATTCCCTGGTAAATAATTTAGCTTCTTTGGGAGCATAGCCTTCATTTTGCTTCTTTAAATAAGCACGTAGCTTCAAAAACTTGCTTATGTCTATCCCTTGGCTGATATTTAGCATTGACCTTAACTTAGAATAATATGACCACATTGTTGAAGTTTTCATTTTTTGTTTGTTCGCAAGTTCAGAGAAATACGCCAAGGGTACATTTTCAGTATTATTATTTTTGATGTCTTTCTCACTACACCATCTCTGGAATCTTTTGAACGCAGCTTCGTAAATACTACTGGATTTGCTTGGCAACAAATTATCCACGACATCTGCTGCAATTTTGGCCAACTCCGGGGGCGTGCAGGTAAATTCTGATTCTGACATTATTATATAAAGCAAAGTGTTCGATTTAAAAAAAATGGTATTTTTAAAACAGCAAATTAAAGCTTGGAAATTGCTTGTAATAAGATTCACTGACACTTGTCAAATCGAGTTATGCGACGGTATCAAACAATACAATAATAAAATAAATCCATAGCAACGCTAGCAGGTAAAATTCGAAACTTCACATTTTTAAATGAAAAAAATTTAAAATTTGTATTTGTATCTTTCTATATTTTAACGACGCGACGTTTGAAGAAAAAATAGTATGTTTTATTCGTAGTAAAGGTAACGTTATGACTCGTCTGTAATTGCCGGACTTACTTTGTTCGTCCGGCAAACTTTCAGACTCGTCATAAAAAAATTGCTTTTACTCCTAATAAAACAATATGCTATTTTCTTTGTGACTTTTTATAATTTAAAAGTTATTAATACGATAAGTTTTTTATGGACAATCCATTTTCTATACAGTATCTTTAGAAAGAAAATTGAAAATTAAGGAGTTAGGACGGCAGTTACCCAATTTAAAAATAGAAGGAACTCAGGGCGGACAAAAAGTGCGTTTCCGGAAATTGAATAAAAACATTTATGTCTTTAGTCTAGAGCTACAAAAAGAATTCAAAGAATGCGGTTTCGCTTTTTATTGAAAGCAAACATTAATAATGCAAATCTCAAACATTGTTAGGCATACCTATACCATAAACTGAACTGATATTTGGGTAAAATATTGTTAAAACAATGTTTTGCTTGTTTCATCCCCCTGGCTCTTCAGGCATTGTAGCTCTAGAACCGTGCGGTGGACTATACTTCATAAACTATTTTATTTTGTGGTTATACTTGGAGGGGGGAAACTTGGTCCCGAAAAGGAACCGACGACCTTGTCCGTATCAGGGAAAAAAATTAAAACACATGAAAAATTGAAGATACATAATACACAACATGTTTGTTTCTGTATGCTTCGTAAAATTAACATTTAAACTCAGTTAAATTCTGCACACCGTAAATATATAAGCAGTAAACATTTTATTATTTTTTTTTTCTCAAAAAGTAGTAGAGAGCGCCGAAAAAAACTTCGGCAAAATGAAGATATTTATGTGGAAATTCCGTTTCAACGAAGCACATGCACTTTTTTCATATTAACATTTAATTTTTGGGTAATGTTATGTTTATATTTTTTTTGATAAACCTACACTTACATGGATTTCATTTATCAAAGATATTTGAAATCAGCACTTATGGAGCCTGCGCAGAAGGCTAGATGCCCCTGATGTTCTATCTCCGTTCCTGCTCCACTTTGTTTAAGATAATACCCATATTATTTATAGTATGTACCCTATTTTTCTGAATTGCTCTATTTGTGCGTTTATTTTTAATAGTAACTTTTAACTATTATACATTTTTTAAAAGCTTAAAAATAGCTTAATCAACTAAGGGGAAAATATAAAGGGTGTTCCATTTAGAAATTATATGTTTGCTTTAAATCTCGAAGTCTCCCAGAAAAAAAGTAAGCACGCCATTGAATTGTACTTAAAAAACTTAGGAGCAGTTTTCAATTTTTTCATAAGTTAAGGGATAACCGAAATACTAGGTCAAAAAGCAAACATTTTCGAAAACACCCTGTAGCTTAAAAACTAAGAAAGTTATGACAATTCTGTTTGCTGCATCTTTTGTTTCACGAAAATGTATCGTGGTAATGTAAAAACCGCAAGTCTCTATCTTCACTAGTTACTGAGATAGCCTGCAATTACGTCGAAAAATGAACACCCTGTACATATTATTAGCGCACTTGTCCCATAACGGGCTCATTTTTTAATATGAAAAGACAGAAAACTGGCAGAGCAGTATTTACATGTAAACGACCCTTTAAGCTTTATATTATTATTTTAAAAAATTGTATTTCCTAGGGCCGTGGGGCAGATGACATGATAATAATTTATTTATACGGGGTTCTATACAAATTAAAAAAAAAAACACAATCGGTTAGGAAATCTATGGTCCAGAGTCAACTAACTATATTTAGCTGTAATTATATAATATTAGTGCGCCTAAATGTCAATGTATTTACAATTTTGTTTCAGATTCGAGTGAAAATATTAAAAAATTAAAACTGAAGAAGTACCTAGTCCATACTTGCAGTGGAGTTGGCGTAATGCAAATTAAACAATCAAGTCTTTCTCCACAAAATATTTTAATACATGATTCGGGCATCTAGACGTCCATCTTCAGGGGATACTAGAAGGGATTTTGGACTACTACAAACGGACTGACATTTCCCTGAACCCCTTAATAATACACTCACATATACATTCAAACCCTTTAAAACCATACAGATTACCGAGAGACTGGCTCATTCCTCGTCTCCTCCCCCCGCCTGCACCTTAACTTGCTTGCGAATAAATAGAATTAAATGACTAAAAAGTAAATACTTCCCTACATTGTACCTGCTCAGCTGAATAAGAATCAATTGTTCAATAACAAACCCCCCATGGAAGAGCCGCTGATGAAGCAATAATATAAACAAACAGTAGTTAAAGTCATTGACTATACTTAAAAACCCCTAATGATAAACGGAGGGATTACAAATTGGTAAAACTACCAGGTAAAATAGAGTTAATAATGACATACCCAAAATCGAGTTGAAAAAAATTTGGAGTTGCCTCAGATTAATCAGTACAACTAGAAGTGAATAGGAACTACAAAAATTTGAAATCGGAGTAAATAACGGAGTATTAATAACTTTACTTTTATGTTAACAGTATTTTCTTTCAAATTATAGTATTGTTTTTATATAAACTGTGTTTTTGCATCATATTATTCCCATTATCGAATAGATGAAGCAGAGATGGTCACGATTTGGCAACATAGGCAAGTAACTACCCGTAAGTTTTTTCATAGAAATATGCTGGACCAGTAACCTGATTATTTCTATCATTTGTCATCATAATTTTAAAACCATTATAGGTATCAAAGCTTCTTTCTTAATAACTAATTTGTGCATTCTTTGTACATACAGATAATTGTGGATACAAATAATTATAGTGTGGTATATTTTAATAGCCGACTTCGGAAGTCTGAATTTTGCAAAAAATCCTGAAACCGAGCCATAAATGCTGACAAATAACTCGTCCACAATGTTGCCAAACGAGCAGCACTTTAGGATTTTGAACATTATATTTTTATGCAAACAAACAAACAAGATAGTGGTTAAATACTAAAATTTTTCTTTTTAAATAAAAGTCCTTGATTATTTTTATTGTTACTTACCGGGTATTCATCATATCTTACACCCAACTGATAGTCTGGATAGTCGTCACTTGGTTGGTTCGGCGCAGCACTTCTTTTTTCGAACGACGTTTCGATAGGCGATGTTACAGCCATTACCAGAAGAGAAGAGAAGACTAAACATTGGAAGACCAAAAGAAACACTGTGATGTTCATTTTCCCAAAAGATGAAAGTTTTGTATGCCTGACAGCTAGTGAAACATTTCTGCAACAAGAAGAGAAAAGTTGTTATGGTTAAGTTGTAGTAACTTTTATATTCACAATTTTTTGAAAAAAATATTCTTTCAAGCAATTTATTTTTGATTTTCAAACGTTAATAATATTAACAAGGCCTAAGTAACAAGTATTTACAATAAATTTATCAACTTCCAACATAGATTACAGTCATTCGATATATTAATATACCTACAATATTAGTTTAACAATCTATTCATTTTGGGTTAAATATTTTTTTTATTTCATTACGTAACTTTTTTATTTAAGGAGAGAATAAATGTCTGTGATTTGGTATTATACGTTTGAATACTTCTATAAATTGGTGAAATCGTTATTCTTGCAAAATCAGTTCAATATAAGCGGAAATTAATTTCCTTTTTTATTTCGTTCAGATTGCATTTTAATATTTATCGTTTTGATGTTATAAATCAGTTTAGTTGATTCTAAAGTCCTCAATTATTTTATATCTAATAATATGCCGTTGTGCTTATAAGTATTTACTGATGTAGTATTATAGTTCATGTTATATAATGCCCTAATAATCTTGTTTTATGATCGGTGTAGTTTGTTAAGTAAATATTGCCCAGCATTTGTTCAACATGGGATTAAATACCTCAAGTGGGTTTCGAGCTATCATACAATATAGTTCTAGTTATAATTTAAAAAAAAAACTTAACACTTTTTATCACACCCACCATTTATGCTTTGTTCAGGTCAACCCATTGTCTATTATAAAATTGAGCCCTAAACTGGGGTTTTTACTTGAAACTACAGGGGCCTATATCTCGAAAACGATTGAATAGATTTTGATTTCGTAAAAGGCCCTCATTAGGTAGGATCAATTTGCATTTTTTAAAGATAACATCAATGAGATCCCTTCGAAGCCCTGAGCGGCGCAACCCAATGCTTCAAAAATATAAATTAATTGCAAGGACTTCGAAGGCAGGTACATTTGAAAGTACTCTAAATTTTTAAACTTTTTGTCATTTACCTTAATTCGATTACTTTACTCCTATTTAAGTAATAGGGTAAACCGTATAGTTTTTGGACACCTAAGATTATTTTTTCTTGATTAGTAATTATTATTGTTATATTTATATTTCGTGATATGTTATTTAATACTAGTTTATATGACAAACAAATCAAAGTAACAAAAGAATGTACCAAAATGTATAATTATTAGACAACTTTGATAATTACTGGACAATTACAAGACAGCAATTCGACGGACTTCGAACGTAAATATAATATAAATATATAACAGAAAAAAATCTTCCCCAATAAACAATCGAGCTAAGCGAAGCAACGATAATTATTTCTCCGGACTCGGCCGTATTTTAAGCCAATCTCATAGGTTTTTATGACAGTAAAAAGCTCTACATGTAAATGCATTAAAGTCAAGAAAGGAACAAACATACGCGCTTTAAGGAAAATAAAAGAGTAAAATATTAGCACGAAATCGTCGACGACCTGCAAATCGCTCGGGTGTTCCGTCCGTCGCCGGTTGTCGTGTTGATCCGTCTTGGGTGTCGCCCTATGAAAATACAATCGAACCGATAAAAAAAATAAAACATACAGTTATTGGACACCAGGATTACAGTTACTAGCCACCTGTCGAATAGTCGAATATGTGCTCATTTCGAATACAGTTATTGGACACTAAACTTTTAGGTTATAATTTAATCAGTTAAAAATTAATATCACGATGTAAAACTTCACCTATTACTAGTATTTTTGATCGCGAGTAGTGAAGCACTGATACGGCCTCGCTCCGTTCTTATGTATACTCCGGATAGAAATGTAAACAATAATATTATATTTGGGGCGCTTACTTTATCAATAAATATATATTTAAAAAACAGCTAACATCTAAGACTAATATATTTTTTTAATGCTTATCATAAAATGAAAAACTAGACATTACGTACCTGTCGACACATGCACATTTAAGGTCACAACAAAATTGTCAATTTGAAAATAATGGACATGCGCTTTACGGCAAAGTTTAAAGAACCCTCTTTCCGTCTAGCAAATGGTACTTTAGTTAGTTATATAAGAAAGCTTATTTTTAGGATTTACAATCAAAATGTCCAATTACTATGGCATGTCCAATGACTATAGGGTTTACCCTACATGGTTTTAAAAAACTGTAAAACCTAATTTATATATTAATTTTAATAGGTAGCTATGTCTCGCAAAAGTAAATAAGTTACCTTCCCTAAGGTAGGTGAAACACCTGAACAGATTATTACCTTGGATTTATGGTATTGGTGATTTTGTTATTTATACGAATGGATAGTATTCTATGAAAATGGTTCAATACACTAACCAAGAAAAGGTAGATCTGTTACTAATTTACGGTGAATGCAAGTTAAATTATGAGGACGTACAAAGAGTGTATGGTCATCGTTATCCTCAAAGCAGAATTCCTGATGGCAAAACTTTTGCACCTCTGTACAGGAACCTAAGGTAGTTTGACTGCTTTGCAAAACCGAAAAATAGTAATAGTTGTACAGTAAGTCAATGATAATCCTAAAACTTCACTATCCCAAATCAAAGAAAATACTGGTGTTTCCATAAGCTGTTCCTAGAAGATTCTATTAAACAACAAGTTTTACCATATGAAACCAAATTAATCTATAGATCGGACTCAGGGGATCCTGCACGAAGACTGCAATTCTTAGCAAGATTTTCTAAATCATATTGCCAAATTGTAAATATTTTGTCGAACATTTTAGGGAGCGACGAGGTAGCTTCCATAATAATGGAATCTTGAACCGACATAATTGTCGCTATTGTTTCCAGAATCATCCTCGTTGGATTAAAGAAAGAGGAAATCAACGCGATATTGGAATTAATATTTGGTGGGGTTTATTAAATGGGTGTCTCATTGGACTCAATTTTTACTAAGGCACTTTGGCTGGAGAACGTTATTTACATTTTCCTTCAGTTACACTTGCAGAGCTATTAGAATAGGTACCCTATGAGTACAGAACGAATATGTAGCTGCAGCAGAATGGGGCTTCTGCTTATAATGCTTAAATCGTTAGGACTATTTGGACAGACAGCATCCCAATCGATGGCTTGGAACCAACGGAACAACAAGATGGCCAGCAAGGTCAGATATAACACTCTTAGATTTTTTCTTTGGGTTACCTAATAGATATTGTCTATGAAACACCATTTGAAGATATGGCCGATCTAATAAACCAAATTACAGCGGCATATACTAATATTATAAAAAGTACGCTTTTAAAAGTTACCCACAGCAAATATTAAAACGTTTTGACGGTTAGTTGTGCTAGAGCCAAAGGAATGATTTTTGAACAAAATTGACTTAATTATTATTAAGTTTAGTCACGAATTATTTTAGATTTCTTGCCGAAATATTTCCAAAATTAATAAAAACATTTTAATAAAACCTTGCATTTATTAAAAACGATTGAGTAATCGAATTAGGGTAAATAACAAGCAAGTCAATATTTAAAGTACTTTCAAATGTACATCGGTACTTTGAAAAACTTTTTAACTTTCTTACAAAAAAGGAATATTTCCTTTTTGCTGGAGAATTGTGCAAGTCCAGCCCATACCCAAAAAAGGGGCTCCTAACTAAAGTGAGGGCATACGGAATGCCGGTTCAATTTTGTTCATGGCTGTCAAGCTTTCTTAAACACCGTTCCCTGTGAGTGGCGATGGACGGGTTTTTTTCGGGCACATTTAACATCAACGCCGGAGTCCCTCAAGTTTTTATATTGTTACCCACCCTCTTTCTACTATACATTAACGATCTTTTGAAAAAAACTAAAAATCCTATAATATATAGCTTCGCTGATGTTTCGCTTGTTTCATCTTTTACTTTGAATGCTCAAACATCGACTGCCAATGCACGTTTCTATAGGCAGCAAGAGATCTCACATTTCAGTAAAGACCTGGAAGAAGTTCTGCCTTAGGGTGATAGTAATCAAGTAGAATATAACGCTAAAAAACCCAGGCGGCAGTTTTTTCTAAAAAAGTTATTGTTGAAGAACCTGATATAGTCACGGCAGGACACTCGGTTCCATCAATTAATTTATTGGGCGTCAATTTGGATAGCCATATGTCTTGGTATAGTCACGTTGCAGCTATTACTAAGGCAGCCTCGCAGTAGCTTTTAATACTTTTCAGACCTAAGAACCTCTATACACCCCAACAGCTTTTGATAATCTATAAAGCCCGAATTCGACCATCTCCGGAGTACTGTTGGCATATTTGGGGCACTGCTGCTAAACATAGCCTGAGATTGCTGAATTCCATTTAAAGAAAAGCCATTTGCTTGATTAATGACCATAATCTGACAAACAACCTGGAAAGCCTTGAACATCGAAGGCAGGTTGACGGCTTAAAACTATTTTACAAATATTTTCATGGCAAGTGCTCAACTGGGTTCCTCGCTTGATTCCACCCGGAGCGGTGCATGGTAGAAATACACGACGAGCCATACGTGGTTCAGCTTACTGTCCCTCGAAGGACCCTGTTTAAAAATTCTTTCATCTAGAGAACGTCATCTCTCCGGAACAACCTCCCTGACGCCGTGTTTCCCAACGAGCATAATCTTCAAAGATTCAAGACCAACGTGAATCATTTTCTGCGCACACGCACCGCTCGCAGAGTGCCACAAAGGATTAATCCTGCAGTGCTGTGCCTTATCGTTAAAAAAAAGTACCTACTTTCGAAGTCCTTGCAATCGATTTATATTTTTGAAGCGTCGCAATGGCGACTCCTTGAGGTCATCTTTAAAAAATGCAAAGTTATCCTACCTAACGACGGCTTATTACGAAATTCAAATATATCCATTAGTTTTCGAGATATAGGCCCTAGGAGTTTTAAGTGGAAACCTAAACTAACCTAAATATTTTTAATTTTAGGTAAAGTTTTTCGGTATAATTTAGGTTTATTTATTTTAGGACTGTAATAAGACAAGAGGCAAAAAATACCAAGAAGTTTTGGATATAAGTTAGTTGGCTTAAATCACCTTATTTTAAGTTTAAGAATCCGTTCTAAACCATTGTGTAATATATATTGACCGAACACCCTATTGTAATGGCTAAATGGCGCCACCAAGTTCACTAGGCAATTGACCATCAGTAAGTCAATGCCGGAGGTGCCATTGATCCATTTATGTTTAGATTAGGAATGTGTTGTTTAATGTATAGTATTATATTATTGATAACATGAACGGTAATTGACCGAGGACAACTACTTGAAAGGTTGTTCCTCGTACATTGTAACATTGTATATATATGAGAATTGAAGACTGATTAAAGATAGTATTTATTATGTACAACTAGATACTGTCGTTTTCTTATCGTATCCTGACTACATTGTTACACAACAAACCAAGAACATTACACTATTACGTGAATTTTTATTTCTTTTCTGTGGAAACATCTACTAGAAAACTAGCTAACAAAAAAGGCAATTTTAAAAAATCCGGCTTCGCTGCTCAATATCGGACTTGTTTATACATGGTAAATTCGCACCTACACTTATTTAAGGAAAAAAGTAAATAAAAGTCTTTATAGAACCAGTCGGACGGCAAAAAATTAGCTTTATCTTTACCTACATGTAAAATGCAGGCGACCCTAAACAGGAAACAAGATACAATTCTTTTTAGCGTGTCTAATTTTTTTAATTGAAATTGTTTTTTAAAGCTTTTGACCAACATGGTTTATTGGGAGCTGCTTGATCTTATTTTGCTTTAGTTTATAGACGGATGCATATTATTAAGCGTAGTCGAAAAATTAAATGTTAATTATTATTATAGCCCGGCCGAAATTGTTACCGAACCCTACACAGTGTATAGTTTATACAGCCCAATAAAACGTATTAAGGTGAATAAAACTGTTCTTTTCGTTAAAAAAAAATTGTAAAAAAACCAATAGAAATACAATAAAGTGTAAGCCTCGTTTCCTTTCAAATTAGATTTACTGTTATTTACTAATACGGTATATCGTTCTTCCTTTTAGGCCTTGTGTAGGTTAATAAAATGGTAACTAGCTATAAATATAAATAAGGTGATATAATCTTTTTTTTCTGGCCTATTTATTTTTATTCGTGCATTTCATTTTTTTGTTTTATTCTAAGGTCTTACGAACAGAAAGTGTATTTTTATCTGTTTGGTTCATAAAGGCTGAGTCACGATGCACAAGTTTGTTTCTTTTTTTTGCCAAAACATATTTATAAAGTGCATTTTTTCTTTACTCGGGTTATCACTTCTGCAAAGTCAAAGTCAAAATATACTTTATTGTCTCAAAGAAATATCTTTATCGAGTTTTTGGAAATTTACAATAAAATATAATAAGTATAGTAAAATTTTAAATGTAATAAAAAATGCAAATAGTTGTGACAGATTATCAACAAACTATTCATTTATGCAAATAAAACAACAAGTCTTCCTCCACAAGATTTTAATAAAAAATGTTGATACTATTCCATACATGTTTCGGGCGTCTAGACGTCCATCTTCAGGGGATACTAAAAGTAATTTCAAAATGGTAAAACGACCAGTAAAACTGGAATAAATAATGATTTATCCAAAATCGAGTTAAATGAAATTAATTCGAGTTGCCTCAAATTAATAAGTGCAACTGGAAGTGAGCAGGAACTTCAAAAAATTTTTGGAAAACGGAGTAAACTTGCAAATTAAATTGTGAAAATTGTCCCGTTGATTGTATGAAGACTTTATGTGAATTGTGAAAAAGTATTTTAGTTTAAATTAAAAATTTTAATTTTTACTGATTATTTATGATGGCTTTTAATAATTGTGAAGGAAGAAATTTAATTATATTTTAACTTTTGTAGACATGCTCCGAATTAAAAGAAGAAATTAGAAAAATTAGAAAAATGGGTAAATGCCCCATGGCAACCAGAACTGAAAAGTAAACATAATTTTTAAAAATGGAAAAATTTTTAAAGTTTTTAGAAATATAAATAACTAAAAACTTAAAAAAAATTTCACAATTTAAAACCATCATATAATAACAAATCAATCAAATTTAAAATGTCTTAATTTAAAAAAAAAATTATTTAAACTAAAATACTTTTTCACAGCTCACATAAAATGTTCATACAATCAACATGACAATTTTCACAATTTAATTTGCAAATTTACTCCGTTTTCCAAAAATTTTTTTAAGTTCCTACTCACTTTCAGTTGCACTCATTAACTTGAGGCAACTCGAATTAATTTCATTTAACTCGATTTTGGGTCAATATTTATTGCATTTTTACTGGTCGATTTACCATTTTGAAATACCTTTCAGGACGGGACACTCGATTCCCTTGGCTTCTTCAATTCATTTATTGGGCGTTAATTTGGATAGTCATACTCATATGTTTTGGCATAGTCACGTTGCGGCCATTACTAAGGCACCCCCACAACTATTGATGCTCTATAAAGCCCAAATTTGACCAACGCTGGAGTACTGTTCGCATATTTGGGGCTCTGCTCCTAAACATACCCTGAGTTTGCTAGATTCCATTCAAGGAAGAGTCACTCGCTTGATCGGTGACTATAATCTGGAGGTTGTTCGCTTGATACCACCCAGAGCGGTGCATGGCAGAAATAGACGACGAGCCACTGCGTGGTTCAGCGTAGTGTCCCTCGAATGACACTGTTTTAAAATTCTTTTATCTGGAGAACGTCATCACTCTGGAACGACCTCCTTGAGATCCTGTTTCCCAACGAGTATAATCTCCAAAGATTCAAGACCAACGTGAATCGTTTCCTGCGCACACGCACCGCTCCCAGAGCGCCGTAAAGGATTTATCCTGCAGGGCTGTGCCTTATCATAAAAAAAAAAATACCTCCTGAAGATGGACGTCTAGAGGCCCGAAACATCTAGGGAACAGTATCGACATTTGACTTTAAAAATGTTGTGGAGGAAGACTTAATTGTTTTATTTGCATTGCGGGAACTCCACTGCAACTATGAACTACTTTTTCAATTTATTCATTTATGGTATAGTAGACCTACTTCAATAATAAATATTTAACAGTTCTTTTAAATATTCTAAAATTTGACACTTTTGTAATATAAACTGGAAGATAATTAAAAAACGAATTAGAATCATAAATAATAGATTTCGTCACAACACTTGAAGAAGGGATATGTGTAAACGTATATAATAGAGTGTATTATAAGTAGGTAAATTAATATTGTTTTTCCACTACTAACCTATAACATCGCCATTATTGACCGATTATTACCGTTAGAAATCGTTTTTCTCTACCTCATAAGTTATTATTGACCATGGTCAATAATAAGGCATTAATAGTATATTATTAACCAAGGTTTAGACAGCCATCATTATTGCCCGAGCGGCAAGTTTAAATCGCGAGGAGCTGAGCGACGAGGGATTTAAGACGCGAGGGCTATAAGCTGTCTAAACCGTGGTTAATATAATATTTTCTCCACTACTACAAACTTTTATAAGACATTTATCTTTATAGTATTAATAATTATAAAAAAGTATAGGTAGGTATAAGTATATTTTTTAATCAAGTTACCTGCGCTTTGGAATTGGCAAAATATTTTGTTGTTTTGTCAGGTACCCTTGTTAATGTCAATTTTTGTTCATTTATGTCATCAGCTTTCACGAGTTTTCCGTTTTTTTAAAAAATGACCAAAGAAAATGTTAGTGATGTTATTATGTGTACACCTCCAGAATTAAGGATGGAAGCAGAAAAAATGTTGATTGTATCGATATTTTACAATATCATGTAATCTAATATGTATTGATAATTATATGGTTGCCTAACCACATTCATGTTTATGAATTCATGTTGTAGAATCAAAAAATCAAGTTACCTGGCTTCAAATAGATTCTTGAAGATCAGTCAATAATGGATTTCAATGCCTTATTATTGACCATGGTCAATAATAACTTATAAGGTGGAGAAAAACGATTTCTAACGATAATAATCGGTCAATAATGGCGATGTTATAAGTTAGTAGTGGAAAAAATCCATTATTGACCGATCTTCAAGAATCTATTTGAACGCAGGTAACTTGATTTTTTGATTTTACAACATGAATTCATAAACATCATTTATTGTGGTTAGGCAACCAGATAATTATCAATACATATTAGATTATTAGTGATGCTTGATTTTGTAAAATATCGATACAATCAACATTTTTTCTGCTTCCATCCTATCACTAACATTTTCTTCGCTCATTTAAAAAAAAAACGGAAAACTCGTGAAAGCTGATGACAAAAACTGACAAAACAACAAAATATTTCGCCAATTCCAAAGCGCAGGTAACTTGATTAAAAAATATACTTATACCTACCTATACTTTTTTATAACTATTAATACTATAAAGATAAATGTCTTATAAAAGTTTGTAGTAGTGGAGAAAATATTATATTAACCACGGCTTAGACAGTTTATAGCCCTCGCGCCGCTCGGGCAATAATCATGGCTGTCTAAACCTTGGTTAATAATATACTATTCTATGTTTTTTAAATGAAACAAATGGTTTCCAATATAAAAATTGAAGTTACTGTTAAAATTTTTTGTGAATTAAATAAAGGTTTACAACAATCTCTAGATCTTGCGTTACAAAAATAGCTTTTTTGTAAAATGAAAATAGAATTAAAACGATATTTATTTGAATTTCCCCAGCAGCAAATTCCATACCTCAAAAGGGATTCTATTAAGCATAATAAACATTTGAAGAATTGTATAATTTACTTCATAAAAAAGTACTCTCAGGGCATAACAACCTGGAGCTAGTTTGTTACATAACTTTTCAATATGTTCATTAAACGAACGATTTTCAGTAATGTAAATTCTTAAAAATTTTATAGATTTAGGAGTCTTAGCTATTTGAATGTTTAAAATAATATTACTAAGGGAACATTTAAAATTTAATATATTGGTTTTAGTGATATTAAAAGAAAGTAGATTAGAGTCACACCACTTTTTGATTTTTGTTAAATCTTCATTAATTATTTTAATTAATTCAATACAATATACTTGTCTTGATTAAGTTTTTATGTCAGGATAGTCCTTTGACATCTGTTGCTTCATTATAGACTTTTTGCGTCTTATTGTCTTAGTTGTCTTGTCTTGTTCAATATGGCTCTGCTCCTATGGGCAATTTACCAATTGTCTTAGTTTTGAATTTTTGTTCGGCAAATGCTTTATTTATTTGTGTCGTGTGTCGTTTATGAAGGCTGAACAGCTGTATAGTTCTTGGCGCCTGTTATCTGTCTATTAAGACGATCATGGTAGTGCTTCTCTACCGTTAGCGATTTATGCCAGCGGGGAGTCAATCTTTCGCAGGTTTGTATGTGGAGTTTGGTCTGGCCGACGTATGCGAATCCGTTATTAGTATATTGGTCCATACGTCCGTACGTCTGTAATAGTCTGTGATTATTTTTAAAAATAATTCGTTAATTGTCGGTATTCAAAAGTCCTCGTGCAAAACACTCATTGTATATCCTGGCCAAGAACTTATAGAGGTTACCTTTAGTTCAATTACTAAGTCTACTTCGCCTGTGAAACAGGGGGTAGATTGAGCTTAATTCACGCAACGCTGCCTTGATTCTATTAATTGAATTTAACCTGCAATTCAGTCTTTTATCGAAGATAGGTCCCAGGGACTTCACTTCCTGGCACCACCTGAACCCTACCGACTCTGAGCCTCGTTTCGGGCCATCTAATACTATTTTTTTAGAAACATATGACTTTTGTCTCTTGGAGGTGTTCAAACGAATCTTCCAATTAGAAAGCCATTTTTCCAATTGGTTTACATGGCGCTGCATACGTGTAACGACTAGCCGCGGTTGCTAAGAAGTTGAAATTATTACAGTGTCGTCAGCGAAATAATGAAGCTGCGCTTGCCTATCTCGCAGAATATCATACGTATAAATGTTATACAGCATCGGGGAGAGAGGCGAGCCTTGCAGCACTCTCGCCCTGATCTATTTATTCAAAGAAAGTGCGTTCTCCGACGAGACTGCAGAACTTCTATTCTCCAGAAAGGAGCCTACTACCTTGATAAAGTAGTTCGGAGCTCCGAGTCTTAATAATTTCAATAAAAGAGCATTATGCCAGACCTTATCAAATGCTTCGATAACGTCAAGAAAGACCTCCCCCATGTGCTTCCTTCTATTGAACCCCTTTATTATGTTGTACGTGAGTCTCGTTGTCTGCCTAACTGTGCAATGTTCGCTTCTAAAGCCGAACTGTTCGTTAGGCAGAACGTTGTTGTCGAACACAAAACTGTTTATTCGAGCTTTTCTGCGATTTTTCCTAGGGTTAATTACAGACTGATCGGCCTGTAGCTTGAGGGCAGAGTAGGGTCTTCGCCCTTTTTGTGAGCTAGGATTATCTTTCCCCTTTTCCAGACGCTCGGGAAATGGCCTTCTTTGATGATTGCCTGGGATATATTTACTATGTTCCCCAAAAGCTCTATCTGGTAGATTTAATTCAATATTTACTATGCGAAAGTATTGTTGTATCATCAGTAATTACCAATTTACCATTTATAAGAATTGTTTAAGCTTGAAGTTTGGAACATTTTTATCTGTCAACACTGTCAAAATATCCACAGTAGTTTTTTTTATATATTTTTTTAAATGTTGATCGGTTTCACCCCGTACTAGGGAGTAAAACCGATCACCCCTTTTATTTCACGTATATTTAACTTTAGCAACTTCAAGGGTGAAACCGATTATTCATCCTAGTTTTAAAAAAATTTTAATCGTATTAAAAATTCAAAAATATTGGTTAAGTAGGCAGTACAACGATCAAAAAGAAATGAGCACAAAATCAAAAGTTATTCTATTTAAGATTATGATCAGAAAGATGTTTAAAAATATGTTAGGTAGGTAGGCAGTTCAACGAAAAAAAAAAGAAATTAACATAAAATGAAAAAATATTATTTTTAAGATTATAATAGAAAAATGTTTTAACATATATTTGGTAGGCAGTGCAACGAACAAAAAGAAATGAATATAAAATCATAAAATATTCTACTCCAGATTATAATTAGAAATATGTTTAAAAAGATATTGCCCTCTTTTTCTCATTCCAACCATTTTTCTCATTATTTGATCATGTTTAACTTCGGATATATCTTGCACATTGGGGTATACAAAAAAGGTTTCTTTTTTTGTATTTTTTTTTCGTAAACAGTTGACAGTATAAATATTGTCCGTTTCATTAATTTGCTCAATTTTAGCAACAAAAAATCTGTTTCGCTTATTGGTCGAAAACTTTACTGTCACAAAGTTTCCAAAGGCCAAAAATTTGGTCTTCATTGTTTTCTTCACTGCTTAGATCAAAATTATTCTGAGCCTCCTCTACATCAGAAAGATCTGAGAAATCTTTGGACATGCTTAGGGATTGGTCCTCCACAATTTCTTCCTCCTGCTCTAGAGGTTCTTTCTCCACATGAGTATTAATTAAATCTCGAACACAAACACTCTTGCCAGCTATCGCGCTTACTCTTTTCCCTCGTTTCGGAGCGCTTTTCCCTCCTGTTCTTAATTATCTTAAATGGGAAACAATTGTGTCACTCCATGTTTGTTCTACCCCATTTTCAGCAATTTCTGTCTTTTTTAAATGACTAATTGTTTTTTGCGTTTGGTCTGGATTAAAGGGGACTATCCCACATGCCTTAAAGCCTGCTTTTGTGTTTTCCCCACTTCTTAAACCGACATTATCAATGGTTGCGTTTAAAAGTTTCGGAAAAACAGTTTTTGGCAGGATTCCCCTATTTTTAAGTTTCCAATCTTCTAAGGTTTTTTTCCATGCATGTTTGAGGGGGCGGAAGTAAGCAACATCTAGAGGCTGCAGTAAGTCGGTTGAGTTGGGAGGAAGCAGAACAAATTTAATGTTGTTATTTTCGCAGGCCTCTACAACGGCTGCAGAGATTATCCCCTAACATAACTTTGCTTCCTTCCAGTGAATTAAAATATGGTAGCGCAGTGGGCATGAACCAGTTCTCAAATGTTTGGGCATCAAACCAGCCGCTTAGGGTTCTATTATACCGGGCATTTGGGAAGCCGCCCTCCGTCCAGCCTTCATACATGTGTTTAGCTTTGTAAATAATATAGGGCGGTAATAATGTTCCATCTCCTGCCACCGCGAACATTACGCTCGTGTTTAATTTAGAAGTATCAATCACTCTATGGGCATGTTTTTTTTCCTTTTCTGACAACCACCAAAGCTTGGCCTGGATCATCACAAAAGTTTGTCTCATCGTAGTTTATAATGTTAGCAGGAGGAACGCCATCGATGGTAGTGGCCAATTCGTTAAAATACTTTTGAACTACCTCATATGTTACCGCTGCTCTCACCCTCTTTGTGTTTTCAGCTAACCTTATGGTCAGATCCTCGTGTCTGGCCATAAATGATTTAAACCAGCCCACTCCTGGAAAATTGTTATGAAAGCGCTTTTCGATTTTTCCAGCCTTAGTTAAGTATTGTTGTACCATGTACCTCACATCATAGCTTTTGAAGGAAAACCCCCAGTCGGCACAGAGAACAAGAGCGTCCGCTAGCTTGCGTTCTTCAACAGCAGATAGAACCGGTTGGCCTCCAATATTTCGTTCTGCAGGCGCCCGGACATTATCATACACCGTACTGTATGGTACTCCAAAGTTTTCCGCCGCCTTTCTCACAGTTATCCCTCGGTTGACCGCCTCAACAGCCCTTCTTAAATAGACTGGGTTGTACATTTGTTTTCTACTCGGGCCCAGTTTTTTCTTATATTTTCGGGGCATTTTTAATCTAAATCAAAAAATAACAATATATAAAGGTTAGTTCGATTGTACCACAAAGGGAGGGGGGTTAGTGTAAAGGGCTAACTAAAGGTTCTTGGATTTTCTACAAAACAAACTCACAAATAAACTTTAATGACAAACAGAGCTCTATTATATACCAATTAGTTAGTGATCGATTTCACCCCACCATTTTTCCACGTCTTATAAAAATGTCAATAAAAAATTACACAATGTTGAAAACATACTAAAAACTTTTTTCTTCTATGGACTAATAATAGTTAAACTCAAATTTACTTACCACGTTCTATCAGCTCTAATCACTCACTCTATACAACCAAACGTTTTCACCAGTTTCCAAAAACTACTTTTTTACTTTTGCAAAACAACCTCTGTATTGACGGACTGACAAAATATAACCTTCTTGAAGCCTGCTCTTGAGAAGCCTAATATTTCCTGCGGTAACTTGTCGGCATGTGCCGCGCACCGACTGTTGTATACTACCAATACTAAAAACATTAGGGAAAATATACGTGATGCTTGGTTTCACCCCTGCTGATCGGTTTCACCCCGTTTGACGGTACCTCTAAACCCATAAAGTTCAAGCTTCTTAATAACATGGCCTGGTTAACACAACCAAAACTTTAGAAATATCACAAAATATTGCTGCGGCCAAATCTCTTTCATTAACCTTAAAATAAAGATGTTCAAAAGATGAAAAGATAGCGTCATTAGTATTTTTATTTTTTAAAATGCATATTGGTTTAGATTAAAAAGAATATTTTTATTTAAAAAAGGAATAATTTTATTTTTAACAATTTTTTCAATAATTTTAGAAAGTGTTGGAAGTAAAGGGATTGGTCGAAAGTTAAAAGCAGATTAATAATCACCTCTATGAGTTGGAACTCCAATAGCTGATCTAAGGCATTGTGGAAATATTCCGTTTTTAAAGGAAACATTTATTGCTTTGGTTAAAGCTTTTAAAGCAGGAACAAAATGTTGTTTTTTTAAATAATTTTAATGAAAAAAGCTTTAAAAAATATGTCTAAAATCGTTGAATGAAAATTATTTAAAAGTTCTTTATGAAGAAAAATACTATTCCATGATTTTTTTTATAGCATTATTAAATGTATTCCTATTTTTTATAAGTTTCGATATGTCACATAGTTCACTTGTAGTTAATGGCCTTAGATACAGTGATTGATTATTTTTAACAATATTGCTCTTAAATGGAACATTTGCTAGTTCTTTAATGAGAGTCGGTACAACCAATATTAAGTACTCATTCAACTTATTACTTATGACTTCAGGATCTCCCTCTATGTTAATGTTCGAGTTGTGATTTTTTTCCGGTAATTTCATTGCAGATTGCTCACATGCATTTACCTTTGTTGTCTGAATTATTTATTCTGTTTTCATATTGTTTGCCTGAGATTTTTTTAAAAGCTTATCATATTCTTTTATCTTTTCTCTTTACTGATCTTTATAATTTTGGTGTTGTTTGGATAACATTAATAAGACATCCAACTTACACTTACATGCAGTAACTTCGTAGTCTTTAATTTTTGTTGGAACCCGACCGTTAGAATACAGTTTTAGAGGGAAATTCTGATGAAATATGTTTATAAAGCCGTTTGTAAAGACATTCTACTGTCCATTAACATTATTTTTGTCAACCTTATAACCAGACCAGTTTTGTTCGCCTTAACAACGCAAGAGCTCGCTCTTGTTTTCATTTGTAAAAAATCTTCTGTAAATTTGGGTCCCTGTCTTATGGTATTCTATTTCAAAAATTGCCTTTTGGCCGTGTGATCCAATATGAAATTTTCGATTACTACAGCTTCTACTTGATCAAAGTTAGTAAATATGTTATCAATAGAACTTGAGGCACTGAAAGTTATTCTTGTATTTTCTATTACTCGTAAAAGAATAGATTAGTGATAAAAATTCTGTTTTAGATTTGTTTTCCCTAATAATTTCGATATTAAAATTGCCTATCACGAAAATGGGCATACTGTCTTAAAGCACGCTAATTAAGATTCGTTCCATTTCATAAAAAAATAAATTTATGTTACTATTTTACACTCACTCGCCGCACATTCAAACGATCTGCTAACAGATAGCTTATTAAACTTAAGTGTTACTTTATAGTTTACACCTTCATTCACGTAAATCGCTGTCCCTCCATGCTGACCTTCTTCTCGACAAAGCATAGAGCATAACATAAAGTCTTTAAGTCTGCGCAATTGTTCCTCCGACTTCCAGTGTTCAGTTTTTTTATCGATAGCGTTTCCAATAGATTGTACGTTTTGATAGATCATGCTTACTTTTGTTGGATTACTGAACTCTTATTTTCGGTATTCGTTTCATCAATTGTTAAAAAAAATTATCACTATAGTTAATCTGATTTCTGCATCTTTCTAGCTTTCTTTTGAGAACAGGGCAGATATTATATCGTGCAAAATGTTGACAGTCCTCCTCATCATATTTCATTTTCAAACAGTTCGGACACCTATGTTACTTTTTGTAGAGTCTTTAGCAGTATGTTCATCTCCACATTTATAGCAACATTTTTTTTTATTACAATGTTTAGCCACATGTCTGAAACAATAGCAAGGATAGCATACAGGTTAAGGTATTCATTTACATAAACTTTTACTAAATCAAAGTAATTGTTTCTTTAGGGACTTTGCAGTGTTGGGTGGTGCTTGCAGGATCCAGTTTTCCTTTTTTGGTTTACGGCATTGACGTTTTGTTACCACATTAATTTTCTCTGTCACTGTACCAGCTAGGGCGAGTTGAATTTCCGCCTTTAAGTGGATATGCTCGTTTACAAACTCCTCATTGGGAAGCCCTTTTCGATACCACTAATTAAAAACATCGAGTCAGACTGTTGAGTGTCTTTCAGCTGCATATTGTGTCCTTTGTCTTTTATTGCTAACTTGCATTTTTCTTCTTTCACTCTGTTATGACACTCCACAACTATAGCCCCGCGTCTTAAATGTCTTATGTTTTTGAATCCTCCATCGATGTCTTTTGGATTTATTATTTTTTTTTAATGTTGTGCTGCTTCTTTGGAATTATTTATGTTGTCCATTCTAATAACAGTTTCTAGTCTTTTGCTTGTTTGTGGAGTAGTCTAGCTAGCACAGTATTTTTTAGAGTCTGGCTGTTTCTCAGAGCATTGTATGTTTGATATCGCTGATATCGTGGCGTATGTCTTCGGTTGATTCTTTGACTGTTCTTTGGTATCTTTCTCTGTCCCAGATTGTTTCAGTATGGTAATTTGGTGCTGTAATGACATGTTTATCATTTCTAAATTACCAAGTTTATGTACTAATAATGTCTGATATTTGAATGTAATTTGATGTACTGGCATGTCTAACATAGTTTTGATTAGTTTTAGACAATATACTGGTGGTGTCATCCTCCGTATTTACCAGTTCCTGTATCTTTTCCAAGGTTGCAAATATTTCAGCAATTATTTTGTCTGTGGCAATGGTTTCCTGTTCTCTTATATTCGAATCGTTGTTACTTGTAGCATTATCATTGGCTGGTTTGACAATTAGGTACATGTGCGAGATGTTGCACGTGGCCACAAAACTTCTTTAAACCTCTTTGTAGGTTATTATTTTGTGGAGAGTTTTGTGCAAGTTTCATCATCGGCGTTTAACAGAAAACGACAAAATTCAACAAATGAAAGAGAAAAGAAACATAGCCTGTAAGTCAAAAATTCTTATTATCTCTTTTCTGAAGAAGTAGTAGAGAGCGCCCAAAAAGACGGATTTGCGATCAGATTAGGTTGTTTGCAAAAAATTAGCAACAAATTCGGTGTATACGATGTTCCCAATAGATAATTGCCAATTTGGGCATTGTATAAAAAAATTCACGATTGGTCCTGCCTTACTAATATATCACGAGCCACCACTGGTGCTATGTACAATGATTTCGTTGACACCCAATATATACAGTGTGTGTATAAAGTCTGGAAACAGCTTAATAACATCACAATTTATTGGCCGATTTAAACCCAATTTGGTACAGTTGTGTAAGAGGATCTGACGCACCGAATGACGATATTGGCGTTGTTGACAGCTTTTTAGTTTGTCTGGAATTCGAACGAATATTATATTTTTTAATATAACACCCTGTATGTTTTTTCATTTGTAGTTTTTACTTTAAATTTGTTACACTTTTGGCATAACATACTTTGTTCCTAATATCAGTAATTTTCAAAATAACGACGTGTTTTGAAAATGTCAACAAATTGTGTTTTATTTATTAATAAATTGCAATTTTGTTGAAACCTGTTTCTTCATTAAGATAAATTTCTCAAGTAAGTGACGTCTCCTTTAAATCCGTCCATAATGGTTTAATAAAACATACATATCACCCTTTCAAAATACATGTAGTTCAAGAGCCATCAGAAGATGATTAAGAGCTAAGAATTGAATTTTGTGATATTATGATGTTAAGGTTTGACCAAAATAACCAGTTTTTCAAATTTATAGTATTTTCGGACGAAGCAACATTTATGTTAAATGGTAATGTCATTAGACACAACTGTAGGTTTTGGGCAAATGAAAATCCCCACTGGATGAGAAAAGGTCATACATAACGCCCTGGAAAATTGAATGTGTGGGCTGGGCTTCTGGGTAACCATAAGATCGGTCCATTTTTTATTGATGGAAATTTGACATCACAACTTTACCTTAAGCTCTTGGAAACGCAAATGTTGCCTACTATACGAAATGTGATGGGTTCAAATTATGCAAGTACATTCTTCCAACAGGACGGAGCTAATCCCCATTTTGGTCAAAACGTGCGCGAATTTTTGAACAACATTTTTCCGAATTAGTGGATCGGTAGAGGGGGTACAATTGAGTGGCCACCTAGGTCCCCTGATTTGTCGCCTAACGACTACTTTTTATGGGGACACTTGAACAGAGTTTATACCACAAAACTTCAAGATTTGGTCAATTTGCAGCGTCTAATTTCGGACGAATTTGAATTAATAACGCCAGAAATGATTTACAACACAATTGAAAATTTTTATTTTCAATTAGCACTGTCAAGCTGTACCTGTACTGAAAACAGTTTGAACATATAATATAAAAAGTATATTTTTTCTAAATTGTACTCGTTATTTCGAAAACTACTGATATTAGGAACAAAGTATGTTATACCAAAAGGTAACAAATTTAAAGTAAAAACTATAAATGAAAAAGTATACAGTGTTATATTTGAAAATATAAAATTCGTTCGAATTCCAAACAAACTAAAAAGTTGGCAACAACGCCAATATCGTCATTTGGTGCGTCAGATCCTCTTACACAACTGTACCAAATTTGGTTTAAATCGGCCAGTAAATTGTGATGTTATTAAGCCGTTTCCGGACTTTATACACACACTGTATATTAAGATAGGATCATATCCCAGCTGTTTGCGACAGTATATTAATTTGACAGCTTTCAAAAGGGTTTTAGGCCATTGAAAAAAAAGACCTCGGCTACCATGGAGGAACTCAGTTACATCAGTGTTAGATGAATTGTCAAGAAATAATAATTTTTTTTTTGTGACAGTAACTACTTAGTTTCTATTTGCTATTAAAACAATCGGTTGAGATGTGTAGGTCTTCATTACATTCGCTTAATAAACAAAACTATTTTATCCAAAAGTCGATCTTTCAGCAAGCACTGATACGCATTGCCAGTATTGATGAATTCAGAAGCGCTTGATGTGAACTATCTACAGCTAAAAATTGAAACGAAGGTCAATGCTTCATCACCAGGCTGGAATCGTAATCTTGCTCGTTAAATAATATAATATTTTCTGCGATCATCTATAAAGTGACATCTTTCTGGCACATTTTAACGCCACAAAAGTCATTATTACAGTACTGTTAACTGTTGCTGAGCAATGAGATATGTAACAGTACCAGAATATTGTATTTCTGGCCTAGGCTGGGAATAAAGTTTTCACGTGTACGTTATTTCATTTATGCACATAATACATATATCCATACAATCTTGCAGTTAGGGAAAACAAATTCTCGACCTCGTACGCTTACAGGACGTCTATTCTTCAACTTAAGAGAAGGGAATGCTCTCTCGCAAGAAGTGGCTATTCACATCACTATGACATGGTCATATTATGCGTTTTTATTATCTAAGTACTTATGCTCGTTAATGCACTTCTTACGATATGAACCCGTTCTTTTGCGAAATTCTGAGAGAACGCGTTGCAATAACTCTTGATGGAAGTAAACTTTCACGAGTAAGGTTTAAAAATTGCCAAGAGAAAGAATTGGCAGAAGGTAGATCACTGCGCCTCGTCCACAAATTTGCATCCTTTTCCGAGAATATGTTATTTTTGCTACTAGATACACAATATATTATTATTTGTAACCATGTAGGTATGTAATATTGACATCTCTGATATTTTAATATTTTAAAAATTACCTTTTTCTGACTAACTTTCCTGTCATGGAAGGAAATAACGTTCTTTTTAAATTCCCCCTATCAGCTGCTTTACAGCCCCACAATCAAAAACTACGAACCGCCACTGGTAAGGATAAGATCGTGCCACGCTGTCAGGAAATCGATTCTATTTTTATAGATTAGTCAACTGCAACTGCTAACCACAACGTTAAGCGCTCAAAAACTCTCTATTAACTGCTCAAAACAATTTTTAATTATTTTTTCTGATATTTTCTTTATAAAAATGAAATAAGTATTTAAGAGGTCCCCGTTAGTATAGAAAAATGAGTTGGAATATATAAAAAAAACACGTATTCGCTCAAATTGAAGAATTCAATTAATATTCCATATAGAATTGATCAAAAAAAAAATTTAGAACCCCAAATTATTACTTACTCAAAAATCCACTTCTTTTTTTCTCTTTCCGGTAATCGAGCAGGATGTGTTTGATGTGTTTAGGGCTATAAAACATACTTCATCTTTTGATATTTTTAACATTAACTATAAAATTTTAGAAGGTACTTTTGATTTAATATTATCCCCACTTACAATACTCATTAATAGGTGTTTTTTGGAGGGCAAGTTCCCGAGTTGCTTAAAAACAAATAAAGTAATACCCCTTTTTAAAAAAGGCAACCCTAATATACCTGATAACTATCGACCAATTAGCATTGTGCCTTTGATAGGAAAAATAATTGAACGTATCCTTAAGGACCGTATTCTAAAGTATTTCGAAAGTAATGATTTTTTTGATATTTCCCAGTTCGGTTTCCGGCCGGGATTGTCAACTACTAAGGGTGTTATTAGGGTGGTAGAAAGCATAGTTGAGGGGTCTGGGGCGTTCGGAACACTGTGTTGTTACGCTGTGTGATCTCTCTAAGGCCTTCGACTGTGTCTCCCACGAGATACTTTTAAACAAACTTCAATTTTACGGCATTCGAGGTACTGCTCTTAGTCTTTTTAAATCTTATCTTTCGGACAAATCTCAACATGTCTTGTTTTCTGGTGAAATGTCACAGAAGAAAAATAACGGTTTTGGGGTGCCCCAGGGATCCATCCTTGGCCCATTATTATTTATCATTTATATAAACGATCTATGTCATTTTATGCGACCAACCACATGTATGCTATATGCTGATGATACTACCATTGTCTCTTTTGATAGTAACGCAGACGCGTTAGATACAATCTCAATCAATTGCATCGAAAAAGCCCAGGAGTAGTTTCAGGCTAATAAGTTTAAACTTAGTACCGAAAAAACACAGTCATTAAAAATTTCAACAAGTAACGGTGTAGGTCAGGGCAGGTGTGTGAATTTGTTGGGTATTAAAATAGATGATAAATTGAATTGGTCGTGCCATGTGGAAATGATCCGTGGCAAGCTTTCCGGTATTAACTTTTTGTTGCGCAGACTCAGAGCGCTCGTACATTTTGATGTGTTGAGGATGAGCTATTTTGCCTTGTTTCATTCTCAACTTTGTTATGGCGTAGCTTTGTGGGGAAATAGTTCCGCAGCCCAAATTATATTTAGAACTAAAAAAAAAAGCCATTCGAACTATTACTGGCTCTCATTATCCAGCACATTGTCGACCCATATTTCAAAGACTCGAAATAATGCCGTTGCCATGCATTTTTATATTTTATTCGTTGGTGGAAATTCACCAGAAAAAATCAAGTTACCAGTCATCCAGTACGATTCATAAGTATAAGTTGAGAAAGGATACTCTCCTGATACCAAGATTAAGATTGGCAAAGTCTGTTAAAAACTTATTAAACCTCCAACTTTATAATAAATTGCCCAGCGAAATGCAGAGTTTGGGCGAGAAAAGGTTTAAGATGGAAATAAAAAATTATCTTTTAAAACACTGTTTTTATTCTGTTCAGGAATTCCTTGCCTCAAATCTTTTTCTGTGAGGCAGTGCGTACCATTCGTTGACCACGTAATATTTTATTTTAACCATGTATCGACTTTGTACTATGTTTATGTCTAGTTATATTATTTAATTTTAGTTTGTAATATTTTCTTTTGTATGTTACTTTTTTTCATTGTCATATTATTTACTATGTATTTTGGACATTGTTTTTTTTTTGACCTGCTTTAATGTATATTTTTTGTACAACCATAGTTAAATAAAATTCTATTCTATTCTATTAACACTTCTGTAGTTTCAGCTTTTCTAAAAATATATAAATAAATAAATAAATAACGACTTTTATTAAAATAAATGAAATACAAAATATTCACAAAATATTAAAATGGAAACAAACATAAGGAAAAAAAGAAAATAAACTAAACCCATCCTATCAACAGGGTAGTGGCGAAGTCTAGCATTGCTATTCCTACTCAACCCCTAAACTGAAGAAGGATAAGAAACATACAGTTTGAGCCGAAACAAGACGGCGGAGAATTAAATAATGCATTTAAATGGTTGGATTTTTAAAAGTAAAAAATACATTTATCAAAATTTCTAGTTAAGCTAACTCAGCCAAGGCATATTCAGTTAACAAATAAAATAAGTTTTCAAATTTCAAGTGAAGGCAGAGTAACTCACAGCAAAATAACACAAAATAACATAAAAAAAAACACAAAAACACAAAAGCACCCGAACAGCCCACAGAGCATGCGCAATCTTTGGTAACATTTAATAATATTATTGCTTTCTTAATAATCCTTTATTTTATATTTAAATTTATTGATGTTAAATATTTCAAAATTTTGCGCTAAAGAATTGTACAGTGAAATAGACTGAAAAATGAAACTTCTTAGAAACATGGCAGTTCTGTGCTGGGGAAGGACAAATTTTTCGTTGAAACGAGTTGTTCTGGAATGAATATTAGAGTGACGCTTGAATTTTTGCTTGAGGCATGGCGGAGCAGCAGCATCAGTAATAAGTTTATGTGTATAGACACCTAAATGTTGTAACCTTCTAGACTCCATAAAAAAGCACCTATCTTCGTTAATTTTATAAGTGATTGGTTGAAATTTTCTGACACCATGAATAAGCCGAAAACAAGATGTTTGTATCTTTTGTATTCTCTGTTGATCAGATTGAGTCAGGCACGGTCCGTAGATAAAATCGCAGTAAGTGAACTGCGAAAGTACTCAAGTTTCACATAATTGCTTTTTAGTGTTTTGATCCAAGATATGCCTATTATAATAAATAAGCCTCAAATTGGAATATGCTTTTTTAAATAATGATTTAAGATGTTCTGTGAAACGTAAATCAGAGTCTAGAATTACACCTAAGTTTTTGGCATATTCAGTAAATACTAATGGTGTATTATTTATTGTTATATTTAGGTTTTGCTTTAAGAAATCTCGATTATTTTTATTACCAAAGCACATTAATTTTGACTTCTCGGTATTTAAAACTAAATTATGTGAAAGAGACAATTTTTAATAGTGTTAAGATCGTTATTAATATTCGCACTTGCCTCTTCATGCATACTCCGAGGAAAATGATAGTAAATTTGAGTATCATCTGCGTACGCCTGAATCTTACAAAATTTTAAGGACTTTAGAATATCGGATGTATAAATGATAAAAAACAAAGGGCCCAGAATGGAACCCTGCGGCACTCCAGATAAAATTTCAACGCTCGATGAAAGCAAGTTGTGAACAGAAATTTGTTGGTTCCTATTATTTAAATATGAATTTATTAGCATAAGGGATAAATTATCAAAACCAAAATACTTTAATTTAGCGATTAATAATTTATGATTAATTATATCAAATGCTTTAGAATAATCGAGCAATACCAGAACGCTGGCTAGACCTGTGTCATATGCCTCAATTATGTCACTTGTAACGGTAGCCAAAGCAGCAGCTGTACTGTAACCTCTTCTAAACCCACACTGTACATCAGGCAAGATTTTTTTTTCGTTAAAGTATATGTTAATTTGATTGAATAAAATTTTTTCAAATACTTTTGAGAGGAGTGGCAGTATGCTGATAATTCTAATGTCAGAAAATTCCTTAGGGTTGTTATTTTTTGGAAGAGGTTTTCCCAGCGATATTTTCCACAAGTAAGAAAAGTATTGTCTAGTGATACAGGTATTTATAATGTGAACGATGTATTTTTCAATAAATGGTCTACAATAATTAATCATGTTTAAAGATATTTTGTCAATGCCCAAAGCATTTGTTTTTATTTTATTTAAAATATCTTTAACTTCATCATTAGTTGTAAGCGAGAACGAAAATGTATTATTTTGCGAATAAATATTATCATTATAAAATTTTATATTGTTATCACAATTGTCATTGAAATTTCTAAAAAAGTTTGAAAAATAGGTATTTATTTGTTCTGGGTTAGAAAGTGACGGAGGTAAGTTGACAGAATTTGATTTGCATATATTAAGATTTTTTAAAGCTATCCACGATTTTTTTGGATTATTCTGAGCATTAACTGATTGTAAATATCCCCGTTTTTCATTTCTTACCGTCATAACCGTAAAGTTTCGAATCTCCCTGTATGCACTCCAATCGTTCACCAACCTTGTTCTTTTAAATTTCTGTAAGGCGCGATTTCTGTCTCGCATAAGTAACTTAAGATTATCTGTAAGCCAAGGGGCAAGAGGCTTGGTAACCCTCCGTTCCAAAATAGGGGCATGTTTATCAAATACCTGTAATATGAACGAGTTAAAAATTTCAATTTTTTTATTTGTATCATTTTCACGAATTAATGCATACCAAGAAAGACCTTCAAGATCATGTAAAAATAATGCTATATTAAAATTACGAAAAGTCACAGTTTTAGGCTTCATTTTATTCACTTTTTCAGATTCAAATTCAAATTCAAATAAATTTATTTATCCGTTATTACAACATACCTAATACAATTATTACAAAAATATCCCATACTATAGATAAAAAGGGCTGTACCGCGATTATAGAAAAACGTTCTCACTAGACACAGCAAAACTGTGCCTATGTAGCACAGTCCAAGAGACCATTCAAATAATATCAAAATTAGTACAATGATGAGCAATATTAATTATCAATTTATTAACTAATTATATAATAAACTCTCCTCCCAGGCGGCAATCGCAGACAATGAAGTGAAATAGTAATGACTGTAATGAGATAAGAGAACAAAAAAATTAAATAAAAAATTGCAGTATATATCCTCGACCAGCCTAGGAAGACAGGGATTCAAGAAAGGTAATAAAGGCAGAAGAGAAGAGCGGAGCAAGGTGAGATAGCAGACGAGATTTGAGGAACGCAAGTTTAAAGATATAAAATGATGCAGGCAGCCCAGCAAGAGAGCCACTGTTGCATTATCTAATTGTAAACTATAAACCTATTCCAAACAACTGTACAAAACTAAACTTCACTTCTTTGAGTATCTAAGAGATATTTTTTGACATATTGCCTATATCTGCAAAGTAGAAAATTTTTGACGTTATCTGGTAAGTTATTCTGTCTTAAGAGTAACAAACACAAATATATGGTCTGAAATTCCTTCCGCAGGTAACGTGCCAATTTCAGAAATAATCTCACCATTGGTGAAAAGCACGGGATCAATCAATGTTGCAGTAGTGTTCGTTGCCCTTGTTGGTTCGTCAAGAAATTGTATTAATCCATATGACTCAAAGCATGACACTAAAGGATTGTTAGTGTTAAAAAAATTTACATTCATATCACCAAGGCATAAGATTTCATCTGCCGAAGGACATATAATAGAAAATATGTCATCAAGGTCATTTATAAAGTTATTTAAATTAGGATATGGTGAACGATAAAACGTGCAAACAAAGAAATTTTTAATGCCTATTTTAACTTTTATTAGAATGTATTCAGTACTATTACTTACGGGATCATCAGCCCGTATCTCATGAAATGTGTAAGTATCTTTTATATACGCTGCAACACCGCCTCCTCTCCCCACACGGTCCCTACGTATGAGACAGTAACCTGGAATTTGTAAAATATCCGTGGTTATGTGATTGAAAAGCCATGTTTCTGTAAACGCAATAACATCAAAATCTTTTTGTAAAATCAAAGCAACAAGTTCATTAAAATTTGTTAATATTGAACGTGCATTTAGATGTGCAATTTTCATTTACAAGAAAAGCGCAAGACAAGCCATTTATCAGAATTAAGTTACGCCAGGCATGCTCTATAGAAAATTTGTTTGATTAAATGATTCAATAACAGAGACAATACAGGAAAAAAAAAAGCGTATTATAATTATTAAGCAATATCGATTTACGCAACGCGCTTTAAGGCTTGCAGGGGTGCTTCCTGCGATACCAATAATCAATCAATTAATTAACTAATTTATCAATAATACTCAACTAATGCAAGGTAAAGATCAATAACTTCTAAGAAAAAGAACTAACTACAAGTTAGAAGTAAGCAGGAGTTATGTGCCCCGAAAGTTGGCAACAGTTGTCCAAAAAAAAATCGCTAATCTGCAAAATTTTACTTAATAAACAAAATATATGACCGTATCTATACATACCTTAAAGTAAATTTAACTTCATAATCAAATGAAACTACCAACATACTAAATAATATACAATAAATGCAATGAAAAAAAAAAGAATATTGTATGTCAGTCACTATGTACAGGGTCTTTGATTATATTTACGTGAACTCTAGAGCCTTTATTATTAGAGATGGAAAAAAATCTTATATACAAAAGTTCTATGGTCTTTTTTCTATTATCTTTGGAAGGTATCAGAAAAAACAAAGTCGCATCGGAAAATGAAAAAATATAGGCAACTTCAAGTTTTTTAAATGGAACACCCTGTATATTATGCGCTAAAATGAAAGATCTTTTTTCCGTGATTCTAAATATATATATATGTTGATGACATTTGGGTGAGCTATTTTTGACATATCTTAGCTTAAAATATAAATAAATTGAAAAGAAGGTTGATAAACTTGTCAAGCAAACCATGGAAACAATTGTTAAGTTATTTATTACGCTTTATTAATTGTTTCCATGGTTTGCTTGACAAGTTTATCAACCTTCTTTTCAATTTATTTATATTTTAAGCTAAGATATGTCAAAAATAGCTCACCCAAATGTCATCAACATATATATATTTAGAATCACGGAAAAAAGATCTTTCATTTTAGCGCATAATATACAGGGTGTTCCATTCAAAAAACTTGAAGTTGCCTATATTTTTTCATTTTCCGATGCGACTTTGTTTTTTCTGATAACTTCAAAAGATAATAAAAGAAAAACCCTAGAACTTTTGTATATAAGATTTTTTTCCATCTCTAATAATAAAGGCTCTAGAGTTCATGTAAATATAATCAAAGACCCTGTACTCATATAATATCCTAATTGAATAGTTTTTTAAGTAGGAGATTTTGAGTTGACATAACTGCAATCATACCAATAAACAAAAATAAATTACAACAAAATACTGCCAGAAGGAAATAAACAAAAATAATAACAAATAATGTGAAATCTTAATGTAAAATTTTAACATGTCCGCACATTACTACTTTTACTAAAGAAAAAAACTAAAACTATAGAAAGTTCTTTTGCTCATTTAACTATTAGATTCGTCTTAAAATTTATGCTAACCCTGCAAATAAAAAATTTAAGATAGAATAAGAATGTAGTAGGACTTTCATCATGGGGCATGCCAGATGATTGTAAGAATCTACAGAGAGATCTTTTTCAGGGCCCTCTTTTTTCCACCTGAACTCTTTGCGGTGCGTTAGCCGTTAGCAGAGTCTAAAATACTAAATGACTTTTTTGCTTAAAAACTTTTTAATCTCTAGTTTCCAGTTTTCTTGTATCTGCGAAAACTAAAATACGATTTTCTGTTTTTCGCTAATCTCTTATTTTTATTAATTTTGACAGTTCCTATTTGAAATCGTAACTTATGTCTGCATGTGTTTATAAATTAAAGGTTTAAGTTGTAAACTGTAAGGTGTAGGAATGTTTTAAACTCTCGTTATAATCACGTGGCGTGCTAAACTCTACGAGTTCTGAAATTACTGGGATGCATTTCATCTCTAGCCTTGCGAATGGAAATGCAAGAGAAGCCAGATGTCTGTACATTGAGCGCTACCCCAATAGAATGAAACTTGATCATCGAATAATCTTGAACATTCATAGGCAACTTGTAGAAACTAGAACTGTTAATAAGATTACCACTGATGCAGGTAGACCACGTACTATTAGAATACCACAGATCGAAGAAGCTGTTCTAAATGAAATAGAAGAAAATCCAGGCACTAACACTAGAAAAGTCTCAAGTTATTTGGCGAATCCTACGAGATTCTCTACTATACCTTTACCACATTCAAACGGTGCAGGCGCTCCTTCCCCGAGATTTCCCTTTAGGGATTAATTTCTGCTAGAGGTACTCTTAATAGGCTAGTAGTAAACACCAATTTTAATTGTAAAATCCTTTTTACCGACGAAGCCAATGTTTCACGGGATTCAATTTAAAATTTTCACAACAACCAAATATGGGCTGAAGAAAATCCACATGGAATGGACTCATTTGGTCAAACCTCAACTTACACTCTTTACCAAATTGTTTTAAAGCATTTTTTATAAGGTATGGTCAGCCCTGAAAATTTAAAGTCAATCCGATAAGTAGTTTTCGAAATACACGACATCAACATCAATAGAACGCTCGCGAGGCGGTGACGTCATTAAGTCCCACAGTTTGTCCGCTTTGAACTTATGCAACGGTCTTTCTCTGTCTCTGCATATACAATGCAGAATATGCGCTTACTGTTTCTTTGTTCCGTTAAAGCAGAAGCTTATTACTTTTAATAGTATATTCCATAAGTAGGAAATGCCGTTTCATACGAGTTCTATACTATACTCTCTCTAACACTATTATAGAAAAAATAAAAAGAGCTTAATAAAAATTATATTTTTCTCTCCTGTGTATGTCAACTCCGTTACCCAGTAACGAAGAAAGCGCGATGTACATGACAACCTGTCTTATTAGTCGTAAATAACGACAGCAAGCGCGACCCGGCTTACTATAGGACTTAGTGACGTCACACAGCGGTTTCCGGGAGTCGATATTCGTAAATTATTTTAAAGGCTCTAGAGGCGTCAACAAATTAAATTTTTTGGCAGTTTGCACTCAATTTAAAGAGCCTTTCAGAAAATGTAATAAAAGCTGCTAAATGACCCCATTGTAGGAACAAATTTTCAAGAGCAGTTTTCATTAAATGTATGGGGTAATGGGGTGGTATAATTGGGGATCATTTTATTGGTCCTTTCTTTTTGCCTGCTCGACCTAATAGTCACTAATACAGGCATTTCTTGCAACAAAAATTTCCTTTATTATTTAAAGACTTACTTCTTTTGCGGAGAAATCAAATGTAGTATATGCACGATGGCGCCCCAGCACATTTTTTATTTTGGCGCTGGAGTATTTAAATGAAGGGAATAAGAACAAGTGGATAGGACGGGATGGATCTCAGTTATGGCCCCCTGACTTAAATAGCCTAGATTTTTTCCTGTGGGGGCATCTCAAATCTCTAGTATATACAACACCAGAGAATATCGTTGATAACTTAAGAAATACTTCGTGGGTTTTCGAACATGTACGGGCATCAATGAGAAGTAGAGCGGGCGCATGTTTAAGGGTTGGAGGAGATCACTTTTAACAATTTTAATGTTGTAACGTGGTTTCCTTGTTAATGTTATTATTCAGGACCGGCAAAAAGTGCACCCAAGTAAATTTATTTAATTTCAGAAAAGTTCTGCGTATCCTCCATCAAATCCGGTAAAAGTCGTATGGTATACGAGGGAGACTCAAAAATTGGAAATTCCTCTAAGAATAAAGTACCTTCATTTCTTATGTTAAAATTTTTATTAGAAATATTGTTTCAATTTCAAATATACGGGGTCCGCCAACAAAGCGGAAATGGAAGATTACTTCCTTGTCAAAGAATATATCTAAAATTCTGAGACATTACGACGTCTGGAATTAAAAGTAGCATATTTTAAAAATATTTTACATTATACAGGATGACTCAAAAAAGGGAGGCGAACAAAACTTGTATTTTTTTACATGGAACACTCTATATCTTATACTATTTTTGGATTCTACATGAAATAACAATTATTCTTTAATAAGTGTCTAAACTTAATAGTTTCCGAGATGTCGACTTTTGAAAAATTACATTTTTGAACTTTGACAGCTTCTAACTCTTCAACGGTACGTCTTAGAGACGGCTTACATGTCCCTATCTTACTTTCTTATTATCTCCCCAAAAATGTAAACTTTTATTCCTGATATAAGTCAAAAGCCGGAAATATGGTAATTCTGGTTTAACCGGAAATTTGTATTTCTAGAGAGACAGTAAAAAAGTAACATAGGGACATGTGAGCCGTTTCGCTCTAAGACATACCGTTATAAATCTAGAAGCTGTCAAAGTTGAAAAATGCCATTTTCTAAAATTCGATATCTCGGAAACTATTATGTTTAGACTCATAATGCATTTATTAAAAAATAATTGCTACTTTATGTAGAATTCAAAAATAGTGTAAGATATAGTGTGTTCTATTCAAAAGAATACAAGTTTTGTTCGCCTCACTTTTTGAGTCACCCTGTATAATGTAAAATATTTTTGAAATATGCCACATTTAATTCCGAACCTCACGCTGTTTCAGTATTTTTGATAAGTTCTTCGATAAGGATGTAATCTTCCGCCCCGCTTCGTTGGCGGACTCGGTATACTCAACTAGCAAATTTCGCTTATTTTGGGCAAAAAATACGACTTAATAGATTTTTCTGAATTACCCTGTATAAAAAGTACATTGCAACCATACAGTACGCAAATCGTATTTTCTATAGACTTTGTTAGAGATAAACGTTAATAATATGTCAGATTAGTTAGTTTTAACAATATTATGACCTTTTACAATAAAAACATAAAAAAATAAAATATTTTTGCTGCACACCCTACTAATTATTTTTTTGAGAAAACAAGACAATTTCACCTATTATTTTTTTATACACTTTAACTTAAAGCACCTTCCAAATGGTAAATTTATGCATAAAGTACTAAGTTTTTCTTTATCTAGATTTTAAGTGTTATCACCTTAAGGAAAGATTTAATTTGCCACGCAAAATAAGGATCAATATAGTTTTTATTTATCAAACAAATTACAATGTAAATTCAACTCATAATAAATTTTTTAAACTGAAAAATAGAAGCCAAAATATAATAATTAAGACTATTTACATTAACAATAATTATAACTTCATATTTCTACATGTCCTCTTCCGTTGTTTGCACATTCGATCGTTCTTTCGTTAAATTCTTTGCTTACGTTCCTTAAAAAAGTAGGATTGATTCTAACGATATGCTCTCTAATAATATGTTCCAGATAGTCCAAATTTCTAAAAGACAGATATTTATACACTTGGGTTTTTACGTAACCCCAGAAAAAGAAGTCTAGAGGAGTAATGCCCAGTGATCTTGAAGGTCAGGGATTTATTTAAAACCGTCCGATCCACTTGTGGGGAAATTGTTGATTTAGCCATTCCCTTACTTGTAAGGTACTATGAATAGAAGCACCATCTTTTTGAAAATAAAGATTTTCTCTTAAGTTTAAAGGTAGATAGATCATCCAGAAAATCGCTTAATTCATTGCGCAAGAATTCTAAATATCTAACGCCATTTATATTTTTCCTGAAGAAGTATGGCCCCACTATTTGGGTATATAATATACCACACTAGACGTTGGCCTTAAAAGAATATTGATCTTTGACATTCAATTATGAAATTGGGGGTTTTGTCAGCCCACGATCAGTAATTTTGAGAACTTACTGTGCCGTTGCTTGTGAAGGTTGCTTCGCCAGTAAACAATATACGATTTCCAAAATGTGGATCATCCTCTTTTTGATGTTGGATCCAAAAGAAAAAGTTAAGCCTATCATCTAGATCCCTATCTTAAAGGGTATGCAGAAATTTGGGTTTATATGGTAGATACTTGTTATTCCTAAAAACTCTTCTAATATACTACGCTGAAATACCAACTTGTTCTTCTCTTTTAGACAACGGCATCGTAGATCGTAGGATCTTCATTTACTGATGCAAAACATATAAAATATTTTTTTACGTATTGACAATTTTGTAATGTGTAGTATTTCTAAATACAGTGGAATTGTGAACATTTTTATTGTGTTTAGTGTTAAAAATAATTGCTGTCTGGCGATAACTGTGATAATTATTGTCACCATGAACTAAAACTTTTTCTATTTTTTCTTGTTAAAACAACTTTTCAACTTACATTTGCGCAACAAAACTAACTAAATGTAATTAATTTAATTTTAATGCTTGACTTGCTTCCATAGCTGCTTTGATTTTATTTTTGTTTATGTATAGTGGCGTGAGAAGAAGGAAAATTATTTGTATTATTATTTAGGCTGCAATCTCGGATATAAAGAAAGATTTAAAGTGTACAAAATAATATTGATCATTATTATGATATTATTAATATTCGTGGCAAATAAAATTCGTACAAAAATTATCTTCAATTTTGAATTTTTTTCCTATGACGATCACAATAATTAAAACTTCAATAAAATAACTTTGTACTTTTATGTATAAATATACCATTTGGAAGGTCCGTTAAGTTATAATGTATAACAAAATATCATTCAGATGAAATTATTTTGATTCCTCAAAATATGAAACACGGCATGCAGCAAAAATATTTAATATTTGTATGTTTTTATTTGAAAAGGCCATAAGATGGTTATAACCAACTAATCTGACATATTATTTACGGTTAACTCTAAGTCTATAGAAGATGCGATTTTGAGTACTGTATGGTTGCGATGTACTTTTTATGCAGGGTAATTTAGAAAAAATTAGTAAATCGTACTTTTGGTCCGAAATAAACGAAATTTGGGATTTGCGTATATCTTTGAAATTGAAACAATATTTCTTAACAAATTCCTTTTCTAAAATAATAAATGGAGGTACTTTACTCTTAGCGGAATTTAAAATTATTATTGACTCACCCTTGTATACCATGAGACTTTTACCGGATTTGATGGGTGTTACTTCTGTTTGAGTATATGCAGAACTTTTGTCAATTAAAATAAATTTACTAAATTCAAGGATAAACATTTTTTCTATATGCTACGCACTTTCTGCCGGTCACTGTACCGTTGACAATTTTTAAAGGTAGGTATTATTTTTGCAATTCTTAATTTATCTGGAAAAATTCCCGTTTTAAAAGTCTTTCTAAATAAAGTAAACTAGGAGTAATGTCGTTTTTATCAAGTTTCACAATTTTCATATTTATGTTGTCAAAACCACTAGCTTTATTCACCTTAATTTCGTCAATGGTGTCTTTAATGTCTTTATTTATTAATTTTTTCAACATCCAAAAGCATATATAATTAATTTAATTATTAATTAGAAGACACTCTATAAATATACCATAGGGAGTGTTACTTAGTTGTATGTACTTATTTTGAATGGGCGATTTCAAGATCAATTTTAGGAAAAATCAGGCAGATATACATAGGTTGTTGGGGGGAGTTGAAAATTTGAAAAAAATTGTTTTTTCCTTAATATGTGTGAGACCGCTTTAAATACTATTTTAGTAGATACTAACTATGCATACAAACACATTCTTGTCATAGAAAATATGTAGTCTATTTCCACCAGTGGCGTCCGCGCTAACATATCTAATGAATTCTTTAACGAAAAAAAAATGATACGCCTGCTTTCTTAAATAAATATTATTCTCATAATTACGCCTTATTACTGAGTAAAAATTGTATCTAAATTTTATCGTGTTACGAACGGTCTTCGTTAAAAAAATTAAATTGCATTTATTTACACACAATACATAACATTGCATTTATCATCAAAACTTAGATACTTTGTATTAGATATAATATAATATAGAGGGTGTCCGGAAACTTCGTTCGTAGATTTTAAGGGGATATTCTACACATGAAAATATGAAAAAAGTTCATATGAATGTAGGTCCTTAAATGTCGTATAAGGAAGCTATGGCCGTCCAAAGGTGACCTCTAAAGATTACTTTCTCTTTTATATCTTTGCAACCGCTTGAGGTACCGTTGTGCTTTTGGCACACAAACTAATATTAACAATTGCTAATTTATGATATTGAGAGTTAGTATGAAATTTAGTCAGGGACGGGTGGCTTAGTTTATTTATTCCTAATTTTTGTACACGACACATTTAAAAAATTTTACCCAAAAATTATAATTCCAGTGATTTTTCTACACAAAAAAGGTACTCTTAAAAAAAATTATTGGGCCAATGATTTAGGAGAAAAATCGGTTTATTTAAATCATTGCATAAACTATTATCGAATTGTGTTTAAACTAAAACATCAAAGTAGTCTTATGAAAAATACAAATTTGAAGTCAAAAAAACATCAAGAAGCCCATGGTTAGCGTTAAAATATATTGACAATGACGTTTTTGCGATTTATTGTAGTGACTATTTCCCTCATATACTGTAACTACAATGCGCTTTTCGGTCGCGATTGAGCTGAAAATTGCACTCTTCTGGTTTTTCATTGTTGGTTACCTACGAGAATAACCGTCACTGTCACAACAAGTTGAAATTTCTGCTTTGACAATTTCGCGTCAATTTATCAAAATGATTCAGGAAATAATCTAAAAAATATATTTCGTGCATGTAAAATGGCTTGATAATCATGCACTCAGATTTGTTGCCCTAAAGAAACAGCTTTCATGCATTTTTATTGTTATTTACCTTAAAAAGTGCACTTTGCACTTGATCAATGATTAAGTGCAAAGTGTTTTTGATTAATTAAGGTGCAAATTTTAAAAGATGGCTGAGTTAGCCGATATGCATTTTATGTATGGCAAAGCTAATGGTTGTGTTCGAGAAGCTCGCAGGTTGTATCAAGAATATTTTTATGGAAGAAGTCCATCTCTTAGTGGAGTGATATTTTAACGTAAAGTAAAACACACAATCTGCTCCACTAGTTTAATGTAAAATTGTCAAACCATACATGTTTCGGAGGCATAAAGCTCCATCATCAGTGGGATTAAATTAAGTTAAGTTGAAGAGAGAAGGACCAGAAACATTGTGAGAACTGCAAAATAAAGAGAGAAAAAAAAGGCCATTAGTGAACCAAGAAAAACTTATCATTCCGCCCTCTCTGATGAGCCTCTTGTCGTTTAAGTTTTTCTTGTTTCACTAATGGCCTTTTTCTCTCTCTTTATTTTGCAGTTCTCACAATGTTTCTGGTCCTTTTCTCTTCAACTTAACTTAATTTAATCCCATACTGATGATGGAGGTTTATGCCTCCGAAACATGTATGGTTTGACAATTTTACATTAAACTAGTAGAGCAGATTGTGTGTTTTACTTTACGTCAAGAATATTTTCCAAACCGTCAAAATCCTTGTGAGAAATTATTCATTAATTTACATCAACGATTAAGAGAGACCGGAACTTTTAGGCCAAATATGAATGATACTGGGAGAAGACGTACTACTAGGACTCCACAAGCAGAAGAAAGAGTGCTCGAATGCGTTGCAGCAAATCCGGGTATAAGCACAAGAAGAATTGCCTTACAAGAGGGTATCCCTAAGAGTACAACATGGGAAATTTTGCATGAACAACTTCTTTATTCATACCATATACAAAGAGTTCAGGCGCTTAAGCCTCAAGACCTACTTCCTCGTGCACAGTTTTGTCAGTGGATGCAGAAAAAATGTCATCAAGGCCGTTTTTTTTCTACATAAAGTCTTGTTTACTGACGAAGCAGGGTTTACCCGTGAAGGCATCGTAAATTTCCATAATAACCATGTATAGGCAGAAGAAAATCCCCTTGCAATTTTCGAAAGTCGATTTCAAAATAAATTCTTAATTAATGTTTGGGCAGGTATATTGGGCGATCGATTAATAGGACCATACATTATGCCTCAACGTTTAGATGGGCCTGCATATTTAGAGTTTTTACTGGACTCTTTGCCTGTTCTACTTGAAGATGTGCCGTACCAGCAAAGACTTACAAACTATTTTATGCATGATGGTGCTCCACCTCATTTTAGTAGATTGGTTCGAGATTATTTAAATCAAACATATCCAGACCGATGGATAGGCCGAGGTGGGCCCATTGCCTGGCCTCCCCGTTAACCTAATCTCAATCCATTGGATTACTTTCTTTGGGGATATCTGAAGTCTCTGGTATATTCAGTGCCTGTCGAAAATATACAACAATTGCAACAACGTGTTATTTATTGTTGCAAGGAAATTCGTAATAAGAAAGGAGTTTTCGCAAGAGTACGAACATCAATGAGAAATCGTTTAGTTGGTTGAATTGATATGAATGGAAACCATTTTCAACATTTGTTGTAACTTTTCTACTTTTTTCAGTTTATTATTGTTAAACCAACAACTCTTAATTTGTTTTATTTAAAAATTGCAATAAAGCAACGTTTTGACTTAATTATTGTCATTGCCAATTTATTTTAACCCTAACCATGGGCTTCTTGATGTTTTTTTGACTTCAAATTTGTATTTGTCATAAGACTACCTTGATGTTTTAGTTTAAACACAATTCGATAATACTTTATGCAATGATTTAAATAAATCGATTTTTCTCCTAAATCATTGGCCCAATAATTTTTTTTAAGAATACCTTTTTTGTGTAGAAAAATCACCGGAATTATAATTTTTGGGTAAAATGTTTTAAATGTGTCGTGTACAAAAATTAGGAATAAATAAACTAAGCCACCCGTAAGAACGTCCCTGACTAGATTTTATACTAACTCTCAATATCATAAATTAGCAATTGTTAATATTAGTTGGTGTGCCAAAAAGCACATCGGTACCTCAAGCGCTTGCAAAGATATAAAAGAGAAACTAATCTTCAGAGGTCACCTTTGGACGGCCATAGCTTCCTTATAAGACATTTAAGGAACTTTTTTCATATTTTCATGTGTAGAATATCCCCTTAAAATATACGAACATAGTTTCCGGACACCCTGCATACAATATGTTATAGTATATAATTTAAATATAATAATAATATTTAATATATAATACATAATTGTGCTACCAACGAAGGAAAAGGGCAGTGGAATACATAATTTTTTGTTCCGCTTGAAAATTGTAATTGCAACATAGATTTTCATCTAAATGTATTCCTAAAAATTTAACAATTGATTTTGTATACTTCATAATTTGGTCGTTAAAAATTGATTTTGTAATTAGTTCCTTATTAATTGTTTTTAAACATTAGCATTTAAGAAGATTTGTTAAAATTTAGAGTTGATTGATATGATTGAAACCATTTAAAAATAATATTTAAATCATATTTCATATCATTTTCCAGTAAAAGTTATTATTTGAAAAATATATTACAGTCGTTTCATCTGCAAATAGTTGAATACTCCCTTCTAAATTTAAATTTCCTAGTGGATTTAAGTAAATTTGTATCTCAAAATTAAAGCGGTTGCTAACCCATGTTTATATGAACTTTTTGGCTTAAAATTGGTCTAATGTAAATATACACCCTGTGTATTAACGTTTAGTTATAAATAGGCCAACGAATATCAGACTCAATTTATGCCACCGATTTAAAAAGTTAATTATTTATTTTTTATTTTTGTGATACTAAATTGTGTATATAAAAAGATGCGGCGTGATGCGAAAATATTGAGCAAATAAGTTCTAAATACTCACCAAAAGACAAACACCAAATAATTTATCGGCAAACAGAAACAAAACACGCCCGCAGTTAAATTTCTTTCAACTGTATAAAACTTGATTTACAGAGAAATATAATACTAAGTATACACGGCACTTGTTTGCCAACTTGTTTAGGCCGAAACGTCAACTATGTATACTGTACTTACAGCTTCCAAAGTTTGAGCTTTTAAACTGTTGCCCGACTACGCACGATGACGAAAACGCGCAACTTTCAGAACAACAGAATAAGTTTATACGACCCGACGCCGCCACGACATCCAAACTGAAGTCGTTGCGGAGATTTTCAACTGCATGATTAATGGGAACACTTGTGGATTCTTGTACTTTAAGTTCCGGAAGCATAAAATAGATATATTGTTAACAATAAAGGTAAACATTGGCCACACTGAGAAACCGATTTATTTGTGTAAAATGATAGTATAAATATAATAATGTGTAATAAACTCAAACTCGAAATATGCTCAATTATTAGAAAAGACGTTCTCATTGACAAACCTAAAATCCTATTAAGTCCCTAAGTATAAGGAAATAGAAACAACTAGAATTAGACAAATATAAAGATGATGCACAGGGTGTCCATTTTTCGTTTCGATGTTATTGCAAGGTATCTCGGTAACTAGTAAAGATATAGACTTGCTTTTTACATTACTGCGCTACTTCTTCGTAAAACAAAAGATGCCGCAAGCAGAACTGCTTTCTTACATTGTAAGCTGCAGTTTTTTTTCGAAAATGTTTGCTTCTTGACCACCCCCTGTATTTCGGTTATCCTTTAACTTATTAAAAAATTGAAAATTGTTGCTGAGAGAGTTTCTTTAAATAAAATTACTTTTTTTTCTGGGAGTCTTACTTAACATATTTTTTTTAAATGGGATACCCTGTATATTTTTCTCTTATTTGATTGGGCTATTTTTTCAAAAATATCCAATAGACGATAGTTACAATTAACAATAAACGCACAAAACTAAAAATTTAGAAAATTAGGCCATGAAACCATTGAAACAAAAAAAAAGAATATCTGTCCGACATGTCTATAAATATCATTTTTCTCCTCCCTATATTGCAAGCAACGCATTTTGACACCGTTTTGAAGGACGTAAGTAACAGTTACCAAAAAGGTATCGATTGCCCTTGACGACGGGTTGTAAGTCAACTTACCACCCTTGGGACATACAAGCGATATTTGCTGATTCTTCTATATCCATTTGGCTGTTATACAAATCAATAATTTCAGTTTCTCTCAATTTTTGATAATAAACTGTCAGCTTGACGTTGTTGATAAAATAACAATGCTTATGATGCTATAGAAACCGGTCAAAGCTGTCCAATACACGGACGATTTTCAACGGTTTTGGAACGCCAAGTGCCAGTCGTTCACATCTGGCGTTTGCCACTCCAAATCTGTTATCGCCCATAAACTAGTGAAATTTGATTGAGAGTTTAACTACAAGTTTGGAACGTCGCTTTAAAAGTGTGTGTTTGTGGACGATAAAATGTACAATATTTAGTAGAAGTGTGGCGTTTTTGGATTTCTAACAAGTTAGACATTTTTGGCGTGTCAAAATTTAGATACATGAGTTATATAATTAGAAACCCTTTACAATGTATAAACTTAGACCCCTTTTGTTTATGTAATCTGAACTTATAAATACGCTACCGATTCAGGAGCAATCACTTAATTTTCGTATTTCAAGTAGTTAAGTCACATTTGTAATATAATCCCTATTTTCTAAACATTGTTGGAATAGCTTCTGCATTAATAAAGTGTTTTTAAAAACGTTTTGTGCAAACGAAGTTATTTAACTGGCGCAGTCGTTCGGATCTTCGAAGGTTAGAATTTTGCAAGTTTAGAAAATTGCATTCAGCAACGTTCGTGAGACAAGCAGCCTAGCCGTTGATTTTAATCATTCATCGAAGATACCTACCCAACCACAACTGGTACATTTTGGCAAGAAAATTCACCGTTACACAGAATCGAACCTGTCGTAAGTGATATTTTCCTTTCCATTCCCCATTTTTATTTTTGGTATATGAATTTGCAAACTTTATTTTATTAATTTTATTGATATTTAATATTATAAATTTTTATATAATCTATTCATTTCGAATGAGCACATCAGACGAAAGTATCGAAGAACTTTTAAATTTAGTTGATAACATTAATTTAGACGACATGGCTACTCTTACAGCAGCAAAGGAAATTACCTATACTTTACAGACATTTTCAGGAAAGCCTGAACACCTCGAATTTTTTATTAACTCGATTGATAAATTTTATAATAGGTATTTTAACACTAACGATGATTCTCTTAAAGAATTTGTTTTTGCAACTATTTGCGCAAAAATAACTAACGAAGCAAGAGACTATTTATTGTGTCATCCGGAACTCACTTCTTGGCCTTTAATAAAAAATGAATTAGGATTAAAATTTGGCGACAAAATTAATAGACATACCCTATCTCAGCAATTAAACTTTTTGGCAAGACAAGAAAACGAACCAATTTTAGAATTCTTGGATCGTCTTAAAATTTTGAAAAATAGAATAAACTTAAAAATTAATTCTGAAAATTTAGCACCACCTACAAAACTAGCCTTAATTGAGCAAACTGAACAAACTGCTGTAACAGTTTTATTAGCCAATGTGAATAGTGAATTGCGAACTACTTTACTTATGAAAGAACTTAAAGACCTCGATAGTACTTATAACATAATTTTAAATCATACAATCGTTGAACAACAAATTAATAACAGATCTCTAATGTTTAGAGACAATCCACAGACATTGACACACGCCAAACAAAATATTTCAAAACCTCGATTTAATACCTTCCAATTTGATCAAACTTTTAATAATAGATTTAATACCCCATATTCAAGTATAGTACATAACAATCCTTTCTATCAACAACCCCAAAACAAGAACAATTCGACATTTCCCAGTCAACCCATAAACATTCAACCTAGACCTACACCTGTTCAACACAACATTCAAACAGCTATAAGTTTTGCAAGATTAAACATAATGCACAACGGTATTTTAAATGAATTTCAACTCAAGGAAATCCTAAATAGTATTCCAAAAAAAAATATTATTCAACTCTCAAAAATAATGAACTATTATAAAATAATAGTACCACAAGTAAAAATAACTCGAAATAAATTTATAATTTTCGCTATTCATATACCAATTGTCCATCCAACCCAATTTACATTATATAAAATACTTCCTATCCCAATCCTAAATCAAACACTCCTTATACCTAAACCCTATATATTACTTGCGGAAGACAAATACTTCTCTACTGAAGAAGAATGCCCAAAGATAGAAAACACCTTTATATGCCCTCAAGAAACGCTATCTCAAGAAGAGACTTGCATAATCAAAATACTTACGCACAATCAAAACCACTGCCCAATGGTCAACGTCTACTACACGGCTTCAAGCATAACCAAAATCAACGCACAAGAAATTTTGGTCATCCCTGCTAAACCGATGCCTATAATTAATGACTGTCAAGAACTAAGACGATCTTCGTTAATAACCAAGCCAACAATTATTACCTTAGACAAATGCCCATTATTAATCAATGGTCAAACATACATGACCGATACATCCAACGATCTGTACTATAGTCTGCAAATCCCTAAGATAGAAATCAACGAACAAAAGGATGTACCATATCTAAAGGTACAAGAAATAAATCATGACGAAATCAAAGGAGCCAATAAACTGATTTCTACCATCAAATTCCACAATCTGTAAACTCCTGGTGCCAATATTAACCACTGGACGATCCCATTCCTAATCATGACGATGCTAATCCTTATTGTTGTTTCCATAATAATTTGGAAAATAATAAGAAAAAGAAGCCACCTCAAGACTAAAGCAAGGGTCATCTACACTAAAGCCAAACTTCAGAAGCCAAAAGAAGCGGAAAATCGCCACACTGTATTTTCCGAGCTCAAGGAGGGAGGAGTTATATAATTAGAAACCCTTTACAATGTATAAACTTAGACCCCTTTTGTTTATGTAATCTGAACTTATAAATATGCTACCGATTCAGGAGCAATCACTTAATTTTCGTATTTCAAGTAGTTAAGTCACATTTGTAATATAATCCCTAATTTCTAAACATTGTTAGAATAGCTTCTGCATTAATAAAGTGTTTTTAAAAACGTTTTGTGCAAACGAAGTTATTTAACTCACGTAAAATAAGATGGTAGTTTTAAGAAAATCAAAAAAGAAAACTATAGCTATGGCTCTGGCGTACTACTATTATTGTGAAGTAAATAGTATTAGGCAGCCACGAAAAAAATGGGAGAAAACATTGTTAAAGCAGCGCCAAAGGTACAGTCAAATGAATCTTTTACGACATTTGCGAATTAATGATCCTGACGACTTTAAAAACTATCTACGCATGGATTATAAAGTTTTTAATAGATTGCTTCTTATCTTAAAACCCTATTTGATAAGACAAGACACCAGAATGAGAAGATCAATATCTGCCGAGGAACGTTTGGCAGCCACGCTGCGGTTTCTGGCAACGCCAACGAGTAGAAGTTATGAAGATTTGAAATTTAGTGCAGCTATATCTGCTCAAGCTTGGATATATCATACCTGAAAACTTGTAGGGTTATATATGAAGTATTAAAAGGAGATTACATTAAGGTAAGCTTTTTAAAAAATATACAGATTTATTTCATGTTTTTACACATATAGCGATATTATGCTTCAAAAGTTTCAAAAAAAATCCCAATACCCAGAGACGGCGATGTTTAGGGTGTTGAAACAGCTGCTGTAGATGACATCACACTACTTGCTCGTGAAGATTCTGACGTGTAGACATAACCTGGTAACCTGCTGTTTTCAGGTCTTGACTGTAGATTGCCGTAAGGCGCATAGTTGTGTTGATAGTTATTGTAGCAATTTTCAGAAATAAATGTATTTTCTCTCAGGTTATTAGTAAGACCTTTAAATAATACTTGATTAATTAAGTTATCAGCAAATAAACGCTGTTGTTCATTCATCTTTTTTAGTTTAGGTTAGTTAGTGCGACAGTTACACCGATAGCATTATATTCATCTTCATTAGTGTTAAGTGCATCCGTTCAAGCTCTCATAAACGCTGACCTTTCGTCCCTTGACGTTTCAAACCTTGTTACTTGTGGACTTGTTAAATATCTGTCACTGACTTTTCTTTTAGGCGATTGAAGAACCTGAAACAAAATTTTTTTTTTCTACTAGCGTGCGGAAAAACGCATTTTCCGCACATGTTTTAGTGCGGAAAATCCACTTTTCCGCACCGTGCGGCAAAGATTTTTCCGCACTGTTATATTTTGAAATTAAATTTAATTAAATTAAATGCTGTACGATTTGAAGTCACTGTTCATCATATTACCTTTGAAATATCTTAGTTGCTATGGTGTATATAACCAGTTGTTGATTTGTATGTCACTGTCAACAGAATATTATAAATTTAAACTAGTTTATCAGTTTTTCTACTGGAGTTTTGCTGAATTCTTCGGCACGCAAAATGATTTCCGATGAAGAGATGAACGAATTAATATTGTAAAATTTTGTTCATTGTAATAAAAATTTAAAAAAAAACTCCGTTTTTTAAATTATTTTCAATTTGTTTCCTCACGCTAGTAGAAAAACTATTGTTCCTAACACGTGCAGAAACCTATTTTTCCGCACTTAAATGCTTGACACCACTCCGCTACGCGTCGTGCTGTCAACGGCATTTGCGTGCGGAAAAATCGATTTTCTGCACTTGTTAGGAAAATAGCTATTACGTTAGAAAATCATGGCATACCTATCAGAGAAAATAAAAACAGAAAAATCAAAAAAGAAACTCAACCCTCGAGCAGGATTCAGCCAGAGGTTGCAGGTTCGAATCCTGCTCGAGGGTTGACTCTTTTTGATTATTCTGTTCTTAATTTTCTTGTCTGATATGCCATGCTTTTCTAATGTATTTTACACTACAGACATTAACCTTTCTCTTTGTTATTTAAAAAAAAAATTGTTTTAGTTTCCATCGAGCAAAAACGAATGGAAAACGATATTTGACGATTTTAAGGATCTTTGGCAAATGCCTAACTGTGCAGGGGCAATAGACGGCAAACATATATGAATCATTTCCCCCTGGTGGCACAGGCGCCATGTATTATAATTACAAAGGATTTTATAGTATAGTTCTTATGGCGATTGTTAATGCTAAATACGAATTCATCTACGTTGATGTAGGAAAAAATGGCCGTTTATCTGATGGAGGCGTTATTGAATATACCAGCTTTAATAGAAGACTACAAAATATCAAGTTGAATTTACCAGAAAATTATGAAAATGAAGCAAATTTAAACTCAATTATTTTGGCTGACGACGCCTTTGCTTTGCACAAAAATATAGTGAAACCTTTTCCACAAAGAAATCTTACATACGAAAAACAAATATTTAATTACAGATTATCAAGAGGACGAAATATTGTTGAAAACTCTTTTGGAATTATTGCTTCTAGATTTAGAATTTTACATACAGCTATCAGCTTGCAACCAGAAAAACTAAATTATGTCATTTTAGCTATATGTGTCCTTCACAATTATTTGTGTAGAAACGGCGGAAAATATTCGACAACAACTACTTTTGATAGAGAAAATCGTGAACATGGACTAATTCTGGGTGACTGGCGACAAGACGAAGTTGTTCAATTGACGGGTTTAAATATTTAAGGTCAGAATCGTAATGTAAGCCTGGATGCAAAAAAAAATAGAGACCAATATATGGCATATTTTAACGGCGATGGTAAAGCAGACTGGCAAGATTCAATGATTAGAAAGAGAAGAGCATAGATGTTTTTATATCTTGTTTACTTTTATGCACCAATAAAAGAAATAAATTTACCTAGGTTGCTTTTTTTACCACAGGGCCTTGTTTTTCGCTGATAAGTTCGTCGTCTCCTTCATCAAGATCAATGCTTTCAGTAGTTACTTCGTCCACGCTTTCAGGGCCTAATGGTGTTGACGGGTCTTCATCAATCAATCAATCAATCAAAAATGCTTTATTGTCATAAATAAAAGACTATTTTTTGGCAAAGCTAACTTAAAATTAAATTAAAAGTAGAGTGCCCACACAGTGTGTTACAAACTATTTCCATAGTCTAAAAATTTAAATATTCATTACAAGACAAAAACTAATTTAATTTGATAACACGTTGAAATAAATATAAAACTACAAAAAATATAAAGAATACGGGTAAATACAACAAGTAAAAAAAAAACATAACATACGAATAAATACATAGTGAGGCCGTAATATATTTTAGAATTTAGTTCTGGAAACTTAAAAAAGGTAAACAATCATCATAAAAGAAAAGAAAAAGGAGAGCATCACATATCGCAAGCAGGCAGTACAGTAAATCAGAATATTCCAACGATAACAAAAATGCAACCCCAAACCAAATCACACTAAAATCTCTCACCATAGTATTCCTCAAGAGAATAAAATGCCCTATCCACCAAGATAGTGGAGACGGCCCTCCTGAACGATACGAACGTACTTATTTTTTTGACGTTTGCAGGTAGATGATTGTACATTTTTATGCTCTCATAGACTATTGAGTTCTTAATCAGAGTACTCTTTGGTATAGGTAGTGGAAGGTTATCTACCTGCCTTGTGGGATGTCTTCTATCCAAGGGGTTCAACAAAGTATGCCTATAGCTTTTAAATACAAAGCAAACCGTCTCCAAAATAAATAAGCATGGTAATGTAAGAACCTTGAGTCTTATAAATAAAGGCCTGTAGTGTTTCCTCGAACTAACCCTGCAAATATACCGAACTGCTCTTTTCTGAATTATAAAAGAGGTGCCAAAGAGGTATCGGCTACAGAAACCCCAAAACGAGATGCCATATCTTAGGTGACTCTCAATCAATGCGAAATAAGTCGACCTAGCCATAGATAATCCCAACTCACTTGACACAACCCTAACGGCAAAACAGCCCCGGGAAATCCTCTGATTTAAAGCTTGAACATGCTCATGAAACCTAAGCCTATTGTCTATCACAACACCCAGGAATTTCGCATTTTGCCTGCTTTGGATATCACAGTCGTTTATTTTAATATTATCACGATTATTTGTTCTAATATTTTCACAGTCGAATTTAAAACTTAATATATGTGTTTTGTTAAAATTGAGGTGCAAAAGGTTACTATCACACCATTTCGTAACCACAGCCATATCCCGCGACACAACATTCACCAGACCGTCAGGGTCATTACCGGTCCAGAGAATCGTTGTATCGTCCGCAAATATAGTAAACCGCCCCCGGATGTTAAGATGTCCCAGATCATTAATATAAATTAGAAAAAGCATGGGTCCCAGAACGGGTCCCTAAGGAACTCCACTATTAATGAAAAGTGTCTGGAAATACCGCCATTACATTTGACAAATTGTTTTCTATCAGATAGATAGGATTTATACCATTTTAAGGGGACTCCCCTAAAGCCATAAAATTCCAACTTGTCTAGCAGTATCCTATGATTCACACCATCAAAAGCCTTGGAGAAATCACAGAATACTGCCGCTGCCACCTCTCCGTCGTTCAGGCCCAGAAACAGACTCTGCAAAAAATTGAAGACAGCATCACCAGTACCCAACGATTTCCGGAAGCCATACTGACACTGGCTGAGTATATTTTTTAATGTAATCCTGCATTCGAGTCTTAACAAGCCTCTCAATAAGCTTCGCCAACGACGGTAGAATTGACACTGGACGAGTACTGCCGGGATCATCAGTAGCTCCCCCCTTATATAAAGGGATCAACATCGCCATCTTCAAACACGAAGGAAATAATCCCCTGTCAAAAGAGTCATTGATTGCATCTACCAAAACCCGCTGTGCCCGCTCCGGCAAGCTCTCCAAAACTCCTATAGATACCTCATCATAACCAGACGATTTTTTATTCTTAATCAACCTCAAGGTAGACTTCATTTTAAAAATATCTGTGGAACGCAAGTAGAAAGAATCCGGAACTGAAGCAGCACTCATATAAGAGAGTGGATTCTCTGAAGATGGCAAATGCTCCGTTAGTCGGTCTGCTATCGAACAATAATAATCATTTAGGTTATCATTTGTAATTGTGATTACAGGATTGTTTGTTTTGGTTACACCCCTGAGATCATTCACGACATCCCAGCTTTCCTTTGCCTTACTATGGGCTTCTTCCGCCTTTCGCTGATAGTATTTTTGTTTAGCAAAACTAATCACCCGTCTGTAAATTTTTCTATATCTATTAAAATAAGCATGAAAATTAGGGTTTGTTGTAAACTTTCTTATATAGTGAAGGGATCTGAGGTTTCTTGAAGACACACGCATGCCAGATGTTATCCAGAGTATTTTTGGTTTAATTTTAATTTTTTGTTTAGGAAAAGATTTAGCAAAACATTTCATCGTCAGTTAGGTTCGTTTCGCTCGGAGCAGGAGTTTCCTGATCTTTTGTAAACATCAAAAGATCAAAATACCACAACGAGGGAATGTAAACGTCATCTTGCGAAGTACCACTTTTTTTGGAGATCGTTTTTTTTAACTCCTCCCTATATGCTCCTCGCAAAGTCTGATTTTTTTTTTGTTGTTATTTTATCAACAACGTCAAGCTGACAGTTTATTAACAAAAATTATTACCACCCAAGGGTGGTAAGTTGACTTACAACCCGTCGTCAAGGGCAATCGATACCTTTTTGGTAATTGTTATTTACGTCCTTCAAAACAGTGCCAAAATGCGTTGTTTGCAATAGGGAGGAGAAAAATAACTATTTTCCACTACTAACCTATAACATCGCCATTATTTACCGATTATTAACGTTAGAAATCGTTTTTCTCTACCTTATAAGTTATTATTGACCATGGTCAATAATAAGGCATTAAAATCCATTACTGACCGATCTTCAAGAATCTATTTGAACGCAGGTAACTTGATTTTTTTATTATACAACATGAATTCATAAACATGAATAACCTGAAAGGTGATTTATTGTAGTTAGGCAACCAGATATTTATCAATACATATTAGATTATTAGAGATGCTTGATATTGTAAAATATCGATACAATTATTAATACTATAAAGATAAATGTCTTATAAAAGTTTGTAGTAGTGGAAAAAAATATTATATTAACCACGGTTTAGACAGCTTATAGCCCTCGCGTTTTAAATCCCTCGTCGCTCCGCTCCTCGTGATTTAAACTTGTCGCTCGGGCAATAATATACTATTTTCTACTACTAACATGAAAAAACCCTATTATTTACCTCATTTGTCTAATAAGAAGTAGCTCATTATTAACCTAGGTAAATAAATTAAAAAACACAAACTTAAAACAAGTTTGTGTATAGAGTTGTCCCTTATCCTTTCCGTCAGACCCAATCCTTGGACGCGTTTTACCGTTTACGGCTCCTCAGCAAGGCTCCGGGTCTGACGAAAAGGTAAGGGACCTCAAAGTGCTTTAACACAGAAATGCAAGTTGACGAATGAGAGTTGCAGCACGTGGCTACATCTCGTGGCAACCACACGTATCAATGTGTTAAAGCACTTTGAGGTCCCTTACCTTTTCGTTAGACCCGGAGCCTTGCTGAGGAGCCGTAAACGGCGAAACGCGTCCAAGGATTGGGTCTGACGGAAAGGATAAGGGACAACCCTATACACAAACTTGTTTTAAGTTTGTGTTTTTTAATTTAAACATGCTTTCGGTAGGCTGAACCGATACACTGGCTTCCAGCGACACCCAACGTAGTTTGCCCGCAATGGGCCGCCTTGCCAGCGTTTGAACCTATATGGATTCTCGCTGTCCTGGTTGGGTTGATACGTGTGGTTGCCACGAGATGTAGCCACGTGCTGCAACTCTCATTCGTCAACTAGGTAAATAATGATGGTTCATTATTTACCTAGGTTAATAATAAAGATTTTTTACCTTTTTAAACACATTGACTGAAACTTTATTGATTTAATAAAGTGACTGAAAAATAAACTCTAGAAAATGTCCTAAGATAATGAAAATTATCAAAAACTATGAAAATTATTTAACAAAGGCATATAAGACAATACTAAATTTTACATGTCATTAAAATAAAAATTGACAGATGATGGGTTATTTTGGTCCTTAATTTACAGGTATTGGCTTATATTATGGATAATACAACTAAGTAAGTCTCTATTTTAATAATAGGTATATCAGTAATTTTGGTTAGGTTCATTTTATAATTTTCCCAGCGTTAGTTTATTTACTAAACTTGAGTTCTTACTGTAGTAAATTAGAATAATAAAAGATGCAGTAAGGCATCATCTCCTCCGGAGCACAACTAGAGGTACAAAAAATTGTTCCACTGTGGCTGTCGCAGTGCAAACTTTGTTTGTCCCGTGGATTTTAAAAACTTTAAATATAAGTTGATAACAACTTTTGGCTAAACTTTCCTGTTTTTACAATGGAATATGTAGTTTTAATAGTATTTATGTATCAAGCATTAATATACGCAGTAATGCCAATAATATAAAGGTCGATTTGTAAAACTCTTCGCCACCGCTCCTGCTCCTTGTCACCGATCCCGCTCGTCGCCGCTATTCTTAGGGTATTTATAAAACACAAACTGCCCGGTATAGATTCGCAATAGCAGTAACGTATTTTGAGGTTACGATATTAATTTTCTTCAAAAAAGTAGATATTGTGGCCAGTATTTAATATTATTAAAGTATGAGATAAGTTAAGCCCTGTGTATTGTCTATAAATGCTGAAAACGTAGGAATATAGAAAACATTTCTGTTTTTGATCAAATGTGTCAAATTTATTTCATTCCATTGGCTAAACCACGAACCACGATCAGCACAAGGTCAGCGGGATAAAAATTGGTCATGTTGGAACTACGAACGGGAGCGGTGGCTCCTTTTATAAATACATAAATTATTCCCCTTTGCGTTAAGGTGCGACGGGAACGGTGGCGACGAGCGGGTGACGAAAAGTTCTATAAATGCACCTTTATCTCCACATAATATTATTATGGTTCATACTTAAAATTATTAATTTTTAAATTTCTACTTTCAGGGCACCATAGAAAGAAGAATTTCAGAGGTAAATAAGCTTCCTATTTTGTATATTCATGTTTACTACTAAATAATAATAGTATATACCTATGCTTTTTAATAAAGATGTTCTTGATATTGAATGTTATATTATTCCATTTTATATAATTTCAGAAATATTACCAGATTTTTTTTTTAAATATATCTGAAAAGTATTTATCTCTAATTTGAAATACTTCAGAAATGCAATTATGTATATAATGGCTCAGAAACATAAACTGAAATATTACTTCTATGGGACGTTTTTGGGTTTCTGAAAGATGTCATCAATATAGAATAAATGTTTTAAAATATTTATGGACTATTTAAAATCTTTCGGAGAAACTAATATGAAATATTTCTGAAACATGATTGTCCTGTGTGGGAAGTAAGATGAAAATAACTGGTTTTATAGAACTCACACCAGATTATCTGCAAGCTGCGCCAATATCATCTACCAAACTAGGAAGTATAAGGAATTTCCTCTCATATTAAATAAATGTAGGAAACAAAAGCTTTCATGAGGACATTTTTTTAAAACAATATTTGCAAAGGAATGAACGACTCGAAATTGATGAAGACAACAACAGCACAGGTTGCGACAACTAATTTTGTTCCTTTAAAAATCTAATAAAAACTACAATTTTAATAATTAGTTTCAAATAAAAAAAAAATCTTTTAAAAACAACATATTACGTTCAACATATTTAATTTTTTTTCTTAAAATCATGAATTTTATTCTTAAATATACCAGTCAGAATATCTTTATTGAAATCATATAAATCACTCTCTACGATATAAACGTTAAAATGTTCCTTAATCATATAAAACTATAAAGTGCGTTTTTTCCATTTCCTGAAGAATTTGTATTTTAGACTTATGTTGTTTTTAAAATAAACGCCTCAATTACATACAGAAAAGGTTGTCCCACTGTGTGTGCTCTGAGAGACCACAAATTTAGACTCTCTGAATAATAATTATTTAAAATAAATTGAAATATTAAATTTCGCATAAAGATTAATTATGCGAAAATAATTTCCAAATCGCACCCCAATATTGATTTTTTTGAAAAAATACCGTATTAAACAAATTACGAAACATTACAATTACTAAACGATTTACGTAAGTATTAAGAGATAAATTTATTAGCATAAATTTACATACTTAAACTTTATATCCTTTCAAACGATTTTGCCCGAATTTAAAATTTTCGCGTCGTGGGAGTTGGCCTAATGAAATTTAATAACTTTTTAAGTGGCTAACCTAAATTTCTAATGGAAAGTCAATGGGTGGTAAGCAGGATCTATTATTGAGGTAGATTTAATACTTTTGTTATCTTGATATATAATCACCTACACAGTATAAGGGCTGTAGGTCGTGGGCTCTTTGTATACCTACCTACTCAAATTTCGTACCTATAATCAAAGAATATTATATATAAGATATATTGCATTTACATTTATTTGTCGTAGCTATGGAGGACTTGCACTGAGAATAATTAAACCATTAGAAAGTTTGTAAATCCCTAGTTTGCACCGACAACAAAATTTTGGCTTAGCACTATTAGAGTAATCATAACAATTATAAAAATATTCTCTATTGGTAACAATCTCGCTTATTTAAACATTTCTTATTGTCTCTATAAGAATGGCTTAGACGTTTAGCAAATCAGTTTCCCGCACTTATAATACAGACATTTATAAAAGTTCGCATAATAGTCGCAGCGATTTGTCGACTGCGTGTTATTAGAAATCTTATATTCGCAAAAAAACGGATTGATATTCGTCACCCCTGCGCCACCTGGTACCAGTCATTTATGTTTTATTATGTTCTCGAATACCGCCTTTGTCGCGTCGTTGCACGTGCTTCTTGTGTTAAACAAACAAACAAATGCCTAAGACTAAGTGATAAAGTGATAACTGATAAGACTGTGTACAATAGTAAGTAAGTATGTATTCTATATACTATAATATATAATATGATATATTATTTTAAAGCATTTTAGTCGAGAGGCCAACCACTCTCCGAAACACGTGTACAAATTGTCGGGGAATCGTTCGAAATCCCCAAATTAATGTTAGAAATCATCGAAAGCACACCTTAGTCGCAGAATCGTTGGAAATAATTCCGAAATCCCTAATCCCGAAATTCCGAAAAATATAATAAAGCTAGTATGTTTTTTTTGAGAAATATATTTTATTTCTGTAAAAACTATAGTTTTTCCATTAAGCTGTAGTTTTTTGTGTAAACGCTTTTATATAGTTTTTTTTTTAGTTTAGTTATATTTTTGAGTATTTAATATATTTTATTTGTTGATATGTATAGCTTAAAATTCTATATGCCTGTTATAACCTCTTTTTTCAAAACCTTAACCAAATATGTGTTGAAGTAATATAACTAATAATTACGTGTCTTTTTTTTATTTTCGTTTTAATAAAGATATGTTCGTAATTTATAAATATAGGTAGTTTTTTTTGTTACACATAGAATTGTATATAGAATATTATAGAATACCTTCTAGTGTCGAACAAATTCTAGTAAATACAATCATAAGTTAATTCCATTACCGCCATATAATATATTATTTATTATAGTTTGGTTAATTTTCATCTGAATAAGGTTGTTTCTGCTAAAAAAGAATCAACTATGATAGAGCCATATTAAAATCAGGAACATCTGGCGAATCATATTCAGGGACGCTTTAAGGCATGGGCCGGATGGGCCCGGGCCCAGGGGCCTCGGCGTCAATGGGGCCCCGCCTCACTTGGTCATATTATTAAAAGTGAGCCGGGGTGATGCGACAGCCGATGGAAAAAATTAAACATTATTGTAAGTAGGAGCAGGGGAGGGCATGACCCGCCCCCCAGAAAGTCCAGTGCTCTTTCCAGAAAAAAACGATTCAATATCTAACATAATCAAATCAAAAATTAAATTAATTAAAGGTTAACTGTCGAGACTGATGAAATAGTATATTACGTTACAAGACCGGAAAGTACTATTTTACCGGACGAAGCAGGCAATTTCCAGGGCGAGCCGCCAGGCGAGTCCTGGAAGCCTGCGAGTCCTGTAAACGTACTTTCCGGTTGTGTAACGTACAATATTTTTTTTTAAATCGACGCAAGACCAGCATTTTTTCTTTACACCAACATTTGAAAACGGCAAACGTTTTTCATACTTGTCCCTGGACTTATGCGGCAACAAATCGTGAGTAGCTCTAGCAGCCGCTTCAGTTATTTCAAGAGGAATTTCACCTTCATCCACATTCATTTCCATAATATAATCTAACTTTTAACTTTTAAACACAATTTTTAATAAGCAGTATCAAATTTGACAGTTCGTTGCCATGAAACGCCATGAAAGAAACAATCAAGTCAAAGCCTACTTATTATGGGTTTGGTTCGTTTTCTCAAATATTGATCGGAATGTAAAAAAAGGGCCCGGTAAAGTAAAAAGAGGGACCGGTAAAGTACTTCACCGGTCCCTCTTTTATGACTTTCTGGTCTAGACCGATAAAATGACATTTTCCGGTTAAAAAATTGAGTAGAAAGTGGTTGCTTTCCGGTCGATTTAAAAAAAAATATTTTTTCCACTACCAACCTATAACATCGCCATTATTGACCGATTATTAACGTTAGAAATCGTTTTTCTCTACCTTATAAGTTATTATTGGCCATGGTCAATAATAAGGCATTGAAAGTCATAATTAACCGATCTTCAAGAATCTATTTGAACGCAGGTAACTTGATTTTTTGATTCTACAACATGAATTCATAAACATAAATAACCTGAAAGGTGATTTCTTGTGGTTAGGCAACCAGATAATTATTATCAATACATATTAGATTATTAGAGATGATTGATATTTTAAAATATCGATACAATCAATAACAAATATAGGGTATAAGAGACAATAATTCGCCATATTCATTGGGAGGACAGATTCGGGTCGTAATAAAGCTTAAAATCAGTAAATCTGATAGCATAAATGAACAAAAGTGACATTAACAAAGCCACCTAACAAAACGACAAAATATCTTGCCAATTCCAAAGCGCAGGTAACTTAATTTAAAAATATACTTATACCTACCTATAATTTTTTATAATTATTAATACTATATGTATAAATGTCTTATAAAAGTTTGTAGTAGTGGAAAAAATATTATATTAACCACGGTTTAGATAGCTTATAGCCCTCACGTCTTAAATCCCTCGTCGCTCCGCTCCTCGTGATTTAAACTTGCCGCTCGGGCAATAATGATGGCTGTCTAAACCTTGGTTAATAATATACTATTATTATGTAATGATTAATAACGTACAAGTTTGTAATGGAAGTTTTATATCTTATTTCACATGAAAATAATTGATAATTATAATATATCTTTTCCATACAAAATATTGTAATAGTAGACAAAAACGATATTTGGGCGTGGTTTCAAAAAAAAATTTGCGCCCTTTCATACTCCGCGCAACAGAGGGCCTTCTTTTGCATATGAGCCCAGGGCTTCAAGAAGTCTTAAGACGTCCCTGATCATATCTCATGGAAAATGTGCTTTCGTAAGTGGACCACCCAGTATATCAGATAACGAGTGATTTTTAATTATTTTGCTCAAGGGAGGCCATGCATTTTAAAAGCTTCATGGCCGTACTGCGTAGATAAGATGACATGATTGTTTTATGACATTTACGTCTTATTTGAATTTGTGTATTTGTAAAGTTTAAAAATTGGAGAAATTTTGTAATTTTTGCAGTTATTTGAAGGTAGGTTACTATTGCTTTAACTAATATTTCTCCGGGGAGTCGTCTTTTGTCTATTATAAAGTGCTATTTGCAGGATATGATTTAATTTTTTATTTTTTTTTTATTTTTCAGCGTATCAAGTTTTGGTGAAGCTTTGTTGCCGGATTGAAAGTTCTACAGTAAAAATGTTTAGTGAAGCACAAAAAATTTTTATTGTTGAAAGTTTTTTTAGAAATGGAAACAAAATAGGCGGTGTGTGGAATTACTCTATGCATGACTGCTTTGATGAATTTCGAACCGAGTTTCCTGCATGATGTTGCTGTGACCTTTCATAATTTTCGTACTGGGTCACAATACCTAATTAATAAATTTCATCAGACTGGTTCTGTTCAACATAAAAAAGGGGCTGGAAGACCAACGAAACGATCGAATGAGGTTATTGAAGAAGCGCGACAAATTATGGAAAATAATCCTTCAACTTCTATTAGGCATTTATCTCAACAAATTCAGCAAACGGATTTATGCTACAGTACATGTCAAACACTTTTGAAAAAGGATCTGCATCTATACCCTTATCGTGTTACGGCTATTCATGACTCCTTCCCAATGACGTTCCCCAAAGACTTAATTTTTGTGAATGGTTTTTAAACAATTTTCAAGAAGAAAATAGTGGTGCTTTTGAAAAAACATTTTTTACCGATGAGGCCTATTTTTATTTATCAGGCTATGTTAATTCACAAAATATGCGAATATGGAATACGCAAAATCCGCATGTTTTTGTAGAAAGACCTCTTCATCCTCAAAAAGTTGGTGTGTGGGCAGCAATTAGTTCTAGAAGAATAGTAGGCCCAATTTACTTTGATGGCACAATTACAGCTGAGAGATATCGGATCGAAATTCTGACAACATTTATTAATGAGCTTCACGATGATGAATTGCGGGAAGGTTACTTCCAACAAGATGGCGCTACATCTCATGTAACCAGAGAAAATTTAAATTTTTTAAGTGAATTTTTTGAAAACAGAGTTATAAGCCGAAATACGCAACAAATATGGCCACCTCGTTCCTGCGATTTAACACCCTGCGATTTCTTCTTGTGGCCTTTTATAAAAAACTCCATTTATCGAACACCAATTGAGGATATAAATGATCTTAAACGAAGGATTTCAGAAAAAATTGCCGAAATTAATAATTCTCCAAACGTATTGGTTAATGTGTCTCTGAGGGTAAGAAGAAACATCAGAAGGTGTCTAGAAGTAGGAGGCGGCCATATAAAGTAGGCTTTCAAAGTAAGATAGCTCAGGATTTTATGTTACATACCGTCAAAAACATTATTTTAGGTTTTCAACGTGACAACGCTGCTTTCTTGCAAATTCGCCCTATGATTTAATCTACGCGCTACTGCTACACTATGTATACTAGGTCACTGCCGCCCTTGAGCAAAATAATTAATAATCACTCGTTATTTTAATACACAGTATCAGAACCTTCTTATAATAGGTATTAGAAACCTTTCTTATATTGTATAATTGATGTGATGGGCTACATATGCTTGGTGAAATGGATATTCCATAGTAGAGGAAATTAAAGTCGTACTTGTTATATTTCACAATTTAATTCAGTTTCCTGACACGTGTTTCAACCTTGCGGATTATTATCAAAGGACAAGACAATACTAAATTTTACATGTCATTAAAATAAAAATTGACAGATGATGGGTTATTTTGATCCTTAATTTACAGGTATTGGCTAAAGGTACAACTTAATTACAGGTATGATTATAGAGGTATCTACAACTGAGTAATAAGATTAAGAAAATGATATTCTGTATAAAATTATGAAACAAACTAATGAACTAAACAATAGCCGTATTACGATTAATATACATGAGATATATGCTTTCAACAACCTGTGCATAAATCAAAGCTACTTTAGATTTAACGATAAGTTCTTTATACAAAAAGAAGGACTATCAATGGGCTCTCCTTTGTCACCATTGTTAGCAGAATTATTCATGAAGACCTTTGAATATCACCTTTTTAATTTAACAAATCCATTAATAAAAAATATGCATTTCTGGCGCAGATACGTAGATGATGTGTTTTGCGTTTGGACAGGAACAGAGCGACAGCTAGAACAATTTCTAAACCTTCTAAATGGCTTAAAGACCAAAATTCAATTTACCATAGAAAGGGAAACTGACCACTCAATCAATTTCTTGGACCTTACAATAATAAATAAAAACAACCAATTATCCTACCAAATCTATAGAAAACCAACGACAACCGATATAGTTATACCAGCAGATTCAAAACATCCCCAACAAACCAAACTAGCTGCGTTCAATAGCATGATCCACAGATTAGTCAACCTCCCACTTTTAGAAACTTCATATAATAAAGAATTAGACGTAATACAAACTATATCCTTAAACAACGGCTATCCAACAACACTCATAAACAAAATACTAAAGAAAAAACTCGGACAAAAAACACAAAAACTACTCTACCGAGGACGTCCCCTTCCATCAAACGCGTAATACAGTTCAATCAGATATACAGGTCACACAAGTCAAAAAATCTCCAAAAAACCCAAAAACCATAAACTTATTCCCATACAAGTCAATAAAAATAACCTAGGTAAATACATAGCTAATTCAAAAATTGAAAATAAAGACAAATTAACACCTAGCGGGGTCTACCAAATACAATGTGAAGACTGTGATGCAATCTGTATAGGTCAAACAGGTAGAAACTTTAAAACTAGGCTTAAAGAACATAAAACATCCATTTAAAAAAAACAAAATTAAACAGGAATAGCGGACCACTGTATAATAAATAACCATTCAATATCCAACAAAATAAAACCGATATATACTCAAGACAAGGGTAGAAAACTCAACCCATTAGAAACATTAGCAATCAAAAAAGCCTTAAAAAATCGATGTAATGTTGTCAACAATCAAGTTGAAATACCGTCAGGTGCCAATCTAATACTTAATAACCTAATAACTTAAGATAAATATGCAATAAACGCTGTCAATAATTACGAACGAACAAACCCATAATTATATACACAATATCATTTTCTTAATCTTATTACTTAGATGTAAATACCTCTATAATCACACCTGTAATTTAGTTGTACCTTTGGCCAGTACCTGTAAATTGAGGACCAAAATAACCCATCATCTAACAATTTTTATTTTAATGACATGTAAAATTTAGTATTTTCTTATATTGGGTATAAACTATCCTTTAAGTGGAAAAAACAGTATGATATGAGTATATGAGTATAGATATTATCTAGATTATCACTGATATTAGCAAGTCTTATAAACGGCATACAAAGTAAATTATTACCACTATAACCACATTTTAGCAAAGCGAGATTAATTACAGTAGAAAACTGTCACGCTGTCCAAATACGTATGCGGAATTCTAATAACTGATATAATATTTGTTACATCAGGTATTGGATAATTTTCTCAGTGTACGCTTAAAGCTAAGTTCATATAGATGCGAATCACGAATTACGAATTGCGAATAATGCTCCGATTGGTCAATTTCAAATATATATTTGGCGGCAAAAGTGTCGGAACGAAGTTTTAAGATTTTGCAAATTCGCAAAATTTCAAATCTGGGGGGCGGGAATCTTGAGATGATGCGATTGGTCAATTTTAAATATTTATTTGACGAAAAAGTGCCAGAACGAAATTTGAAGGATTTTGGGATTTCGCAAAATTTAAAATCTGAGGAGCGGGAATCTTGAATGTCTTTCAATATTTTACGAATATTCGTGCGATTTTGGGTATGAGCATGCGCCCTTGTGTACGACCGCACACTGTTTTCTATAACCTTATTTTTAAGTTTAACTATTTGTGGTGTTATACTCGAAAATATCAATTATATGAAAAATGAGTGAAGAACAATTAGGCTATTTTGGATTTAATAATAATTTTTTTCCGAATTATTTGGGTACATACATTTTTTTTAAAGGCTCCATTGGCTCAACAAATCGACGAAAACCTGTTTACGGTCTAATACGTCGATTTACGCTATTTGCGGCCATTTGGGACATATTGGCTTGGTTCGGTCCCCCGTAAGATGGAAAAAAATTATTTTCTAATTTATTTCGGCAATTAAAATTTTTTTTAAGGGCATTAGTATGTCACAGAATTTATTTATACCCATATACGGCCTCAAATCTCCTGTTAGGCTATTTTGGATTTAATAATAATTTTTTTCCGAATTATTTGGGTATATACATTTTTTTTAAAGGCTCCAATGGCTCAACAAATCGACGGAAACCTGTTTACGGTCTAATACGTCGATTTACGCTATTTGCGGCCATTTGGGACATATTGGCTTGGTTCGGTCCCCCGTAAGATGGAAAAAAATTATTTTGTAATTTATTTCGGCAAATAAATTTTTTTTTAAGGGCATTAGTATGTCAAAGAATTTATTTATACCCATATACGGCCCCAAATCTCCAGTTAGGCTATTTTGGATTTAATAATAATTTTTTTCCGAATTATTTGGGTACATACATTTTTTTTAAAGGCTCCAATGGCTCAACAAATCGACGGAAACCTGTTTACGGTCTAATACGTCGATTTACGCTATTTGCGGCTATTTGGGACATATTGGCTTGGTTCGGTCCCCCGTAAGATGGAAAAAAATTATTTTCCAATTTATTTCGGCAATTAAAATTTTTTTTTATGGGCATTAGTATGTCACAGAATTTATTTATACCCATATACGGCCTCAAATCTCGAGTTAGGCTATTTTGGATTTAATAATAATTTTTTTCCGAATTATTTGGGTACATACATTTTTTTTAAAGGCTCCAATGGCTCAACAAATCGACGGAAACCTGTTTACGGTCTAATACGTCTATTTACGCTATTTGCGGCTATTTGGGACAAATTGGCTTGGTTCGGTCCCCGTAAGATGGAAAAAAATTATTTTCTAATTTATTTCGGCAATTAAAATTTTTTTTAAGGGCATTAGTATGTCACAGAATTTATTTATACCCATATACGGCCTCAAATCTCCAGTTAGGCTATTTTGGATTTAATAATAATTTTTTTCCGAATTATTTGGGTACATACATTTTTTTTTAAAGGCTCCAATGGCTCAACAAATCGACGGAAACCTGTTTACGGTCTAATACGTCGATTTACGCTATTTGCGGCCATTTGGGACATATTGGCTTGGTTCGGACCCCCGTAAGATGGAAAAAAAATATTTTCTAATTTATTTCGGCAATTAAAATTTTTTTTAAGGGCATTAGTATGTCACAGAATTTATTTATACCCATATACGGCCTCAAATCTCCAGTTAGGCTATTTTGGATTTAATAATAATTTTTTTCCGAATTATTTGGGTATATACATTTTTTTTAAAGGCTCCAATGGCTCAACAAATCGACGGAAACCTGTTTACGGTCTAATACGTCGATTTACGCTATTTGCGGCCATTTGGGACATATTGGCTTGGTTCGATCCCCCGTAAGATTTAAAAAAATTATTTTGTAATTTATTTCGGCAAATAAAGTTTTTTTTAAGGGCATTAGTATGTCAAAGAATTTATTTATACCCATATACGGCCTCAAATCTCCAGTTAGGCTATTTTGGATTTAATAATAATTTTTTTCCGAATTATTTGGGTATATAAATTTTTTTTTTAAAGGCTCCAATATCTCAACAAATCGACGGAAACCTTTTTACGGTCTAATACGTCGATTTACGCTATTTGCGGCCATTTGGGACATATTGGCTTGGTTCGGTCCCCCGTAAGATGGAAAAAAATTATTTTCCAATTTATTTCGGCAATTAAAATTTTTTTTTATGGGCATTAGTATGTCACAGAATTTATTTATACCCATATACGGCCTTAAATCTCCAGTTAGGCTATTTTGGATTTAATAATAATTTTTTTCCGAATTATTTGGGTACATAAATTTTTTTTTTAAAGGCTCCAATATCTCAACAAATCGACGGAAACCTTTTTACGGTCTAATACGTCGATTTACGCTATTTGCGGGGCCATTTGGGACATATTGGCTTGGTTCGGTCCCCCGTAAGATGGAAAAAAATTATTTTCTAATTTATTTCGGCAATTAAAATTTTTTTTAAGGGCATTAGTATGTCACAGAATTTATTTATACCCATATACGGCCTCAAATCTCCAGTTAGGCTATTTTGGATTTAATAATAATTTTTTTCCGAATTATTTGGGTACATACATTTTTTTTTAAAGGCTCCAATGGCTCAACAAATCGACGGAAACCTGTTTACGGTCTAATACGTCGATTTACGCTATTTGCGGCCATTTGGGACATATTGGCTTGGTTCGGACCCCCGTAAGATGGAAAAAAAATATTTTCTATTTTATTTCGGCAATTAAAATTTTTTTTAAGGGCATTAGTATGTCACAGAATTTATTTATACCCATATACGGCCTCAAATCTCCAGTTAGGCTATTTTGGATTTAATAATAATTTTTTTCCGAATTATTTGGGTATATACATTTTTTTTAAAGGCTCCAATGGCTCAACAAATCGACGGAAACCTGTTTACGGTCTAATACGTCGATTTACGCTATTTGCGGCCATTTGGGACATATTGGCTTGGTTCGATCCCCCGTAAGATTTAAAAAAATTATTTTGTAATTTATTTCGGCAAATAAAGTTTTTTTTAAGGGCATTAGTATGTCAAAGAATTTATTTATACCCATATACGGCCTCAAATCTCCAATTATTATTATTCTTTGGTCGACGACGCAGAGCAATCGCGGCCTATCTGCTATTAAAGAAGCGAAGGTCTACGCCAACAGCCCAGCGTCGATTTAAGACCTCAAAGATGGAATTCGTGAGGCTATCGAGGACATAGGGCAGCCACTTTGCGATTTGGATATGGAAAATTTCATGAAAAGGATATGGTCCTGTAGGCGCGGTCGTGGTGGTCATTTGCCTGATGTTATTTTCCATTATTAACGGCATACCTTCCTCTTTATAATGAAATAAACATCCGATCATTTATCTCAAAAAATGGCATTTTCCTTTGAATATTAAAATAACACCTCTTATTGGAAAACCCTTTATATAAATGAAAATGGCTTGGTCATGAACTTCTTCAGGTTATGTAGTCTCGTTCGTTACCAACCGTTCAAAACTAAAAACACTAAAATCTCCGAAATTCGCATCTATATGATATAGGACAAGAGAGGTAGTTTGTCCGATGCGAAATTCGCATTTCGCAATTCGTGATTCGCATCTATATGAACTAATTGAAAAACACGAACTTATTTTAAGTTAACTTAAAATAAGTTCGTGTATAGAGTTGTCCCTTATCCTTTCCGTCAGACCCAATCCTTGGACGCGTTTCGCCGTTTACGGCTCCTCAGCAAGGCTCCGGGTCTGACGGGAAGGTAACCTCAAAGTGCTTTAACACAGAAATGCAAGCTTACGAATGAGAGTTGCAGCGTAGTTTGCCCGCAATGGGCCACCTTGCCAGCGTTTGAACCTATATGGATTCTCGCTGTCCTGGTTGGGTTGATACGTGTGGTTGCCACGAGATGTAGCCACGTGCTGCAACTCTCATTCGTAAGCTTGCATTTCTGTGTTAAAGCACTTTGAGGTCCCTTAACTTCCCGTCAGACCCGGAGCCTTGCTGAGGAGCCGTAAACGGCGAAACGCGTCCAAGGATTGGGTCTGACGGAAAGGATAAGGGACAACTCTATACACGAACTTATTTTAAGTTCGTGTTTTTCAATTTACATGCTTTCGGTATGCTGAACCGATACACTGGCTTCCAGCGACACCCAACGTAGTTTGCCCGCAATGGGCCGCCTTGCCAGCGTTTGAACCTATATGGATTCTCGCTGTCCTGGTTGGGTTGATACGTGTGGTTGCCACGAGATGTAGCCACGTGCTGCAACTCTCATTCGTATATGAACTAAGCTTAAGAGACCGATCGGCACTGGCAGTATTTTAAATCTCTGTATCCGTATTTTGGTTAGTTTGTTAGATGGTCGATAGGAGCGCTCTCTACGTTAGTGAGACTCGTTTTTTATAGAAAGTGGAGTTTTTCTCGTTTTATTTATCGAAATCACTTTATTATTCATTTTTGTCTTATTATTATTGATAATGATAAAACCGTGAATCATATAAGAGTAGGGTTGGCTTTGTACCGGAGTATAAAACAGAATATTCTTCCAATAAGAAGCTTAAGAAAGAAATCAGTGAAGACAACCAAAACCAAACATGAAAAATTAAAAGAATATGTATGTTGTGTTACCAGTAAGGATTTAAGATTGAAACAGAAAGTAATTTTATATTTGATGCCCTTACAACTTTTTTGTAGATCACCAATCTTACAAAGGATGTACAGAACAGTAAGAAAAAATGTGAAACTCTGGAAGAAAGTATATCAAGCTTGCCAAACGCTCCAGAAAAAGCAGTATTACCAAGAGACTGGCTCATTCCTCGTCTCCTCCGTCCGCCAGCACCTTAACTTGCTTCCGAATAAATGAAATCAATTGACCTACAAGTGAATACTTCTCTACTGCACTATAACTGCTCAGCTCAATGAGAACCAACTGTTGAATAACAAACCCCCTCATGGAAGACCCGCTGATAAAGCAATAATAAAAACGAAAAAAATTAAAATCATTGACTGTACTTAAGAAAATCTTAATAATGAACGAAGAAGCAGTAAGGACTTGTTTCGCTACAGCTGAAGTAGAAAATTAATAAATTTAAGTATGAATCATAAAACTATTATGTGGGTATAAAGATGCATTTACAAAACTTTTCGTACCAGCTCCTGCCCGTCACCACCGTTCCCACGCAACTGAACCTCCTAAAGGGGAATTATGCATGCATTTATAAAAGCCGCCACCGCTCTTGTTCGTAGTTCCAACATGACCAATTCTTAACTCGCTGACCTTGTGTTGTTCGTCTCTCGTGCTTTAGCCAATAGGAAGAAGGAAATTTGACACATTTGATAAAAAACACAGACATTGTTCATATTCCTACAATTTCTGCATTTACAGACAATATACAGGGCTTAACTTATCTCACAGTTTAATAATATTAAATATTGGTCACATTATCCACTTTTTCAAAAAAAAATAATATTCTAACCTTAAAATACGTTACTGCTCTTGCGAATGTACAACGGTGCAGTTCATGTTTTATAAATATACTAAGAACAATGGCGACGAGCGGAAACGGTGACAACGAGCAGGAGCGGCGGCGAAAAGTTTTACAAATTGACTTTTATATTATAGGTCCCTAGTAGAAAAATACCAATCCCTAATATCAAGGACACACATAAGCACTTTTAAAACTACGTATTCCATTATAAAGAGAAGAAAAGTTTAGTCAAAATTTGTTTCGTTAACAAACTAGGTATATAGGTATTTAAAGTTCTTACAATTCACGGGACAAACGAAGGTTGCACTGCAACAGCCACTGTACAACAACTTTTAGTACCTCTAGTTCTGTCCCGGAGCGAGATGATGCCTTACTGCATCTTTTCTTATTATATTAAAGTTTTTGTAATTTAAAAGTTTTTCATTTTTCATCTGTCCCTTTACTGTTCAATATTCTAATTTACTGCAGCAACAACTCAAGTTTAATAAATAAACTAAAGCAGGGAAAAATTGAATACCTATTAATCAACGAAAAAAAATTTTGGGTATTCTAATCAACCGTGTAAACAAATATCTACCAACGAATATTTATGCATTCATATACATTCCAAAAACTTTTATAAAAATACCCCATGTTAGGTACAGTTATTAAGATATAACCATAATATTTCTAATTATAACACTTTATATATTAAAATTCCAGAAGTTAGTTGCTTTCCTTCGCCGGATTCATCTCCAGACGCGTTTCGCTGTATAACAGCTCGTCAGTGAAGCTATAGAATCCGACGAAGGAAAGCAACTTTAAGAGCCTACTTGGCCCTGGAAGATCGATGAATAATGGCAGATGTAGCCTTTAAGCGACATCTAGTGGCAATCAAATGCATCAACCTGGCCCGTCTAACAATCAGTCAGAGTCGGAGAAGCAAACTTCTGCAAAAATCCGGCGAGCCGGTATCCTTACAGAGTCGCCGCCAGGAGCGCATTAAAAGCCAAATCTCGGTATACGGACCGAGTACCAACTATTGAATTCCAAAAGTTAGTTGCTTTCCTTCGTCGAGGATTAATTTAGTTCAATGGCGGAAAAATAAAACAGAAAATCTAGAAGAACTGTATTAACAACATAAAAAGGGATATAAAGTATACGTTTATCTGCATATAAGGTGGTTCCAAAAATATCCGTTTGTACATCTATGAAACTTTACATTTTTTTTGTAACTGCCGAAAATATTTTATTTTACGGCACCTGGACGTGAGTATAAACGTTTTTGGTCATAGGTCTAAAAAGACCAGAAAAAAAAAATTGAAATCTTACTTGTTGCCAGAAAATGACACAAAACACTTAAAAAATTTATTAGAAGTTTTAATTAGAGTCGTATTTAGTTTCAATAGGAAAGTATGACCTACTTAACCTTTTTAAGTCATGGGTCCTAAAAATAACAAGGGAAAAAAGTTAAAACGTTGCGTCATTTTTACTTAACGTAATATTTATTCTTGGTAGATAAGTAGAAAAAAAAATTTCTGATAGAAAATTGAAACTACTGTTTTCTGGAATTAGGTACAGGGTGATTGATCATAATGTCCCACCCTCTTAACTTTTTGTTTTTCATGCTAAGGGAAAATAAAAAATTTTAGCATGTAGGCTATTTGAAATACTTTTTGCAGGGGTATCCTAAAATGCCCTTGGTCAGTTTATATACAGAATATCGCATAAAGTTATTTTTTCTTAAATATATTATCCAATTTTTGAATTCTATCTAAAATTATAGTCGTATTTAATGTAACATACCTTAACAGAACGATTTTCAAAATATTCACATTTACCTTAACCAACGGTTTTTCATTTGGTTAGGGTAGGTGTCTTACATGAAATACGTTAAGAACTTTAGGTACCAAAAGGCATAAAACGTAAAAATATTGTACCGAATAATGAGTGGCCCAAAAACTGTGCGTTTTTTAATGAAAAGGCCTATATATTTTTTACTTATTTGATTAGGGAAGGAAAAGAAAACTAAACAATACACACGGTAATTCATTTAGAAACAAAAAGTTTTTTATGTATAATTTATTTTTTGGCCACTCAGTATTCTGCTAAATATTTTTGCGTTATGCCTTTTGGTTATGCAGGGTGACCCTAAAAAAAGTACAATGTATAGTACCACACGATATAAGATATCAAAAGAATGTGAAACGGTTTCTATACACTTATGTAATTTTTTTTCTGTTTTTGAGATAGGTACAGGATATATATTGATGTATTTTTAAAAAATATTAAGTAGAGGGAATTGAATCATAATTATTGGTACATAATATCCTCTTTTAGGCTGCTATGTTGTGTAAAAGAAAGAAAATTGGCACCATATGCAATCTGTTCATATCTCTCAGAATGATTCCTAGATTTGAAGAGTACCTACCTTTCAAATACACATATCAACACGGGTGTGATATAAGGCATTTTCTTTCCAAGTTACCTGGGCTGTTTTGCTTACTTTCACAGGTGGTCGTAGGTAAAGTTTTTTGTGATAAATAAATTCCTAAAAATGAGTCCATGATCGTAGAAAAACTATAGTATTTTACTCACAAGTAATAAAGCTACACCATGCTAGTCAAATAATATACTATTAATCTACAAATCCACCAATATACACCTTGAAATTAAATTTATTGAACAGTTAATCGAAAATAACAGTAACCGCGGTATACCGGTGATTTCAAAATAACTTATAAGCCCATCTCTATAAAGAATTAAGTTAACAAAAAACGAACCTCGATCAACTAACCTTATATTTGCAATTAAACTTTATTAACAGGTATAGACTTTATTTCTCAAAATTTCATGCGTTTCTCATAAAATATTGAAAATCTAGATTTTAGGTTAAAAATTGTATTTTGATTTTGTGATTGATAACGTTCCTTACTGAGCACACGTGACGCTATCGCTGGTTCCGATATCTCCAAAATAAAACATAATACCGCACATACGTTATTCAGATAGCGCCTGGAGTAATTTACGCTAGTACGTGTTATTGGATATACCGATATCTCTTTATTTTCTGAATAACAAGTACTTTACTTTACCCCGGTAGAAATTCCCTCAGAACTTTTAAAAAGAGAGTGCGCGAACGTCGGCATGTGCACGTAACGAAGTTAGACACGTTTTTTATTATCCTTTAACCCGTTCAGGTTCTATATAGGAATATGTTATTATTTTATTGTTACACTAACCTCAACTAACCAAAAATTTTATTTTATTTTATTTTTATGATTTTCCATTAGATAATTGCCGCTCTTTTAATAATTGCTATTATAAATAATATTCTGGTACTTAATTATAAAAAAAAGAAGTAAAGAGAGGACGCAAATATGGTCCAGTGGGTTATATGGCCCAGCGGGTAATATGGCTCAGCTGATAATATAGCCCAGCGAGTAATATTGCCCAATATCTCTACTGCACAAGTCAAAACATTTATCAGCGATCTGACAACGTCAGTTAACTACCTCTATGGGTCACTACCAGCGACACTTTAGGCGACCGCTTGAGGCTAAGCTTTTGCATGCAGCATCTAGTTAAATTCTGACTGCCTGTTTACGACCATATTTTATAATTTTGCGCTTAATTTTTGAACAAGTTTTCGTATTGTGAGGACAACAGTAAACGGTGCCCGTAATTAGTAGTATATGTTGGTATCTCAGAATTTCTTCGTCTGAGGTTGGTAAGTATCTCTGCATGAAATGCTTGCTCGGTAATGTAACTATCTCTTTTTATTACCCATTATATTGTCTGAATGTCGTTTCGGTTAATATGGCCCAATGAAGTGGCGGATATATACCGATCCATACTATCACCGAGAAACCGACACCCGAACCATTCTAACCGTACCAAACTACCGTTACGAAATGGCATCCCATCAGACAAAGTATAACCATTAGAAAATAGCACCCGAAACGACATTTATAAAATGACACCCTAGCAGCGTTACACATGAGTGCCCCGCGTTGAGATTTAGCGTCAACTTATCGCGCGACAATACATCGAACGACAATTCACCGCCGACAATTCATCGCAGAGACAATTCATCGCTATGACAATTTATCGTGCGACAATTTATCGCCGTATTGTTATATATATATTGTAACAATTAAAACAGAAGATATATAGACTTATATTGGTTAAACAGCGCTAACAGGGCATCTTATCCACCTTTTTGGTTCCAATTCGCCTTTTTCAAGTTCACCGGGGAATATTAATTCAGGAAACCTAAACTAACTCCTTAAGAGAATTAGGTAATTATAGTATTAAGTAATTATAGTACTCGACATGACCCAAAATGAAAAATATAGAAATTATATCTGTAAAATCATTAACAGGTATCTAATTTAAATATTAAAATTTTGGTATTTCAAGGAAGAGGATTAAGTAATTATGGTACTCATGAAAAATATAGAAGAATTTGCGATGAATTGACGCGCGATGAAGTGTCGTAGCGATGAATTGTCGCGCGCTCATTTGTCGGCGATGAAAAGTCGCGCGGTGAAATGTCCTACGATGAATTGAGGGGACACCCCGCGTTGAACTAAGACAGTGAATCGGTGTGGTTATAGCCGTAAGCTAGCACTACAATCTCGATTTATCAAATCTAGGACTTTCATACAGGTCCAGAATGACTTTAACCCTGTCGTGTATATAAAACTAAATATTAATATCGAAAGTGCATCAGTATATTATTAGAAGTTTTTAAACTTGATTTCTGAGAATTGCGTAAGGTAAAGCATAGCAACCGACAATCCTTGTCTTGCCTTAAAGGCTCCGTACCACCCGGGTCCGTTCGTCAAACAGAACGCGGGCTGCGCTCTGACATTTTTACATGTTATTATGACGAGGCTGGCATACTTCCATGTAGTATAAGAGCACATCGCAGCAGGCTAGGATAATTTAAATGGAGAAGCTCGTTCCTCGTTCGTTTAATTTTTCAACCAGACGCTGATGGCGCTACTGTAGGGATTTATAAGGATTTTATAAGGTTGTTCATATCCTAACGTTGGTAGCGACTGTGCTATATATTACACCTGTTTGTTGTACCAGATGGCCAAGTTGTCATATAGTTGTCAAAATGTATTATTTAATGTCATTCTGTGTTCTAATGAAATAATGATTAGGCAATCCAACGATGTGTCAAATTACGATTTGCCTGCCACGGCCATATTGAATTCGTTCCACAGAACTCAAAAGCATTCAACGAACAATTCAGTATAACGTTGTGCCAAGTATACACGGATTCAATGCTTAGTTTACAGTCGAGCCCTGTGCTGTGTATAGATATACACTTGCCATTGTTACCATCTCCAATAACATCATCAACTTTAAGTATTATTAAATATAAATAACAGAAAAAAACACATATTGAACAACAATAACTTAATAATAAAATACACAAAACCAAAATCGCGGTTTACACGTCAAACTGACATACACTCAAAAATAAAGGTTAGTTTTTCTGACGTTTGTCGTCGACGGCCATATTGGAAGCACTTTGTACTTTGTGACTCCAATATGACCGTGGCAGGCAAACACAACTTATTAGTGAGGATTTCAATAAGTTAAGGCTGCCGATGAAAGCTGCAATGAATATTATAAGAGTTATACTCTCAAGTTTTATAAATTCTGTGACGTCCGGAAGTACAGAAACATGGAAAAAACGTGAAGATAAAATTTCTTCTGCTTATAGATGTTACTTCTGTGGAAAGAAAAAGAATTTACGTAGTTTATGCCATGCAAAAAGAACATAAAACTTCTTCAGCCTTAATTTTACCTGCTACGAAACTACTTGCAGCTGCTTCAAAGAGTTACTTACATAAACTAACCAATAAACCGATTAAAGTTAAACTAAATAATACTATAAATAAACTATAAATTTTAGTTCTTAAGCCCTTTTCTGTTTACTTTATGGACTCATTTCTGTATAATTCAGGTTTTGAAGGGATTATTATTTGTTATATCTTTGCTGTTTTTTGTGTAAAACCTATTTATGTAAATATCTAATACTAATAAAGCTTATCGCCTTATCAGAAACATTGTTATAACTTCCTTTTATTCTTCCAAGATATATTAACCTTAATTCAGAATTCTTGCGCTTCTAACTTTTCCGCCAGAGTTATAAGCGCCAAGATTTGGATTTATAGTTATAAAATTTAAATTCTCATGCGTGGCGCCGACCCCCCGCCACTGCTACATTTAGTTCTTCAACTAGTCTCGTATGGCGCTATCCAGGAACCAATTTGGTATATATATGTTAAGTTGCCTATCTATCCATACCAGAAGCGCATTATCTCTCTTGTCCATGAGTCGCTCCTATTAGACGGCGCCTTTAAGAAAATTTTGTCAGAATTTGTGAGTTTAATGAATATGGGTGCCGGCACCCAGTGGCGCAACTAACGGGGGCTACCGGGCTGCAGCCCCCCCCCCCCCCGAGCGAGCGTATCTATCGGGTCGTCTAACTACCTGTTTACAAGAAAAATAAACTCATCACTACCTAAGATAGGTAAAATTACACAAAAATTGAAACGAGTCTAGCTGTTTTTTTAATTTTTCATTGGCGTGGCACCCAAAAATTTTTCGCCTGCGGCGCTATTTTCTTTTCAGCCCCCTCCGAACTTAATTTCTGGTTGCGCTATTGCCGGCACCACATAGTTGTCCCAAATTTTCAAAAATGGGAAATAATTCAGATTATTTTTTTATTTACTGTATATTAACGGAAGAATCTATGAAAAATTGTTATAAAAAATTTAGTCCTTGTCCCTAGTTTTTATGGGCCTTTTTGATGTAAATATCGTAAAAGGATATTAAAATAAAACGAACACTTTAAAGAACACATTAGAATATATTCATGAGTTATTAATCATCAGAATTATCGGGTATAACACCACTAGTGCATCAAAATTACCGATAATTCTGATTGAAAGCGTGTTGTATTGTAACTGAATGAGTTTATTTTCATTTTTGATTAAATCCGAAGGAGCCCGACTTCGAAGAAGGAGGGCTTTTTCGAGATTTAATCAAAAATGAAAATAACCGAATGCAGTTACAATACTACAACACGCTTGAAAGCAGAATTATCTGGTTATTTTTGATGCACGAGTGGTATTCGGTGGAATATTTCCCGAAAAATTGTATTTCATATTAAAAAAAAAAACATTATTGTACAATAAATTACGTAATAAGTAACAAATTTATTAAAAATATACTTAAAATTAAATTAAATCTTGATTTGTAATCAATTCACTTTTTAAATGTCGCAGATTGACATAAGTAAGTTCAATAATAAAAGTTTTTGCGGTAACCGTGGTTACACTTACTACTGTGGAATTATCGCTTCTACTGTGGAATTATCAACGGTAATATACCGATAGAGGAGGCGTCTTATGTAGTAATATAATTAGTGATAAACAATTAGTTTTAAGTAGGTTAAGAGTTTGCTAGATTATTAACCATGTCATATAAACATACAATATTTATACTGTCAGCAGATAATTATATGGACATGTAAATTTATGCAATTAGAAAATAGATTGATTTGATTCACAAAAGTAAAAGGTTCTTTGATTGGGCTCTGCCCGAGCTTACGTTATCACATGGCGATCCTGCCGAAAAACTTGGCATGAAGAACAATAAAAAATAAATAAAATGGGCAAAAACCAAAGCAAGGAAGAAATAATTATTGCACAAGCTGGAAACAGTGGAGGCCAGACGACTTCAACAAAATTTGGTTCAATTGAAGACATTTTAAGTATTATATTGGTTATATTGGGAATTGTCGTCGTCCTATGGATTGTATATATTCGTTGTAAAAAAAATTTGGAAAGGAAAATTAGAAGAGAAATAGCAAAAAGTACGGAAAAAGTTTAACAGGCAAATATGGATTATTATGTTGAAATTATGGTATATTAATGGAAAGTAGTATATAATGGTAATGGTATGGGAAATGGTTATTATAATGACGAAAGTTATGGAATGGAATGTCGAAAGAAACAGAGAATTTTAGATACCTATTGGAGGAACTAAGAGTGTTTCATAGGAATTTGGGAAAAGATAATAAAGAACGAAGAAATAATAGTAAGATATTAAATAATAGGTTAAGGAAATTAGATAAGTTTAGGAAAAATTTTAATGGTATTAAGGAAATATTTAATAGTGGATTTCATGATTCAAGTTTAATAAAGAAAGTAAAACTATATGTCATCGAGATAGATAAGTATATTGGAAGTATAAGTAAGATTCTGAACGACAGATTAACGGGAACATAACAGGAGCTGGCACAACCTGATGTAGATTTTGATTCCGATTCATCAGATTCTGAGATAGAAATCAAAATGTCTGAAAAATTTGACTTGAAAACTGCAGCAGGTTTGGTACCTATCATGGACGGCTCGGAAGCGGTTACAAAACAAATTATTCATGCTATCGAGTGGTACGATTCCCTATTAAACGATGATGGCAAGAAACTACTAACCACTTATGTTTTAAGGACTAGACTTTCTGAAAATGCTAAAATTCGACTTAAACAAACATATGTGAATAATGCTACTTTAATTGCTGATCTTAAGACTTATTTTATTGCGAAAAAATCCGTTTCCGCGTTATCTTTACAACTTAATGGTGCAAAACAAAATTCTAGGTCTATTGAACAGTTTGGTAGCACTATCGAGGACTTATTAGTTAATTTAACACTAACGCAGGCCGACGGAAACGATCAACACGTAAATATTTTAAGACCAGTTAACGAGAAAATTGCCGTAAATTCATTTGCTAATGGATTAAATAACGCTGATTTAAGAACAATCATTAAAGCAAGGAACTATATAAATTTAAATGACGCGATTAGGGAAGCAAAGGACGAGGAGTTGTCGTTGGGAAACGCGAAACAATTTTTCCGCATGCAACCAAATATGAATACAACTCGCAGAGGCTCATAGTAGTACTTCATCAAGAGGCGCATAGGGGCAATCATTATAATCGAGGTCACTTTACTAGTAATACTTCATTTAATCGAACAAGTCAAGGAAATTATAATGTAAATAACAACCGCCGAGGCAGTCGTAATGGTAATCGCGGATATTTCATGGGAAATTCAGGTTCTAGGAATTTTGATTCAGATAGAAATGAGGCCCAATCAGAACAAAATAAAACGTTTTTTCGAGACTAAAGTAAATGTTTTAAAATAACTTCAATTAAATGGGTTAAATTTTATAACAGTTAAATATGAGGTAACTATAATATTCATTTTAGCTATTCAGAAGACCAAAACAAACACACGCGAAGGGCACGTGAACAACACCCAGGGTCGCATTAAGGACCTTGTAACAGTACAAGTTAATATTTACATATATAATAGCAGTATACTAATGAATAAAAAAAAAGTTATAGTTTAAACAAACACAATAATAAAAAGTAAAACCTGCTGTGTGGGGAGTTATACCAAACATATTTTAATCTGAATCTGAGCTCGATGAACTGCTGTTTCCAACATTTATAATAAGAGGCTCTACATGAGCCTCTATAATATTGTCCAATTCCCACATTCGTGATTCTACTTTGTCCTGCACATGGATAATACATTTTTTCCATTTATTTTCTGTTATCTGTAACACAGCTTCATGAAAAATTGTTTTCATATCTGCAAACTTAAAATTTGTATTTTTTTGGGCAACATAATTTTTAATATCAGCCCAAATTAGCTCAATTGGATTGAGTTCACAATGGTAAGGGGGCAATCTAAGAACAATTTTATTTTGACTTTTTGCCATTTCGTCAATAATATATTTGTTAAACCTTTTTTTATTTTGATTTACGATTGCTAAAAGTTCAACTTTTAGCATTGCGTCGTCAAATTCAATACTTTTTGATCTCAGCCAGTCCTGAATATCAGTGTTTTTGAAAGCGGTTGTAGGTATTTTTTCTAATTTTCGGCTGTGGTATGATGCATTATCTAATACAATAACCGAATTAGGCTCCAACTTAGGTAAAATATTTCTAAACCAATTTTCAAAAGATTGACCATCCATTTCTTCATGGTAGTCTCCGGTTTTTTTGGATTCAAAGGCCCACAAACTATCGGGAAGAAATCCATGGTTACTGCCAATATGGCATATTATAAGTCTTTTCCCTTTACCTAAAATAATAAACTAATATAATGTACCCTCATAGCACAAATAAATATTTCGCTTAGAAATGTAATAATTTATACAATGTCATAAAATTTAATTACAATATACTTGAACTCGAGACATTCGAATCCAAATCTAACTGGAACTAACTGTTATTAAAACTTTCATCACAATTGTGATAGTATATTTTACATAGTCAGATTTTTTTTATTTACTTTTAGTCTCCATGTGCGTATTGTAAATTTATGTTCTGGAATTATCGTTATTTATTATAAAAACTATAAATAGTTCATATATAATGTACCCAATTATTACCTGAGGGATTTTTTAATCCAGTCGAAAGTCCATCAAGAAATGCTTGTCGTGATGATGTAACTGACGTATCTACCCAAATTTTTGATTTTGTGTGGCCAGCATTAATCCAAGTTTCGTCAATATAATAAATTTGTCTGCCCGCGTTTCTATAAGCTTTAATATTTCTTAAGTAATCTCTTCTCCAGAGTACTATTTCATCTCTTTCCAATAATAAACTATTTCTCCCACGTCCTTGAAACTTAAAATTTAGTTTCTTCAATAGCTTAGCAAAAGTAGTTCTTCTGAAACTCGGTAAATCTGGATCATCGTTGACGTCCCTCAAAACTTTATCTATTGTAGGTAGTTCATTTCGAAAGAAAAATTGATGTACTTTACGTCTTATCGCATGTTTATCAGCATCGTCCAGCAAATCTATGGTGCTTTTACGATTTCTTTTCGGCATTGGTGGACGGAATAAACGAGTTGTGTTATATTCTCTCATTACATTATAAACGCTGCGACTAGACACACCTACTTTATTTGCAACTCTTACAGCAATTTCATCTTTCCCTAATGCAGGGTGCTCTGTTAATTCACATTTATAAATATTTAAAATAATCTCCTTAGTGTTAACATCAAGATGTGTTTTTTTAGATCTCTTTTTAGGAGGACTTAATGTAGCTACATCCATCGGTTCGTCAGCCGTGTCCGTACTAGACATTTTAAAAAGTTTTTGTATTAACAACCTCGTACAAACAACAACAAAATTCAAATTACTTGCAAGAAATCAAAACGAAAATTAAAACAGCAATGTCACAAACTAATAATACACAAGTATCTCAAAACACAAATTATGCACGAATAGACTCATTAAAACAAATACCCAACTGCACGCCAACCCTGTAAGAAATGCAGCACGCCGGTCTACGAAGTTTTATTGTCGATTGACCAATTGCAACACGTTTCTGTACCCAGCACGCGGCGATCACGCGCTATGATTTGTTTACTATTATGAATTGGTAAAATGAATATAGATAGTATTAAGGTGGATTTATAGTTTGACGGTGGCTGGTACTGGTCGACGTTTGACGGTCTGTTGCTGGTGGCCGGTGAAAAAGTGAATTTATAATTTGACGGTCGCATCACCGTTGGGCATGCGCATTATTCGTATGGTTGTTTTAAGGTTACGATAATCTTGATTTTAGTGTGTGATATTTTGTACTTTGTAGTTGTATTTGTGAAAAGAAAGTGAAAGCAATATGAAGAAAAAGTCGCTAACTATGTTTGCTCTGCTGCTGGGTTTGATAGGAGTGAAGAAATTAGAAGAACAACAACGTAGGCGTCGACCAAGTCCAGCTGTTGAGCCACGTGACATCATTCTGCGACAGGATTGGTTAAATTCCGAACAGCCACCGGAAAAAGTTAAAAGTTGACCATCTCGACCGTCAAGCCACCGTCAAACAGCACCGGAACAGAAATCTATAAATCGGATAACGGAAAGCAATTTGTTTATCTATACCTGCCACCGTCAAACGTCGACCGGTACCAGCCACCGTCAAACTATAAATCCAGCTTTAATCTTTTAGTAGACACAGGGGCATCAGTAAGCGTAATTTTTAAAAAACATATAAATAAATTTCAAAAAATTGATTATTCGGAAACAACTAAAATAGATGGTATTTCAGGGTCAGTAGTGTCGCAAGGCTCAGCAAATGTATGTTTACAAATAAATACTGTACGATTGTATCATAAATTTTTGATGATTAATAGTTTCGACGATAATTACCACGGAGTAATTGGGTCGGACTTCTTTCATAAACATTTTGAAAAATCTAATTTTAAATTTTACTATCACAATGAAAAAATTATAGTGCCTATGCAGGCGAAAAGTGAGTTGTTTACTTTAATCCCTAAAAGGAGCGAAATAATTAAGTATTTTAAAGTAGAAACTAATAATGATTGTGTTGTTCTTGCAAATGAAATATGTGAAGGTGTTTTCACTGCGGCAGCGATAGTGAGGCCTAAATCACAAATGATTCCAGTAAAAATTTTAAATGTAAAGGATCACGATATTACTATAAAAAATTTTAAACCTAAAGTCGATTTATTTGACAACTATGAGTTTTGTAATTTTGGCCCTAGTAACAATTGTTCTGTAAACAGAATCGATAAATTATTTAAATTACTAAATTTTGAACATTTAAACACTCAGGAAAAATATTCTATACAGAAGGTGTGTGCTAAATATTCCGATGTTTTTCTCTTAAATAATGACCCTTTAACCACAACAAATATCTATAAACAAAAAATTAATTTAAAACCAGGCGCATCTCCAATTTACGTAAAGCAATATAGGCTTCCACATTCGCAAAAAGAGGAGATAAATAAACAGGTAGACAAAATGTTAAATGACGGAATAATCGAAGAAGCTAGGTCAGAATGGTCTTCGCCACTTGTAATAGTCCCAAAAAGAGCTGATAACAATGGGAACAAGCATTTTAGAGTTGTAACGGATTACAGATTTATCAATACTAGGGTACAGGATGACAAATTTCCTTTGCCATGCATAGCAGAAATTTTAGACTCTCTATCAGGGGCAATGTACTTTTCACATTTGGACTTATCGCAAAGCTATTATCAAGTAGAACTAGATAAAGCTAGTAGACCAATTACGGCATTTACTGTAGGTAGTAGAGGTCAATTTCAAATGACTCGACTACCTATGGGCCTAAAGATAAGCCCTAATGCATTTTCGAGAGCTATGACAATTGCAATGTCAGGTCTTAACTATGAACGTTGTTTCGTTTATTTAGACGACCTTATTGTCTTTGGAAATAATTTAATTAATCACAATAAAAATTTAGTAACAGTTTTACAGCGGCTTAGGGATGTCAACTTGAAGCTAAATCCTAACAAGTGTGAGTTTTTAAAAAGGGAACTTTTATATTTGGGACATGTGGTTTCCGCAGAGGGTGTTTTACCTGATCCAGGAAAAATTAAAACCGTTCAAGAATATCCTGTACCTATAAACGGTGATGAGGTAAAAAGGTTTGTGGCATTTGCCAATTATTACAGAAAATATATAAAGAATTTTGCAGAAATTGCTGCACCTTTAAATTATTTATCAAGAAAAATATAAAATTTTGTTGGACATCAGATTGTCAGCAAGCCTTTGAGACCTTAAAAGCCGCACTGGTTAGCCCTCCTGTCCTACAGTATCCTAATTTCTCTCTGGATAATACTTTTATTTTAAAAACAGACGCTTCAGGGCATAGTGTGGGTGCTGTACTTTTAAATAGCGACGACAGGCCTATCGCTTACGCTAGTAGAGCGTTAAATGGGGCAGAAAAGCGGTACGCAACTATTGAAAAAGAGTTGTTAGCTATAGTTTTTGGCATAAAACACTTTTCTTGTTATTTACACGGAAGAAAATTTATTATCTATACTGACCATCGTCCTCTTATTTATTTGTTTGGTATGGCAAATCCCTCGAGTAGACTAACAAAATTTAGATTACTTATAGAGGAATATGACTTTGACATAAGATACATAAAGGGTAAAGATAACGTGACGGCGGATGCGCTCTCACGAATACCCGTTTCCTCGGACGAGTTAAAAAATATGTCTAATACGGTTTCGCAAACAATATTCGCGATAACTAGGCAACAAAGTAAGGAAAAGGAAGAAGAAGTAGAGAATAGTACAAGTTCTAATAATTTACAGAATAACAGGCTTGATCACCCTGGAGTTGTTGAATTGTTAAAACGTCCTATTAACTCTTGCGAACTTTGTCCGCTTTTACCGAAAAAATTTGAAAACATTATTAACGAACGAAATTATGATTTTCACATAGGAGAATTAATTTATGTTAAAAATAAAAATACAATATTTCTGAAGCAGGATCCTCGATCGGCGTTCGTACTAGGTACATCGTTGAGAGACCTGGTTCCGGTAGCAAAAGAGATGCTATTTACAACGGCCCTTATCTGGTGGTTGAAGATAAGTCGCCGAATGTGGTAATAAAATTAGACAATAGATTATTAGAAGTACATAAAAATAGAACTAAACTGTATTTTGATACGTAGATTTATCATTTTTTTTAATTGTTTTTTTTTCGTTCGGAGAAGGTGTAGTAATATAATTAGTGATAAACAATTAGTTTTAAGTAGGTTAAGAGTTTGCTAGATTATTAAACCATGTCATATAAACATACAATATTTATACTGTCAGCAGATAATTATATGGACATGTAAATTTATGCAATTAGAAAATAGATTGATTTGATTCACAAAAGTGAAAGGTTCTTTGATTGGGCTCTGCCCGAGCTTAAGTTATCACACTTATCGGTAATACCGATGTTTTTAACAAGAAATCGATTTTCTGACAAATTTTTACGAAATGTAATTTTTACTTATAATCTGATATGATCCCGAGAGCTTTAGCTCGAGGGTCTTATCTTTGATTATAAGTAAAAATTACATTGAGTGAAAATTTTCTTGGAAAATCGAGTTTCGAGTGAAAAACGAAGGTATGAAGATAAGAAACCGCCTCTAGAGGTGTATTTTATTGGATAATTTACTGAACATAAAAATGAAGGCCGTCTGATAAAGGTAAATATACAAGTTAGAGGTGTTACTAATTTTTTATTTAAGTAAAAAAGCTACAAGCGTCTTTTCGAAAGCGTCTTTTCGAGCTAGCGGTAGTCTTATCGGGTAAGACGACCGTTACCAAGGTGGTTGCTATGAAAATGAGCGTTTTGATTGGTTCAATAAAAGTGAGGTGAATTATCAATAGTAATATTTTAAGTGCATGTAAAATTGCTGAAAATCATGCATGAAGGTTTGTTGCCCTAGAAACAGCTTGAATGCACTTTTATTGTTATGTACCAAAAAGTGCCCGACCGAAGGGAATATGAAATAATAGAATATAAGTATGAAATAATACGCTACTTTCCTGAGGAAAAATTTAGTTTCATAAGTTAAAAATATGTTACAAAAACGCAGAATTGTACCATAATATAATACGTTATAAAAACGTTAAAATTAGTAACGTTATTTTAACCAACGTCAGAACACCGTAACATTAAGCGTGTTTTACACATTGAAAACACGTTTATTCGTATTCTAACGTTTTTCAGTCTGACGTAAAATTATACATGAAATTCACGTTTTCTTGCCAAGTGGGAGCATGCCCGCCAGTGCTGCCATCGCAACCCCATTTCACAAGCAGTGTTAAATTTTTTAACATTTTGTCCTCTAGCGTTTTTAAAACTGGGGTTCGTAGTTCAAGAAGGCACTGGACCGTGTGATTAAGTAGTTCTTGCACTCGAATTTCTGCTGAATGTTCCGTAATAATTTTGGATTGTTCAGGGGGTCCCTGCTGAAAATGCCTCGTAAAATCTCATAAACTCTCTTAAGAGTTTCTATAAGTATTTGCAAGGCCGCAGAGAATGTATCCGGTGCTCATTTTAAACCGCATTCGTTTTTCCTAACGTTTTATGAGAAAATATATTTTCTTATAAGAGTATAAGAACCTCCGTTTTACTTGGATCTATGCGTATAAAGATATTGGCGTTTCCCTTATGTTTCATGAGGTTCTATGAGGATGATTTTTTTTTGCAATTATTATGAGAACATTTTTTCTAATGTTTTATAGGGATATCTGCGGAAATTTATTTTCTTAGTCGATATAAGATAGATAAGTTTGTGAGTGTTTGTAAAAAAAATTGTAAATAAATTTAAAATAAGTATAAGTATTAAGGTAAGTATTAATGGATAGAAATACCTAAAAAAACAAAGAGAGATGCTGGCCAGTTGCCAGTTGACTTCGTTCAGTGCCATAAAACAAACAAAAAAAATTTAAAGGATATTCCTCAAAAGTACTTACAAGTCCTTATAAAACAAAAGGGCTTCCAATGCGGCATTTCCAATGGATTATGCCGTTTGAAACTGCTGTCAAATACTTATAAGTTTTTATAAGTCCTTATCCAGGAAAAATGCTTATAAGAACGCATAAAACATTGGGAATAACTGTTTCAATAACCACTGTAGTACATTTTAGTCCTCCTGAGTCTTAAAGTGTAATCTTATGTGTGCTGATAAGTTTGTATGAGTTAATTTTTATAAGAGTTTATGCGGCTTTTTTGGCAGGGGTAACATCTGCTTTTTGCCTTTAAGACTCCGCCATAATATGCTGGTTAAATATCAGTGTTTTTAGATTTTGCTTCACGCCTAACGAGCAAATATTGATGTTTACTTAAACCTGCCTCAGGAATTAGCGAAACTGCCTCGTCTTCTGTGTATGGTTACTGTATCAAACTAAGCAGAGGTTAATAATGTTAAACATCTTGAATGCATAATTTTTTACATTATAAACGCACGGTTAGTTTGATACGGGATTAAATGACCTAAACAAAGTGAAAAGTATTCTAGCCGTGGGTAGATGGTTTTATTACACTCACTATAGTAAAGTCACACCCAAATAAAATTAAATTTACACTACAATAATATGATATTTACACTAATTAATCACAAATTACCATTAAAAAATGGTTTACTTACACCTCTCATTATTTCTTTTACACCCTAGAAGGATAGGTTTACAATCTGTAAGTTTAATTTGCACATGATAGTGTAAATGTACCTACCCATAAATTAGAAGAATTAACACTAATCAAAAAGTAAAAAAAAATATTCAAAAATGTCTTTTTACAAGATTAACTGATTGGTTAATATACCCTATTTAGTGTGGTCCTATATGTACCACCATTGAGTGTTAAATTTCCCCCTCAATTTTTTACTGTGTAGATCTTGAGGCTTTCATTATGTAAGAGATTTTTTAGTAAGGGTTAGTCTGGGTATAGGGAGGCGCAGATTCTGGTCCATATTTAATCTCGTATTATGAAATAGACCAGGGATATGAATATAACATTTTTTGTGTATATATAGGACACACTGTTTCTAGGATGAATAATGATACTACTCTCAATATTCCCTGTGCAATAAACAGCGGTCTGCAGTGCTCCCTAACTCCCACCCGGCACCTAAACCGTATGGCTCTTTTTTGCAAAATAAAAATTGAATTAAATAATAAATAATTGCTGGTTGCAAAAACCCCAAAAAGCTATAGAAGTGAGAAATACACCCTCCTTGTCGTTGCCGTTCCTAAGTCGTTCGACACAACCCTAATGGCAAAACAACCATAGGCCAGCTTAGAACTCAATGATGAAATGTGTACTACAATATAAAATTTGTTGTCTATTAAAAGGCCCAAGAACTTAGTAACTGATTTATTTTCGACATGTTGATTGTTTAAATACAAGTCATTTAAATTATTCCAATTAAAATAAAAATAAGTATATTGGTTTTAGTGGTGTTTAAGCTGAGAGAATTAGCATCACACCAACTTTAATCCTCGGCAAATCCGCTATTTCCGCGTGCCACAAGAGAGTGGTGGCGTCAGCGAAGAGGAAGGAATATTCAGCATTGTAAGGTCAAATATGCACTGTTACAGCTATTGCTTAAACATTGTGATATCTATAGCGTGTGGCATTCTAGCAAGAAGAAACTTAATCAGTACTATGGAAAAAGCTAATTCGAATTTTTAGTTACGTGGTTTTCTTAGGAACGCGTTATGTATCATTTAGGTGGCGTTTGAGAAGAAAGAGTCAATGTTTTTTTACAGGCCCGCACAACAAATAATATCAGTTAATAATTTTATTCGTTCTTTTTACTCCAGTATTTTTTAGTCAAACGTCGTCATCGCCTAAAATGCAGTAAATGGTAAATACGTAATCACGTAAAGTTGTCAAGGACTTTAGGTAGCGATAATAAGAAAAATAGTGTAAATAAAGCATTTTATTATATACCTTTTATGACTACTAAATTATACAGGAAAATTATTAACAAGTCATACAAACGCAAACACAATTAAAAAAGTAAGTATGATATTTTTATGATGTCCATATTATGTTCAATTATATATAATTTTTAGAACTCCTCTGGTAGGTCTGTAATTTTACGATTCCGTCACTATACTTAAAACAGCTTCTTTCGGTTTTAACGGTTGGCTCACATTGAACGTATCACTAAAAATTGAATAATTATTATAGCCGGTGGACAAATATCATCATTAAATTCTTACCCAGGTACATATTCGCTATAGGGATTTCTCACAGTCACAGTAATACAATCCGCACAAGCATCGGGGGGAAATATTATTGTCGCTTCTAAGTCTTCACCGTTGTAATAAAAGAGATAATTTGCATCATCAGTTATCCTCTGAGCATAAAATATATTGGATGACTCCACGCCTACAACTGAATAGTAAGACTCTGTGGACTTTTTAAATACCTGCCTCAGCTTTACCATCTCCTTATATATATTATAATGACTGTTGATGCCAGCAACATTTTGATTGGCTAGGTTTGTTTCCACGTATTTGTCGCTGACAGGAAGCCAAGTTTTCGCTCCACCATTGAATCCTAAAAGATTTTTAATAATCCATTTTCCTAAATTAATCTTAATTCATGCTTGACCTACCAGCGTTGGTTGAATTATCCCACTGGAACGGAGTACGCTCGAAATCTCTACTAATAAAGTCAAAAGTGGAGCAGTTCTTTATTGCTTGTGGATCGGTGCCTTCTTCACATGTTACTTCACCGTCCTCTTGCCCTATTTCCTCTCCTTGATAAGTCACCTGAGCACCTGGTAAAATGGACACCAACATGTTTAAAGCATCAATGTTTTCGATACCAAGCCTGGTCGCTACTCTGGGATTGTCGTGATTACCAAGCTAAAAAAAAAGTAGATTGGATATTCTCCCAAACAATACTTCATTCAGTTGTAAGATTGTCAGCCTTGCAGAGAATGATCTCAAGCTAGACGTATGAGATGTATCGTACAACTTACCACCCAATTATCTGTGAAAAAATTTTTACTGTATGACCATGTATATAATGAATCGTATAATTCATTTCCAGAAAATCCTTGATGAAGATCAGTAATAAAAGAAATAAAATTGAAAGTAAAATGGGCTCCGAGTCGTGAGATATTCCAGTTTGCGTAATAGAACCGAATCGTATCGGGATTGGCGCCTCCTTCCGTTATCATTACCCTGCAAAAAATAATTTCATGATTGTCGGCATGACTGTTAACACATAATCACCTTGTAGAAACATTATTTGTTTCCGTAAATTCATCCAGGACATTTCTCCATTCATATAACATGTCAAAGGATTCCTCTTGCTCTGTCGTGTAGATATGGTCCAAGTAATCATGTTCATTAGGCAGAGCCGTGGGATTATCTAAAAATATTGTCAACCATAAAAGAACGGTGTGATATTACTAAGTAAAAATATCAAAAAAACATATGGAAATATCTACATGATCTTGGCTCATCTCTTAACAGAGCATCCTCAAACAGTGTACCCACAGCGTCCATTCTAAATCCATCAACTCCAAAATTCAACCAGTATCTTAAAACATCTTTCATTTCTTCAACCACCACAGGGTTTCTGTAGTTAAGATCTGGTTGAGCAATTGAAAATTGATGAAGATAATATTGCTGTCTGTCTTCATTCCACTCCCATGCTGAATCTTTAAAGAAGCTAATCTACAATAGGGCAAATTGTTATTAATACTTAGTGTTTTTGCCAGATAGAAATTTCATAAACGAGTCGAGATTGAAAAGAGACGGGTTATGATCTACAGCATCCTACCCAGTTATTTGGAGGGTTTCTTTCTCCATCGATGTATGTCGCATTTTCCCAAACATAATAATTATCATATTTTGAATCACGTTTTAAAGAAGCCTGGAACCATTCGTGTTGGTCACTGGTGTGATTCGGTACGTAATCGAGCAAAACTTTTATGTTCAAGTTGTGGGCTTCATCTAGCAGCTGCCTTAGATCGTCCAATGTGCCGTATATTGGATCTAAAACATATTGCTTTGATTTTTAAAATATAGTTTAGGCAATGTTTAAGTTAAATAGGTACTTATCTTGTTTCTTCAAGTTTCCTAATTAGTATATTTTATACAGGGTGTCAATTTGAAAACTTCCCACCCTTACTATCTTTCTTGCAGTTAAATGAATAGTTTTAGCCTTCTTATTTCAACCCCCTAGGAGGGGTAGATGTCACCCTTACAATCTTAAATGGGAAGGGGGATCAAGTGGCACATCGTTTAAAAGGGCGCTTAATTCCCTTTTCAGTGGTATCCTACTTTGTTGCTTTTTGTCCAGAGGTGTCTGAATAATCGCGTTTCAAAGTTGCAGAAACAATTAAGCTTGCCTGCATTGAGATTATGGTTTTCAGGTTAGTGTTTACACAAAAATTATTGCATTGGGTCTCCTTGTAGTTCAAACGATTAGAAGATTAGGCGGCACCGTTAAAATCGTTGGATAACAGGAAGAAAATCTAGCTTAAACAATTGATTTCTTATTTATTGATTATTTTACTTCGACAAAAATAACTTTTTATTGCGGAAGAGAAATTTCTACAAAAAACACATGGAATCTACTTACGCGCTATCTTATAAGTTGTTCAAATTGTTGTCCATTTTCCTGTAAACAATAATAAAGTCTATTTTCGAACTCCTCCCTAACATTTCGGATAACTTTACCGGGAATTGACCTGCATTCTGCTGCAATTCGCCTTTTAAGATCATCAATATCAGCAGGTTGTGTTTTATAAACAATGGATTTAAGATGTCCCCAAAGAAAGAAGTCTAAGGGTGTTAAATCCGGTGATCTTGGAGGCCATTCAATTGGTCCCTTATGCCAATCCATCTATCCGGGAATCTCTCGTTTAACCACTGCCGGACCGGAAGAAAATAATGAGGTGGAGCACCGTCCTGCTGGAATATTATCAAATCCTCCTGAAAAACTAAATTACCCTCTGAATCAATTTGAGTTTCTAGCTCATGGGTGATAAGAGGATCAATAGTCTCTTCAAGCATATTAAGGTACAGATCACCTGTCAAGTTTCCTTTAATAAATAAAGGATCAATAATGGCATTTCCAAGAATACCAGCCTAAGCATTAACTTTTTGGGGATATTGTGTATATCCTTCTCGAAAAATATGCGGGTTTTCGTCACTTTAATATCGACAATTTTGTCTGTTAACATTTCCATTTAGAAAAAATGAACATTCATCGCTGAAACAAATATTCGGCAGAATACTAGGGATGGCGTTGACTTGACGACTCATGAATTCACAAAACTCTATTCTTCTATCAAAATCATCGTCATAGAGTTGTTAAAGTATCTGCATTTTGTATGGATGGAACTTATGCATTTTCAGTGCTTTTCTTACAGTCTCGTGTGATATTCCTGTTTGTTCTGCTACTGTCCGCAAGGAGCTGGTGGGCTCTGCAGTAAATAATCCCAAAACCTCAATTTGAGCTCCTTCATTCATCACTCGTAGGTTATTTATTTTTCTATTACTCACCGAACCAGTTTCGGAGAACTTTGCCACCAAATCCAGCACATATCTGTGACTTACTTTACGATTTCGATTTCTTTCATTGAAAACCAATGCCGTCCCTCGTGCGCACTTTCCAACCTCTCCATAAATAAAAATAATTTCAGTTTTTTCTTGAAGAGAATAAACCATTCTCACACTTTATGCGCTTATTAAAAGTTATCACTGAACAGCCCAACAAGCAAAAGCGAATTAACAATAATATTCCTGTTTTGGCTACATCTTTTAAATTTGCTGACCATGTTTTTTTTTTGTTAAAAAACAACGTATTTTTAGAATTTGTTGATAGAATTGCAAGGCTTTTTGTGGAATTTCAGTGATAAGTTGTCGAATGAACGCAAATTAACTAGATACGCGTAGTATAGTAATTTTATTAGATTACTTTTTGTGTAAATTTTTCGAGGTTACTTTGCCAATTTCCAAATAAAGTTTGACACGGCGTCACCCATGGGCGTAACGAGGGGGAGGCAGGGGATGGCCATGTCCCCCCCTGGAAGTTGCTACTTATTGGAATTTGATAAAAAAAAACGTTAATGTTTATGATGTTTTGTGTTTATTAGTATTTGGCCCCCCTAGAAAAATGTCTGGCTACGCCCATGGTGCCACCTAATCTTCTAATCATTTCTACTACAAGCAGACCCAATGCAATAATTTTTGTGTAAACACTAACCTGAAAACCAAAATCTCAGTGCAGGCAAGCTTAATTGTTTCTGCAATTTTGAAACGCGATTATTCGGACACCTCTGTACAAAAAGCAACAAAGTAGGATACCACTGAAAAGAGAATTAAACGCCCTTTAAAACGATGTGCTATTTGACCCCCATTCCCATTTAAAATTCTAAGGGTGACATCTACCCCTCCTAGGGGGTTGAAACAAGGAGGCTGAAACTATTTATTTAAAGTGCCCCCCCTACAAATAAAATTGACTTGTCTTTCCGATTTTTCATATTTTTAACTGCAAGAAAGATATTAAGAGTGGGAAGTTTTCAAATTGACACCCTGTATATACCTATATCTCGATAATCAGAAATATCATAACCAGTGTCGATTTGTGGCGACTTGAATATTGGAGACAACCATATAGCGTCAATACCAGTATCCTTAAGGTAGTCCAGTTTTTGTATTATACCTATAAACAAGAAAATGTTTTTTTTTTAAAAAAAAACCTACTTCAGCGGGTTTATAAACGAGGTAACATTTTTATCAATATATAAACACCATAGTCTTTACTAGGTACTTGATAAAAGATGAAAAAGCCTAATTTAGAAAAAAAATATTATTGTAAAAAATATTCATTAATTATTTAGTATATATATTATACGAACCTTGCAGATCGCCATAGCCATCATTATCACTGTCCTTGAAACTTCTTGGATAGATTTGGTATAACGAAACGGTTTCCCACCAATCTGGCTCAAATGAGTCATTCAGCGGCGTGTTCCTAGACGTTTTAATGACGTGTTTTTTTATCTTTTGTGGCGCTGCATCGATAGCTATACCGAAAATTAACATTGAACATAATACAGCAAGTAAATTCATTTTGATTTTTTATTTTAAACGGGCAGTGCCAGAATATGAATGGATGGAAGACAATTCGGTGATATATATATATATTGGTTTCCAAATCTCTTATCAATTTTCCACTTCAATAGAAGTGTAAGAATTGTTTTGGGTAATCTGTAGTAATTATATTGTTGTCCAAAAAATAATGCATACTTTTGATCATCCTACGTCGGGTCTATGTTTGTACCATCGTATAAAAAAGTAATTCAAGTCACTGATGGTCTGCTTGAGCTAAACTGGCACCACCGCCAGACAACTCATGGCATCTAAATATACGTGGATTCCAGATAATATCTATAATTAGATTTGATAAAAAAATATTCTTATTAATTTTGCACTCGAAAGGAAGCTCAATTTTAGGTTATTTGGATTATTTTTTTTTAAGAAATACTTAACGAAGGCAGCAACATTTACAACACTCTATGTACAGATGTATCCATACAAAAAACATAATATTCATAGCATATATTAGTAGACTTTGTCATATTTTAGCTGTTTTAATCAGGCTTTTTTGAGTTACTGTGTCTCTACAACATAATATACCGCATCAAGAATTATAATGCCGATAATTATTCTGAATTAGGCCTTCGCCGTGGTATGAGTTAAGTATACCAATATTACATGCCCAAAAGCATTTTAGTGATTTTCAGAATTTAATCTTCCCTCCAATCGCCAGCATACACCATAAGACCAAGCCCATGGATCCACTCTTCGAAGAATTGTCTGGTCGTCCACACGAATGTGTCCATTTTTAGCTGACGAACACTGTTCAAAATTTGCGGCTAGCTTTAAACTTTTAGAAGTCTGCTTTCTACCATAAAGTCTAAAGCTTACGGTTCGGAAAACAATTCAATCAGCATGCTTGCATTATGCAGTCCTAATTTTAACCCCTACATAGTTCACATTATAAATTCTTGCTTAGTGTCTAATTATTTTACCACTTGCTGAAAGGAATCAATTATAAGATTTTGATCCGTAAGGGCATTTAAGAAGTTTGCTTTTGGTTCTCTAGTTGCGTGCTTCTTTGCTTTGGTTTATGGTTTGATTGCAATGGTTTCGAGCGTTAACGAACGATTTTCGGCGGTAGGGTTTTGACGCCATAATTTCTTGATTTAACAGCTCGTTCGCGATTTTTGATAAACCAAGGCTTGCCGTTATAGTCGGATTCTTGAACCGTCTCGCAAGATGGTGGACGAGTCACGTGTCACTAATGGCACCCTGTCGACTTCTAGTCTATTTTGTTTTTGTAGGTTGGTAGGTTACTTGTACTAAATTTCAGATTTATCAGGAGCTAAATTTGTTAAGCACGTAAACCACATTAAATGTGCAATTTTTTTTTGAGGATTGGAATATATAGTTTGGCGAAATCAGCGTAGGCGCAAAGGGAAAGAAAAAAGGTGTATGTAGTACTTTTTTATTTCTAATTATAAAAAATTTACAATCTACAAGTAAAAAATACTAGTACTACCAAGGCTATTTTGTAATTTTATAAATTAAATTAATATATGCTGCAATGGCATAGAAATTGTTATATTTTAAGAGCTGATATATATTTTCAGTGCAGTACCTATATTACTATTCATTTATATAAGGAAATATCTAGAAAATCGTCTAATTTTTCTAAAAAGTAAACATCGCTTGACGAAGGTGAATGATATAAACTATAAACAGTGTATTTGGCACCTTGTAGTAATATTTTGATCCCTACAAGCCAATAATTCAGGCCTTCATTGGTGTTACATATTTCTTTGAAGTGGTATTCCTCTTTTATATAAATGAGAACTCCTCCAGTAGGGTTACTATCTGTCTTCTGTTTGAATTTATGATTGAGTCGCCATTTTTTGAAAAAGGCAAGAATTTCAGTTGGTTTTAGTATGCTTATTACAAAAATAAATATTTTACAAATCAAACAAAAGATTAGTTGCAATGTCATACAAAATAGTGATATTTTGATAACTGATAGATATTTCATGAAAAAGTGGATCTATTAATTAAAATATTAACGATTAATCCGATATTTCATCAGAAAAATCAACATTACTATCATCCACGTTTATAATAATAGGTGCCTGCATATGAGCAATGATATCTCGTTCCTTTTCCCATGCTTCTTTTGTCCGTATGTCTTACATAACTAACCCATTGTTCTTGGGACACACCTTCTAAAGCCATCTTCCAGGCTTAACAAACATCTCGTTCTTTTAGAATATATTGATCATAAAGTCGCTTGGCTTGACTCCAGATCATTTCAATTGCATTAAATTGACAATGGTATGGAGGAAGCCGCAAAACTTCATGACCAGCATTTCTAATCAACTCATCAACTTTAAAGGATTTATCTACTCGCGGTACTGTATTGATGAGTTGCCATAAAACCTGGACAGTATCGTACGGTGAAAATAAAATATTTTTCTCTTTTAACCATCTTTATAAATCCGCCTTTAACCATTTTTTTGCGGGCCACTTCGCCGTTTGCCTGCTATAATAACTAGCATTATCTAAAATTATCATGGAGGGCTCTTCTAAGTTTGGCAGGGTTTCGCACAGCCATTTTTCAAAATTGTCAGAGTTCATCTCTCCATGGTAGTCACCAGTTTTGCATTTGGATTTAAAAATAAGCCTGGCATTTTCGATAAATCCACATTCGCCCCCTGCATGCAAAATAATTTATCTAAAAATATAAATTAAATGACGATTAGTGTTCACTAAGAGAATTTATTTCCAGAAGGGGGGGCTTAATTGTGGTCTTGTAGAGTAAAGACTATGGATTTTTGTACCTTTACTTAGGTTAACTTATATTTATTAATTCGTATATTGACCTGTACCCTTCTCCAGATTCTTTCCTGACAGATTTAATGTTATCATCTTGCCAAGATTTTCTAAATGTTCCATTAGAAAAAATCCAAGTCTCGTCCAGAAAAACACATGGTTTTCTATCGGGACCAAGCTCAGCGTTTTCCATGTACGTAGACAGAAATCTTCGCCGTTTATCCGCAATACATGGCTTTTCCATAAGCGCACGGCGATTGTCTTCCTTCTTATAGAAAAAGAATAAGCTTTTTACCAACCTTAGGGCAACAGGGGCTTTTTTATAGAAAGGCGAGGTAATGGGGTTCTCCCCCCTAAGATACGTATAAGATGTACAAAGAAAAATTGAACACTCTCAGTAGTCCAAGTTATATTTTGTGGCAATACTTTTCACTGCAATAGCCTAGGTTCTAAATATTTTGATCATTACTCCCACCAAGACTCGAGCTCTGGATTCAGCACTGCATAAAGATAACGCCCTTGGAAGAGTCAAAAAGTTGCAGGGTATAAACGTTACCCTGTTTTCTTTAGGAATATTATCCATTGAGGTACTTGGAAGACAATAATTATGATCCATTATCATTTTACGCCTAAAAAAGATAAATACCGTATAAAAGTAGTTTGCGGTTAATGTATTTAACTTACCGTTCCGTAACAAATAAACACTAAAACACGTAGGTAGTAGGTACGTCCAAAATAGAAGTCTTTAATAAACTTATTTAAATACAAAACACACGAGAACAATTAAAAACACAGCAAAACACTTAACGAGAAAAAAAGTACGTGGCGATGTCACTGATGTCAGTGTCAGTGGGCTTTGGGCTAATTACGGCTCTATGATGGGTTGGGGATATTTCAAAGTTACTGGTCCAGCTAGTTACTGTCATTTGTCTATTGTCAAATGTCGAACGACGAGACGAGCCGTGAATCCGACTATAGAAGGGCGCTTTTTTAAGAAAGAAATAAAGGCTTCCATGTCGATAAGGATAACCTCCGATACCGTAGAACGGGGATTTATGAAACATATGGGGTAATATGAAATTTTAGAGCACTCTTTGAAACTTTGGTGCCTGATGTCGCACTCGGTCGGTAATGCAGTGTTTTACTATACCAGTCAGCTTTGTAAACATTTTATTGTTGGTGGCGACGGCGAAGTTTTGTTGGTAAGTTTTGTATCGGAAAAAAATCTAAAATATTGTATAAAAAATTTTAAATTACTATTAGGCAATCCAAGCCAGGTTATGTTTTCCTGCCACGGTCATATTGGAGTCACAAAGTGCCTCCAATATGGCCGTCGACGGCAAATGTCAGAAAAACTAACCTTTATTTTTGTGTGAACGTCAGTGTCAGTTTAAACAGCGATTTTGGTTTTGTGTGTTTTATTAAGTTATTGTTGTTCAATTTGTCTTTTTTTCTGTTACTTATATTTAATAACACTTAAAGTTGATGATGTTATTGGAGATGTTAACAATGGCAAGTGTATATCTACAAACAGCACAGGACTCGACTGTAAACTAAGCATTGAATCCATGTATATTTGCCTTCAACAGCCATACTGAATTGTTCGTTAAATGTTTTTGAGTTCTGTCGAACGAATTCAATATGGCCGTGGCAGGCAAATCGTAATTTGACACATCGTTGGATTGCAATACATTCAAAAGTGTTATCTGGAAGTCGGCTATTATGGCATTAAGCTTGTTTCTAAGATATAATAGCTTTAGGATGGTTTCTAACCTAAAACATAGTACTCCTTTTTTCGCACATTTACATGAGCTGTCTTTTCTGGATGGACCACCTGGTACATTTTACAACCGGAGCAAAAATTGTTGGTTTGATTCACCGATTTTTGAAGATTGGTTCTTTAATATCCCACATCCATATTTGAGACGACTGGAGGGCAAAAAAATTATGATAGGTGACAACTTAGCTAGTTACTTAAGCATAAACGTAATAAAGAAATGCGAGGAAGCTAACATCGAATTTAAATTTTTACCACCACACAGCACACATATCTGCCAGCCGCTCGATGTGTCATACTTTCGGCCTCTCAAGGCTGTTTGGAGAAAAATACTTACAGAATGGAAGTTAAAGAATAAAGGGGTCCTTCGCAAGTCAGTATTTCCGTCCCTTTTAAACAAGGCACTTGATTCGCTAAAACAGAAAAGTGAAGCGAATATTAAAGCAGGCTTCAAAGCCAGTGGAATATATCCCCCAAATAAACATGAGGTTTTCAAGTTGCTTCCGCAGACAGCAGAGGCGGCAGATGGGCGCGCTTCTCTAACTCAGTCATTCACAGATATCATCAAACAACATGTTCCAGTCGCGCAAGATTTACAAAAGAGACCCCAGAGAAAGCGGCTCCAGGTGCAACCTGGAAAATCAATCTCCTCCACTGATTTTAACCAAGAACGTGACAATATCATAAAAAAGGGACGACGTTCCACCACAACGCCGAAGAGCGCTGCCTCCGATGACTCTGAATATGAACTACAACCAGAAAATGTAGAAAAATACTATAACGGGTTTAAAAGAACCGTAGGAAGAAATAGTGATGTTCAAATTGGTAAATTTGTTATTGTCAAATTTAACTACGATCCAAAAAAGAATGTCGTAAACAAAAAAGAATGATTTCGTAGTCAGCTGTTAAGGCCTTATATGGGTAAAGCCAATGTTTTTACTTTTCCCGGCATAGAAGATCTTAATCCTGTAAAAATCCACCATATTAAATTTATCTTGGAGGATCCAAGTGTTTTGAAATTTGGTAGATTTTTGTTTTAAAAAAATGTTTTTGACGACTAAATTAGCCTTTATCATTTTCTTTAAATAAATATTTTTGTAATAAACGCGTTATTTAGAAAACTTGTTTTTATTTATTAAAAATTTTGTTGCAACTTCTGGGGTTATTTTAAAATTAACTCGGTAAAAATATTTTTTTACACCTTATAAATGTCAACATAGCAGCATTAAAAACACTATATGAGAGCAGCAATGTTTTTTTCGCTCTATAGTGTTTCATTTAACCTCCCAAAAAGTCAACAAATTTGGTTATACACGCTGGTAAATATACAAAAACTAAACTGTTTCATAAATCCCCGGATTCTGGGTAATATGAAACACTCAATAATATATTTTTTTTAATATTGTCGGATTAAAAAAAAAATTGATTAGAAATAAAGATAACATAGGACTATCATTCAACAATACCGTATTTTATTTTGTTTTTTAAATTACAACTAAAGCTGATATTTTAAGAAATGAAGAAATAACGTTTCATAAATCCCCGTTCTACGGTACTCTCTAGCACAGATGGATAGATCATCAGAGGTAAAACAAACGTGCCGCCAAGGAAAGGTTCGAAAATGGTCCTTTAGTTTAGATCATCCCACTTAGCTGATGTATAATGTCAGATCTTGTACAAGTCGGGTTTAAAGTTAAGAAAAGATCCAAGAAACTAGCAAAATCACCATCTCGGTCTGGAATCCGAGATGGTTCACCCACAAATTGGGCGAGGGCAGAGCCGATGGCAAAAGATTCGGCTTCGCGACCTTGCTCGTCGGTTGTATTTAAGTATTTGAGGCAGTTGACATTATGAACGTTAAAGTCGCCAAGGATAACAACTTCAAAATTGGGATGGTGGATTTGCAGAAAGTCGATAGTATTAGCAAGTGAGGAGAACAAGTCTCTATAATGGGTATCACTTGGCGGCCGGTAAAGGCAGCAGATGAATTTATTAATTCTCTGCGTTGATATTTTAATCCACATTACATCAAAGTCGTTAGGCTCGCGTATCTCCTCTCGTTGACAAGAACTATCACTGCGGACAAAGAGACGAAGGCAAAAATTGCGCCTAAATCGGTGATGGAAGTCCCAGGATAAGAATATCTGGCCGTACTAATTGATGATCTGACCTTTGTTTCGGTTAGTGCGAGTACATGAGGTTTGGTAGATTGTAGATGTTGATGGACTGCATTGATGTTCGAGTTCAGTCCTCTTATATTGCAGAAGTCAATTTGGAAGCTGCTAATTTTGAGTTTTTTAACAACTTCAGTTGACACACCATTTCCAATTTGAATGTTGTTCGAAGGGCCCGCCTAGCTATTGGAAATGGTGGATGTTGGGATAACTTCGCATGGTGAGGCGTCAGGATCAGCTCCCACACGGAGATCCGATCGGGGGGCGAGTGTAATAATAATACTAATAATAATAATAATAATAATAATAATAATAATAATAAATATTAAGATGTGGAGGAAACCTGGATTATTTTATTGATATTTGATAATATGTTATTTATATTAATTAAATAAACTTAAGTGTTTTTTTCCGTAGCTGTAAGTGGATTTTCTTTCATTGTCATTGTTCAAGTCGATTGCCCTCTTGAATTTTAGGAATTAACGTACTTTACGCAATCACAGTTAAGTTGTTAAATAATATTTACATTTTTGTTTTCGCCTTTGGATCATCTTGTTTTTCGGATATTAGGCAAGAATAGAATGCACCACAGCGTTAAATATTCTAATAATTATTGTGGATATTAAATTGATGAAAAATTATGACAAAGAGAATCTTTATATTCCTTTCGCTTAGCGGTAAACAATAATTTTTGAAATTAAAAGTAAAATTTGTAAATAACTCCAAATTAAATAAACGAATCGAATCCCGGCTTTAGTCAAAATGTAGCTATTTTTGTGAGCAACAAGAAAATGTATCGTGTCATTTAATTTTATTAAGAAAATTTGAAAAAACCTAAACCTTGCTTAAACAGCGCCACCTAGAAGACGCGGTACGCACTTGCGACCACTACCAAAGTCGGTCTTTTAATAACTACAAAAGTGTCTATTAAACGAGCCTAAGCTGATTAAATTTGCGTAAAGCATATTGAAGATACAACAATTTAAAAAAAATTTCACAAGCTTCCCCCACCCATATTTTCGAAGATACAAAAAAAGTCTTAGAAACCAGTTTCCGTAAAAACTAAGGAACTTTTTATTTCCGTCATTAAAACAGTACCTTATCTGATAAAATTGGACTTTTTAGATATATCCTAGCAACTGTGCCTCCCTAGCGGTAATTTTGGAAACTTATAAATATTTTCCAGCAATTTTTTTTGGTCGATTTAGTCAATAAAAATGGTTTCACGAAAGTTTATGGCTTTCATAATATCGTACCTTTCCGACCTTAGCGCAACAACCTGTATGTGAGGCTTTCAAGACAAAAAATGTTCGTCAAGAAGAATACGATGAGGAAGAGTTTAAGTGAAGCAAGAACAGAAAAAGAGATGGATCTCCAGTCTATGCTGCTTTGTCCAAAATCTAATGTAAGTGCTATGTATTATAAGACTAAATTCATAATACATAACTTTACTCTATATAAAAGCTAAAGAAGTGTACGCTTCTCATGGAGCGAATTGGAAGGCGCAATTACAGCCGATAAAATTTTTTTAATATTTTCTTATTCTCTTGAAACTAAAGTAAGACCCATGATTGATAACAGTAATAAAGACATTATTTTTTACAGTGATTGATGCACTGGACAGAATAGAAATAGGGTCATGTAGCATTTTTTTATTACATTTTCTGAAAGATTTTGTAATTTTAGTGCGAACAGCACAATATCTTAATTTCTTGGCGCCTCTAAAGCCTTTAATATTATTTTATGCAACAAGAGCAAACAGTAAAATTTTTTCACGATTGGGAACTCCTAGGAATGAAAAAAGAACGTTGTATGTACGAGTTATATTCAATATTTTTTCTACGATTGTAAACAAATGACTGCATAGGGTGGTTCAAGTTAATATTTATTTTGTGGGCCAATTTTAAATATTATAAACTAATTATAGCGAGAGCCGCAGTGTCCAAAAATGCGAACTATAAATTTGTAATAATGACAGATTTGTCATAGAAACCCGACCTTGTTAAGAAAAGTAGATCAGAGGGAAAAAAGTTTCAACGGCTAATTTTATCACTGTCACTTAATGCGATGTGAACTGTTATGGAACTTCTTTTCACTCTGATCTACTTTTTTTAACATATTGGAATCTACTAGATAAAAAGCATTTTAACAACTTTAAATGATTACCCCGAAAGCCTATAATTTTAAGTTTCTGGATTAATATTTCATGATCGACTGTATGTTGGAAATCTTCCCTCCAGAAACATTCGGTTTATTAAATTTAGGAATCTTTGAATAACACTAATACTAGTTTCAAATACGGCGCTTAATTTAATTTTGATTCGCCTATAATTTGCTGTATTTCGTGTGGGTCCGTTGGTGTAAAAACTATTGTATGTTCTATGGCGGTATGTTTGGTCTGGGCTTGTGCAGGTTTATTAATCGCGGTAGCTAACCTATATTACAAAATAATTATAAAAACAATACGCTATAACAACTTTAACCTTTAAGAATTTATTTTAAAAGTTTATTTCCTAAATGGTAGTCTTCTCTTTCAGCTTATCTGTAAATTTGTTAGTTTCTTTCCATAAGGTTTTACTGTCTGTTGATTTTTCCACCTCTACTTGAAAGTATTCCGTGTTTTTGTTTTATATATTATCTTGTTTAATATATTTTTAAAATTTGCATACGCGGTCTTCTTTTTTAAGTTGTGAGGATTATTTATATGTGTTTTGTTTAGTTTCTGTCGATTTCATAAGCCCTAAAGTAATCCGTGAATGCCCTTCTTTGTATTTAGTTTTGTACTCAATTTCCACAATAGAATTTGTAACACCATTTTTTATTTTATTTACTAAAATTTCGGTACTTAGATTTATATCCGCAGTTGCATAAAATCTTCCCATTTTTCATCAATACATTTTTTTCTAAATTTGGCATAATATAATTTAATGAAGAAAAATTAAGAAAGAAAAATACATCCAAGCCCGCAAGAAAAGCATGCTTTCAGATTACTGTACATTTTCTCGGAGAATTCTAGTTATTCTAGTTGTGTTTGTCATTTTTATGTTTTCTTTTATTGTTCTTAATATCTGTTTTAAGGGAAAATCTTAGTCTTGCTAAGTGGCTTAAAAAAAAAGGTATAAAAATTCGTAATACTTAAATTATTAAGATGTTGTCTCAATGCGCAAAAAAACAAAACGTAACTAGTAGTAACTACCCTATGCTCAGAGAAAGCTAAGCACTTGACTCCATCTAAAAAAAAGGATACTACTCTACGAGGTACTAGAAAAAGCAGATTAAAGTCATATTAACGTAATAATACGATTTTTTTGGACTCCTTTAAAATTTGTTAATTTGGAGTTACGTGATTTTCTCGGGAAGGCGTTCTAGATTATTTAGGTCACTTTTAAGAAGACAGAGTTAAAGCTTTTTAACTGACCTGCACAACAAATATCTTCAGTTAATAATTTTATTTATTCTTTTTACTCCAGTATTTTTAATCAAACGTCGTCATCGCCTAAAACGCAGTAGATGGTAAATACACCATCACGTAAAGTTGTCAAGAACTTTAGGTAGCGATACTAAGAAAAATAGTGTAATAAATTATTTTATTATATACCTTTTATAACTACCAAATTATAGAGTAAAATTATCAACAAGTCACATCAACGCAAACACAATTAAACAAGTATATTATTTTTATGATGTTCATATTATATTGCATTATATATAATATTTAGAACCCCTCTGGTTGGTCTGTACTTTTGGGATTCCGTCAATATACTTAAAACAGCTTCTTTTGGTTTTAACGGTTGGCTCACATTGAGCGTATCACTAAAAATTGAATAATTAATATAGCCGGTGGACAAATATCATCATTAAATTCTTACCCAGGTACATATTCGCTATAGGGATTTCTCACAGTCACAGTAATACAATTCGCACAAGCATCGGGGGGAAATACTATTGTCGCTTCTAAGTCTTCGCCGCTGTAATAAAAGAGATAAATTGCATCATCAGTTATGCTCTGAGCATAAAATATATTGGATGGCTCCACGCCTACAACTGAATAGGAAGACTTTGTGGACTTTTTAAATACCTGCCTCAGCTTTAACATCTCCTTATATATATTATAATGACTGTTGATGTCAGCAACATTTTGATTGGCTAGGTTTGTTTCCACGTATTTGTCGCTGACAGGAAGCCAAGTTTTCGCTCCACCATTAAATCCTAAAAGATTTTTAATAATCCATTTTCCTAAATTAATCTTAATTCATGCTTGACCTAACAGCGTTGGTTGAATTATCCCACTGGAACGGAGTACGCTCAAAATCTCTACTACTAAAGACAAAAGTGAAGCAGTACTTTATTGCTTGTGGATCCGTGCCTTCTTCACATGTTACTTCACCGTCCTCTTGCCCTATCTCCTCTCCTTGATAAGTCACCTGAGCACCTGGTAAAATGGACACCAGCATGTTTAAAGTATCAATGTTTTCGATACCAAGCCTGATCGCTACTCTGGGATTGTCGTGATTACCAAGCTAAAAAAACAAGCAGATTGGATATTCTCCCAAACAATACTTCATTCAGTTGTAAGACTTGGCATTGCAGAGAATGATCTCAAGCTAGACGTATGAGATGTATCGTACAACTTACCACCCAATTATCTGTGAAAAAATCTTTACTGTGTAACCATGTAAATAATGAATCGTATAATTCATTTCCAGAAAATCCTTGATGAAGATCAGTAATAAAAGAAATAAAATTGAAAGCAAAATGGGCTCCCAGTCGTGACATGCTTAAGTTTGCATAATAGAACCGAATCGTATCGGGATTGGCGCCTCCTTCCGTTATCATTATCCTAAAAGAATAATTTCATGATTGTTGGCATGACTGTTAACACATATTCACTTTGTAGAAACATTATTTGTTTTCGTAAATTCATCCAGGATATTTCTCCATTCATATAACTTGTCAAAGGATTCCTCTTGCTCTATCGTGTAGATATGGTCCAAGTAATCATGTTCATTAGGCAGCGCCGTGGGGTCATCTTAAAATATTGACATCCATTAAAAATTAGGTGTGATATTACTAAGTAAAAATACCAAAAAGAAAGATATGGAAATATCTACATGATATTGGTTCGTCCCTTAACAGAGCATCCTCAAACAGTGTACCCACAGCGTCCATTCTAAATCCATCAACTCCGAAATTCAACCAATATCTTAAAACATCTTTCATTTCTTCACCCACCAAAGGGTTTCTGTAGTTGAGATCTGGTTGAGCAATTGAAAATTGATGAAGATAGTATTGCTGTCTGTCTTCGTTCCATTCCCATGCTGAATCTTTAAAGAAGCTAATCTACAATAGGGCAAAGTTTTATTAACATTTGGTGATTTTGCCATATAGGAAAAGTTCATAAACCAGCTGAGATTGAAAAGAGACGAGTTATGATCTACAGCATCCTACCCAGTTGAATAATGGCAGATGTAGCCTTTAAGCGACATCTAGTTGCAATCAAATGCATCAAACCTGGCCCGTCTAACAAATCAGTCAGAGTCGGAGAAGCAAACTTCTGCAAAAATCCGGCGAGCCGGTATCCTCACAGAGTCGTAACTTTTGGAAAGCAACTAACTTTTGGAATCCTACCCAGTTATTAGGAGGGTTTCTTTCTCCATCGATGTATGTCGCATTTTCCCAAACATAATAATTATCATATTTTGAATCACGTTTTAAAGAAGCCTGGAACCATTCGTGTTGGTCACTGGTGTGATTCGGTACGTAATCGAGCAAAACTTTTATGTTCAAGTTGTGGGCTTCATCTAGCAGCTGCCTTAGATCGTCCAATGTGCCGTATATTGGATCTAAAACATATTCTGCCGCCAGAAGGAAAAAGGCCGTAAGTGACAAAGTGTAAGTTTTGAGAAAATCGACATTAACTTTTTGACCAAAGATCCTTACCTTCCTTCATTTTAATTTCACTTTGGCATATATAGGTATTTAATACATATGTTTACAAGTCTTTTTACACAAGAATTATTTCTTTATATATTTTTGGGTAAAAATTATGTTTGATAATGTTTTTCACCTTCATACCTCGATGACGTAGCTGTCGGTAGATAAGAAGCAAAAAGACCGTAACCGACTACTTACGGTTTTTTTACTTCGTGTTGTTTGATGTGCCGCTAATACCCGCATATGGAAATTTTTAAATTTTAACTGCTAAGCTAACATACTTTTTTTCATTTCTTTGGTATTGGTATTAACGTCTGGAAACGGTTGCCTTATATTATTAACTTGTCAGGTTTATTAAAGAAACGTGTGAGACCTAATTACTTATATAGAAATTAAACGATAAGTACGTACGCTCATGTAAGATAGTATACATAAAGTGAAACTAAAGGGCAAATTTTTTACATTTATTTTTAAATTTTTGCGAACTGTGGTATCAAAGAAGGTATTTCTTGGCTATTTCACAAAGTAATTAATTAAAACAAAATTTTTTAACAATTATGTATTATATTATTTCCTAAGATAAATATTTAAAAATTGAATATAAAATACACTAGGATTACACATAAATCCAGCACAAACAACTTGAAATCCTAAACTAAATTACCTTAGAAGTGAGCATTTTTATTCGGCCGATTCATTTAGGTCAGCAACATCCGCCTCGGCAATATTTTGCCAAAATATTCGCCTATTCTCACTCATAAGAAGACATAAATTTTTTAATATCAAGTTTTTTTTATTAGCCTGTACTCCTCTTGGTACAAGTCTTGGTGGTGGCGCTGTAAGTATTACGGGTTTTGTAGCATTCCCCTTAATAAAACTAAGTGTTAAGCCTTCTGCTTCTATATTATGGCTGGTCCAATATTTAAGAGTCAGTTCCCTTTTATTGACAGTTATTTTGACAATGTCAGCTAAATAAGGCCGAGGCTGAGCTTTTTTAATTTTAGCCTGAGAGGAATAATCATTCCAGTTAAAGAAGTCTTGCACGGCCATTTCCTTTACGTCTACGTTTCCTGAATTTGCCTGTTGAACAACATTTCTAAAATCGCCAAAGTCGTAGACTTTTTTATGCTTCATAAAGAGCTCGACTTGATGGTGAAAGCTGTCGGCACTCATAAAAGTGTGCCCTGGCTCAAAATATTTTATTGTTATTTCCTCACACTGAATTTGAGCAGAGTTTACCTCATAGATTAGAAATGAAAAGAAACACCAATTCTTATTCTGCGCGGTGCAATTATCTAGCCAAATAGTGATTTTTTTAGCATCTCTTTGTGACAAAAAGTAAGCATGAAAAGTGCTTATTAAATCTTCTTTCTTTCTTCCTGCAATTCCTTCATGCCAAATACTTGCAAAAGGTTTAATATGTGTTTGTTTTTTTCCAACCGGGACAAAGGTCTCATTAAACACTATAATCCGAGGTGTGAAAATGACGATTTTAAACTCTTCCATCCTAGGCAACATAATCACCTTTTGGAGATCAGCAGAAATGCAAATATCATCACTGTCTCGCAATTTCTCAGAATCCCGTCTATATTCTTCTCTAGACAATTTGGATTTTTCTTCGTGTTTTGCAAAGGAACTACAGATTAAACAGTTTGCTACTACCTCTTCCTTTGAATGTTCATGAATTTTAAATTTAGCGCATATCTCGCATTCTTCGTGACCTAACTTAGTGAAGGAAATATTTTGCTCTTTGATAACATTCCTATACAAATCGTAAGAGCAATCAATGTTGGGATATTTTTCCCTAAAATCTTTGTACATCAGCTTAGGTGAGATGTCACTAGGAAGATATTTTCTATATGGTGCATGTTCTCGCCTATAATGTGAGATGGAGGGTCTAAAACTGCAAATATGTGTAACTAGGTTGGTTCGATCAATTTTTTTTGTACACGGATGCTTTCCTAAAAGAAAACATACCTTTAGTTTTAGAACCTTTATTTGACAAAAAACTTACCTCTCATGTCAGGTTTTGACATTATATGGTCTTCGCTACTCTTTAAGGCATTTTGCACGACGGTGTCATTATTTTGCTTAAACCCAAGTGTAGTTAGGAAGAATATTTTGCACACTGTGTACCTCTTACCACCATTATCAAATAAGTAATAGTGATATGTATTATTTCTTGTAGAGCCCTGTTTTTTCTATTCACAGCAACTTTTTCAGTGTTATTCAAAATGAATTGTCTCTGTCCTGACCAATCCATATCCCAAAACTTGTTGTTAATATCTTCCCTTCTATCTTCAGAAATATTTCCGGTACAGTTTTTACTACAGCCGTTGCAACTTTCTTTTCCCCTATACTTTTCCCTTTTTTCTGATATTTTAACTTTTTTCCTATCCTGAGTAGTATTTGTAAAAGTTCTTCTTTTGCGAATGTTTCCTTTTTTTGTAAGGGTTTCATGCTGATTTACTACTACTGCCTCTTCCGTACCGTTATTATTTTGTAAATTAACGATTTCGTGGTTTTCTACTATATATCCATTTAAATTTTGTGCATCACATTCTTGAGTTTCGTTCTGCTTATCTTTTGCTATGTCTATTTTAATAATTTCTTTTTCGATATCACCTTCTAAGTTATATTCTTTATCTATTTCTGCCAAACCACTGCAATTAAATATGCTACTCCTAAAAGAAGAGTCGATAAGCTGAACATCGCTTGACTCGTTTATGTATATAAAATCATTTATTGCGTCCAAATCAAGAATATCCTGATTAAGGGAACTTTGATTGTCGACAGAAATAATATTTTTGACAATATTTACTGGACTGCTTGTAAATTCTAACGCCGTTGGTAAGTTTCCATTTTCTAAAACAACAAAAAAAAATCATAATAAACAGTAATAAAGTTTTGAAATATTTTCAAAATAAAATATTTATATTATAATTTACCGTTAGAACTACACTCTGTGTGCACAGGTTTTTCAGGACTTTTGTTGTTTTGGCAATTACTGTCTTTCATTCCATTTTCCATATTCTCCTTATCTAAAATTAAGTAAAAGAAAATAAAAAATAAAATTAGGTATATGAAAAACTATCAAAGTCTTACCAATTTTTGTGTTGCATACCGCAACGTCAGTTTTTTTCTTAGAAAAATGACCAAATGAAGGGATATCATCGACTTTACGCTTTAATGCTTCAAGAACAATTTTTCTTGATCTTTCAGACATTGCCTAAAATATATTATTTATAAAAATATTGCAGAGGACCTACAACACCCTGTAGTTTTTTTGCGGTTTTTACATGTCTCGCCACATTTTGAAAAAAAAATTACAATATCTCTGTCTCAAAAGTCTCCAAGAAAAAATAAAAATGCTTAGAAAAAACAACGCCTTGCTCGCTGGGTACGCCCTTGGAAATTCTAAATTAAATAGAATTTGTATAATTCAATATGTGAACTGTGCAAATATAATTAAAATCGGACACCCTAAATAATAACCATTTTTACATATTTATAATCACGACCCAAATTTGACAATAATGTTTTAATTGATTCTGAAGTTATGTTATATCTTAATTCTCCATCAAGTTGAAATACCCTGCATTTTATTTCGTTAATAAAGACAATAAATTAATAACTTTTAATTTAATATAAGCTAGGTACTTACCGACGCTCTCTCTTTAAACTTTTACTAAAATAATAAAAAGTATTCCAATAATAATTAATAGCAAAGTCACTTATCATTTACTATAACACCAATAACCAAGTTGATTACAATGCAACTACACTTGCTCTTTCGCGGTTTTTTAATTCGTATCGCGTTATTACCCGAAGGCAAATAACGAAGATGAACTGCAGGGTGTACTATTACGGTTTTCTTATTTCATAAATGATTGCGTATGTCGCGACGCTATTAATGAATAACAACGGCATTGCCCTTTACGGTCTTTTTCTTTCGTACATGACTACGTCATAGTCAAAATAAGAGAAGTTTATTAAGGCCAATATTAGTTACGGCCTTTTTCTTTCGTGATTGATTACGTAATATTCAGAATAATGATGTTTAATAGCGCTATGAACTGTTACGGTCTTCTTAGTTCTTTGTATTAGGACGTTTTATAAAATAAGCAGTGGTAAGAAGGCAGCAAATAGAAAATTGCGGTGTTTTTCCTTCCTGCTTGTTGAATGCGGCCTTTTTACTTCTTAAAGTAAGGCAATTTTCAAATATTTCTTTATGTTATGTTTAGGGGAAAAATATTTTTTGGAGTTACAAAATATACATTTTTATATAGTACAAGTAATAAGGAATTCATTTTAGCCAAAAACCGAAAATCGAATAAAATTAACTTACGGTCTTTTTCCTTCTGGCGGCAGTATTGCTTTGATTTTTAAAATATAGTTTAGGCAATGTTTAAGTTAAATAGGTATCTTATCTTGTTTCTTCAAGTTTCCTAATTAGCATATTTTATATATACCTATATCTCGATAATCAGAAATATCATAACCAGTGTCGATTTGTGGCGACTTGAATATTGGAGACAACCATATAGCGTCAATACCAGTATCCTTAAGGTAGTCCAGTTTTTGTATTATACCTTAAAACAAGAAAAGGTTTTTTTTTAAAAAAACCTACTTCAGCGGGTTTATAAACGAGGTAACATTTTTATCAATATATAAACACCATAGTCTACATGATAAAAGATAAAAAAGCCTAATTTAGAAAAAAAATATTATTGTAAGAAATATTCATTAATTTTATTATTTAGTATATTATACGAACTTTACAGATCGCCATCGCCATCATTATCACTGTCCTTAAAACTTCTTGGATAGATTTGGTATAACGAACGGTTTCCCATCAATCTGGCTGAAGTAAGTTATTCAGCGGCGTGTTCCTAGACGTTTTAATGACTTGTTTTTTTTTTATCTTTTTTGGCGCTGCATCGACAGCTATACCGAAAATTAACATTGAACATAATACAGCAAGTAAATTCATTTTAATTTTTTATTTTCAACGGGCAGTGTCAGAATATGAATGGATGGAAGACAATTCGGTGATATATATATATATATACTGATACAGACCGCGTTTTCAGTCCCGATACATTTTACAGACAACCTCAGACCCACAAGAAGCAACAGGGTCAGGGGTGTTTAGAAGGTAAAAATATGACTTACTTAATCAAACAAATTCAAGCAACCTGGGAGGGGTAAGAAAATACTAAAAAAAAAAATCGGCATTTCTAATAAACGTTTTTAAGCCCACATGTTAATGCCACTCTGTCAGACCTACTCAGAAATAAATAATATAGCTTACCGACGTTATCATACCAAGCGACGTTGCCGGTTTCTGGGATTGCAATAATACATTATTTGGCGCGAAAACGTCGAAACCGTATGGGTCATGCGTTTAAGTTGCATTTCAGAGTGATTTGTTTTAATGGTAACGTACAATAATTGTTATTCTTTCAATACTATATTTCAAAATTAACAAATTTATTTAAACTTTTGAGAAGATGCCCACACTTGCTGATGCCGACACTTGTGTCATTTTTTATTACTTGTGTTTTGTTTTTAACACGTTTCTATGATATGCGCAACAAGTTTTATAACTACTAAAAGAATCAGGTGAAATATAAAATAGGTAAGAAGAAACTAAAAGGGTCAATTGTATAGGTTTAGTTTAATCTACAGTTTAAACCTAAGTTTAATCATAGGTTTAAGCTAAAGTTTAAACCAAAACTTGCAACTTGTTCCTTGTATACTTTCTGGTTATTTGTATAGAAGTTTGACAATGACAGTTGACAGTCTCACATATTTTTGTTAATTTTAAAACCTTGGATTTTTCTAGCGTTTTAAGAAATGTTTTTAAACACGCAAATATTACTGCAATACTACACTAGAATTAAACAAACAAAATAAAAAAAAAAACTACCCTAATTTTAATACTATATTTAATAAAGCTATCTTTGTAGGACTTTTATGCTATTTAATTCTGTTCTGTCATCATATTTTTTTTTAAAGGAACATCTTGAATTTTTTTGACTCTGCACTTTATACCAAAGGTAGCTATTTTTTTATGAGCAAAGTGAAACGTTCGAAAAACTACATTTAAGTACAGGTTTTTAGCTTAAAGTGAAAGCTTTTTCGGTGGGAGCAAAATTTAGTTCACATTGTCCTTCACAAAGTTGGCTACATACGTATTATTTATTTAACTTAGATTAGCAAAATAATTATTTATTAAATTTTGCCGAATTAGTTTTCTATTTCCCTGGGGTAGATTTTGAACATGATCTTCTATATTATCCTCATTTTGAACAGCATTGTCAAGTTGTGCTGGATCATCCGTATTCCAAATGCCATATTGTCTTTCGACAACATTACGTATTCTTATTTGTGATCCGTTATACAAATTTTCAGCCTGTGTACCTAGATTTGCCAGTGGTATCATCACATGCTCGTCTAGAGTATACCCTGACTTACCCAAAATGCCAAACATGCCTTGATTTATTTCGGCTAAATGAAATGAAATGAAAAACCTAAATGAAAAATAAATGGGTTTTATACATTAGATAATAGTTATTTATGGTACAAGTGTGTTATGTTATATTTAAGTCACGCTGGGAAATGGTTAGCCCTTGAGGCCGTAGGCCGAGAGGGCTAATTCCCAAGTGACTTATGTGACTTAACACACGAGTGCCATACAAAATTTTATCCAACACTTGATAGATGTTATTAAAAAATAGAAAATTATATTGTTCCAATGTAAACTGGAAAACCCTGTATTATATTTTAATTGACATATTTTTGAATGACAAATTTGGCACGTAAAAGTAGGCAAAGGTGATTTTTGTTGTTATGGAATTGATTAACAACCAAAATTTGAAGGCAGTAAAAGAAATTATTATTTTGCTATTTTCGAGGGTAGTTTTTCAAAATATGGAAGAAACTTCAGCCGAAATTCAAAAAGAGGCTGACCTGGCGTGTTTATTTATTATTCCCTACAAGTCAAGAAATAGTTATGCCAAAACCTTAAAATAATTTATCGACTTTCGTGAAAGAAGATGTGCCTGCGTGAGTTATAATCATAACCCACTAGTGAGTTATGGATTATAACTCACTAGTGTGTTATTTGATAGTTTACTTGTCTAAAATGACATTGATAATGACAGTCATAACTGTCATGTGTTGGATAACATATATTTATGTAATAAAAAAATACATTTTAGTCTGATATTTTTAAGTAGGTAGTTATTAACCATACTTATTACTATTGGTAGAAACCTATATAGATGATAAAATTTTACCTGGAGATTGTATTCGAATGTGTGTGCAGTCAATTGCACCTATGATATTTGGAAAGCTTGCAACTCCCTGAAACTCATTTTTAGTTTATTTTAATTCTGCGTTGGTAAGAGGCATTTTTTTATATATGGGTAATAAATGAGCTACCCCTATTGATACATCAACAACAACGCTTGATGCTGTTCCAGGATCTACGCCTCCAAAATCTCCCACCACCTTCAGCATACTGCCTGTAGCATAGAATCGCAGTGTTACCAATAATTGTGTGGCAGGACTTAAAGCATGATTTCTAGAACACAAAAACCTGTTTTAGGATTTTACATAAAGTAAATTTTCTCCATTCTTCGTTAACAGTCTGAGGTAAACATGTTACATGAAATTTACATTCTTGGTGTACTACTTAGTATTCAGTGTTCCTTTGTAGCTGGGGACCAATTTGCTGGAGCAACTCTTCTACTGATGCTCTAGATATTCTAAATACGTTTACAAATTCTTGGTCTATCTACAAATTCGTATGGATCCACGGTCTAAAGACTCGAGCTCCTCTCGGATTTTCAATTATGTTAATTACGTCTTCATCATCATTATCAGAAAATTCATCGAACATTTAAAAAATGTCAATTTTTTCAATTTACAATTAGGTACTATCACAACACCACAGAACTCAACACAAAACTTAACGAGAGTACTTAGCATAAAAATGGCAAAAACTAAAAATTCTAAAAAGGCTAGAAAAAAATACAAAAACGTCAAGTTTGAAGTTTAACTGGTGTTCACTCTTGTCAGTTGATAGTTAAACTCCAGATGGTTGTTACAGTTGGGTATACAAAGGACATTTGACGCGAAACTACTGTTTAACCTTAGCTTGCAGTTTAAACGAAACCTATACAACTGGCCCTAAGTGGAACATTAACTAAACTGAGTTTTTTGTTGTAAGTTGTAAACCTACTGTAGGTGCATTTTGGCAGCAAGGTTTATAATTTCACAACTCATCTTAATGACTTTTAGTTTCACCAAAAGATTCCCTGTCTATCTACATCAGGTATTTAATTTAGTCATTGTCAATGAAAGTTTTATATCCCTATTTCCATGAACTAAATTTGTTTATAATACCATATATTACCGTCGTTATCAAGCCTACCTAAAACTAGTTTCCCTTCGTCACCCTATACCCCTGATCATCCCTATATAGTTAAACGTTACCAGACCGCAGACGGGTCTGGTAACGTCGATTTTGGTCTGAAAACGTCGACTGAGTATGGCAAAATGGGTCTGTATCAGCGGCCAAATAAAAGTTTCAAGATAGTTTAAGGTTTATAAGGGGTTTTTAAAATTTGTAGATGACCAGTTCAGTTTTGACATGATTTGCTACTAAGGTAGGTATTATTAAAAAACACCCACTGTATGATTTCTACCATTTGATCTCATTCTAGTAATTTTGTCTACTAAGACATGTTGCATAAATGAATTTTGTTCTATAACTAAAAACAGTAGGTACTTACATATACCTTCCTACCTTCAAACTATTCTCTTAATAAATTTGAGAAAGAAGCAAAATAAAATTGCAGTAGGTAGGTTCATACCTGTAAAACTTAGCTGTCTGATTTTTTCAGTTAGTAGTTTAAACCTCGAAAATTAGACTATATTTTCAAGGATATAGTCTATCTGCTTGTTAGAAATATGTAAACTGAATAATTTTTTTACAGTACCGACTATTTCTGAATTACTACGCATAGGTTCTACATTAAACAAATTTACTACGTTGTGGTTCTGATTAAAGATTTTTTATAGATGCGTCACCTTTAAAACCGAATTAATATAAGAAAAACAATAGGTCGTTTAACTATTTGATGTTTTAACAGATTAATAACATGTTAAAATGTCATTCAAAAATAAAATTAATAAGAATAATCCAAAGGCAATAAAATTCTAAAACGATCCAAAGCGGGCGGAAAACCGGTTATGAGTTCAAAAACATGTAAATAAATAATATTTATTACCAACTTTACTAGTCCACGCGTTGTTGCCATATCTCGGGCTCAACAACATCGGTCACATATAACGTCGGCAAAATCGAATATAAACAAAATCTGTATATTTGCGAGCGCCACCTAGGCGGAGAAAGCATGAACTAAATTCGTTTATAATACCATATATTACCGTCGTTATCAAGCCCACCTGAAACTTGTTCCCCTGCGTCCCCCTACACCCCTGACCATCCCTATATAGTTAAACGTTACCAGACCCGCAGCCGGGTCTGGTAACGTCGATTTTGGTCTGACAACGTCGACTGAATATGGCAAAATGGGTCTGTATCAGCGGTCAAATAAAAGTATATATACATATATATATATTTTGGTTTCCAAATCTCTTATCAATTTTCCGCTCCAATAGAAGTGTAGGAATTGTTTTGGGTAATCTGTAGTAATTATATTGTTTTTCAAAAAATAATGCATACTTATGACCATCCCCGGGTCTATGTTTGTACCATCGTATAAAAAAGTAATTGCAACTTGCAAGTCACTGATGGTCTGTTTGAGCTAAACTGGCACCACCGCCAGACAACTCATGGCATCTAAATATACGTGGATTCCAGATAATATCTATAATTAGATTTAATAAAAAAATATTCTTATTAATTTTGCACTCGAAAGGAAGCTCAATTTTAGGTTATTTGGATTATTTTTTTTTTAAGAAATACATTCAGTTCCAAAAAAAGTGACGCATCTAATTTTTGTTGCAACTTTGAAGCTTTGTTATTTCTGAACAAATGGACCGATTTTTATTATCTTTCCATTTGTTGGTAGGTAATTCCGTTACTTTTAAGAAAAAAATAAACTGGTAGACATTTTTTCAACGCTCCCTGGATGAGAGTGGAAAAACTCAAGCCATGTTATTTTCTTAATTTTTGACTCACCCTGTGCGTTAATCAAGTAAATGTATAGAAAACGCTTACACTCTATATGAAAGTCGCTTCTTTTACGAGCATTTTGATTTTTTGTTTATTAATTTATCTCTAAAATTGTCCGAATTACAGCTTTTTTGCTGAAACCTTGCATATTACCAACTTTATGAATTTAGGGAGAAACAGTTTTTAACAGATACGAATTTTAAAAACATTTTTATTAAACACAAAATTATAAACTAGGATAACTGCTTAATACCGTGTATTGCCTCCCCTAGCAACTCTAAGAGCTTATAATCTACGCGGCATACTAGAAATTAGGTTTCTTATCGTTTCAATTGGTATATATACTATTCCATTCTTCCACTAATGCATATGCTAATTCTGGGAGATTTTCAGCAGGCCTCTGGCGAGAACCTACCTTTCTCCCTACTTCGTCCCACAAATGTTCTATAGGGTTTATATCGGGGTTTCTGGCAGGCCACAGTAATGTGGTGATATCCGTAGCTTCTAAGAAGTTTCGAACAATTGCTGCGGTGTGTGGCCGGGCATTATCCTGCATCAATATAAAGTTATTGCCCACTAACTCTGCATGAGGTAAGACATACTGCTGTAAAATGTCAATATAGATTAGCGCTGTCATCGACTGCCTCAATAGAAAAACATGGAGGGGTGTCTTTCCATTAAATTCTGATTAAACCTTTCACCTGTCTCCTTACTCTTTTCCTTCTATCCACCATGTCAAGGCAAAACCGTGATTCATCCGTAAACATGACATTCGACCATTCACGAATATTCCATTGTCCATAATTTTCAACGAAGTTTCTTCTAGCAGCACGATGTTGTGGCAATAACTTGGGACCTTTTGCAGGTCTCCTAGCTTTCAAATTAACTTCGTTTAGACGTCGATATACCGTTTGCTTACTTATCGTAACACCCCGAATTTGGCGAAGATCTTGCTGAACATTTACCGCAGTATTTGCTCGATCAAGTAATATCCTCAATCTCAAGAAGCGATCATCTCTTGGAGAAGTTTTTCGAGGGCGACTAGAACCAACCCTTCGAGCAGTGCTTCCTGTTTGTTCGTACTTGTAGATTGCTCTACGAGCAGTTGCTTCATGGACACCCACTGCACGAGCGGCGTAACGTTTACTACGCCCATCGTTAACTAAAGTAACTAATGCTACTTGTTCTGAACTTATTTGAGGCATTTTATGTAATTTTAGCCACTAAAACTTTTATAATGACATTGACTTTTTTAATGACATAACAACAAAGGATAATATGGAGTAATTGCCATGGCAAGGGCAATTGTTTTTTTAAAGTCAATGTGACCCTACAATAAATTACATTTGTGGGATAAACGTAAGGTTTCAGCAAAAAAGCTGTAATTCGGACAATTTTAGAGATAAATTAATGAACAAAAAATCAAAATGCTCGTAAAAGAAGCGACTTTCATATAGAGTGTAAGGGCTTTCTATACATTTACTTGATTAACGCACAGGGTGAGTCAAAAATTAAGAGAATAACATGGCTTGAGTTTTTCCACTATCATCCAGAGGGCTTTGAAAAAATGTCTACCAGTATATTTTTTTCTTAAAGGTAACGGAATTACCTACCAACAAATGGAAAAATAATAAAAATCGGTCCATTCGTTCAGAAATGACAAAGCTTCAAATTTGCAACAAAAATTAGGTGCGTCACTTTTTTTGGAACTGAGTGTACTTAACGAAGGCAGCAACATTTACAACACTCTATGTACAGACGTATCCATACAAAAAACATAATATTCATAGCATATATTAGTAGACTTTGTCATATTTTAGCTGTTTTAATCAGGCTTTTTCGAGTTACAGTGTCTCTACAACATTATCTACTATAGTATGTACCGCATCAAGAATTATAATGCCGATAATTATTCTGAATTAGGCCTTCGTCGTGGTATTAGTTAAGTATACCAATATTACATGCCTAAAAGCATTTGAGTGATTTTTAGAATTTAATCTTCCCTCCAATCGCCAGCATACACCATAAGACCAAGCCCATGGATCCACTCTTCAAAGAATTGTCTGGTCGTCCACACGAATGTGTCCATTTTTAGTTCATCGATCACTGTTCAAAATTTGCGGCTAGCGATTTAAACTTTTAGAAGTCTGCTTTCTACCATAAAGTCTAAAGCTTACGGTTCGGATAACAATTCAATCAGCATGCTGAATTATTGCAGTCCTTATTTTGAGCCCTACATAGTTCACATTATAAACTCTTGCTTAGTGTCTAATTATTTTCTCACTTGCTGGAAGTAATCAATCATAAGATCTTGATCCGTTAGGACATTTAAGAAGCTTGCCTTTGGTTCTCTAGTTGTGTGCTTCTTTGCTTTGGTTTATCGTTTGCTTGCATTGGTTTCGAGCGTTAACAAATATGGTACGATTTTCGGCGGTAGGGTTTTGACGCCATAATTTCCTACTCGTTCGCAATTTTTGGTAAACCAAGGCTTGCCGATAGAAGGGCACTATTCTGAGAAAGGAATGAAGGCTTCCATGCCAGTAAGGATAACCTCCAATACTTCTCTAGCACAGATCCCAAGTAACACAGACTTCTTTAAGCGATCTATGAGATGTTCTATTTAGATCCTTATGTGAAGTCCCAATGTGCTGTCCCAGAGATATCTTTAGGAGTTAACTATCTGAAATTCTTAGGGATCTCTTGGAAAGATATCTTAAAGTCGTCCACTACGGGATGCTAAAAGGCAATACCTGCACAGATTTCTTTGGGACATCTTAGAGATATCCTAAAAAGAAGTACCGATGTTACTCACAATGGAATTTCCTAAAGTGCTCGATATCTTACTGTTACTTTCCTATTCATAGAAATAATAGAAACTCCCTGGGATTACCTACGCAGGACTTTGTTGGGATCTTAGTTTTGTTTATGATGGTACCTATATCCTAAAGTGCTCTCTGCGATATCTTATTGTTACTTTCCTATTCCTAGAAATAATGGGGCCTCTCTATAGGATTACCTACGCAGGACGTTGTTGAGACCTTAGTTCTTAATAGGTAACGTGCTCTGCTCTATGATAATTTTTGGTATATTATAACTAATAGAATTCCGCTAATAATGAGAATAATAATAATAATAATAATAATAATATATGTATAATTTATTCCCAAAAAATGTTTCACCCTGTATATAGATCAAAGCGGTTCCCGGTGTATATTGCCTTATATTGATATTTTTTAACGGTACCTACGTTATTTTATTGCCGTATTTTACAGCCTTTTTGTGTAGTTGTGTTGTATGAATTGTATTTAAAAATATTTGTGATGTGGACAGCTTTTTAATGGGAGTTTAAAAAAATAAGGGGTCTTTGAAACATTTGTTTACCATATTTTGTTCTTTCGAAATAGTACACAGTCAGTGTGGACAACTTATAGGTACACAGTGGCGGATCTATAATTCAGTATTAGAGTGTGTTAAAGTTGGCGTCTATTACAATAAAAACAAATTTTAGGTATTTTGTCAAACTGTATATTGTATATAGTTTGAGGCGTCTGATATCATTCTGAAAAACATATTTGCTTGTTGTTGTTTCAGTTTTTTTAAATAGTTCCTCCATAAGTCGCTGGCAAGGTCTTTCCATGTCATATTCATGATGTTCATAATTTGTTCAATTATTTTTTAAATCGCGGCCATCTAAATTATTTAAAATGACATCAATTTTTTTACTTATTTTTCTTCTTTGACATTGCTAATGGAAAGAAATAGTTTTGCTAACATATCGTGATTCTGATGTTTAATTATTTTTTTAGCAAAACGGTAATAACCAGCACATAAAAATACAAATATTTTCCAATTTAATCGCCGCCGGCGTATAGGAAAATTAGCAATGGTGCCGACTTCATTTTGAACAGGGTGTAGAGGTATAGTACAAATTTGGATCAAAATTTTTCTTTCTAAAAATGTCTTGTGTTTTGGCTTCATTTACCTCGCATCATGTATATACAGGGTATCCTACTTATAATGATGACAAGGTTTTGTTTTCGTTATTACTGAATTTATTTTAATTCCATATTAGTATGCATGTTCACGTATGACGCTAGGGCGCACTTTCCCAACGCTTAAAATTTCAGTTCATTGGCGATAGCTGAAAAGAAGAATTTATAGAAGAATAGTTATCTCTTTCGACATATATGTTGTTTAATCTTTAGATAATATGTCGTTAATTATTTTTTTGTTTTCAGCAATATTGCTTTTATTATTATTTATTTTATATATAGCTAATTCAGAAGTATTGGTCATAGGGTAACTGCACCAGTAATGGACACAGAAGAGAAAATTCTGAACTATTCATGTTAGATCTAACGAAGTATTTGACTTTGATTTTTTTTCTTGCGCACAGATACTTTGAAATTTATATACTTTTGGAAACATTCAAGTAAATATTCAAAAAAAAATTACTTTTTCCAAAAAATATTTTCCAGTATGCTAATGTCAAAATCGCCAGTAATGGTCACGGAGACCCTAGTTTTGAACACTAAAAAATTTAGTAATGGACACTTTAGCAACAATAGTTTTATTTACCCGTTATTCAGCTAAATAATACTCAAATCTACAATTATTAAAAATAAACGCAGTGGGAAATATTTAAAGACTAATCAAATATAAGAGAGTAATTTATAGGTATAACAATGTGCTTTAAATAAAACTAGAGAGTTCTGGTACAGAATAATGCCCCCTTTTGTTTTTAACAAACGGTTCCTTTATAATTTGTTTAATGTCTTCATAAAAATAAAATATTCGGTCTTCTTTTTCTGGCCATTACCAGTCATAGCCTGCTTTCTCCATTGATGAGACTTCTGCACCTTCCTGGTTAACCTTTGTTACTCTCCCTAGAACAAATAAAAAGTTTGATCATTAAAACATAATCCACTCACTAACATGGACACATACACAACTTAAAGAAAAATAAAAATTATCAAACTAATTTTTGAATCGAGAAATAGCCATAACTTAAGTTACCTGGATAAAGATGTCCATTGTATCTAACAACCACAAAATTCCCATCATGTATATTCTTGATTATATCATTTTCAACATCACTCATATCCAGATCTTCATTACAATAAGGTACATCATCATCATCGGCATCAGAAGACTCGGAATCGCTTACAATTTTTTTCTTCACTGCAGACTTTCTTTTAATTTTCGGTTCCTTTGAAGGGCCACTTTTAATTTTCGGTTCCTTTGAAGAGCCACTTTGAGATTTTAAAGTATCATAATGGGCTCTGTAAAGTGGAGTGGATACAACTGCTGGAAACACTTTTCGTTTTCTTTTTGGTGGCTCCTTGTCAGGTGTTTTAGGAAAAACTAGACATTTTTTAAAAGGAGTGCTAACCTCATATCCTTGGTCTTCTTTGCTCTTATACAACACAACATTTTCTAATTTATCTGGCGAGCAAAATACCTCAGAAATATTCAGTGAAGAATCATTTTTTTGATGTGAAATGTTAAGTTGTTCTGCATTTGGAACAATTGTCATCTCTCCCACATAGCAAATAGATATCCTGTGGATATATCAAATATATTCTCTTTCGGATATGGATATTGAGTGGCACATCCTCCGCAGATTCATAGAACATACATATATATACTACGTTACGACATGCGTTTGGCCACAAGTCGGGCATGCTGAGAAAATGCGCTTCCGGACATTTAGCATATCCACCGCACATTCACAGAAGATTCGTATGTGTATACTAATGACATGCACAGTATATTCGTTTTGCCCAAAATAGGGATAACCCGATTTTTAAATTTTACTTTTAAATTTCTGGTATTTAGACCAAGAATGAAAATGCAGATAAAATATAATAAATAAATAAAAGTAGAAATTTAATAAAAAAATAAATAAAAGTAGAAATTTATGAGCCGGACTCGAACCGACGACACTCGGTTGTAGGGTTAGTAGTAAATCTACTTTTCATTCTTCATCCGAATGCCACAAATTTACGTATCTAAAAGTAAATGATTATTATACAGATTTCTGCTTGTATGATGCCGATTCTTGCTTGGAATTTTCATCGAAAAGATTGTAAATGTAAATAGGCTATACTATATACCATTCCAATGGAAACAGCACTCAATAGAGCCTTTGGGAAGCTGGCAAATAATAATTTTTCGTGTCAAGGGTTTTAGTGCGGCTAACTACCCCTACTAAATTTAAGAATCCAGAGTATTTTGCCGACATGGCCACTATGGCCGCCGTATCTCGAAATGTTGGGTCAATCGACGTTTCTAATACCTAATGTTGAAGTATCAGTCTCATATTTGTTTAAGTCAAATCAAGTAAAGGTATTAAAAACAGGCTTTATTAGAGCACAATCAAACCCTTAAAAAACAATTACAGACATAACTATTAGTTTTTTAAATTAAGGAGTTACTGCTTTATAACGTCAGTTTCGTTTTTCCTGAAAAGAAAAACAAATGAATGGTTGAGAAAATATTTACGTTGAAAAAATGTAGAGTAATGTCTGAGCACTTTAAAAACAGGTTTCTATTATATTAGGTATGTTCTTGCAGTTTTTAAAAAATGAGTAAGGAATTCTTACTTGTCAGGGTTGTTTTTCTTTTTATTGTTAAGCATTTCCTTCGCTTTGACAAGCCATTTTTGAATGTGTACTATGACTTCGTCCCCACATGCGTCCATTAATTGTCCTGTTATTTTGACGCACAGCATCTAAAGAATTACAGAACTTATTATTACAGTATCTTAACATTTCAGGAATTTGTTAATCTATATTTTTTAGTAAATTATAAATTATTTTAATAAAGAACACCGAAAATTTCTGGACGATTTTAAATAGGTACCTCAAAACTTTTTTTTAATTGAATTGTTAGTAAACACCTTTAAACTAATTTTCTGCTAATGAAATATCATCTGCTATTACACCTTCGGGTAAATGCTCTAATACTTCTAATGACAGCAAATCATTATGTTTTTCGGGATATAAACCTACAAAATGACATCTTACTTTTGCTGCTTGAAGACATAATATTAAAGAAAGAGTAAAATTTCGGCTGTTGAAAGCAATATGATTAGGTACGTTATAAAATTATACTTATATATATATTGTTTACTTATTGTTTACAAATTCCCACACAAAAAACACTTTATTAAACAATGAACATACTTACTGAACTGTAAGAAAATGAAAAACAAGCCACCAAAAAAACTTACACGACACGAGCAGAGAAAATGACAAAAACTGAGGTTATGTAATGTCATCCCAAGCGCAAAGTGCGCAGGGCTGCCAAAAGTTGGAGATTTAGATATCAACCTGAGCAATCGCATTGCCCTAAAGAAATTTAGATATTATTTTAAAAATACTAAAGTAGGAAAATCTTTTTAATTTCACTTTTTTGACTTATGATTTTTATACCAATTTCTAGATATGACTTGGATATGCTATGGATATATCCAAACGAACATGATTTTAAACAATTTCTAAATATGACATGGATATGCTATGAATGTACCTGAACGAATGTGAGTTGTGGGCTGTCGATAGCATATTCTCAGGATGTGAATATACCTTTTTTGCTATGTGGGCTTTATTGCTTTTTTCACAAATTGGAGTTGAAGTTGACGCTATTGGAACTGCAAGAGATATTGATACTTCTTCGTTTTCTTCATCAGTCATATAAGATTTATTCTGTGTTTCAGACTCCGCAGTAATATGTTTATCCTCTAATGAATTTTCATTTTTGAACTCTGCCCATACCTCATAAAGTTTTTTAAATTCTAGTTTTCCCTTCCAATCATCTTTACTTTCAAAAGTTATTCTGAAGCGTTCTAACTCAACTGGTGATATTTTTTTCTCAACTTCAGACAATACATTAGTTTTTGCCAAATTTGTTGTTTCATTATGAGGTGACTTTGTAGGATCTACAATTTGCCGACTGGAAACACATTTCGTATAGTCAACATTTGCTTTGTTAAAAGGAAAGAGTCCACATTTTCTAAAACCATTGCGTATCGTACTTTCAGTTGCATACTTTTCAAAAACAGTGCTTAGAATTGAAGCAAAGGTATACTTTGTCACCTCTTTCGGAAAATTTTCAAATTTCCATTTCTTTACGATTGTCTGCCAACCCGTTTTTAAAGGCTTAAAAATTGAGACATCAGCTGGTTGCAGGATATGGGTTGCATTGGGGAAAAGTGCGACTAAGATGATTCCACTTGCTTCGCATATTAACTCGCTAACTTGTTTAGTAAGATGTGACCTATGGCCATCAACAAAAAATGTAACAGGTCGTGGAATATTTTTTTGTTTCAGATAAGCCAAAAAATGGTTGCCTATATACTCGTAAAAAACCTCCGAATTCATCCATCCGGAGTCTGACCTACCCACTGCCCATTCTGATGGTGCAGAATTAACTATATCCTTTGGAATTTTTTTATAAGGATATATGATCATTGCTGGGACTGTAACACCATCAGCTAAAAAACATGCCATAACGGTGATTTGCTCTTTCTCAGCATTTGATTTTCTCTCATAAAAATCTTCCTCCAATTTTGCCGGTCTAAGTACATTACCTGACTTAGGATCAAGAGCAAACCCTGTTTCATCTGCATTGTATATCCTATTTGGGTACTTCAGTATGTCAAAGACTCCTTCTTCCTTTAAATACGTTTCTATTTCATAAAACCATTTTTCTATATTAGCTTGAGAGACTGCAGCTCTCGATTTTGTAACAGTCTCTGCTCTTCTTTTTTTTTATCTCAGGGTGCCTTCGAAGAAAAGCAGCAAACCAAGTTTTTCTCGGCATCCCATCTTTAAAAACAGTCTGCCACTTTCTTTTATAATTTTATGAACAGTAAAGAGTAAATTTGTTGCATGAACAGGAAAGCCCTTTTTCTGCTCATAGACAAGATCCAGTTGGCTAATAGTTCCTCTTCTCCATCTGAAAGAACGGTTTTAGGCCCCATTTTTCTTTTCAACGTATCATTTTCAAGTCTTCTCTTTAAAGTGGTTCTAGGAACACCAAACTTTTTAGCTGCCGATTTTTTACTGATTCCTTGATTTCTTACTGCGTCTGAAGCAAGGTTCATTTTATCTTGTTGTTATTTAAAAAAAGGTCTTTTTCCCCTTCTGGGAATCCTTGTCTAAAATAATAAGAGACAACGGGTAATAAAGAAAAAAGCGCTACCTATATAGACCAATTATGGTGACCATTAATAAATTAATGTCGTCATTTAGTAATGGACACTTACCGTGTCCATTTATGAATTTCTGGAGAAATCTTTCTTCAGTAATGGTCACCCTTAATCAAAAGCTTCCACGGTTGTTTTTTTAACAAAATTGATTAAAAAATACAAATTACTTACCTTTTAAAGATGTAGGGACACAAAAAAAATATCAAAACTGAAACAGTGACTTGACAACACTAATTCCAGTCGGAGAACGCACAACTCGTTGTCAGTTTAAAACCGACTGATTTACAACGCGCTGACGTGTGATACAGGGAGGAAATGCCGTTGGATGGTGCTAATGTCAGCATTGTATTTTGGGTTTTATACGTTACAGTGTAACGTAAAAACAATTGGTAAAACTCAAAAGAAGGACGAGATAATAGGGATAATTGACGTAAAGTGACCATTATGAAGTTGGGGAGGATTTTCTACTTACTTCAATTATTTCAAGCTTATACTTGGTGTAGTGCCAAGTGTTTCATACTATTTTTTTGAATTTTTGTAATTTAGTGCTTTATAACTTTTTTAATTTTGTGATTTGTGTAAAGTGCCCAGCTTCAAACAGAAGGTATAGTATTTTTATTTTTTCATCCTCGACTATAAAAAAGTAGGTACTTAATATGCCGAATTATAAACATTTTGTTATGTACTTTTACAGATATTGCATTATGGTACCACCTCTGTATTTTTTTTTGGCTGCTTTCCACAATCTTGCTATTTTAGAAGCTCTTGTAGGAGTCGAAAAAACGGCCTCGGTTAATATTTGCGATGCATCATGTTAGCCTTCTTCTCTCAGAGCTTTTTTTGCAGCCAAGCAAAGTTCCCGTGCTTCGTGGTCATGCGTCAGTTTTTCCGCTCGTAATCTTTTACCTCTGCTGGTGGTGATATCGGAAAAAGGCAGTCTAGGACGACCCACATGAATTCCAGACGATGTGCTTGGGATCGCTTCGGGTTCTTGAAATTGGCTGTCTTTATTATGTCTTAATATTCAAAGGGCACGCTAAACCACCCCACGTTTTTGGTTAAAAATGTGGTTAGTACTATTCTTGTTGAAATTTAGCAAAAACTTTGCTACAAAGAAGTCTGCACATTTTGGTAAGGCGTTGTACCTCAACATCATTCCCTTCTATTTCAAATGCCGTTATTAAAAACTGGATTAAATGTTCCGATTGAGATAATTTTCCTTCACCAGACTTTTCGGAATGAATATCGAACAGCTGCGTTCTGGTCAACGTGGCCATAGCTTTACAATCTGAAAAGTAATTCAAATATAAAATAATTTTGCTTTGAACCCCCCCCCCCTAAAATTTTCGAGCAAATAAATGTATTGAAAACCCCACTTGATAGTTTTTAATGATATTGCTTTTTTTTCAAATGCAACTTTGCGCAACTATCCAAACTATTTAACTTTATAAAGTACTTACCCTTAAGATAATTTTGGAATAGAAACAAATTAATTTTAGTCCTTTCAATCACACATAGCTAAAGAATTCTATAGGCACCAAAACAGCATTTCAAAGACAGTCAAGTATAAAACTTAAACTACCACAAATTTAGGACGGTAGTACAGACACAAATAATAATATAATGACCTGAAATTCCAGAACTAGGTAGGTGGACCTTTCCCCTAAGTACCTGCAAAATATAATGCATTTACAAGATACTTGGAAATAGTATATTACGTTACAAGACCGGAAAGTACTATTTTACAGGACGAAGCAGGCAATTTCCAGGGCGAGCCGCCAGGCGAGTCCTGGAAGCCTGCGAGTCCTGTAAACGTACTTTCCGGCTGTGTAACGTACAATATTTTTTTTTAAATCGACGCAAGACCAGTGGCGTACAAGAAAATTTAGATAATGGCTTACTACATTAATATAGTTTTAAACAGATTGAAAACTCTATAGTCAGGAATTTTTTTTATTTATAATAGTTATAATAAATATTATTTGATAATAGGTACTTAATAAATAATTAAAATTAGAATTATTCTAATAATTAATAATATCTATTTTTCTAATTTTGTCTCGAAAAATAGATATTTCGAACGCGCTAGCGAGTTCGAAATATATCCATTTCGAACTCCGAATTTTATTTTTTAAAAGTTGGCATTGGTTATATTTAAATGTTTTATTCTGTTGACGTCTGACGTTTTCTGTTATTGTTATCCATGAGAAAAGAAAGTTTTCGGGATTTCTCTGGTAAAAGTTGATTTATCGTTTTATTAGCAATATCCCTTAACTCAGGGGGAGTTAAACTTAGATTATCATGCTCCATATTTTTTTAATTATAATTATGAACAACTCTATGAAATATTAAATCACAAATTTCGTGACAATGACACAAAGAAAATATTATTTATTGTCAAGGCTACTATGATAAAAAGAAATTTAGAGTATTACCAACATAGAATTTAGACACACAAATTTACAAAATTTGAAGGGTTGATTTTCTTTTTAAATATGTATTTTCTTATTGAAAAAAATACAAAATAGAAAAAATAGTATAAAGTACGTGTTTTATAAAGCAGTTAGAGCACTTGTCCCGTTAAAAAACTCGCCGCAAGCGGCTCGTTTTTTAACATGGACGCGTGCTATAAGATGATGCTTTATAAAACATGTACTTTAATATACTATTTTGAACTGTTATGTTAAAAGTACAATTTTTTTCTTTACACCAACATTTGAAAACGGCAAACGTTTTTTCATACTTGTCCCTGGACTTATGCGGCAACAAATCGTGAGTAGCTCTAGCAGCCGCTTCAGTTATTTCAAGAGGAATTTCACCTTCATCCACATTCATTTCCATAATATAATCTAACTTTTAACTTTTAAACACAATTTTTAATAAGCAGTATCAAATTTGACAGTTCGTTGCCATGAAACGCCATGAAAGAAACAATCAAGTCAAAGCCTACTTATTATGGGTTTGGTTCGTTTTCTCAAATATTGATCGGAATGTAAAAAAAGGGCCCGGTAAAGTAAAAAGAGGGACCGGTAAAGTACTTTACCGGTCCCTCTTTTATGACTTTCTGGTCTAGACCGATAAAATGACATTTTCCGGTTAAAAAATTGAGTAGAAAGTGGTTGCTTTCCGGTCGATTTAAAAAAAAATAACAATTGGTTCCCCTTTATTAATTTTTGGGACCAGTGTGCACCGGGTGCAAAACTACGAACTAAGCTATCTCTGTCGCGCTTCCGCAATTTCGCGACTATAAAGACCTGTCTCGCTCGATCCCCCTTGGTAGTTCAAATAAACTAAATCGTCAAGATGACGTCAAATACAAATACAGTTGTTTGTCAGTGGTTGTCAACATGGTTGTCAACCTCAAAATCAAAACAAAACAAGTTTTTAGGAAAGTAAATAGTTTTATTAATGTATTTATAATAAAACGCTGGTAATTTTTACTTTAAACTTTACAATGCAAAAACCGGTGCAAAACTACGAACTAAGCTATCTCTGTCGCGCTTCCGCAATTTCGCGACTATAAAGACCTGTCTCGCTCGATCCCCCTTGGTAGTTCAAATAAACTAAATCGTCAAGATGACGTCAAATACAAATACAGTTGTTTGTCAGTGGTTGTCAACATGGTTGTCAACCTCAAAATCAAAACAAAACAAGTTTTTAGGAAAGTAAATAGTTTTATTAATGTATTTATAATAAAACGCTGGTAATTTTTACTTTAAACTTTACAATGCAAAAACAAATGTATTAGAACAGAATTAAGTGTGTTAAATTATCATAATCTCCTTTTAAACAATCAAAATATAGCAATTTAAGTGTATATTATTTTGTCATTACAACCTGGGTAAATGATTCATCTCTTGATTATCACGTTATAAATTCTAATAAGCATATTCTTACGCAGCATCAGAAACTATTTTGATAATTTTATATAAATGCATTATTTCATTTTGTAAGCCTAAGTGCAATACCTGCCTACTTACTTGCTATAAAAATAATGTCGACTACTAATCAGCTTATTGAAAATGCCATTAATGCAGCAAAAATTGCGGTAAAATTTGACCAAGAGGGTCAAGCAGAGCCGTCTTCCTACTATTATGAAGCAGCAGCAAAATTATTGGATCAAGCAGCTTCAACCATTGAAGATGACCAAAGTGAATCGTTAAAACAAAAAAGCATGCAGTATCGAGAAAGGGCAGAGATATTAAGGGGAAATGTTAAAAAAGACATACAAGAGTAAGTCTGGTTTCAGGCAGCACAATAATCTTAATTTCAAACTTAGGAATATACATTTTAATGTCTTCTGTTCACAGTTTAACATTATCACAATGATATTATAGGTTCGGCTAACTTTCAAGGTTACAGTTTAATTTAAGGGTTGGCCAATAACTGGTATCTGTTCCAGTAGTTAAACGGAAGATTAAAGTTAACCGTACTTGACCGTAACCTATAATATCGGGCATAAGAAAGAATTCGCTACTTAGTTATAATTATTGATCAATATAGTTAGTATTTCTGTAATTACTTTATTGGTAATAAATTATAGAATACCAGAAAACAAGGAAGAAACTGATAAAAAGGTGGCAATAAAACAATGTTACTTTCTGCTTGAACAGGCGATTGAAGAAGATGAACAAGGTGATAAGGCTGATGCAATTGAACTTTATGCAAAAGCTGTTGAATATGCGACCAAGTTGCCAGAGTTGTTACGAGGAGAATTGAAAAACGTTGCATTGCAAGCTTTGGAAAGGGCTGAAGTTTTAAAAGGTAAAAATTAAAATTAAGAATGTTTAGGGATTTAGGTAAGTATCTGTTTCCAAATGGAAAGAAAGGAATATTGTTTAATATGAAAAGGAGTACCTAGGTACCTAAGTCCTTACCTAATTGGAAGCATGTTCAGTAATCATTTTAAATTTACCCCTCACCAAGCTCTTAACTTTAAAAGACCCACCAATTTACAATAGATAACTGTTCTTTTAATACCTAGAGTACAAATAATAAAGCGCCCAACCATCTTGTTTTTGTTTGGTAATGTCTTATTTTGACCCTGCAATTTGCTTGGTACCAGGTGATGTAAACCTAATGTTATCATTTGGTGTAAAAAGATCGGTTAAAAGGGAGTAGGTACTAGGTACCTACTACCTGGTGTTAAATAATCTGATACATAGCTACCTACTTTTACGAAGTTTGCATTGACATTTTGGAAAAACTGCGGATTTTAAACCCACTAAAAGTGTTATAACAAACCAAATCTTATTAAACAGTGCTTCTTTTAGAATAATAATTTACAGGGTAGGTACCTGCCTACTACTTATTCCATATAAAAAATTTGTAAGTCTTTTGATATGTGTTTCTTCTTTAACACCCTGTAGGTATAAACTATGATTTGAGAACATAACTAACATTTTTAACTACAAAAGAGCATATTGCTAAAATAAATAAAGACCTAACATTAGTAATATCGAGAGTAATATTTAATATTTCTTGTGTGTAGAGTTGTTTGTTGGAGAAGCGTTTATTTATTTGGTTTATCGCTTTGAGTATGTCATATTGTACAGTGTTTTATTGTTTTAGTGTGTTTTGATATAGACCACCACACACAATTATTATACCATATCGTATTACTGATTCAGCAATGGCTTTATAAACAGATTAAAAATCTTTGGTTTAGACTTCCGGTAATAGGTATATAAAATTTGTGAATAAGTTTTCTTACATTTTTTGTAAGATAAAGGAGATGATGGTCCGATTTTAAGTGTTTATCGATCATTACGCCCAGATACTTCATAGAAAATGTTTCTCTAATGCTCTCATTAAAGTTTTGAATGAGCATTCTTTTAAAATGGGAACGATTTGCTTCAGTCAGAGAAAATACAATGTAGTTGGTTTTTTGTACATTAAGGGTTAACCCAAAACTGTAATACATTTATCACCATTTTCCAATTTTTCCGTTATTGGTTTAGTCAGTCTATACAGGGTGTCCAAAATACGGTGGGCCACTATTGCTTTATCCGAAACGGTAAGAGTTACGAGGTTGTTTAAATTAGAGAAAAGTTGCCTTTTTTAGTGATCATTTATAATGTGCTTACAGCGTTGCCAATAGTTTTTAGTTCTAGAGATACTAAAGGAAATGTGAAAATTCCTCAAATTTTTTTTCCAAATACCTCGAAAACCACTGATTGTATCAAAAATTGTTTAATACAAAAAAGTTATGGTTTTCCATTCTCTACCAAACGCACTTAACGTTTTCTTAAAATGACGCTTGACGTTTAAGATATTGATACCAACTCAGTTATTTTAAATACGGACCTGTATTTTTTTTCCATATCTCGAAAGAGCATCCAATTTGCAATTCAACGTTATATGACACAAGTATATTTTCTGATGTTTCGCGACGTAAAATGAATCATCAACAAATTATTTCTTATAAACGCCCTTAATACGGTTCTGCCCTTTGGTGTTTATAGTGAGAACATATCAGATCTCAATTATAGTGTCACAATTGATATTGATATGACTTAATACCGATTTAGAATAATTGAAAATGTTTTTTTAATAAAGTTTAAAAATTAATTAATACGAGTCCATAACGATCCAAATTTCAACAATTTTAGGTACTAAAGTTTAATTCTAAGAAACTGCTCCAGAAACTTAAAAATACATTTATAAAAACAACTAATCCAAGTGTTGGAAATGGCCACCATTATTTTGTAAGCACTTTTGCGCTTTGTAAATAACCTTTCTTTGAATTTTTCGTAATGTTGTAGCTGTAATTTTCTTACAAGCCTGTTGAATTCTTTCAGTTGAGTCATTTAAATCACGAGATGTGTTATGGTACACCTGATCCTAGATCAAACCCCATATGGAAAAATCCATGCGGGCTAAATCTGGTGAGCGCGCTTGCCAGTTTATGGGTCCGTTGTTGCCAATCCAATGATTGGGTTTAAAGTTGTTTAAAAACCTTGTACAACGGCGGGCTCGATGTGCTGGCGCACCATCCTGTTGAAAGTACAGGAAATTTCTTATTACGTCGAGAGGAAGGTCGTCTAAAAGATCTTGAAAAGTGCCTGTTAAGAAATTAAGACACATTGCGCCATTCAAATATTCGGCAAATCAAAAGGGACCCACTACTTTTGTACCTAGTACCCCCAGCCATACATTTATGCCGAATCTTTCCTGAAAAGCAGTCTCGCGGTAGAAATGCTCATTGTGTTGGGTCCAGTGGTAATGGATATTTCGATTGAACCACCCGTTGTTGCAAAATCTGCTTTCGTCGGACCACAAGATTTTCTTGCAGATATCAAGATTTTCTCTTCGCCGTCTCAAAATCCATCGGCAAAAAATACGTCTCCCTAGATGATCAGCCGGTCTTAAGTGCTGCACTTTTCGACAGCAATAGTGCCTAAATTTGTTTCGACGTAATATTTTTTTAGTTGACATTTTTGTGACATCGGTTTCTTTTTCTACTTCCCTTAGTGAAACCTCTTCATTGTTAATATTTTTGTAATGCACGTACCCTAAAAATATTAGGTATGACACTGTAAATTAAAAAAAAAACATTAATTGTATAAGTAAAATACCTAATACATTGATCTCGTTAGCGCCGCCTTCTATTGTGCTAGTCGCATTTCTTTTATTGGCATCCTTAAAAGATCCATATTCTCGCAAATTTCCTTCTAGTTTTCCAAAAATCTTGGCGTTCGGAATTCTTCTTTCTGGATAGAAATCCTGATACATTTGGATGGCATTGTTAGCGTTACGGAACGCTCTGATATAAACAACTAACATATCTGTCTTTTCTTCATTAGAAAACTCCATTTTAATGCTGTGTTATAAATCGGCACATTTTATAATAAATTGTCATAATATGTCAACAACTAGTTTCTTCAATTGTTTTCCAAGCCTGCTTCTGCATTTTTTTAAACTTTATTATAAAAAACATATTCAATTATTTCAAATCCGTTTTAAGTCTTATCAATATCAATTGTTACACTATAATTAAGATCTGATATGTTCTCACTATAAACACCAAAGGGCAGAACCGTATTAAGGGCGTTTATAAAAAAAATATGTTGATGCATTTTACGTCTCGAAACATTAGAAAATATACTTGTGTCTATAACGTTGAATTGCAAATTGAATGCCGTTTGGTAGAGAATGGAAAACCATAACTTTTTTGTATTAAACAATTTTTGATAAAATCAGTGGTTTTCGAGGTATTTGGAGAAAAAAATTTGAGGAATTTTTACATTTCCTTTAATATCTCTAGAACTAAAAACTATTTGGCAACGCTGTAAGCACATTATAAATGATCACTAAAAAAGACAACGTTTCTCTAATTTAAACGACCTCGTAACTCTTACCGTTTCGGATATCTCAATAGTGGCCCACCGTATTTTGTACACCCTGTATAGCGCATTTGAAGTCCCAGAGCCACTCAGAAATCTGTACTGATCTTTTGAAAGAATTTTATTTATTTGAAGCAAATGTAGAAGTCTCTTTAAGGCATTTCTCAAAAATTTTTGAAAAATTGTTTATTACGCTAATCGGGCGGTATATACTTAGTTAGGTACTTATATTTAGTTTATTGCCAGATTTAAAGATTGCGGTCACTATCGAGATTTTAAATTGATCGGGAACTTCACCTTTACTGAAGATTAGGTTTATGATATATATTAAGGGTTTGGTTACGTGCATATGTATTTTCTTAATAAGTTTTACGCCAATTTTGTCTATTCCCGGGGCACTGTAATTTTTTAAGGTTCCTACCTATTTATATGGTTCATAATGTCATTCGCGTCTACAGGTTTTAGAAATGTAGAGGGTACGTTTGAGCTAAGTTTGTGTTCAGTAAGTAGCAAGTTTTTTTTTTTATTTTTTTTAACATTCTATGTTGATAGTTATAGCTAATAGTTATTACAATGATTGGCCATACCTACTCTTAATATCCGCGAAGAAAGCAGAGTTATTATCTGTTATATAGGTGGAATTGAAATGTTTTCATTTCCATCTCGTAATATTCGTGTTTTTTGTTTCTGGATTATTTTTTGAAGACTATTTCTATAATTTTTGTATATTCTGTTATCAATTTCATTAAAATTTGATAAGAGTTTCTTTTTCATTTTCTTGTGTTTAATGCTCCATATTATCCCGTTTGATATCCTTGGTTTACGTTAAGTATGTTCTTTAAATTTGTGTTTTTGTGTACTACTAGTTTTTTGCAAGATATCAGTCATTATTTTGTATAGTTCGTCAGTGGCTGCAGTTACGTTGTTTTTCTGTAGCGCATTATTCCATGTGTCCAGCTGTATCCTGTTTGTAAAATCCTGTTAATTTATTTTGGTCGTGGTATTAACTACCATTTTTGTTGTACCTAGTTGTTGTGTTGTTTTAAGGTGAGTCAGTGGCGGCTCCTCAGGGTAGGCCTCTGAGGCCGCGCCTCACCCTCAATCTCCCAAACTCCTCTCAAAAAATACAAATATGTTTGTTGTAAATTTATAAATTTTCAAATATAAATTCCATATGAAAAATAATTTTCATACTGCTTTACCGAGCGCCGCTCTATAAGCGACTATTTTATTCTGTAAACTTTCGTCGACGGCCGAGAGGCTAAATGATTTCAGCTTCACTGCTCCGAGTGTTCGTACCTATTTTGGCAAGCCTCATACGAAAATCTCAATCTCAAATCTTTTGTTTGGTCTGTCTCTCTCTTACCCGGGGGTCATTTCGCGTTTGTTTCTCTCATTGAGGCTATAAGAACCTAGCTTGGCTGGTTGTTGATTGGCTGTTTAAATCACATGTTTTATTCTGCGAATTCTGTGATTACCCGGCGCCCGGCTTATATCGTAGCAGGTGTGTGAACTGTGTGTCTTGGTTTAATTTAGAAAAATTACAAATTGTCATATTTTATTGGTTTATTTTATGTTAATATTGTTGTGAGTTGTGACTGTGCAGGGTAGTCAGGATACAGGTGCGATGCAGGTAATGTAGAAGTATTGGCAGTGTTTGTTTGGGCAATTTATAATTTCGTGTTCGGCAAATTAAGGTTATATTTTCAAGATCCGGTAAGTTTTAAGATTTCTTTATTATGTTATTAATTATTAAACGCTAAATTTTATTGTTTTAAGAAAATATGAATCCTGTTCATGATATTATTCTCTCAGTCATTGAAACGCCATTTTTAAGGAGAAACGAAACTGAAAAAAGACAGATATTATGTAGTCGTCCGACACCAAAAATTTCGGCAATATTTAACGATAAGAGACAGGGCAAGCAATATTCAAGAGCTTTTCAGGTAACTTGGTACGAAACCTATAAGTGGCTGTGCCGAAGTATTTATAAGGAAAGCTTATATTGTTGGCCTTGTATTTTATTAGGCAGCGTAAAAAACAATTGGAGTTCAGGGTGTGGGTATTCTGATTTAAAAAAAATTTCACGGGCGGTAAAATCACACGAAAGTTCCAAAGAACATATTAAGAATGCTGTGGCGCTTACGAGAGTAGAGCAAAATAGAGACACAATAGCGGATGCACTGAGAGAAATTGACCCTGACCTTGCAAATTGAATATTTTTCTCGTGAAACCTAGTATTTCAAAATAATTCTATTGCTGGTTGAATTCCTAACTATTCATTTTAAGCCAATGACCTTGAAATCGCGAAAAATTTTCGCCAATAGGCTCGCCCCCTTATACACCCACGAGCCGCCACGGAGGTGAGTGCAAATTAAGCATAATAGGATAATGATCAGTCAAGTCAGATTCAAGCCTAGGATATATGAATTTCATTTAAGGTCCCTAACAGTCAGTTTATGCCTTATAGAAATATGATCCAAGCATGAGCTTGTTTCAGATATTATACGTGTTGGTGCATTTATCCACGAGACAAAACCAAAATTATATATTATCCCAGGAGCATATCAAGCTGACTTGGTAATTTAAACTCAAGCCAGAATTGTTCAAGGTCTTTAAGAAAGAGTACTCTATCTGTGCTGGGTGGTCCAAATGTTTTAGAATTTTCACTGAGCGGTTAGAGTATACTTCCATAGGGCCGGCTCCCATGCAAGACGGACATCCCGAGAACCGGCGACGTCGGCAAACATGCGACCGTCCAAAGTCCACTTTCTTTAGGATAATTATTTTTCGGCGTTAAAATATTAAGTAGATTAGAAGTTAAGGGGCGGGTAATTGACCAATCAACCATATGGACCAGCCTCGCTTGATTCTGAAATATCCATTGGTATTTTGACAAAAATGAAACAACACTTTAATTTTCTACCGGATTTATTTTAACATAAAGAAACAATTCATGCAGGCGAAACGACGAACAATTCAGAATGTAATTCTACCTGACAACCCCCACCTAAATCCAAATACTGCACTCGCACGAAAACTGAAATACTGCGGAAAATAACAATACATTACAGAGCCTAATGGATTTTCGTATGCATCCTTTGCATTAGCTTCTTGTTCAGTTTTCTGTGATTGAGGCAAATATACTTTACTTGGAAGAAGTAGTTGTCGAACCTTTGTCCGAGACGGTCGATATCTCTCCTATATTTTTTGCTTTGTTATCAGTACTCACAATCTTAAAATAAGGTCCATTTTCGCTTGGCCCCTCGTATTCGGCTTAGTAGTTTTCGCGTTATCGTAACGCTAAATCGCTACGATAAAGTTTCCCTAGGTTTCCACCCGTTTGTGGCACCCCCTGTATATGCAGGGGATATATTTCGTCGTGTGCTTGCGTTCCGCAATTTTTCCGCGTGATTTTGAATAACAGTGGAGTACATACCCTCCTGGGACATATTGCGTGCAATTCCCGCATGGAATAGAGAGGGTGTACACCCCTCTGAAAGTGTCAAAAAATGTACATATAGTGTATAATATAGTTTAAGTGCGTGTTAAAAATAATTAAGATTAAATTTATGTGTAAATAGTGTTTGCTACCCTCCTAGAGCCTCCCCCCCCCCCCCCCCCCATAGACATCCCCGAGTGCTATGATTAGAACACCCCCGAGTAAACTCCCAAACGACGCGACCCCCGCGACATGCTCCGCCTCTACTTCGGGCGCTGAACTGTCGATCAACAGTGAGTCTGAAACAAAAGAACCCATTTTAAAACAAGTATCTATTGAAAAATTTTTGGCAAAATTTGACAAAACATGCAAGTACTGTGAGGCCACCGCCCGAAAATCGCTAACAGAAACACTTCCACAAAAACACAGGCTTCAAATTACAAGACACTTGATGCAAAAGCACTATACACTATTGGCAAGCATTTATCTTACATGCGGAGGTTTTCAGTGTGATAAAACGGTATAGGCAAAGGCTCGAGAGAAATAAAGACAGACAAAATTATGCTCTAGCCGATTCCCCTTCCACCGACCAATACGCTTTTATGGTAGAGGGGAATACTAGCGGGCACGGTAGGTGGGCGACGGGCGACGGCAGTATCGTATCAGCCAGATATTGGAGCAGTAGTCATTGTCAATCGCATTTTGTGCGATGTTTTACGACGTCGTTTTTTTGCGGTCATGTTTATCACTGGTAGTTCTATTAATACATACAACTAACAGTAATTTTAAGGTGTTTAAATTTTTATCGGCCTTAAGCATAAAAGTGAAATAAAACCTGTTATTCTAAAAAAAAATAAACTCATGAACATTCTTAAAAAGAAATAAAATTAATGGTAATTCTAATTAAAAAATAACTTTAAATAATAAGTATTCTTAAAATGGTATAAAACTAAAAAAGTCATTTTAATAAATGCTCTAAGACATTGCCTTGCTGGGCTTCGCAATACCCGAGCCTATCATAAAACTTCGTCCTAACATTCGACAATACCTCCGGTGTTATGGAATTAGTAATGTCGAATATTTTTGCTCATAAGTCAACTAAATGTACAGGCCTCTCATGTGGATACCTGTAAATTAGTCGAGTTAAGTGGCCCCACAAAAAGAAGTCGAGGGGAGTCAAATCCGGTGACCTTGCCGGCCATGGTATGGTACCTCTGCCACAAATAAGCCGTTCAGGAAAGGTCATACTCAAAAACTCCTGAACTCGCCTTGCATTGTGAGCAGGGCAACCATCCTGCTGAAACCAAATTTCTTCGAAATTAACATTCAAGGCACGCACAGCTGGTATTATTTCCTCTTGCAGCATCTGCAAATATTTTTCCCCATTTAAGTTGCCGTCAATGACAAAAGGTCCTACAATATTGTCGCCCAACAGTTTAATTTTTGGGGATATTGTGTCCGCAAAGCCGCACTTAAATGTTTATTTTCCCGTGACCAATATCTGGCGACTGCAGGATTATGATAACCATGAAGAGAAAATGATTATTTATCCGTAAACAGAATATTTTTTAAAAAATCTTCATTTTCATCAATTTGCCTTCTCATGGTCTCACAAAACTCCATTCGCCTCATAAAATCATCTGGAAAAATTTCTTGGGTAGTTTTCATTTTATAGGATTTATACCCATGCTTTTTTAAAACATGTCTAACTGTGCGGTCTGGAATGCCAATTTCTTAAGAAATATGGGTGCTGGAACATGGCTCACTTGCTTCCACAAAAGCGCATACATTTTCGTCCCTCTCGACTCTTTCTTCAGGAATAGGACGGGCTTGTTGATCCTCGTGATAGCATTTACCACATTGGTTAATGCACACGGATTTTTTAAAACGATTATAAATATTAATAATCGTTTGGCGGGAAGGAACCTGTTGATCAGGGTACGCAAATGCAAATTGCCAACAACACCTTCGGCACTTTCAGCTTTGGAATACCATAAAAATATATTAATTTTCTGTTCACGCGAATACATTTCTTTTAAAAATTAATTTACTCCTTTCTATGCAAAAGACTCTGTGAATATGAGCCTTGCCGTAGCCGCCCCCACCAGTCCTTACAAGTCTTGCATAGTACCGCCACCCGCGAAAGCAAAGGGCAGGGTTTCGATCAACCAGTAAAAATGAAATTATTTATGTTGTCTTCCCCAATAAAATATTAAAAACTTAGGTTCGAAAAGTCTACGTGACAACGTCGCAAAATCCAGCAGTTCCGAGGCCGCGCGAAAGGAATACTCTCGTTGGTTCTCGTCGTATTGGAAGGGGAATAGGGGGAATCGCTGTCGTTCTCTTTTTAATCTTAGGCATTTTATAACCATACTATTCTATTGCATTAAAATTGGCCTGCAAAGTTTTACTCTGCCGATAGTGTATAACGTTTAACAGTGCGAAAACTAAAATAACACCACAAACTAGTTTTTGCTCTGTTTATGAAAATATTGATAAGGACTCCCATGTTAAAACTCAAAATATGAACATGGAGTTCCCTTCGGAGAAAAAAAGTGTAAAATCGACTGACCTAAATACGACAACAATAGAAACCGAGAACACAATGGGCAATGCCCAAAACATCGACCTAGAATCGATTATAAATAAAGCAACAACACTGACCACAGTCAATACTTCCGCTAAGCAGCCTATGGACACGGATAATACTAATTTTACTTCTGCTAATGAAAAAATAGTAATTAATCCTGCAAATACATACCTGAAAATAGTTGAAAATTACCAGGATCGTCGGCTCCGCCTACCAGCCACGGCCACACCCACCGAACCAGCAGCAAGGTTTATCTATCTGAACAATAATGGTGTTTCTGTTTGCTTTTAAATTTAATATTACGAAAAAAAAACATACAATAGGGGCTAATTTACATTTACAGTTGGTTTGAAGTTATCTATTTTTACATATACAAAAGAAAAATTCGGAACAGGTTGTGTACTGAAACTCTAGTAGGCATTCTGCATTCAAGAAGTATTTTATAAGCTCAAAATAAAACTTCGCTTAAGCTGATATAAGCACAGAAATGTTAAAGAAACATAATAATAATATGTATTAGGTAAATGTCATGTATTATTTTTTGTATTTAAATAATATAGTACTTATTTAAAGTCCACCTGAACATATTTCTTTTGACCTAATAACTGCAATAATAGTTTTATTATATTGTAAACACCCAAAGAAACCCCGTTACCTGTTCGATTGCCAAACCTACGTTTTTAAAGAATTTCTTGGTAAAATTACCCATATAAAACTGTCGATGAGCGCGCCAACCAGCGAAATCTACCTGGCCCCAGCTGGCATCACTGTTTATATTACTAAAATTAAATGACATAAGGGGTACTGCTTTGCACAGGAATGGATTTTGTAGTTAAATGAAAAGCCATAGTAATACCTTATAGTAGCAATGTTTATTATGTTTATTTTTAGCATTACTAGTATATATATTAATTTAGTACAAAACAAGTGTGAAAAGTTTGTGTGCGGAAAAGGGCAACTTTTCTCACGCATTTAGGTAAAAGTTTTCAGTTCTCACTTTCGATTTAATTTGATGCCACATGTGTTCAATAGGGTGTGCAATAATAGGGTGGCAGTCGCAACACAGTGTGACCCATTTCTTCCGCCATTTTATCACACACATACTCTTTTTTAATACTAAATGCCTTTAACACTTCTAACAGCTGTTTTTTATTATACGTTTCCTCGAAATACAAGTCATTTTTTAACATGAACTCCTTTATTGCGGATTTTGTGCTCGATGCATTCGGTACTTTTTCCAGTTACCGGCTGTGGTAGCTTGCTTTGTTCATCACAATAACACTGCGTTCTGGTACATTTGAAAGCAAACTGTCTTTAAACCAGCTTTCAAAAAGAGCGGTGTTGGTATCTTCATGATAGTCCTGACTTCAATTTTTTTTTTGTCGACAGTAATAAACAATCCATCCATTCTCCCAACCTGCATGAATTATTGTTATTCGTTTTCCTTTATTTGAAGGGGCTTTATTTTGGCATTTTTCAGTTAAATCAACCCATCCCTTTTTTACAGTCTCATGAGTGTCAAGCCACGTTTCATCCAGATGAACTATTGAACGTTTTTCAGATCTAAACTTTTTTATTTTCCTACAGAAATCTCATTTTTCTTAATCTTTCGGACTTCATAATAATTTGTCTCTTGTTTATTGTCTTATACTTAAATCCCATCTCTTGCAAAGCGCGGTGAAGACTTGTCCTGCTACATGATATCGTTGTATCGTCAGTTGTTAACCGTGTTTTTAAAGAATCTAACGTGGGCACCACATTTTCTCGATACATTTGGTATATTTTCCTGCGAATAATATCTTTGTCACAATCATCTACTCACTTCATTTTTCCGGTATCTTTGCGAACTTTTCTTTTAAAATGTCCTTTTAGCATATCTCGTACCGTCGATAATGGAACTTTCGTCATTTCACTGGTATTTTTATTGGCAATTACTTTAGGGTGGCCGCTCTTTAATAACAATTCACATACATTTTTCACGGCCACTTTGGCGTCAGAAAATAAATGCTTCCTGGAATGTTTAGGGTAGCTAGATATCGCAATAACTGAAGATTCCCAAGGTCTCCACATACTTATAATAATAACTTGTTGCACACTGTTTCAAAGTAAAATAGATAGGTACTAATCTATTTCGAATATTATGTTTACTATTTATATAAGCTATATAAACAGGTACCTGTAACTAAAAAGTTTTGAGAAATATCCTAATAATTAAGTTGTTTCTAGAAAATCTTAATTAGACAGTTTTTTAAATTTGATAACAAATCAAGTAATGTACCTATCTATTGTTATTATAAACTGGCATTAAAAAAAAATGTGGGTTAATACGTCTCTGCGAAAGCGAAATCCGAGTTTATGAGGGGTTTTATTGCAGTCATTAAGCCAAACGAAATATGTTGGGAAGTACTTTGCGTCCCTATATTTATTATTGGTTTTATTATTATTTCAATAATCTGGGAATCTGGGAATTTTTTTTAAATCTGGCAACTTTTTAAAATAATTGTGAGGAGAATAAATTTGAGAACCTGGCAACGCTGACTTGGACATAGTATGATTTATGGCAACCAATAGCGCTCACCCACAGTGGATATAGGCGTAGTATGCACTGTAACTGTATGATGGTCTCAATTCAATTAAAAAAAAAACTAACGTAGGGCAGCGTTCCTCAACCTTTTAGTATTCGGGACCCCATTTTCAATCACAATTCACATCAAGTGGGCGTGAGCGACCATTTGACGATAGTGAAGCATCAACGAGTGCACCAACGGGAGTGCTTCCGAAGATAAAATCAAGAAAATATTTGCAAGAATATTTAAATATTGGGTTTACCAGCACTCAAGTAAATGAAGAAGAAAGGCCCCCGTGTGTCATTTGCTCAAAATTTTTGAAAGGCTTTCATAGTGAGTAAGTTGGCAAACCCCGAGAATTCATCGAATTAAGATTAAAATCATACGGAAAGCAAAATTCATTTCTTAAAAAAACTATGTCTGTGAATGAAAAAGCTTTATTTGCCTCTTACAAAGTTTTATGTCAGGTAGCCGTAAGTAGAAAGCCTCACACCATTGGTGAAGAGCTAATTCTGCCAGCTGCAATTGAGATTGTATAAAATATGTTTAGAGATAATTTTGCCAAACATTTGCAGCCCATACCTCTATCAAATGATTATGTTGCCCGTCGAATTGGTGATATAGCCGAAGATGTACAGCATCAGCTTCTCGGGAAGTTGTGTGACAATTTTTTTTTCAATTCAGGCAAGAGATAGCAATAAAGATGCTCATTTAATTTCTCATATTCGATTTTGTGATGGTTTGTCAGCAGTGGAAGAACTGCTATTCTGCAAGCCAACAGAACTCGGTGCAACAGCACTTGCAATATTTGCATAAAGAATTTTCTAAACGAGGCAACCATAGAGTGAAAAAATGGCGTTGGAATATGCACCGATGGTGCTCGTACAATGTCTGGAAGATTCCAAAGTGTACAAGTATTTGCGAAACAAAAATCTCCACAGTGTACCTGGATACATTGCATTATTCGCAGAGAAGCTCCGGCTTCCAAAGAAATGGACCCTGGTCTGAATATGGTGCTAACGACGGCGGTAACCCTAGTAAATTATATAAAAATGAGACCCGTAAAATTAAGAATCTTTTCTGCACTTTGTAAAGACATGGGTGCAGTAGATTCAGCGTTACTACTTTATTGCGAGGCAAGATGGTTATCACGTGGGACATTTCTGCAACGTGTTTATGAATCAAGAAATGAAATCGCCATTTTTCTAGTAAAGGAAAACCGACCGGAAGCCTAGAAGTTTCGAGATGATTTATTTGTGATGAAATTGAGCTACTTGGTCGACATATTCGAGAAATTAAATACCTTGAATCTTCAACTCCAAAGAGCAAATACACATATATTGGATACGAGTGATAAAGTTAATGCTTTTTGTAGAAAACTGGAATTGTGGAGCAAAAATGTAAAGCAAGGAAACCTAGAAATGTTTGCAAATGTGGATGAACGTGTTAAAACTTACAAGGCTGAAGAACAACATGTGAAAGTTGTTTTTGTAATCATTAAAAAGTATTTTCTTGCTGACTTTAACTTGATAGCAAGTTACGAGCTGGTTAGGGACCCATTTCATAATACTCCCAAAGGTCTCACAACTGCCGAAGAAGAAATTTTTACAGGCTTGACAGCAAGTGGCGAAATCAAAAGACAATTTAGTAATAAAAGACTCTTTGAATTTTGGGCAGGGTTGGATAATGAGTTTTTTGCCCCAAAAACAAGAGCATTTCGTATACTATTACCATTTACAACATCCTACCTTTGCGGTGGCTGCTTCAAAATATAGATATCAGCTAAATATAGAAGAAGTGCTTAGAGTGTCAATTTCTAATATTAAACCTTCTTTCGAAAAACTTTGCTCTGCAGGCCCAGGGAAGTCACTAATAAGTTAATTATTAAATAAATACATTGTGCAGTACTGATACAATTCTTTCAGTAAATTAAATACATTTAAAAAAAAATAATTTCTCAATACGATGCTCGCCCCCCCCCCCCCCCCCCCCCCATTTAGTTTTAGCACGAGGGTCGTGCCCCACAGGTTGAGAAACGCTGACCTATGGTAATTATTATTAGTAGTAAATATAGGCATATACAGGGTGGAGGGAAAGTATGGACTACCCTTAATATTTACGTTATGTTTAGTTTTTATGAGAAACGCTCGAATACGTTAATTTAGTTTTTCATTCGCCTACTTTTTAACTTAATTCTTTCGTTTTTTATTGACAGTTTTGAAAGATGTAACGTATTCGACATGTTTTTTAATGGCAACATACGGCTTGTGTACATTAGTTGAAAGCACTTATTTCACACAGTATGCTCCTAATTTTTGGCGCGATTCTGTTAAGATATTTCAGAATGGTTACCGATTAATAGTAAAAAATATCTATTCAACTAAGAATAAATGACCAACTATTCGTTTTTTTTATTGAATTAAAATCGTGACTTGGTGTTTGCTTTACTTACTATAGCAAAAACGTTCCTTTAAAAGGAGCACGGGATTGGTATGACGTATATTTAAAATAAAACGATTAGAAAATTACTGTTATGCCATTTCAGAGTAAAAACCCTTTAGATAATCTATAAAAGCTATAATATGGTACTACAAAACTCGTTTCTTAGTGTCTACAAAAATGGTGGTACCGGTCACTAGAACATTTTAACCTTAAAAACTGAATTTTAGAAATACATATTGATATCGCTGGTACCTAATACAACCACAAAAGATTATCAGGTATTTTACAATAATTATTAATTTTAGGGATTAAAAGAGATTCTGCAGAACCATCTACTTCAACAAATGAGCCAGAAGTGCCTGTTAATATCCCTAAAATTCCTCCAGTAAATAATAATATCACTACCCAAAAAACTACTGCGTTAAGGCAAAGACCTGCTCTACACCGTGGAACAAGTGCTCATTTGCAGGTATGTATGTAGAGTATTGTAGAGTCAATCAGTTCATATCAACTATTTATAATATTATTGTTAAAGTATTAGGCCGAGGAGTGCGACAATCCTTAAATAGGTGTACAAATGGTTAAAATGCATTTATACATATAAATGCATCTAAATACATATACACATTTAACTACTAATAAATACACTTAAATACAAATAAATAGAAATAAAAACAAGTAATTACAAATAAAAACACATAAATAGAAACAAATGCAGGCTTTGTCGGGCTATAGACACCGCGCCGGCATCCGTTGTTCTCCCGAATATATCACCTTACGTTTTCAAGATTTATTATTGTGTTATTTAGGGTAGTAGCCCTAACTAGATTAAAACTTTTAAGTCCAGTGGCGTCGCGGAAGGCACCTTAACTAAGATACTTGACAATAAATATGTGCGCCATTTATTTTTTTTCTAATTTTTGTATTTTTTTCGAATTAGGCCGCTAAAGCTATAACTTTTTTATTTTTCGCATTTTTTTCGTATCTTCCTTCGTTTTTGAGCAAAAAACATAAAAATCGCTTTATTGCAATCAATAGAAAAAATGTTGTGTTTTATAAATAATTAAAAACTGTTTTTATTGTTGTCCATGGGCATGGAATAAAGTGATTTTCATTTATGATTAGGCAATTCAAATTAAACAAAATTCATCTTTTGAATTTTTTCGGTCAGATTAACTGCTTTCGATAAAACAAATAACCAGTGGCGAAGCGTACGAGTAGACAAGGTAGACATTGTCTACACAAAAGGTTAATTTTTATTATTATAAAACAGTTTTATACATTTTTTATTAATGTACTTTAACTTTTAACTTTATTAACGCCCAACAAATTGCAGCGTTGTATCAAACATCAAACTATTATATAAAAGAAACCGGCCGACCGAGATTTGTCTTTTAATAACGCAGCCACATGCAGGCGCGCGCTTCCCTCACTGGTAAAACTGTCGATGTAAGCACGCGAATTTCGGGCGGTCCGAAGACATTTGAGCGTTTGTCTATGTTGTTGACCAGCTATTTATTACGGCGCGATATATGGCGTTCGGAATCGTATGCGACTTGGTCTGTTTCTATATTGCAGTTCTGTGTTCTCTCTCGCTCGTTTGTAGCCTACACTAAATATCACCGAAACCTCGGAAGCATTCGGCTCGTCGGCTCCTTTCGGAGATACGGGCTTTTATTCTACGGTTACTAGATTAACTGAAACTTGAAAGCAATTGAGTGTTGCTGTGGATATAGCATTTGGGTGTGGAGCCATAGGTCCCGGGATCGATTTCCGTTTCGGGCACTTTTTCTTAATGACTTTTTTAGTTTTCTTACGACTATTTTTAGTTTCTTATAACTCTTTTAGTTTTTTTATAACTTTTTTTTTAAAGTAGATCGACTCAAAAAGGGCTCGTAAATAATTGTCCGGTGAACTCGAAAAAGGCGAATTGGAACCAAAAAGGTGGATTAGATGCCGTGTTTGTTTAGTCTGGTAAAGGCGCTTATCGGCAGCACAGTAATTATTATTTTCTGGATTTCATTTTTTATGTCTATCTAGAAAAGAAATCCACGCTTCGCCACTGCAAATAACGTTATTTATTACTGCAGCGTTTTGAAAGTAACAAAAAAGTAATAGTGCCATGGAAGGAAAAACAATTGTTCAAACAAATTTAACTTTGGCATAACTGACATAATTTTAAACATTGCATACGTAATTATTTGATCGTAATTATTATTTGAAGTGTTTTTTAAAGTTTTAAGCTATAAAACTTGTTACTGATATTACAAAATGGTTCAATTTGCAGACTCAGAAATTGCCGATATGCATTTTGTCTATGAAATGATGGAATAGCCCAAGGCAATTCCAGAGCGGCTGACAACAGTTTTCCGTGAATGTTTGGGTTGGTATTGTGGGTGATTATCCCATTGGACCTCATTTTTTACCACCAAGATTAAATGGTCAAGTGTATCGTCATTTTTTGGAATTTTTATTACCTGAACTATTAGAAAATGTCCCACTGTTAGTAAGAGGAGCAATGTGGCTCATGCACGATGGGGCCCCACCTTACTTTAGGATAGTAGTACGTTAATTTAAGTTCAGGTCATGGCCACCCAGGTCACCGTATTGAAATCCCTTAGATTTTTTCTTTTAGGGCATTGAATGTGCCTCGTTTATAAAACTCAAGTCAACACTGAAGAAGAATTAATCCAACGGATACGGGTTTTATGTGATCAGATAAGACATACGCTGGGAATATTTCAACGTGTTCGGCAATCGATGTTAAGACGAGGTAGTGCATGCATTGAAGTAAAAGGCCCACATTTTCAGCAACTATTGTAAGTTTCGTGTTACTTATTTTTTAAAGTTTTTTTTATTGATTGCAATAAAGTGATTTTTATTTTTTTTCTCAAGAACGAAGCAAGATACGAAAAGAATGCTAATTATAAAAAAGTTGTAGTTTTAGTTGTCTAATGCGAAAAAGATGCAAACATTTCTAAAAAATCAGTGGCGCACATTTTTTTTTGTCAAAAATCTTAGTTAAGGTGCATTCCGAGACGCCACTGAACTTAAAAATTTTAATCTAGCTAGGGCTAAATTAGCCTCTTACTACCCTTATTACCACTGCCAAATTTCAACACCATCGGCTAAAGAATTATTAAGATATTTACGAGAAAACGATTTTTTTAAAAAATTTGACACCCTGTATGGGGCTATTCGCCCAGTGCGCTTGCCGGAAAAAATTGAATAGACTTTTGCGCTGAAAAAGAATAAGGTGTTGCTTTCCATCACATTTGAGAACTAAAGTTGTAAAGTAAAAGAATTTGATCGAAGTCAAAATGAAGGGTTCCCGTTTAACAAAATTGACACCCTAGGTTATTTACCACTGTCGATATCTCCCTCTTCTTAACAAATGTCTCCGTCGGTCTCGGACTTGCCATCCTCGTCCTACGATCTACCTCTCCTCCGTCTTCCCAACGTGCCGGAATTCATTTCCGTTGCTGTTATCTTACTTTAGTGTCGCGTGTTATATTTCTGTCCCTTATAAAATTGGATTCCATTGTTTCATTTTTTAATACCTATTTGTCTTGTTGGTACAAAAATCGATTAACGAACACAGTGTACTTGCTAAGAGCCACCAATAGTTTAAAAAAATAGATTGTAGACGTTACTATAATCCAATTTCTTTAATTATTCCCATATCCCATATAATGATTTTTTTTGTCAGTTTACCATAGAAACAAATAAAATTAAAAAATGTTACTATTTTTGTTTATTTAAAGCAAGATCAAATAGGTACTACAATACCAATCTACATAAGAAATTTGCTAAATTTTGTGGATTCGACCATGAAATGTGCCTAGATGAATTAATAGAAATAATAGTTGCAGCATGTGATAGAATAAGAAATACTACGGGGATATTTCAACGAGTGCGCAATTCCATGAGAAGGAGGGCTGAAGAATGCATATTAAGTGAAGGAGACGATTTTCAACAATTTTTGTAATAATCGCTCCATATTAGTTGTAATGTTATGTTAATATTGAATGTTGTCAGTTGTTCATTACACACAGATGCCAACCTGTAATGTGTTTAATTTTTCTTGCTAAATTAATAACAATGTTGGAAGTTTTACTCCAAAACGGCGTATCGCAGAAAAATACCTCAGGAAAGCTCTTATGTCTCAAATTGAACGGTGAATTCCAAAATATTTTTATTTGGGAAAAATTCATTGACGTACCATTTTTTTTTCAAAAATATCGGAAGTCAGTGCCGGCAGTAATAGCTGAAAATTACTTTTGTATTGAAAAATATGCACCTCTATTAACTGTCGCTACGTACTAATAATCGCTGAAATATCTGAAGTACTTTCGAAAATATTAATTAATTTCCATTTTTTTCCTAAAACTTTAACATCCCGTATTTTCGTATCTAATTTGAACGATAATTTATAAAGCAAACTATCATTACTTTTTCATGTATATTGACACCCTTAAATATTCGCATATTAAGGTGACCCTGTATAACTCGTCGATGCCTTCTTTCATACTTAGGATTGGTTCAAGTTCCCGAATTTTTGTTTATGAATTCGAAGAAAATCTCTTCAGGATATGTATCTCGGTCAAGGAGATCCATTTTTTTTTTGTTGCAAAAATATTTATACTGAAAAAAGTTTAAAGAAATAATATTTTTGACGCCCGTTATTTCGGAAACTATCAACTTTTAGGCTAATGTAAGTTGGGCTAGATCGTCATATTTTAGCGTTAGGAATTTGTGCTAGCACTTTGTACAGACGTTATAGAGATACTGCGATACCTAATAATTTAAATATTATTTCCAATTGTTGTTATTTTAGGTTTCTGGCCATGACGGTTATAGCCAGCAAGAAAAGGCGGTTCTTTTACACACATCAAAAATAAATGGTCGAGATTTTGTGCCGTTTATGAGCATCGACTTAAATGAAAGGTAAAATAAATTATAAGAATAATTGCAAATAAATACACATTGAAATAGTATGCAATAGATACTTAATATTAGTAAACGGACCTGCATTGTACCGGACATCCGGTCAAGATACCAAGCCGGACTATTTCCATATCGATTAGCTTACCCATTACTAGTCATGTCGATATTATTTAGGTCTTTCTCGCTCTTTCCATTCCAGTATCGCTATCTTAGACCAAAGCGCGCGGATTTTCCGTACTTTTCTGTGAATCCCCTAAACCGAATGTAAGGCAACGATACAGTGCATATTTAGATGCTTACGTTTTAATCAGAATAAAATTAAGAAGAAATTATAATAATGATTATGCCCTACTTCTGTTTTATAGTAGTTATTTATTCTAATAAATAAGTATAGGTATATTTTTTATTTTAAAAAAAATTGGATTGGGTTTAATCAATATTCCGGTCTGTTCGGATTCTGTACCGGACGTTCGTTTAATCCTTAATTATTATGGGTTAAGTAGCAAAAAAGTGCATAAAGTTATCTAGATATTTTGAAGCACGAATACTGGAATATTTCACAAATAAAAACATTAAATTAATTCCAAAAAAATTGTCTCCTACTTTTTTTTTGTATAGTTCAAAGAATTTTCTCCAAACTCGTAGAGTTTTAGAGAAATAAATTCCATTAGCAGATAATGCGAGCAACTTTCTCTTTTACATGTTGCTAGGAAACATACAAATATACTCTATATACACAGTGAGCAGTGAAGCTTTTTAATAAGAGCTGCCACACTGGGTCGAAATAATTATTATTTATTCGTTTTAAAAACTTGTGTACGTACGAACTCGTCGGCTATGCTAATTCGCACACCTCGTTGTCGCTGTTGAAAAGCACCTTCATGTACGTCATCCATCATGATCTACGTCACCCGATCGTTCACAGCCGAAACTTCAACGTCGTCCCTAATAAAACTCAGCGGCGGTATGGAAATCTGGGTTTGAGCTGGCCAATCAGATAACATAATTTCTTGAAATTCGTACTACACTGCTTGTTCATACTGGGTGGATATATTCTTGAACCGAGTTTACTAATTCTGATGGTTTACCATATAAAAATAGTTTATCCTGGAATAATTTTATCAATTTAAGAACATATCCCCAAAAATTCCTTAGGTCTTACATGCATTTTCATGAACTATGGTCTTAGACATGAAATGCTAATTAAAGTGCAAAATGCAAGAATAGTAATTTTCAATTTAGCTTGTTAAAAAATTAAAAATGGACGTTATAATAAAATATAAGAATTTTTCGGGTATGTCTCTTGACGAGAAAGTAGAGATTACAAGAGATGGAATCCCTAAACCTGAACTAAATATAGAGTGTGCTTCAAAAAGTCGCGGCAAGAGCTACGTTAGAAAATTAATTGTAAATATTTATTCTAAATTGTTGTTGGATTTCCTGTTGTGACATAAAAAATTAATTATTTTGTTTTACATGTGTTCTTTTGGTTGGTGATTTATGCTGGAGAAGCAGTGGTGTTAGTGACTTAACCTAACGCATTTAAGTAAGAAAGCTAAGGCTCATGAAAATTCAAAACACATAAGTGACGAAATGCGTTTTGCCTTGTTAAGAAAAGTGAATATACAAGAAGAACTGCGACTGTGAACTGAAACATTGCTGCCCATATTGAGAAAGTGGCGAGAAACAAGTTAGTGCTTTCAAAAATTATAGACGCTATAAAGTTTTGCGGTATGTTTGAACTTGCATTATCATGCAAAATCCTGGAACATTCTTAGGTCTTATTAAGTATATTGCGGAACTGGCCAAAACGCTGAAAGAACATTTTAGAGTCTTCTAATATTTTAAAGGAACATCGAAAGGAATTCAGAACGACTTACTAGACTTCGTTTTTAAAGTTTATCGCGGTTCTAAATAAATGAATGACTCGGATTTTCTGGGAGTCATAGAGGATGAAGCAACAGACGTTTCCTCAAAACGGTTCTTGTATTTCGATATATTAAAGATAGTACACCTGTTTAACGATTTTGTTTGTTTTTTACAAGTGATCGACAAACAGCTGAGTCGCTAAGCTCCCTCATTTTAAAAGCACTTGAACCGTTAGTAGAGAAAAATCCTAACAAAATGATCGCACAATCGTTTGACGGTGCAGCATTAATGAGCGGTAGACGCGGAGGAGTTCAGGCGAAAATTTAGGAAAAATACCCGTTAGCCCATTTTGCTTATTGTTACGCACACAAGTTAAATTTAATCACGACGCAACCCATTTCGCGGAATAATTATGTTTGATTCTTCTTTGGTAACCTGGAGTGATTAAAACTTATGCATAATTGTGTATCATTGGCATACCTTTGCATATCACAATCCTTTACGTGTTGGTTCATGTCAATCGTTTGCACTACGAAAAGTAAGGGCCCTAGAATTGAACCTTGTGGTACACCCCTTTCTACCATCCCGAAACTGGAACGCTTGTCCTCCAAGAAGACGAACTGATACCTATCTGCTAAATATTTACCAAAGAACTTCACCGAAGACTCATCGAAGCCGAGGGAGCGAAGCTAATCACATAAAAGACCATGGGCAAGCGTATCAAGCGCTTTACTGTAATCAAGTAATATCAGCGCCGAAGTCTCACCCCTTTCGGCAGCTTAATTAAGATCATACAAAACCTTCAACAGAACAGTTGCCGTGCTGTAACCTCTACGATGTCCAGACTGAGCTAAGGGCAACAGATTGTTTGTATTGAGATACTCGGTTATCTGAAGGTAAATAATCTTTTCAAACACGTTGGATAAAATAGACAACAAACTAATAGGCCTCAAGTCGGAGACGTCCTTTGTGTGGTTTACTTTAGGTAAGGGTACTACCATGACAACTGACAACCCTCCTAATAGACGGAAATAAGGATTTCGTGATACAGACATTAAATACGTGAACCAAATATGGTACAATCACTGGACAACACAATTTAATCATGTGGAGAGACAGTTCCGCCCCCGATGCGTTGATGATGATGACATATTTACTCTTTAAGTTGAACAATATTCTTTACTCCTTTTCTTTGTGATTCTTCTTTTTTGGAATATCTGGATATACAGTTGTTATTCAGCTTTGCTAATTCATGGTGTGCTTTCGCTTGTAGAGTGGTTTTCAATTTGTTGAATGTTTAAAAGGTTTTGGGTGTCTTTTTTTTTTATTTATTTATTTTATTTTTCAACGTTTACAACAGTTTAACAATACTTTTTTAAATGAAATATAATCCTGTACAATATACTTATAAAATATAATATAAAATATATCTAATATAATATAATATATCTCGAACAGACCAAGTTGCTATTCAACCCAATACACAAAAACATGCTCCTTCATAAGTAGTTAAAAACCATTCATTAATTACCAAATTGAATAAATAAGTAGGAACAATCTCCGTACACTCATTAAACAATAATTAATGCAATACAATGCGTTGTAATTTAGATCTAAACCTTTGCAATGAAACACCAAGAAAGTCAATATACGGGTAATCATTTACATATGAAACCATTCTTCTCAATGGCATGTTCTGCGCATGACGAGTGTTGGAAATCCTGGAAAAGAGCAAGGGAGACCTTCTCAAATTCCTAGCTGGGACATAAAAATCTATACAATTCAGTATATTTGGTGAAATAATAATATTATTAACGACTTTAAAAATAAAACACATATACTTTCTACGATCTTCCAACGAATTAAGTCTAAAGAGGTCCCTTATGTAAGTACTATCCACTTGAAATCCCCCCCGCTGCAATCTGAATCTGAGGTATCTCACGAATCTGTTCTGCAAGGATTCAATACGACGTTTATGGACTTCGTAATATGGACACCATATTGACGACCCATATTCTAGAATGGACCTTACATATGATTTAAAAAGTGTAACAACGCAGTGAAGATCATTAAAGTCGCCTGACATTCTTAACACTAACCCAAGCATTCGATTGGCTCTATCAATCATATGTTGATAATGATCACCATAGCAAAGCACACCATCCAAACAGATGCCCAAATCTCTCACCGTTGCTAGTCTAGTTAATTCTTCATCTCCCATTCTATATGAATAATCTATGAAATTCTTATTCCGGGAAAATATCATATACGAGCACTTGTTGGTATTTAATTTCAGATTATTTTTGCTGCACCACTCGAGCAAGATATTTATGTCAGTTTGTAGCACCTCGCAGTCATGATCTGACCTCACAATCCGAAATATTTTTAAGTCGTCCGCAAATAGCAAATAATCCGATGCGAAATATTGACCAATATCATTAACTAGGAGTAAAAATAACTTGGGTCCCAAATGGGACCCCTGTGGTACACCTGAAACCACATGCAATGGAGATGAAAGATAACCACTCAACTTAACTTGCATTGTACGACCCCTCAGATACGATGATAACCACGACAAAAAGAATCCCCTGATACCAAAATTTTCCAGCTTGTGCAATAGGATGTCTTGATCTAAAAGATCAAATGCCTTACTGAAATCAGTATAGATCGAATGTACCTCATATCCATCGTCCAAGGCCTCTGATATAAAATTAGTGTAGGAAAAAAGATTTGTAAGGGTAGAACGACCATTAACAAATCCATGCTGATGCTCGACAATAACATTCTTAAAGGATCCTTCCAAAATGGGCATCACCATCCTTTCGAGCACCTTCGGAATTGCTGACTGAATACAGACCGGCCTATAATTGCTAATATCACATGAATCACCAGCCTTAAATATGGGTGTGACAAATGAATGCTTCCATTTTTCTGGGAATACTCCCTGACAAAGCGACTTATTAAAGATAAAAAGCAAAGGCTCACACAGTGACACTGCACACTCTCGAAGCATGATGTTAGGTATCATGTCAGGACCGGCGCCCTTCTTAATGTTCAATGATAACAACACACTCAACAAGCTCTCAAAGTTAACTTCAATTATATTTAAACCATCTACTATATCCTGCTCCAAGGTTCGCTCCATGTTCACAGAATGTCTACTGCTAAAATTATTATATATAGAGTTAAAATGAGTTGCAAAAAGCTCCGCTATCTGCTCTCCGCCCTCCACACATTGATCCCGAAGAAACATTGACTGAGGAAGGTTACTTTTGCCCTTAGATTTCTTCCTTACAAACTTCCAAAACTCTCCAACACTGTCACCTATCCGCCGCTCTACATTAGATATATAATTAGCATAACATAAGTCAGTTAACTCTTTGCATTCAAGACGCAAGCTTCTAAATTTAATGTAATGATGATAGCTGTTAGTACTTTTGTATTTTTTGTGTGCTATTTTCTTAGCTATGACTTTACTCTTAAGATCTGCAGAAAACCAGAGAGGAAAATTTCATTTCATTCACATTTTGTAAACAATATAACACAATCCAGTTATAACCAAGCAAATAATTATTAAAAGCACCGTAATCCGCTTTATTGAAGTTATAACGAACCTCATTTTCTACATTAATATACTGGCAATCAAGTGACAATTCAGATTCAAGCGGAGGATGGTAGTTATCACTAGTAGTTAAAGGATCACACTCAGAAATAGTCATATAAGAATTTGAAAAACAGAGATCTAGAACTGAGTTGTGCATATTATGAACATAGTTGAACTGGGACAATCCCAAAAATGAGAACTCATCACAAATCAGTTCCTCCATATCGCTAATAACATTCCTAACTAGCACGCCATCATGGCTCCAATCCAAATTAGGGAGATTATAATCACCAAACATTACAATGGCATGATCACCACCATACTTGTCCATTATGTACTTCACTGTCTGAACATGACTTAAGTACACACCAATGTCAGACCTTGGTGGAATATAGACACATCCCACCACAACTTTGTTTTTATTTATCTTCACTTTCACAAACACCTGTTCAACAATTACAGACTCTACAGGAATGAGAGATGAGTCACAATTTGTCCTTATTGCAATAAGGACCCCTCCGCCTCGCTTCTTATCACTCGTATTACCATCCCTATCCTTCCGATATACCTTGAAATTATCGCAAAATACTTCAGAGTCCATTATCTCAGGATTGAGCCAAGTTTCTGACAAACATAAAATATCGTGCACAGAGGACAATGATGACAACCATACATCTCTAAGCTTGGTACGCAGGCCACGAACATTCTGATAAAAAAAGGTCAACTTGTTAGCGCCGACTAGTCGTTTTTTGGAACAGGACCAGTGCTGGGCTTTGCTGTGGGGATCGCACCTATGTATGGTATGCCATTTCTGTAACGAATGGCTATACTCTCCTCTCCCTGTGCGTTCCTTCGACCCAATTCCTCATACAAATTCCTGATGTGTTCTCTCTGCATCTGCGTCCGATCTGGTCTGATTTGAATATGAGACGCATTAAGCTTATGTCCTTGTTTTAAGCACTCTAGGACTACAGCCGAATCCCGGAAAACAACCTTAATAGGTCTTGGTCGAGGACTTGGCTGCTTATCCGGACGACCAACTCTCTTACTATCTTCAGGGTGCGAGCCAGTCACGGGGGAGTCTGTATGTTGCCTGGTGGGGCGCGTGTGTATGTGAGTGTGTTATTAGAATATTGTCCGATACGTCTGTCCGTGCGTAATATTTTGTGAGTATTTTATCGAAAAACTGGTGTATTGTGTCCATGTGCATGTCATTGTGCAGTACTCTTGTAGGTATGTATCTTGGTGCGTCTGTTATTCTTCGTAAAACTCTGTTTTGAAAAATTTGCAACTTTTTAAATTTTGTCTTGTTTACGGTACACCAAATCAGTATACCGTATGTCAGTACTGCCCGATGCGTTCGACTTCAATTCTACTATGGCCTTTAAATATTATCCGTAACAGATTCTAGTTTAAAGATGCTAGTTGATACAGTATTCTGATGTTTTTCGACGAGCTCGTCATTAACAGGTGGTACGATACTCTTTACGGATTCGATAAAGTAATTATTTATGTGATCTGACTTGTTCAAATTGCTAAGCAAGCTTATATTAATTTTTCTTTTGTTGTAAACATTTAAATTATTTAAAGCGCCCCACAGGTCGTTTTCATTATTATTTTCTGCAACAAAACTGACATAGGTTTTTGTTTTTATTACGAACAGCCTGGTGAATAAATTTCTCATCGCTTTGTTGGCCTCCCAGTCTCGAACAGCATTGGTTCTCTTATACCTGGAAATTAATTTGTTACGCCTTTTTGTCGTGGTTTTTAAGACGTCTGTAAACCACGGTGCCTTCGGCTTAAGAATATTATAACCATTGATAAACAGTTGATAATCATATATATCGTCAGAAAGCCACGTTTCCGCCACTCCCAAAATATCCAATTGTAATTTAAAAATGGTATATCTTAAACTTTATACTGGATGAAGTGAACGTGTATTTACATGACCGATAATTAAATTGTCTGCATTAGCCATTACATTTATACCAAGGAAGCAAAAAACCAAATAATAAAACCTTCACATTACCGTAACTAAAAACTTAAGCTAATAGTTCATTCAAAACGGCTTCATTTTCTATAAGAACAGCTTTATCGCCATCGTTTTTGCGAATCAACACTTTGCCGGTGCGATGCCACACATACTTGATACATACGGATTGCAAAAATAAATTTATATACAGGATGTTCCGTTTAAAATATGAAAGTTGCTAGTATTTTTCGATAGAAGCGGGAAAACAGCTTTATCAAAAATATTGTGGCTGGTTAGAGTATATCCGTTTATGTAAAAAACCCAAATTTTAGGAGCCTCCGGCTGACTTTTTCGCCATTTACCATACGCGTCAACTGTTTCGTCCACTGTCAATCACCCTGTATATATAATCGACAAAATCAATAAAAGAATAAACTGCCACCTTACTTTTTTTGCTGCTGTGACATCAGAAAATGTACGTCTTCTGGCGTCGGTCACAGACTGCAAAAGTACATTAATATTTTATATTCTAGATTTCAATACACCATCCCATTTACAGACCGAGACGGCAACCTCGCTCTGGCACCAAAACAAAAACGGGACTTTTATAAATTCGCTCGACCGGAAGAAGTGTGTCAAGATCCGTGCATAGTTCAAGGAAACTCTCCGAACTATCTTAACATAAAACAAACTGTTATATCAGATTGCTCTTTTGTGGCAAGTTTGGCCGTCAGCGCTCATTATGAGGCGAAGTTTGGAAAGAAATTGGTGACTGCCATCATATATCCAGAGTCCAAAGATCGGAGGCCACTCTATAATCCTTTTGGTAAGTGTTTCAAATAAACTTAAGTGGAATATTTACCTTAAAATCTGCGGTAATTGTAGCCAAACTCGATGCATTAACGTTTCCAAGTTACTTGACTTATCGTGCTTGATCTGTAGTAAAATAAAAGTGATTATTTCAAATGAAATTGCTCCCTTACAATTGAACTATTTTCTCTATTTTTTGTTCGTCTTTGGTATAAAAATGAATAAACATAAATTATCTCAATTAGGATGTCGGCAGTATTCATTTATGAGTTATAACATAGGTTGTAATTTCGTCACAGCACATTATAAATCTTACTTATTAATCCAGGAAAATACATGATAAAACTTCACATCAATGGTGTACCAAGAAAGGTGATTATAGACGACCAACTGCCTATAGACAGACATGGAAGGCTTCTTTGTTCGTATTCTAGTAATAAGAACGAATTCTGGATATCGCTTTTGGAAAAGGCTTATATGAAGGTTATGGGTGGATATGATTTTCCAGGAAGCAATAGCGTAAGTGGACATTTTGTATCATTTAATAAAATATGTTGTGGCTTGTGATATTCGGAAATACGGCTGGAATAATAATGTTTAAGGGCTAAAAATCAAAAAAGGTGTCCAGATTTAAGAGACACAGACAAGACACAATACAGTTTGTATTGCATTGACTTTTACCATTGTTTTAATTGGTAACCGTATTTTAGTATTTTTTTCGTGTTTGTTGGTTTTAAGGTATATTTCGTCGTTTAAGCTAGATTTATAAACTCGAAAAGTTGGTGAGGTTGAAGTTATGACCGAGTTTGTGAGGTTAGATATTCCGAACTCCGAGCATAAAAATTGATTATCTTGAACTATCCGGCAAGTTTTCGAACCTTACATGAGCTTTACATGAACAACATGAACGAGTGTATTAATGGAACTGAGTGTTCCCTTTAGTTTAAATTGAACTCCTATTTCCAACACCAACTGAACCTCAACCTCGCCAACTTTTCGAGTTTATAAATCCAGCTTTAGTCTGTAGCTACACAGTATCGGCAAGAGGGTACGGAATTAACAGGTTAAATCGTCTTCACAGGTGCAAATTTAAAAATACTGAAATCAAAGTTTTTCTACGAATATCGGCCATTACAATAGTTTTCAATAAAAAGAAAAACGCAAGAAATATTCGCTGTATTACGTTTGCACTTGGTAATACTACTACAATATTCATATAAAAAGCAATGACAAGTAAACGTCAGTGTCGAAATTAATTTTTTCAACAGGTAAATCATACACCTGACATTCTTTTGGTAGACACAGACTCGTTAGTCATTTTGTACAGGGTCATTCCTCATTGACACCCTACTTACAGCAGTTAAGTGCGAGTTGTTAAAATATTCTAGAAGCTAAAGATTTATGTTTTACTATATATTTTTAGAACTTGTTATCAGAGAAAAACAATTTACCCTCGGAAATGTAATATTTCTGCATAACTATAATTTTTTTTGTCTCCTTAATGTTAGGGAACAGTTGTGCGAGCGGAATATTATTTTTTTTTTCGAAGTCGTCAATATTATCTGTATTAGACATAAATCCGGCTTTCATAAAGCATTTTTTTATTGTCACTGGGGACAAATTGCGCTAGGTCACCGAAACCCATATCAATGTGTTGGTTATGGTAATACTATTTTTGATTTCTTCTTAAAGAAAACAACCACTGTCTATACATGTTAAAAGCCTTTTAATAAGGTAGCTTCTGTAGAGTATTTTAAAATTCTGAATAATCCCTTGGTCGAAAGGTTGGCAATGTGAGTTTGACATTATCCAGTGTAATTTTGGGATGAGACGTTGCATTATCCAGAAACAATACCACTCTTCTATTTTGCTTCTTTATCTTGGTATCAAATCTGTGAGGCCATGTTGTCATGATGTCTGCTGTCATCCACGCTTTCTTGTTCGAGCTCCATTGAAGAGGTAACTTATCGATATGTGCGCACTTAAAACATCGAGGGTGTTTGCTTTCGCCTATTATAAGTGGTTCTTCCTTCTCGCCTGCCATATTTGCACAGAACAGAATTGTAAATCGTCGTTTTGTTGTTTTTTTTCCAGGACACTTGTCATCTTTTGATGCATATGTTTTTGTTGGCATTGCACGATAGTAGAGACCTGTCTCCTCTGCATTAAATACGTCCCTTGGGGCATAATCCTTTAAAATGGTCAATATAGCCTTTCTTTCCAAGCAGTTACGTCGTCGATATTGATATCGGCTGATTCGCCGCCATATTTCCTTGAAGGTAATATCGTGCCGACGACAGAATTTTTCTAACCATTCATTTGATGCCTTGAAGTTATCTGGTTCCAGACATTGAGCAGACTCGAGGGATTTTGCTTGAATTATGGGCCCGGATATTGGTAACTGCTTATTTCGCGCCTTAAAAAACCAGTTAAAAACAACTTGGTCCACTGCCAGTCCTTCTGTTTTGGGAAATTTTTTTTTTGTTTACCGTTGCCACCTTCTTCAAAAAAAATTTCTAACTTCTGCTTTATTTTGAAGCAACATAGTCACTTGGCTCTTACCCACTTTAAATTTTTCAACCAATTTCCTGGTACTTAAACCAGTTTTTTTCACTTTTTCCGATTATTTCAATTTTTTGACTTAAAGAAAGACATTTCCTTTTTGCCGCCATCTTCAAATATTCAGTTTAGTCCCAAAACACATAGAAACTTTTAAACACAACTAATGTTAACAACCGATTTATCAGCCGTTAAAGGAAATTAAGTGGATCCGCCTGCAATAAAGTAATTAGTGTATGTACCTATCTTTCTTAAGAATTAGGTTTTACTGCCCCTAATGGAGGGTGTTTTTAGCATTAATGTTTACTAAAAATTCCGATGATTAGTGCCCGCGGTCGTTTAACAGATGGATCGGTAAAGAGGAGCAGAAAATTTTAAATACGGGGAATTCATAACCGGTCGTTTTACACAATTGGTCACATTATAGAGTCGGTCGCAAACAGAGGTTTTACTGTAGAATAGTAAAATATAAACTTCCTTAGAAGCAAGACTCATCTATCTACAATTTAATTAATACAGTAGTTGGGTGGGTGAATACACATCTCAAATTTAATTTTAAAAATATTTTCTCGAACTCATATGTCTAGTGTCATCTACAAATAATAACTTTCATGGATTCTGAGCAATTCAACTATGGTCTTAAGAACAAAGACAATGTTAATTTTAAACATTTTTATTTTTTCTAGAATATCGATCTTCACGCCTTAACAGGCTGGATTCCAGAAAGAGCGGGTATTCGTCCGAGCGAACCGGATTTTAATAAAGATTCCTTATTTGCAACTCTAGAGTCGAGAATGGCCAAAGGTGACGTTTTGGTTTCCGTGGCAACCGGAGAGTTATCCGATTTGGAAGCTGAGAGGAGCGGGTTAGTTGCCACGCATGCCTATGCCGTTATGGATGCTAAAACTGTCAGCGGGGTAAGAATTTTTTATTACTAAAAAATAGGCATATATTCTATGCTTTTGCCCCGAACCTGGTATAAAGCAAAACGCTACAGGGGTCTAAGCAAGAGACATGACGCAATGTTTAGCACTTTAGTTGTTCTTCATTCTTCCCGAATTTTCTGATCTTTTTGAAGGGTAAATTTTAAATTATTGCTTAATGTGTTTACAATTAATTATATACCTCTATTTAGATTTACTCCTTCAGCCTGCATTAAAATTGAAGTTTAGGTTAGTTCGGTTCTGGAGTATTTAACTTCTTTGTTAATGACTTACCGGGACTCAGGGAGGTTTGTAACGTACGCATATGATACAAGTTGTATTGTGAGTGGCGGTAACCATGATGTCTTGATACTGTAACGGTTTCTGTCATGAATTAGTCAGCCCATTGGTTTTGGGCAGTTATACTAAAACTAAATCGTAGTAAACAAAAAAAATATACAATATAATAATATGAATTAATCAAATAATATTTTTTTTTGCCACTGAAACATAGGCTTGATGCAAACTTAAATTAAAATGTCTAAGCGCCACCTGTCGTTCGAGGTATTAAAATGAACTTATGCAACCGTCGCGACGATACTTTCGGTAAAGCACTCTATGGTAAAAGAATTCACAACGAATAATATACGCTACTCAACCTCTTTAAAGTTTCGTGCGTTACTCGTTCGACTTGACTGCAGGCTCTTAATAGGAAAGGTTTTTACTACAAGTTAACTAAATATTAAATTAGTTGATATTTTTACTAATTATAATTATTTATTTTTTATTTATTTATTTATTTATTTATTTATACATACACTGTTTAACAGTTACCCAATTACAAAACAGGTAGGTACGAACAAAACTTACAAACTACCTAATTTACTTACATAACTAAACAAATATGATTTATTACACAATATTACACAAAAGATTTATACAGAACAAAATCATAAAGAAAAAGGAAAATTAAACATCAAAAAGTCAGTCATCGATAAAAGTGACTCTTGATTGCGCTCAACCTGCAGGCAAAAATGTCGAAGGCATTAGCATTGGAGTTATAGCAGCCGCACATCGAGTTAATAGGTGCAAACTTAAAAACGTTGGTACGGAACGGTGGTAGGTAGAAAGTATCTGTGTTGCGAGAATTTAAAGTAGGAACCCGAAAATTTAGTTTAGACAACAACTCCTCACAGACAATATGACCGCTGACAAGCTTGCTCAAAAACGACTGAGATAGGTAATCACGTCTTCTATCCAAATTTATAAGCGAAAATCTTTGCAGCAACTGTTCATGGGGAAAACCCTGATTAATTGATGGTTCTGGCTATTGGTTATAGATAAACTTTTAAAAGTAATAATTAAGCTTTAGTTGATTGATGCTTTTTTCTCAAAAACGGTTAGTCGTATGAAGACATAATAGAAGACTAATTTTATAGATGTTTAGTTGCTGAGACTGATAAAACTGTCAAATTAGGAAAAAATAGTGGCGATATCAATATCGGTCGGCAAGACATGGATTTTTTTACTAAGGCGGTGTGAGGTATTGGCAGGGGCACCATTCCAGCCTGCCGGGTATTATAATTTTTGTTATCTGTGCTGGAGAAGGCACACACTCTTACGAATTAAGGATACGGTTTCCAGGATGGACAGTAAATGATCAATATTTTGTATTTAGTGAATAAAGGTCTACAGGAAGTTCTGAGGCCCACATTACACATGTAACGTAAAACCCGTTTATATAGCAAAAAATCTGAATTTGTTAAGTAGGAGCCACTACTCTTATCGCGAAGCAACCTGAAGTAACAATTTGAGTTTGTTTTCAATGGCTATATCAAGAGACTTGACGTCAGAGGAGCCTAAGATTTTCTCCTTGTCGAGAATAATGTCGGTCCCTTCACAATTCTGCCCTGCTAAGCTGAAACGTCCTATCTGACTCTTGGGAAGTTTTGAGATATTAACGATTTTGTGTTTCCATATTTTTTACTATGTAGATATTTTGCAAAAAAAATGAAATTTTGGCATATTATGTTACCATTTAAGAATATAAAACAGTGCATATACTTTTCAAATCGCCTAGTTGTTCAGAACTTTGATTTTTGTTAGTTAGGACGTTTTCCCTTACCAATATGAAACAAAGAAAACACATAGAACAAAAATACAATGTGAAATATTTTTATTTTTAATAATTATCATAAGTTCTACTCAACAACATGTGAACAGAATATATTATATGTAAAAACAACAGCTTAAAAAACAGCAATCTCTAAATTCTTAGATAAAAGTAATAGTAATGCGGGATTAAGAAAATATATTGTTTATTTACTCATCGGAGTCGTCTTCGTATGCTTCACAAGTCACACTTAGATCGTTCCAGAATTGCAATCGGGTCCCTGAGATAATTGGTTTTAGAGTTGTAATAATTTGATTTTTTCTACTCTCATCTACACCTCTGTTGCGTGTTCTTTCAGCGGGCCTTTCAGAACCATTTTTACTGGCTTTGTTGCTTAGGAAATCAAGGACTTCAAATTCTTCTTGTTCAAACGCCTTTTTGTATTTAAAGTTGTTCATGTTTCTTAAAAAAATAGCCAACACCAGGTCTTTAAAATAAAAGTGACTCTTTTTTAATTTAAATTTGGAACTAAGATCATTCCAGTTGTAGAACTGCCTAATGTTCATGCTAAAAACGTCAGTTTTTCCACCATTTGCAGATGCAAGACAGGATACAAAACCATCGAAATCAAAAATTTTTTTGACTCTTCATTGACATTTCTACCTTCTGGTGAAAGTGGTCGGCCGACATAAACGTGTGGCCTGGCTCAAAGTATTTTATAGTCAGTTGCTTCAGATTTACTTCGCTGCAATTTACTATGTAGACAAAAAAAGGAATATAGATCCCAATTTTTGTTCTGCGCAGAACAATTATCTAACCAGATGGTTTATGCTCAACATCCCGATTTTTTTTTAAAATGCGTAAAAAGCAGAAACTATTTTTTCTTTGTTGCATTTGGCAACTCCTTCATGCCATAAAACTATCAAAGGCTTTGTAGATTTTGCTTTTTCAACAGGTACGAAACTCTCGTTAAACGCGATGATTCGTGGGACAAAAATTATTTCCTTAAACATTTCTGCCCGTGGTAACATTATCACTTTTTGAATTGAAATAATTATTTCATTTCCTATTTCAGGTTTTCCCGAATCTTTTAGATATTCTTCTCTGACATTTCTGCAGGGTCTTCCAACGAGGACTGAACAGGGGCTCATTTTTGAGCTTCCTTGTATTTAAAGAAAAATCCAAAATAGCCAATCGATGTACTTTTTCCTGCAGAATTCAAAAATGAAACCAAAAATTTATTTGAACCAGAAACAAAAGAGTTACGCTATGGATAAGGTGTTTTTTAAATGGACATAGCTTTTTATATACGATTTTTGGAACGAGTGATTTTTTTTTTGTCCGTTCTGATTAAAATATTTAATATTGTGACAGCTATTTTTATTAAATTTTATTGTTTTATCCAGTATAATTTAACTTTAAGCTGTTTGAAACATACACTAGGTAATAAAGGTATAATCACCTTTGAATCCTTCAAAGTCAAAAAATTTGAGAAATTTACTATAATATTGCCGAAATGAAATATTCATTAGATGAGAGATTGCAGATTGTTTTCTTGTTCTACAAATGCCAAGAAAATGCAAGAGAAGCAAGGAGAAGATTTATTGCAAATTTTCACAGAAATATATCCGTCAATACTATTCTAAGGATAAAGAACCTATTTGAGGAAAATAAAACATTACATGACAGAAAAAGAAATCCAACTCTATACTAATTAAAAAAAAAAAACATTAATAATTGAATTGTTCAATGTGACCTCCGTTGTTCTCGAAACATGTGCGATAACCTCTTTGTAGCCTTTCCAAACTTGCTGTTATACTGTGATTTTCCTGGTTAAGGCGATTTATTTAATTCACAATTTTCTGCATGATCTCTTCAATATCGTGGTTTCGCTGCTTGTATACCACGTTCTTTAAATGGCCCCAAAGAAATGTGTCTAATATTGACGAATCGGGACTATTGGGTGGCCAAGCATAGGTTCCATTTCTACCAATCCATTCTTCATGGCGTCCGTTTAAATATTGAGTAACCTCACGCACGGCATGCGGAGGGGCCCCATCATGTTGCCAAATTAAATTTTGATATTCTTCCAATGGTAAATCTTCCAAAAAGTTCTCAATTTCGTTTTCTAAGAACTCGTAATATCTCTGTCCATTTAAAGTCCCGTTAAAAAATATTGGTCCCAAAATTCTATTATTTTTTATGCCACACCAAACATGGATTGAAGTCCTTCCTTGAAATTTAATTGTCTGAAATTTTCTTGGATTTTCAACGGCCCAGTGATGATTATTATGTCTATTGAAAACCCCCGATGTTGTGAATGTGGCTTCGTCAGTCCATAAGATATTTCTGAATAAATTAGGGTCTTCGTTTTCTTTCCGAATCACAATTTGGGAAACAAATTGGAAGCGAAGTTCTTTTTGTGCCGGTGTTAGATGTTGAAGTGGAAGGATATGATAAGACTTACATTTATGATTTCTTAAAGTCCTGTGAACCGTTCCTTGGGTAACTCTTCTGCGTCTTACACCGCCGCCGTATTGAACGTCCCGAACTGCGTCCGAAATTGATTTGGTTGGATTCAGTCGAAAATAATTCACAATGGCACGGTCTCGATTTCTATTCCTTTCTGGATTTATTTTTCTGTCATGTAATGTTTTATTTTTCTCAAATAGGTTCTTTATCCTTAGAATAGTATTGACGGATATATTTCTGTGAAAATTTGCAATAAATCTTCTCCTTGCTTCTCTTGCATTTTCTTGGCATTTGTAGAACAAGATAACAATCTGCAATCTCTCATCTAATGAATATTTCATTTCGGCAATATTATAGTAAATTTGTCAAATTTTTTGACTTTGAAGGATTCAAAGGTGATTATACCTTTATTACCTAGTGTATGTTTCAAACAGGTTAAAGTTAAATTATACTGGATAAAACATTAAAATTTAATAAAAATAGCTGTCACAATATTAAATATTTTAATCAGAACGGACAAAAAAAAATCACTCGTTCCAAAAATCCTATAAAAAAAGCTATGTTCCATTTAAAAAACACCTTATCCATAGCGTAACTCTTTTGTTTCTGGTTCAAATAAATTTTTGGTTTCATTTTTGAATTCTGCAGGATACATCGATTGGCTATTTTGGATTTTTCTTTAAATACAAGGAAGCTCAAAAATGAGCCCCTGTTCAGTCCTCGTTGGAAGACCCTGTACTTAGTGTTATGTTCATAGTACTTTTTACACGAATTACATTCTAAAGCTGTATTTCCGTTTTCATGGTCGCTGTCTTTTTTATAAACTTCAAATGCAGAACATGTAAAGCACTCTTCTCCTCCTAACTGGGCAAAAGAAATATTCATATTTGTCACTTCTTGACGGTAAAGATCATAGCTGCAAGGAACTCTGGATGTTGAATTTTGAAGTCATTAAACATGAAGGTAATATTAACGTCAGATGGCAAGTAAAGACGCCTAGGAGCATGCTCCCTTCGATAATGTGACGTTGTTGGTCTAAACTTTTGATATGTGAAATAATCGGATTTCTCGAGATTTTGTTTAAAGCTGGTCGATGCCCATGCTTTTCGATACCAAGAGAGATTGTCTTTTTTGCATTAGTTCGTACGGTTTTTAGGAATCTGTCATTGTTCTTATTGTATCCAAGTGTTGCTAAAAAGAATAGCTTACAAACAATTGTATCAGTGCCATCAGGACTTTTAAGGTAGTATTTGTAAGTATTTTGTCTTCGGGATTAGTGTTAGTTGTACTTCTGATTTTGCTGATATGCTTTATTTCTATACATTATTCTTACAAAAAAGCGCTGTCCTTTTTTAGAGAGTTTTCAATATTGAGAGTTTATATTAGTTTGTTGTTCTTCACTAGTTTTGTCTGAGCACTTCAATGGACAGGTCTTTGAACTGCATTTTCCTTGAACCCCCGGTTTAGATGATTTAGTTAATTGTTTCTGATTTTTCCTTGCCTTGAATGGTACGTCAAATGATCGCCTTTTTCTAGGAAACCCTTTTTTGGTAAAGTTTTTTTCGAAATTTTTTTCAGCTATATTAATAGATAAATTAATCATTGTTTCGGATTCCAACGAAATATCTTGCATCCCAATATCAACTCGATCAGAGTTGACCTTAACGAAATTATTTTCAAAATTTACGCTATTACAGTCGGGAATTACATGAGTTGCCTTCAAACTTTTCTTTGGAGATTCTGAATGTTCATCTGTCCTGCAATCAACGTTATCATCAGGTACATATTCGGGATCATAATCAGCTTTGGGATAGCTCCGTTTATTCTTTAATTCATTTTCGGATTTTTTTAGTTGCTGTGGGAGGCTAAGCACGCACAAATAAATCACTTAAAAATGTATCTTATAAGATTTTAACACAAACTAAAGCTTCTATGTGCAACCCTTAATTATAATTTAATTAATAAACTGTATTCACCTAATAATTTTAAAAAACACGGTTAAAAAGCACTTATTGAACAGTTTTTACAAATCGATGTTGCATTGATTATAACAACTTTTATAGGTTATGGTACAGCTGGCAATTCAATGCATTTCTTGTCCTAACGCGCAAATTTGAAGGAGATTACTAAGCTGAAATGTCCTAACTGACACATACGACATTCCGCTTCGTAATATTGTTTGATGTCATTAATTTTTACTAAACTAAAACGTCCTATCTACGTAGATACGACAAATTTGCTTAGTAAATCAAGATAGGATAAACCTTCTTAGTAATATTGTGGTTTTTTGTAGATAGGACGGAACTGAATGCATGAAATAAGTGATTTTTGATGTAGTTAGGACGTTCTATTGTAGGAAAACAGTTAGAGATGTATGTTTGGACTACAAATATGCCTTTAACACGAAATCTGAAATGTTGTCAGATAGGACGTTTCAGCTTAGAAGGGCAGAACTCACTCAAGACATTCGTTTTTGAGATGTTAACGACAGCAAATTGGAATAACACTACAACTTTACCTAAAGGATGTCTTCAGAAATAATTCGATTTAGGAGATCAGCAGTGCTGTGCCATAGAATGGTCGTGTCGTCTGCAAATAACATAAAACGACTACTTATATTAAAATACTTTATGTCGTTTATATACAGGGCAGGCCAATTATTTCGAAAACTATATGTTACATGTAAATTCTGTAAACGCCAGTTTTTAGCCTTTATGATTGGCTTCACAACTGTGTTAAAAATGTGTTTAAATAATACAAGATGTAGGTGGCGCCATGTTGCAAAGAATTTTTTCAATGACAGGAACTTTTAAATGTTGTGTTTCTTAAAGATAATTAATTTTTGATCAATTTATGTCTCATAAAAATTTTTGATAAATCCAACATGAACGGAGATATTTAGGGTTAAGTTTTTTATTAAAATAATTTTAACGAGTATTTTAATTATAAATATTTCTAATATCCTTTAGCTAAATTATTACGTCCAGTGACGTCTCAGGGGACGCCTTAACAAATAACAATGGCAAAATATAAGACGCCACTGAGTTTTTGGTAATTTTTATATTTTTTTCGGATTAAGCAACTAAAAATATTCTTTAAAAATCCTTACTTGTCAGATGGAGTAGAATAAATATAATATACTAATTAGGAAAATATTTCCTAGCCATCTGATTTAAAAACCTTATACTATAAGGCCGTATTTGGCTAACACAGTTAGCGCTACAATACTAAATTGATTGCTTAAAACTACCAAATACTAAAATATTCTTTTATTGTCTATTAAATTGTTTTCATATCTTGCTTCGTTTTCGAGAAATAAAAATAAAAACAATTTTATTGCATATGCATTAAGAAACAAAACCATAAATTATCAATACGTTGAATTTTTTGTTGTTTAAAAGCAAAGTTAAAACATGAAAGCATAATAAAATAAAATTAAAAGATGTTTTAAATTTTATAAAAGAACTGGTGAGAAATTATACAAAATTATTAATGAAAATTAGAACAACACCAAAAACTAACTAATGGGGTCTAAGAGGTGTTCAAAATTATTGCCGTTTTTATACACACACATAGCAAATCGATATAATAATTCGGTTCTGCAAACTCTCAATAGTGTATTTCGATTAATAGCGGCTATAGTAGCATAAATTTTGTTGTAAAGGTCAGCCATGTCATCTATTGGTTCCTTGTAGATTTCATTTTGTAAGTAGCCCCATAAATAAAAGTCCATCGGGGTGAGATCAGGGGACGTTGCTGACCATCTATGATCCCCATTTGTGCTGATCACTTTTCCTGGAAACGTCACATTTAGATGATTCATAACGATATTGCTATTTTGTGCTGGGGCACCATCTTGATGAAACCACATATTATTTACGTCAATTCCTACATTTTGTAACAGCAAAGCGAGATCGTTTTGCAGAAATTGTAAATAACGAACTGAAGTTAAATGTTCATGGTAGAAATAGGACCCGATTATGTAACCATTTACATTACCACACCAAACATTTGTTTGAAATTTAGTCTATCGCATCCAGTTAGGATTTTCCCGGGTCCAGTAGCGACAATTATGTCTGTTAATTACTCCATTACCTATTGTGAAACCGGGATTCGTCACTCCACATAATTTGGTTTAATAAATTTGGATTTTCTTCAAAAAGAATATGAAAATGTGCCAAAAAGTTTAATCTGCGCTGGTAATCTTCTGGTTGTAGATGATGCACTAAATGAACCCCATTTGCTTTTAGGATTCTGCGACACGAACTTACTGTAATATTAGTTTCATCTTTTAATTTTAGTAATGACGTTTGTGGGCTATTTTCTACTGTTTGTAGGACTATAGCTACATTTTCGTCAACCCTCTTCCTTCTTGGAACCTTTCCCGTTTTAAAGCTACCACATGTAGCTAAGTTGGTACACAAAGCTACAAAAGATTTGCGATCGGGCGTTGGTCTATCTGGAACGAGCTCGATAGCAGCGCCCAGCTTCTGAAGCATTTTGATGGCATTCTCCATAAACTAAAACCATGTTCAATTTGTCTTGATTTGTAAGGTGAACCAATTTTATTTTAAAAATGTAGAAATTGCAAATTCTGACACTGACACTGAGTGTTAATAATGTTAATTATTTAATGATTTTTGTTCTCCAGAGATATGCATTTTTATTTCTCGAAAACGAAGCAAGATATGAAAACAATTTAACAGACAATAAAAGGATATTTTTAGTTGCTTAATCCGAAAAAAATATAAAAATTACCAAAAACTCATTGGCGTCATATTTTTTGCCAATATTATTTGTTAAGGCGTCCCCTGAGACGTCACTGGACGTAATAATTTAGCGATACACGAGCGTTTTATCACTAAAATTATTATTACCAAAATTAAATTAAAATCTGCTAAAGGATATTCAAAATATTTATATTTAAAATACTCGTTAAAATTATTTTAATAAAAAAACTTAACCCCAAATATCTCCTTTCATGTTAGATTTATCAAAAAATTTTGTGAGACATAATTTGATCAAAAATTAATTATCTTTAAGAACCACAACCTTTAAAAGTTCCTGTCATCGAAAAAATTCTTTGCACTGTGGCGCCACCTACATCTTGTATTATTTAAACACATTTTTTACACACTTGTGAAGCCAATCATAGAGGCTAAAAACTAGCGTTTACAGAATTTACATGTCACTTATAGTTTTCGAAATAATTGGCCTGGGAGTTTTTATTAATACACCCCTGTATAGTAAGAACATAAGAAGACTTAGAACAGAGCCCTATTGAACACCTGATGTAATAGCCATTTCATCTGACTCAAACCCTCTGCCTTCTTTCAGTTAATTATGATTCAAACCAGGGGAGTGACTTTCTTCTAAACCCGTTTGCTTAAAGTTTTCGCAGCAGTATTCTGTTATCGACGCAGATCACAGAAAACTACCGCAGCCATCTCCTTTTTATTAATCTGTAACACATCATGGAGGAATGAAAATATAACGTCCCTTGTACTCTTTTTTTTTTCTAAAAGCCATATGGAGAAATGTTCATAATTTGGTATTTATTTATAAAGCACTCCATTCACCTTCACTCTTATTATTTATTGTGAATATTTAGTCGATGACTATTGGAAGTTGCTTGATTTATTGTTTATAATTTTAAATTTAAAGATTTAATTGGGTTGGGATTATTTTATTGAATCTGGTGATTTTAGCGACGAACATGAATCTTGGCGCATTCGTAATAATTGGAAGTACTTTGTTTTGAGAAAGCTGTGTCTTGTTATGTCTAGTATTGCTTACGGTACACCAGGTCTGTACACCGTAAAGTAAAACGCTGTGATCATTCTTTTGTAGATTGCAGTGTTAGTCTTGTAACTACTTTTGCTATTGGCACAAAGCAGCGGGTATACTGCACAGATGTGCTTTTGTGCCCCAGCAAGCCTCTCATTCACGCACTCATTCCAAGCCATCTTTTTGTTGAAGATAAAGCCAAGGTTTTTAATTTTGTCACTCCAATCTATGTACCTATTAACTCTTACTTGCGATCCTGATAGCCTTGTACTCCGCTTCGAGGAAAAGATGGTTCGAGGCTTATTTTCATTCAACCTCAACTTCTATTTATCCAGCCACCCTTGAAGGATAAGAATGTAGCGTTGCAGACGCGAAGGCACGATTTCGGGCCCCATTAAGGTGGCGGTGATCGCAATGTCATCAACAAACAGATATAGTTCCGTTTGTAGATGACGCGGATTATCAGATATACAGTGAGTCGCAGAAGTAACGTCTAAATTCATTTAAAATTCAGCGGTGTGTTTTTTGGAAAAACGCTCGGACCCGTTGATTTTAATCTCTTAATGTGTTTTCTTCATGGTAAATTCATATATACAGGGTAGACCAAAAATAAATTACGACCATCAACTTCATTTTTTCAAATGAAAACATCTTTTGTTATTTCATTTTTGAATTTTACATCGAATTCTAAGTATGTTTCATGTACCATGTTATATACCTAAGCTCAACAGTTATCGAAAATATTACGATTGAACATATGAATAAGTAAAAATTTAGTAAAATTCCTGTTTTACAAAATTTAGATCCGACTCTTGAAGCTGAAAAATCCATGGTCACACCTCAGATGGCGAGGTAACTACTCGGAGTTAGATATTCAACACTGGACTCCAGAGTTGCAGAGTGAACTGAGCTATAATCCACACAGTGCTGCACAGTTTGACAACGGTGTATTTTGGATTGATTACGACAGTGTTATAAAGTTCTTTGATGTGTTTTACATGAATTGGAATCCCGAGCTATTCAAATATACATATTGTATTCATCAGTAAGTATAATTTAGCATGGTATAAAACAAAGTTTGCATTGGTTGCGACATTTGTTTCTGATATGTTGACTTAATGTCTTTGACGTATTGATGTCGCTTCGTTTGCAGGTTTAGAGTTTTTTTTGGCTAGTTGTACGCCAAGCAAACATGTCGCAGACATGATGCGACCAGTCGAATACAAATTTTATACGACACTGCTTGCTCCAATCCCAGTTACATTTCAAGTTAGCAAAACGCATGAATTATGGAAAATACTTAATCATTTAATAGCTTTGTTCGCAGATTACTTTTTGAATACAAAATCAGGGAATTAATTTGAATGCCCATGTTCAAAATTAGTAGCGCGCATGTGCGAAAGTATGGTTCCTACAAAAAGAGTAGAACTAATTCCAATTTAATAATAAACCGAACTGGGAGTGCGAGATTTTGTGCCTAAGGCCTACCTGCCGCAAATTGACAATGGTCCATGCGCATCTCGCATACAGGTTGCCTACTTGCGTTTAAAGTCAACACGTAAAAAACTTTTGTTTCAAAGTAAACCTAAGCAAAACACCAAGTGTGCTGTATTTTTGGTAATTTTAAGCTCTATTCATGTATGCAAAAATACACAGGGTGTCCCATTTAAAATGTTAGTTTGACAAAATTTTACTTACACCATTAAATTCTATGTTAAAAAGTGATTCAGAAGTATTTTTATAGAAGCACAAAAAACCCAACTGAAAAAAAATTAGAGAGAGTTTCCGAAAAACACCATGTATCTCTGAAACGTTGATAGATATCCATATGCGGTTTCCACCTTTAAATGTGCTCTTTAAATACGCCAATCCATATACAGGGTGGCCCATCGAAAACGTACCGCAAAGCATTACAGGCTGGGAAAGGACTTTTCGACAAAAGCCAAAACCACGTCAAGTTTGTTTGTCAGGGGGACAACTTTTGACGCCAAAATCATAGCAAAACCTTCAATCCCCTAAGTGGGGGTGTCATCCCCCAAATTTTTTTGAAATGAGAATGGAGGTCAAGTGTCACCTCATTCAAAAGGGTTCTTAATTCCTCATACATCGCTGCTTACTTTTTGAAAATCGATCGACTCGTTTAGAAAATATGGACCTTTAAAATACCAACAATACGTGTGACGCAAGATGCAAAAATCGATTTAATTTTACTTAAAAACTTACCATATTAATCAAGTAAATGCTCAAACTGTTTCGCCAACGCAACGTGCATACGGTGATACAGGTTATCTTCAAACCGTTGCCGTACATTCTGGAGCACTTGTGGTGTCACTTCGCGACATACGTCAATGACTCGTCCTCGCAGATCTTCCAATGTGTGGGGTGGAGTGCTGTAAACTTTGCTTTTTATGTGCCCCCACAAAAAAAAATCTAAAGGACTTAAGTCGGGTGACCGAGGGGACCACTCAATTGCACCCCTTCGGCATATCCCGCGTCCTGGAAACGTGTCATTTAAATAATTGCGCACATGTAGCGAGTAATGCGGAGGAGCTCCGTCTTGTTGGAAAATCAGTTCCTGTTTATTGTGTGCAGGGTCGTTCTCTACGATATTGGTTACAGCTGGGTCGATGGCATTTTCTAGTAAATCCAGGTACATATCGCCTGTTAAATTTCCAGGAAGGAAAAAAGGGCCTACAATGGAATTTCTAAAAATACCAGCCCATACATTCAACTTCTGGGGGTGTTGTGTGTGTGTGTGTGTCTCGTGGAAAATCCTTGGATTAGTATCGGCCCAGTAACGACATCTGTTAATTTCGCAAAATTGAAAGCGACGATCAAAGTCGTCTTCATTTAGTTCTTGCACTAATCGAATCTTATGAGGATGGAACTTGTATTCTTTTGATACTCGTTGGACACTTGTACGACTCACGCCCGTCGCAACGGCCAATTGTCTTGCAACTTGCCCCAATACTGCTATCTCCGTAGGTTCATTTAGAACCAGATTTTAAAGCTGCCTTTTTTTGTTATGAACGGAACCTGTTTCGTGAAATTTGACCACCAATTCCCGAACAATTTTTCCAGAAACATGTTTTTCATGATGTCGTTGGTTAAACAGCCCCGCGACCTGATTTCCGCATTCGTTGTTTTTGAAAAAAAACTCAATAATTTCTACTGTTTCTGCAATTGAGTACACCATAATTGATAAATTTAGAAGGTTCAATAATTTGGGAACACTTCAACCACAAAAACCCGATAACTGTTATCTCACTAACACGAGCCTAAAGAATCTGCAAATGACCAAAAAACAGCGAATTCTTTTTCAATTTTCAATAATACGGTAAGTTTTAAATCGATTTTTGCATTTTGCGTCAAACGTATTGTTGGTATTTCAAAGGTCCATATTTTCTAAACAAGTCCATCGATGTTCAAAATATAAGCAGCGATGTATAGGGAATTAAGAGCCCTTTTGAATGAAGCGTCACTTGACCCCCTTCTCATTTGAAAAAATTTGGAAGATAAAACCCCCACTGAGGGGGTTGAAGGTTTTGCTATGATTTTTGCGTCAAAAGTTGTCCCCTTGACAAACAGACTTGACGTGGTTTTGGCTTTTGACGAAAAGTCCTTTCTCAGCCTGTAATGCCTTGCGGTACGTTTTCGATGGGCCACCCTGTATATGGATTGGCGTATTTAAAGAGCACATTTAAAGGTGGAAACCGCATATGGATATCTATCACCGTTTCAGAGATACATGGTGTTTTTCGGAAACTCTCTCTGTATAGATTGTTTCATTTGAAAAAATGATAGATATGCAGAAATATTACATTTCCGCATAACTATAATATTATTTTTTCTGATAACGATTTTCTAAAAATATAGGGTAAAACATAAATATTTTGCCTCTAGAATATAATATAGAAATAGGAATATTTTTTGTAAATAAATAAATATCGAAAGATGTTCAGACAAGTAGGCATTAACGAAGTCGTAGCCGATATTAATAAGCCGATCGTTTTCCCACCCTACATTTCATTTTCCAGAATGTGGAATGCCGGTAGAGGTCCTGTAAAAGACTTGTATAGTTTTGCCGCTAATCCACAATTTTCCTTAAGCATTAGTCCAGATGTGTCTGGTGCGGTTTGGATACTGTTAACTAGACATATCACGGATATTGAGGACTTTAGGAACAACAAGGAGTTTATCACAGTTTTCGTATATAAAAATGGAAGAAAAGTTTATTATCCATGTAAGTACAATTCGTTTTTAGTTTAAATATTCTTATTGGTATCCATTTTTTTAGAAGAATCGAAGTATCAAAAGTAGTTTTGACAGGTAAAATCAGATCAGTTACACGGTTATTTATCCAAGTTCAAAAAATAATTATTGTGCGCTAATCTAGAGAGATATACAGGGTGTTAATTAAGTATGTACACAAATCCTTGATTGATTTTAAGACAATAAGTGCATCTAAGTATTGGTCCGCCAGCCTCTGTTTGGCGTCAAAGATTAAACAATTTTTTGGTTTTTCCCAAATTTCTTGGAAACGTCCTAATTGATTTTAGTGATTTTTGATATATAGACGATAAAATTATGTTTTCTAGTAGTAGGTACCGGGTGTCCCACTAAGAATGGCTGTCGGCCGTATCTCAGAAAGTGTTAGTCCTATGGCTTGCGGAAAAAAAATATATTAAGTAAAGTGGTCATGAGAAATTGCTGAACATTATTTTCAATTTTCTCAGACTGGCGCTAGAGGGCGCAACAGTAACGGTAAATATGAATCACGAAGTTTCCTCAAAAGTCGCCTAGTTAAGGTATCCCGAAAATAACATTTTTGTATATTTTGAAGATTTATTAATAAGATTCACCTATAGAACATGTTAGTCACTTTTCAAATAAAGTGGTGGGGGAAGGTTGAACATTATTTGTAATAAATGCTGATAACTCCGGTCTGGCTTAACATAATTTAGTAAACTTAGTTTTGTTCAAAAGGGCTTTTCTCACTCTATATATCATCTTATGAACTACGGCAATATGTGTCTTACACTAGGCGCTAGGAGGCGCTGTCTTACAACTTCACAAACATTGCGCGTTTTTTCCATAATTGTAAATATAATAGTATATTCAATTTTACCTGATTACAAGGATGATTAAAAGTCTAAGAAGTCAGCGAAAACCACAAGTTAATATCTATTTTCAATCAGGAGATATCAACAACAATAATCATAATTACGGAACATTATGATTTTATTTTCAAGTTGCCATTGTAAATGTTTTTTTAAGAGTCAAATAGGCCTTGGAAAAACAAAATATGAAGGCACGTATGTTTCAAGCAAATATATCGTTACGACAATAGTTCTCAGTTGAAATTGTCGCCCATCGTTCTGTATGCACGACTCCAATCTCTCCCTGGTTGATAATTCTGCAGTCTCCACCTCTGCCATAGGGATACGGCGACTGCTGTCCATTATCCTTTCTATCATGTTTTCCCTTGTGGTGGGTCTGGTAACGAAAACAAGATCCTTCAATCTCCCCCATAGATAAAAATCTAGGCATGTTAAGTCAGGTGATCTAAAATAGAAATTACCACTTTCATTAACAGTATTACAATATATCCTATAATATTACCTGGCAGGCCACGGAAATATACTCCCTCTTCCTAACCACCTTGCAGGAAATGTGTCGTCAAGAAATTAACGAACGTTTGCCGCAAAATGTGCAGGACATCCATCGTGTTGGAAAACCATAGTTCTGCGAATATCTAAGGGCACATCTTCGAGAAGAATTGGGAGTTCGTAATTTAATAAATGTAAATATCTTTGCCCAGTAAGCGACTCATTAAATACAAACTGTCCAACTATTCTGCCACCCAAAATGCCACACCAGACATTGACACTCCATCTTCCTTGATGCTGCACCTCCCGCATCCTATGGGGATTATCCCGCGACCAATAATGCATATTATGGCGGTTTACTCCTCCATTACTATGGAAAGTAGCGTCATCAGTCCACAAAATTCTGGGGAGGAGATTTCTATCTTCCAATATCATATTGAGCAACCAATAGCAATGATCCAATCTTCTATCATAGTCTTGCGGGGTCAAAGCCTGGTGGCGTAAACCCGTTCAGCAATTGTTGCATTTCACAAACATTCAAAATACACCGTAATGATGTCAACCGCTTCTTCAAGTAATGAGAGGCATTTTGAAAATCAAATACGACACAACACTGTTGGCACGACAAAAATATTGACGTAATAATGAAAGGTGACACGCGTGCACAGTTTCAATTCATATTCTGTTTTTCCAAGGCCTATTTGACTCTTAAAAAAACCTTTACAATGCAACTTGAAAATAAAATCATAATGTTCCGTAGTTATGATTATTGTTGTTGATATCTCCGGATTGAAAATAGATATTAACTTGCGGTTTTCGCTGACTTCTTAGACTTTTAATTATCCTTGAAATCAGGTGAAATTAAATATACTATTATATTTATAATTATGGAAAAAATGCGCAATGTTTGTGAAGTTGTAAGACAGCGCCCCCTAGCGCCTAGTGTAAAACACATATTGCCGTAGTTCATAAGATGATATATAGAGTGAGAAAAGCCCTTTTTAACAAAACTAAGTTCACTAAATTATGTTAAGCCAGACCGGAGTTATCAGCATTTATTACAAATAATGTTCAACCTTCCCCCACCACTTTATTTGAAAAGTGACGAACACGTTCTATAGGTGAATTTTATTAATAAATCTTCGAAATCTACAAAAATGTTATTTTCGGGATACCTTAACTAGGCGACTTTCGAGGAAACTTCGTGATTCATATTTACCGTTGCTGTTGCGCCCTCTAGCGCCAGTCTGAGAAACTTGAAAGTAATTTCCAGCAATTTCTCATGACCACTTTACCTAATTTTTTTTTTCCGCAAACCATACGACTAACACTTTCTGAGATACGGTCGACAGCCATTCTTAGTGGGACACCGGGTACAGTGACTGGTTATAAATAAGCAGTAGTATTTAGAAGCTTTTTCAACTCCTCAAAAATATTTGTTTGATGACAGCTTGCCTGAAAAAAATTTTTTTCAATTACCTGCATACACCTATTAACTGTAAAAATAAAGTAAAATGAGGAAATATTGGAAGTAGTGCATGTATTAAAAAAAAAGGCTGAATAAAATACTCAAAACTCAAACTCAAACTCAAAAATAATTTATTTTGCTGAACACATTTAAAAAAAATTAAATTCTACTCTATTTAATGTTTCTGGATTATTAAAAAGGTTGTTTGCATATAAAATCCGCGCCAATAATTCATGGTGAATATTTAACGGAGTCTTGTAAACTTATTTTTTAAGAACGCCCCACAAGAAAAATCATATTTAAATCTGGAGAACGTGGTGCCCATCTTATGGTGCATCATTGCCTCTTCATCGGTTGCGGTATTGGTTGTGTATACAGAGTGTTACAAATTCGAGTCGCACCATTGGGATCCTGGAGATGGTAAGAGATACGAAGACGTTTAAATTAGGGCAAAGTTGCGCAATTTAATGCCGATCAATATGCCGTCAAGAAGATTTGTGTATTCCGATTACTTCCGAAGATATTCGAAAAAAACCTAATTTGACGTTTTTAATTTTTAAGTTTTCCTGCCTTTATTTGAATAGATAGTTGAAAACAAATTTAACATTCTCGTTGCCACTTTTTCTCTTCTATTAGACTATGGTATCAGATTTCGAATCCGACGTTTCGTCTTTATCGTCATTTTTTTTTATTTTTATTTCATTTTTGAAATCTCCAATGTTGACTGCATTTATATTGTTACATTACTTTAATTGGGATTCAACATTTTTAGTTAATAAAATCATCTTACAATAATGTTTTTGTTTATTTTTTTACGTAATTTATTTCTTAATGATCTTAAGACATCTTACGAATCCCCGTAAAGCATTTTTCTGTATTAATTTTAAATTCTAAGGATAAAATAATACACGCATTCACTATAAAATAGTGTGACGATCTTATTTAAGACGTTTTCATTTGCACGTTGGTATGCATCGACTTTTTCCGCTAATGCTCATAATTTTTATTTAATTATTATTTTTATTTTAAACAATTAAGAAGCAACAATGAGCTAAAATTAGATAAAAAATCATTTTCTGTTTTAAAAAAATTTAAAAATTATTAATTTCATGTCTAATCTCAGGACGCTTAAGTAAAATCAACTTCTTCGTCGTAGCTTGCCAGGAAAAAAAAAATAAATTATGGCAAAGTGACAGTCCAAAGTTATGTACATAGACAAGGGAGATGCGCTTATGGTAGGGATAGATAGGCAACTCAACATACTAAATTGGTTCCCTTATAGCGCCATTCGTGTCTGGTTGAAGAACTAAATGTAGCACTGTGAGCGAGGGGCGGGGGTCGGCGCCACGCATGAAAATTTAAATTTTTCAACTTTGAATTCAAATTTTCGCGCTTCTAACTCTAATGAAAAAGTTAGAAGCGCGAACCTTTTGAATTAAAGTCAATATATTTTGGGAGATTAAAAGAAAGTTGTAACTACGTTTCTGATATGGCGACAAGCTTTATTAATATTAGATATTTACATAAATTAATATAATAACAAGGCAAGTTTTACCTAGGATTGCACTGTAAAGAATTAACATAACAGCGACCAGCTTTAAATATTATCCTCTGCTGCCATGCTCAATTTTTTGGTCATATCCAAAATGTGTGTGACAAACTCTAAAAGTTTTTTGAATGCCAATCTTGTCTTTGGCACATAGTAATGGATTTTGAATAGCATTTACCCAAAGTTTATGCGTCTAAAAATACACGGACATTATATTAAGATCGTAAACTGTCATAACTCTAAGAAAATTAGTATATAAGTAATGTTTATGATTATTCAGGATCAAAAGGTGTCCTGCATACATTTCTTTTAGATAGCAACAATATTTTGTATACACTATAGGCGCAAGGTGCCTTTTTGGCTCTTCACGATACACCCTTTTTATCACTTCGCTAAAACAACAAAAAACTTACCTGGTCGCTTTTTGGAAACCTGTGCATTTTCACACGTTTCCCACTTTGTACTTTACATCCGGGAACCCAACAATAAATCACCATTTTAGCAGAATAAACTTAATAAACTTATACGTCGCGCCGCTTCGTTTAAAAATTTAATTTTAAAATGTCAATGTCACTTGGGTCCGGCACCGGATGATATTTTTATTATGGATCAGCACATAAGTCATATTTTCATCTTTATTGCACCTTAGCTGGTACGGTTGAATTCAGAGAGAGAAAGATAGAGAACGTTCCCCATGCTCATTCTAAATGCATGTTTTGCCGCTACCAACGTTAGGATATGAACAACCTTATAAAACAAAATCCCTACAATAGCGCCATCATCGTCTGGTTGAAGAACTAAACGAACGGGGAACGATCCTCACCATTTAAGTTATCCTAGCCTGGTTATGTATTTCAAGATTTTTGTAGGGTGCTATAGGTTAATTTTTTAAAAATCTAAAATGAAATTTTCTACTGGGAAAAAAGTGATATGATAAAGGTTTATTACAGCTGTAACAGAAACTCAGTAACATTTTCTCAGAGGTATTTTGAGGAGTACCTCGAAAGACAGCAGCTCGACAGAAAGACTTTCAAAAATTGGATAGAAACCTATGCAAACACGGTAGATTTGAAAATCCCAGAATCGCCAGGTCTGTATTTAAATGTTTGACTGACTTTCTTTTAAAATCATGTAAACAGAGGCGGTTAGATTTTTGTTACTGACTATAGAATCAAATTGACGATGATGATTGATGTGGGCCGTAGAAAATCTTAGGCTTAATAGAGAAATGCGCAGACAAGTACGCTTCAGAATCAATGTTTGGACAGGAATGTTTGAAGACAAAATTCTTTGACCAATATTTTTACCAGACAGCCTAAGTGGGGCCGATTATCTCTTCCTCTCAAACACCCATTTGCAAGATTTCTTACCAGCCGTTTGGTTTCAATAAGTAGTGTCCCATTTCATGGAGCAAGGGAGATTAGTGAGTTTTTAAATCAAGAATTCCCAGGCAGATGAAATGAATAGGAAATCGAGGTGTGGTAGAATAACCTGGAGATCTCCAGATTTGACATCTTTAGACTTTTTCTTATGGGGGGGGGGGGGGGGGGGTCAATAAGGAGAAGGTCGGTGCAAGGTCCACTGAAAAGTAAAGAACAAAATTAATCGATGCATACGTGCAAACGGAAATCTTTTTGAACATCTTACATAAAATTGTTTTTATTTTTTTAGTGAATGTGTACCTAACATTATTTCTAGAATTTAAATTAACCCGATTAATATTAGGGGTATTTGTATTACCTAAAGAAACATTAAAATCTGGATGTTATTGTTTTTGTTTTTTTATAGGTAATGAGTACATAGTATTTTTACGCTAGGATTTAAAATGATTAAGAAAAGATTTTCAGGTTATTGTTAGGATGATTTTAGAAATAAATTTAAGAAAAACAAACAAAAACATTATTGTAAGATGTTTTTGTTAGCTTAAAATGTTGAATCGTAATTAAACTAATGCAACAATATAATGCATTCAGTCTTGGTGATTTCAAAAATGATATAAAACCTAAGCTACGTATTTAAAAAAAAATTGATGGCGGGCCCAAAGACGAAACGATATATTCGAAATCTGATATCACAGTCTAATAGAAGTGAAATAGTGGCAATAAGAATGTTAAATTTGTTCTCAATTATCTGTTGAAAAAAAAGCAGGAAAACATATAGGAAATACAATTGCTAAATTAGGTTTTTTTCGATTATCTTCAGAAGTAGTCGGAATACACGAATACTCATAACCTAATTTGAACTTCCTCGTATCTCTTACCGTTTCCAGGATCCCAATGGTGCGCCTCGAATTTGTAACACCCTCTATATATTACGGAAAAATGTGGTAAAGCACCGTCATGCATACACTATTACATATATGGCATACACCATAGTTTCGCCGTATAACGATAAATTGAACTTGAACTTGAGAATGTTGATTTTATTTGAGTAAATTTCTTTAACAGTGATAGTAATATGTCATTAGCAATTACTAAGCCATAACAACAAGGTTACTAGAAAAATTATGTCAGTTTTTTTACACTTAATAGGCGTATGCAGGTAATTGAAAATATTTCTTTTCGGGCAAAACCGGTCATCAAACAAAAATTTTTAAAGAGACAAACAAGCTTCTAAATACATTCATTTACGTAACAAAAAAGGCTGGGTTGTCATAGCTATGAAGACAGAAAAAACAGAAGGAATTTTTAAATGCTGTATAAGTTTAAATAAACATGTTTATTGGGACTGTATGGTAGAGGCGCTATGAACGCTTGACGCACTGCTGTATTGATACTTTAGCACAGATATTAGGTGATCTGTGACTTTAGAATCAAGTAGCATATTTTAACAAATCCTGTGTTTTTAGATGATCCCCCACCGTACATAGATGGCATTAAAATCAACAGTCCCCATTATCTATGCAAGATAATTTTGGGTCCTAACAGTAGCAGGGACTATACAATTGTGGTCTCACAGTATGAAAAAAGTGCAACAATTTATTATACTTTAAGAGCCTATGCTACTTGTCCGTTTAATTTAAGTGAAATCAAGGATCCGTACACCGGGGAGAGGCAGGTAAGTTTCGATTTTTAAACTATATGGACCTTTCAGCTTATGACAATTTTTTTTATTAGTTAAATCAATGCTAACGTTTCGACCCTCATCGCACGTCATCGGGTCCATTTTTCTAGTTGTGTTTATAAAAGATTAAATGAAAAATGTTGAATCAACAAATTTTGAAAAACCATAAAGGAACTCTGGCACTATAAATCTGGCAGGGGTGAAGACTCGAATTAGTGTGAAAGCGTTGGCTTATTGATTTAAATAATAAAAAAAAAATACCTCGTAAAAAGGCAGACACTCTACACATTCATACACATAACCAAGTATTCTTTGCAGTTTTTCTACAATCTAATCCAGAGATTGAGACGGATTTTTTAATAGTACCATGCGGACGTTGAAAAATAATTATTTATTCACGATTTGTCACAGTTACAGTTAACGCTTTGCAGTAGTTCTTATACAGGATTATTTTTTTAAAATTTGCAAATGCTAACCCTTTTATACGGGGTGTTCAATATTAGTGGTTTAAGGGCAGATTGGTTGACTCACCGAAGTCGCGTGGCGACTTGGCAACATGCGACGTACAGCGCGATGGATCATATGCGTAGCAAAAGAGGGATCATTCTAACCCACTCCAGAAATAAAATTAATCATCTCATTAGTCTTGTCCGTCATAAAAAAATCGTAATGTGACTGAACAAAAAAATGTATACAATTTGTTAGTAGACAAAAACTATAAATTAATTAGGTCAGATGATAACCATCAGTGGCAAGCGAACTAGAGGGGGTATGACCAATGATCATATTGGTATAATTTTTTGGGATATTTTAGTACTATTAAGGCTACTCTTATCTTAATACCTACAATGCTCTAAAGTCAACCTAATTCGAGAGAAACCTAAATTTAAAATTTCGACTTTGTTGAATTTTTAATTTTAATTTTTCTGGAAAAGGATTAGTTTTAGAATATCGAGCTTAAATGTACCTTTTTTACATAATAAAATAGTCCAAAATTCACCCTTTGGTGCCAAATATTTTGGCACGGGAATGTTAGGGAAATTAACAATTACCAGGCAATTCTTTGGCCTATTGTACGCAAACAAAGTACTTTTAGCTCGATACTCTAAAACTAGTCTTTTTCAAAAAAAGAAAAAAAAATCAAAATTAAACGTTTGCCATAAGTTCAAAATTTTCAATTTTGTTTTTTTTTCTCGAACTAGGCTGATTTCAGAGCTTTGTAATAACCGTTTCCGGACGGTATTCCCCTAAATGTTTCATGCCACACAGATGGAAGTTTTTGCAGTGGCTCTCAGACAGCTGACGTATACAGGGCGTGCCAAATTAAGTGCGCACCATTGCTAACTTTTTTATTATTGGAGATACAAAGTCGGTTAAATTAGCAAAGTAGTAGCATTTTTTCTGTTAATTAAAATGGTTAAAGCAGAAAAACAATTGAACATAACGTTTCTGAATAAATGAAGAATTTTTTTTTTAGATGGCACACCCTGTATATTTTTTACCGAAACGTTTGCAAATCGTATGCAAATCGTATACGGAATAAAAAAGTTCATATGCAATATTGGCCTAAAATTAAAAAGACATCAACACAGCCATGGAAATAAAAAATGGTTTGCCTTTGGCGTTTTCATCAAGACTGCCTGTTGTCTTGAAGTTCGACCACATTCGCATATCTCGTTTTAAAGACTTCGTCCTTGACATACCCCCAGAGGTAAAAGTCTAATGAAGTTACGTCAGGAGACCTTGGCGGCCAGCGTGTCGGACCATTTGTTGCCATCCACCTATCTCTGAAAAGCATTTCTAACAATATTCTCACTTCGTGAAATTGATGAGGAGGAGCTCCATCTTGTTGAAAATAAATTTGGTTACGGTCCTCTAAGTTCACATCATCTAAATATTCTTCTAGTAATTCTGACAACATATTAGTATCCCCTGCCGGTCAGAGTACCTTTCTAAAAATTTGGCCCAATAATTTGGCTGCCTATGAGACCACACCAAACATTAATGCTAAATTTTACTTGCGGATTTCTGGGAACAACAATAAACAAATTTGTTCTAGACCAATAGTGCATGTTTTTACGATTAAACATACCCCTATTTGAAAAGTTCGCTTCATCGCTACATAAAATTTTCTTAAAAAGTTAGGATTTTGCCTACACATATCTTGTAACCATTGGCAAAAAATGAGTCTTCTTTTAGTGTCACCAGGTAATAATGTTTGCACTGGTCGGTACTTACAAGGTACAAACTTATATTTTTTGAAATCCTCCAAATTGTAAATAAACTGAAACCACTGTCTCTTACCAAATCTCCGGTTGAATTATTTTTGTGCGCTTCAAAATATGCCAATACATTTACTTCTACTTGTTCACTTATAATTATAAACTATTTTTTAGTCCGTGTCTTTAAAAAAACTCTTTTGTTACTTCTAAATTTTCTATACAGCCTTAAAAAATACCTTCTGTCTGGTTGCTCACGTTCGGGATACATTTGACCGTATTGCTCGAGAGCTAGAGTACACTATTTTTCCTGCAACCAAGATACGCTTCTAACATATCGCAATGTTCTAAATGCGTGAACGCCATTTTGTAATATTCAAAAGCAAAGACTAGATAACTTAGCGCAAAACTACAAAAATTTTGGCTTCGTTAACAATAATGGCTACCCAAAACCCCACTTTGGTTAATTCGTTTTTGTTTTCATGGCAGGCTCGATGAAAACGCCAAAGGCAAACCACTTTTTATTTCCATGGCTGTGTTGATGTTTTTTTAATTTTAGGCCAGTATTGCATATGCACTTTTTTATTTCGTATACGATTTGCAAACGTTTCGGTAAAAAATATACAGGGTGTGCCATTAAAAAAAATAAATTTACGTTACTTATTCAGAAACGTTATGTCCAATTGTTTTTCTGCTTTCAACATTTTAATTAACAGAAAAAATGCTACTACTTTGCTAATTTAACCGACTTTGTATCTCCAATAATAAAAAAGTTAGCAATGGTGCGCACGTAATTTGGTACACCCTGTATATTCAGCCCTAAAAAAATGGACTTTTCTACATTAAACCAAGTTTGCGTTTAATGTCGTTCACAGGTCATTGTTTTCAATACATTTAATAAAATACGGCGACGTCGTCTATGGTACTATAGTAATTGCGTGTTTTTTAAAGCGGTACACAATACAGTGGAAATGATTTATTGGTCCATTTAAGACTAGAAGATGCTGTTGAACTTTAAATTTCAAAACAAAATACTAAGTAACTATGGTAATTCAATTCTCCCACAGAGGATGTCTCTGTTTTAAATAATAATAGCAATAATGTGTTGACGCGAACATTTTCACCTTCCTCACTCAACTGTGTTCTAGTGAGTTGTTCTAGAACCCAGCTGGCGCACTCAAATTGTGTGCGGTGTTGAAGCGGTACATGCAAGGCTAGCGAACCCCAAACCAGTTTAAACACAACAAACCATTGTCTTTAAAAAAAGACGACTGCACAGGCAATGGAAAGTTAACATTTGATGACATACTCGAAGCAATTGAAAATAGGCGAAGTATTGACGAACATTAGAAAGAAACTGTCGAGCCGCTCGCAAACAAAATACTTTTTTTTTATCAAGACAGACATTTCGCGAGCTACCCGCGAATGCTTAATTTTTGTCTATTACGGCTTTACAGAAGTTGCTCGCGTACTGTTTGCGAACTTAATATGAATATTTTGTGAACAGTTCGCGAGTACCGGTGGATAAGCACCGTTTAGTTCGAAACGCGATGTTTTAGACAACAAAAATAATTCCTGTGTGAACTTAATTCAGAAAAACATATTTTCTTATATAGTAAGTCAAGGAAGCGCTAAGGTATGACAGGTCGTGCCGTATCCCGATTTTGAGAATGGAGAATACCAAAAAAAAAAGTTGAAGTTCCCCAAACCGCCGCTAAAGGCCAATCACCGTGGTTTTCGCGTTGTCTGGGAATAATTTGCATTGAGACGGAGAAAAATAGTAAATTGATTGTGATTTCGAGGCAAAACACGAGTGCAGACCGAAGGTTACTACTAACACTCCCCACTGTGTCCGCATTGGCGAAAACCACCCCTGTCTCCGCATTTTCTTCGGATAATTTAGATTGTTTTGTCCATAGGTAGGAGGTGTTGGTAAACTCCCTCGTCTGTCACTCATTTCTTGTCTCGAAATCACACTTAGTTTAGCATTTTTCCCGCCGTGGGGTAACCCTTTTGATCGTATTATTTCATCACGATCATCCAAAAAGCAAGTTGCGCTTGCTGCATTTTTTTATGAATTTTGATACATATATCGGGATTCTAGACATAACACAACTAGTTTTTAGAGTTAATGGGGTTTTGGCATCAGGTTTTGAAGATATAGTCCTGTATATTGTAAAACAAGAGACTCAACAATCCATTACAATACATATTGACCTAAGAGTTTTTAACACAAGTTGGATACTTCAAGATACTCGTTTTTCTTACCATGGTAACCATATATGGTTGCTATGGTTATAACCATAGCAACCGGTTTTATGGCTACCGATTTGCTTAAAACCCACTACAGAATTATTTATTAGCAATATCTTCAGGCAAAATTGTCACTAAATAAAACCTTATGAATATTCTACCACACATAGGTATATTACACAAGGTTGTTTTTAAGAAAAAAAAATCCCTATCACATCTCCTTATTAGATCACTGGTGAATGGAAAGGTATTACTGCCGGTGGTTGCCCGAATTATCCAACCAGCTACCCTAACAATCCCAGATTTAGATTAGAAATTGAGGGTGGTTCCGATACGAACCAAATCTTGTTGGAGCTTAAAGGCCCCAAGCAGTACCAAATCGGCCTGGAAGCGGTTATTAAGCAAGTAACTAACGAAAGCGTTACAGCACCATTTAGATCCAGATCTTCGGGACCTTATAGGTAAGTTTTCCAATAAAGGAAATTATGTTTTATTAATTTTAAATAATTTATGTTTATTTATTTTTTAAAACTTGTGTACTATATTTATTTAGCACTGTGATGTATCACCTTAAACCGTGTAAGGCAATAATAATTCTATAATAATTAGGCAAAGTTGTTGTTGAATGTCGGTTCTCACGGGCGGAAAAGCGTAGTTACACGATTTGTCGCGTTAGGTCCTAAAGCACGCGGCAGTTGTCAGTGTTAAAAATTGGTTAAAAGATTGATCTAACCTATTAATAATAATAATAATAATAATAATAATAATAATAATAATTATTATTATTATTATTAAAATGTACCAAACGAATGGAAAGTAAAACGCTTTTATTGGTCGTTAGAACTATGATTGTTAAGGTATAGAATAAAATATAGTTTTATTTGTTCCTTAAGAAGATATGCGGGGTGTGACAAATTCGTTTATCCTTACAGGGATATCGTAAACCGTAAGAGATACGAAGACGGTTAAATGGGGGCAATGTTGCGTAATTTGATGCTTACTACTAATCCAGAAAATCCGAATACTTCTGGCGATATTGGAAAGAAACCGAAAGATTGTCAAATAGACTTTGTCAGTAGTAAAAGATAAAAGAAAACAAATAACGCTTTATTAGGGCAACTTTTTATTTTCTTTTAGAATCGGTCCCTTACTAGTTTTGCCATACAACCTTTTATTTTCATGGAACAAACATCAGTTTAATTTTTTAAATGCGGACGTGGTTTTTCTAATTTTTTTTCTAAATAAAAGACCTAGGGCATGTTTATTCAAAACCTTGGGTAAACGTTAATTTCGCAAAACCATTAAGGCAGTTTGCACATGATATTTTATTTTTAGTAATCACGTGTTCTATGTAATAATAAATACTAACTCCTTAAAAGAATGCCATTTCTATTAAAATAATACTGAAAAGAATACCTAAAAAAATTTAATACTACTGAGTTATAAGCATCAAATACAAAAAATTTTAAAAAGGCGTAGGTACAGATATTACATTCAATTTATTAGCATGGTTTTCATTAAATTTATGGATACCTAATCAAATTTGACGGAATAATTTAGAAGAGTGTTGTGAAAAGGAAAAAAAAATAAAACCTGCCTATCCGAAATTCTCAGTTACCTGTCACTTCACTCCAAAAAGTTATAGAAAATATGAAGTTTCTTTAGAAGAAAAGAGAAATTTGCTAAAAGTTTATTACATTTTTCAAAGAACTAGTGCAAGGGCTGCGGAAATATACTTTAAAACGTACCCAGAATGTCCCCAACCACATCGTCGTCTTTTTCAAAAACTTGATTATAACAAAAGCCATTATGGGTCGTTTCTAAAACCCCGAAATAAATATGCAAGTCGGGTATCACTAACCAAGAAAGAAATCAAATCATAAATGAGGTAAATTAAACTAAAGAATTCTTATTTTTTTTTTTCGTTAATTAGTTGTTAACCTGTTTTACGTTCTACTAGACAAATCCATTAATCTTCCATCCGTAAACTACATTAAAGCATGACGAGTTTTACAAGCTAGTACCTAATTATAAACCTTTCAAAATAAGTTTCTCACACAACATCCAGGTAACCCAGAAAGACGAATGAATTTTTTTGTGCGGCTACAAAATCAAGTAAATTTAAATCCCGATTTTTTAAACTTTATTATTTGGTCAGACGAAACTAAATTTACCAACTGTGGAATATACAACAGACGAAATTAACATATTTGGAGCATTGAAAATCCTACGGAAAACCGGGAAATCCGGACACAAGCTGAATTTAGTGTTAATGTATGAGCAGGGATGTGTGGCAATATTGTATTGGGACCATACATTTTTAATAAAATTTTAAATAGAGAAAAGTATATTCAGTTTTTAGGTACAGATTTCCAAGAATATTTAGCTGAAATCTCACTGGCGCTGTGGTTTCAGCAAGATGGGGCTTCTCTCCATAATACCCTTAGAGTACGAGATTTTCTAAATAATGAGTTTCCTCAAAAATAGGTAAGAAATAGAGGTGTTGTCGACTGGCCGACAATATTTCCGGATCTATCGCCACTTCATTTTTATTAGAGGGGCTTTAAAAAACACCAATTATAAAACGGAAATAAATTCTATGGAAGAATTAGTTATAAAAATTCATTAATCTTTCTACAGAATTATGCGTAGATCTATTCGAAGAGTAATTGATAAGGTTAGGGAAAAAATTCGAAAATGTATCGCTGGTCACGGAAATATTTTTGAACATCTAAACAATAACTAAACTATCTTCTTTCATTTTTTTATAATTGAGTCGAAATTACTCTTGTCTAAGAGTGCATTTTTATTTTAACCACAACAAATTTTGTTATACCTAATGTTTTAATTTTAGTATTGTAACATGTGGCTTATAAAAAACAACATTAGAAATGATTTTTGTTAATTAATAATTTTTTAACATTAGTTTTTGTTATTACACAAAATAATAGGTGGTTATTAAAAAGAAAAGGTCATTTTATGTGTAAGACGCAGGTCCGGATTAGTGAAATCGAAATAAAAAATAAATTAGGTACTGCCACGAGTACTGCCATAATGCTTTTGCGAAATTAACGTTTACCCAAGATTTTGAAGAAACATGGTGTTTTATTAAAAAATTTAAAAAATCCAGATCCGGCATTTAAAAAAGTTAAACTGATGATGGTTCCAGAAAAATAAAACATGGTATGGCAAAACTATGTGTAATTTGTTTCCTTTTATCTTTTAGAGTTAAGGCGCAAGAAGCCTATTTCGCATGTTTCTTTTGAATATCGCCGGAAGTACCCGGAATCTAAGTGTTTTCTTTCTGGATTATTACTAAGCATCAAATTACGCAACTCTGCCCTATTTAACCGTTTTCGTACCTCTTACGGTTTTTGATATCCCTGTAGTGATAAACGAATTTGTTACACCCTGTAGAATACCTACTTGAAAAGACACAAAACACAATTTTACAAAAAGTAAGAACTAGTTGACAAAAAATAACTCGAATTCCGTTACAAGTTTAAACTGCTACAATAATTTAGACACAAGACTTGTTAGGGTACAGTCAGCAAAGAAACTTAAATATAGGGTGATTCACGTAGATGCCGTATTAGACGTTTACGGCGAACCAGTCAACGGGACGATCCAAAATTATTTTTGCTCTACTCGGCTAAAATATTTTTGCCGATGCGGTGCTGCCGTTTCTACTAGAAAGTAGTAGCAACTTTAATATTTTAAATGAAACAGCCTGTAGATTCACTTATTTTTACAATCCCTAGTAGTTTCTTAATAAGTTTTCTTATTGTGCCCCTATACCTATCTGTTACTGTTTTTGAGGGATTAATTATTTTCCATTTTTTTTTTTCGAAAAACATGACCTGCAATAAAGGATAATATTTTTGAACTGTTGAGATATTAAGGCGCTGAAATTTGGTTGGGTGTTGAGCAATACTCAGATGCGTTTTACGCTATAGACAAAGCTTAGTTGCAATATACAGGGAAGTCTAGAAAAACAGTTATTTTGATTAGAAAAATGTCGAAAAGTATTTTTTTTCCAATTAGGCACCCCAATATATTTTTACCGATTTGGAAAGCTGCCAAAGTTCAATATTTATTTATGTATACTATACCTATACCTAACTGGTCAAGTTTCTGTTTTTTGGGAAGGTATTCCCATACGGTTTTTAGTCATTGTGCCATGCAGTGTCATGTGCCAAGTCACTGTTATTATCTGAATTGGCCTCCTATATCACCTAATCCTAACCTAACTAGTCAAGTTTCTGTCTTTTGAAAAGGTATTCCCATACGGTTTTTAGTCATTGTGCCATGCAGTGTCATGTGCCAGGTCACTGTTATTATCGGAATTGGCCTCCCATACCACCTAATTTTATTGCATTGGATTTTTACCTGTGGGGTATGTTTTAAGAAAAAAATTGCAAATCATCAGTTGAGAAGTTGCTACATCGGGTCGACCGAGCATTTCATGATCTAGATCTAGAAATTAACACGGGCATTTTGAAGTGTTTTTAAGTACCTACACTTCAAGTTGAAAATTTATGCCAGCGGCATATATTTAGCATATAGAGAGCTCCGGCGGTTGTGCGACAAAAAAAACTGATTTTCTTAAATGGCAACAATTTTTTTGACAAATTTTAATACATCTTGAGATTCTAGACAAAACATAAAGAGTGCAAATTATTGATTAGAGTGGCTGTTTAATTTCTTTTAATGTTAAGTTTGTTTTTTTTTAAATAGCGCCCAATCTGGCATCAACTCGTTAATTTTATCAATATCCCAGTATCGGACTCGCCGTGCTATTCTAAATGCATTTAGCTGATTGCATGACAACGTCGACTCTTAACTTCACTGTATTTGTAGCGGCAATTGTCCTTATAAGAATATGAAACATTACTTGTACAATATTTTTATTCTGCCGCTTTCTAGATTTGGTGATTGCTATTAAAGGAGTCACTGACAGAATTTATGGATTTTGGGTATAGATGGCCAGTATTTTGATTAACTATGATAAAATTGTATTTACTTTAGCAGTATTAATTATTATTGTTTCTTGGCGCCTTTGGAGTTTACCAAAATGCAACAAAATGCGCTTGTTGAAGTTGACTGCACTCGTCTTTGTCATTTGGATCTAAATCTGGAAATGATCAGTTAACCTGATCTAGCGACCCCTACAACCAGTGATTTATACATTTTTTTTTTAATATACCCAACATGTAAAAATCCTATATATTAGAGGAGGCCAATCCAAATCGTATAGACATAACTTTTTCTAGGAACATTTTAATACTTATAGGTAAGGAACGAAAACGAAAAAATGAATAGCAAGCTTTAGCAGCTTTTCAAATCAGTAAAAACATACGCGCCAAATAATCTGATTTTAGACATTTTTTCGAGTAATCACAATAACTGTATTTTTAGACCACCATGTATATTGACACTAAGCTGTGGTAATAGCGTAAAATGCCTTCGGGTATTGTCTTCCAACTAAATTTCAGTACCTTAGTATCTCAGAGTTAAAAAAAAATTTGCATTCCAGCAGGTCATATTATTCGAAAAAAAAATGGAAATTACTTAATTAATATTTCAAAAACAGATAGGTATAGGGAAATAATAAGGAAAGTTATTAAGAAACTACTAGAGATTGTACAAATAAGTTAATATACAGGGTGTTCCATTTAAAATATCAAACTTGCTGCTTCTTTTTGTTACACTGTGTTGCCGCAAATATTTTAGCTGGCTACAACTTGTTCTTCTATGCAAAAAACTACATTTTTGGCCCCATTCACTGGTTCGCTACAAATGTCTTAATATGCCATCTACGTGAATCACCCTTATAAAAACATATTAAAAATTAGATCCTGTCACAGATCACTTGTCACATTATTACGTCCTTATAATTTCTGGAGAGAGTGATATGCACCCAATTGTCTCGCAAGTCATCAAAGTGTGCTTTGCATCTAAGGCCGTACTGCTTAGCAGTGGAGCTTAATGCCTGTTGGGTGTCAGTAAATACCAGCATACAGAAGAATACGCCAACAAAATGTGTAAGGTGCCTGTCTCAAGAAGTAGGAAGATCTTATGGAACACCCAGGATTATTCTTAAAAAACCGTTAAATTTGTTTCCTTATAAAGTGTAACTATTCTAAGAAATAAGAGCTGCAGATTTTGAAAGATGCAGGAATTACTGTCAAAGGCGCAAAATTTATTGGAAATAAATGATTTATTAGACCTGACATTTTTTCCTGATTAAGCCTGGTTCCACCTTACCGGTTATGTTAATTCTCATATTACACGCACGTGGAGTAGTAAAAATTAACATTTTTTGTAGAGTCCCCATTGCACCCTCAAAAATTTGGCGTCTGGTTTCCCGAAGAAGAATTGTCGGTCCTATTTTTTTCCATGACACAGTTACAGCACAGCAGTATAGGGACAATATTTTGAATCCGTTTGTGGAGCAATTACTTGACGATGAACTATGTTTTAGTTATTTTCAACAGGACGGTGCAACCGCCCATACATCCGCCGAAACTATTAACTACTTACGCATTTTTTTCGACGACAGATTGATCAGTTTTCGAATAGTCATTGAATTCCCACCCAGATCACCTCGTTTGGAGGTTATGGATTACTTCATTTTTCCTCATTTGAAGAACCATATTTTTAAAACACGAGTTGAAAATTTAGAACAGTTACAAGAAAGGATTATCCAAGAATGTGGTAGCATTTGTCTAGAGCAGGTCAACGCTTTCGAAAATATGAAGAGACATGTTAATTCATGCTTGAAACATGGCGGTGGCAATTTCTATAATTTTTGTTTTCCTTTCTTTCCTTTCTCTATATTCTTACTTTATTAAATTGGTAAACAACAAAAATAAATTTGAAATTGAAAAATTGGAAATAAATTTACCCAGGCGGCAGTTTTTTCTAAAAAAGTTTATGTTGAAGAACCGGATATAGTTATGGCGGGACACTTGATTCCCTTGGCTTTATCAATTCATTTATTGGGCGTTAATTTGGATAGTCATATGTCTTGGCATAGTCACGTTGCGGCCATTGCTAAGGCAGCCTCGCAGAACCTTGGAGTACTTTTTCGAACTAAGAACCTCTATACTCCCCAAAAACTTTTGATGCTCTATTAAGCCCAAATTCGACGATCGCTGGAGTACTGTTCGCATATTTGGGGCTCGGCTCCTAAACATACCCTGAGATTGCTGGATCCCATTTAAAGAAGAGCCATTCGCTTGATCGGTGACCATAGTCTGGCAAACAACCTGAAAAGCCTTGAACATGGAAGGCGGGTTGGCGACTTGAGTCTATTTTACAAATATTTTCATGGCAAGTGCTCAACTGAGGTTGCCCGCTTGATACCACCCAGAGCGGTGCATGGTAGAAATACACGACGAGGCAGCCCACCAGTACGTGGTTCAGCTTAGTGTCCCTCGAACGACACTGTTTCAAAATTGTTTCATCTGGAGAACGTCATCACTCTGAAACGACCTCCCTGAAATCGTGTTCCCCAACGAGTATAATCTCCAAAGATTCAAGACCAACGTGAATCGTTTCCTGCGTACACGCACCGCTCCCAGAGTGCCATAAAGGATTTATCCTGCAGTGCTGTGCCTTATCATAAAAAAAAAATTGTTCACTTATTTTTTTATTCATCAGTTTGGCATATCATGTCATAATATGAAGTTGACACAATTTTGGCCTAGATTTGTTTAGATAAATATCGTCCCCTTATAATTGATCTAAATCAAGCCCTACGTTTTCCAGTCCAAACCTTCTTGGATGAAAATAACTTTTGCTTGCACGGTACCTTGCAAGAGTCGCAAAAACAAGAAATGCCCATAATTCTTTCGTCTTTTGCAAGGCATGTCAAGGCCTTTTTTAATCTGGCAAGATTTCTTATCTCTATCTATAAATGAATTTTACTGTAGTGTAAAGTGAAGAAAAGAACACCACAAATATTCTTAATGCTCACAATATCTTTGTTTTTTGAATTAAGGTGATACATAATACACAGGGCAGAAGAATATTTTATACCCTAATATAATATTTTTAATTTAGATCGGGGTATGTGGTGTTGGAATTACCAAATTTACCGGCAGGAACGTTGGAAATTATACCGTCCACATTTGTACCAAATCAAGAGGGGCCTTTTATTCTAGTCGTGAAGTCTTCAGCTTCGATTAAAATAAGTAGAAGTTAATGCTAAGTTACCTAATATACAGGGTATTAATTAAACATACGGAAAAGATTTTTTGTGAAAATTTCGGAATTCTTAATTGTCTTAATTATTTTCGGAAAGTCGATATATTTCTAAGATATAATGGCAATAAAAGTTTTTAGACAAGAACAAAATTGATATTTTAATATTAGTAATTAGGGTAGGACTAGGTAAAACCATGGCGTAATATACCGGGTCTACAGAGTACCAAAATGGTCCAAAAATACGTTGTTGTCTTTTAACAACATTCCGATTAGTGAAAATGGATATTTTTTCCGCTTGGCTTATATCAGGTTAGTGCAAATATCGAAAAACCGTTATTTTAACCGTGTATTTTCTTTCTTTAAAAATTGTCAATAGGAAACTTGCATAAAAATTAAAATACATTTCCCAAAAAAAAACTGTTATTTAATTCCGTTTCTAAGATATAAGCAATTGAAATTGCTCCGAAATTGAAAATACGTCACGCGAGTGAGAACGCGCCCTGACGTCATGTGTCAGGGATTTTTACCGCGGTTGACGCCAGACTATGCATTTTAGCGGGTTCTAAGCTTATTTAATGCTTGGTTTCTTGATTTTTGGTTTATTTTTAATAAACACATTGTATTACCTGCTTTATTATGCCTGAAGAAGGGGTCTTAAAGGCTCACAGTGATGACTTACCGAGTTTAGGTCTGCCGTGATAAAGGTGATTTCGAGATACATTAAATTTTCTTTCAATGTAATGCCGTTTCTGTATAAATTGACTGAAAACTACCATTTTTGCCTTTTCTATGTATCTTAAGCTGGCCTTTCAGATAAAGTTGAGGCCAAAACGCATAAATGTACAAGCACATTACCTTTCTTTACCATGGAATAACTTATTTTCTTGTCAATTTGATGTATGATTGTACCGGATATTTTCTTACCCAAACTAAAATAAAATTAAAACTTTTTTAAAAGTAATTTTATTGGCAGATAAAAATAAGTCCAACGACAAGTAAGAGTAACAAATTGAAGTTTAACGAACAAACATAATAAATGAACCAAAACTTAAACTCCTTTTTTTTGACGACTTGACACAGCCCGACTAAATTCGAAATGCACAAAACTAATGCAAAATAATGTATATTATCCAGTACCGTTGAAATGTCATAATATGTCATGCAGGAACTTCCAGAGGTAAAAGAGTATAATCGCATATATATTATTTTGCCGTGGTGGGTATGAAACGAATTTCTCATACATACAAATTTACTGTGCATTACATTATTATGCCTTCGTAATTATTTAGAAAAAATGTTCATTACATCTTTCTGCCCTGTAATGTGAAGAAAAAATGGTAGTACATCAGTTTGTCAGGATATCTTAGTTATTAATCGACGACGTATTACTACGATAAAAATATCAGCTGATTCAGAAAAACGGGCGCAATTTTTTGCAATTTTTGCGAGTAGTACCCTCTTTTGCCTTAGCACGGCCACGTGGCCAAACTTCAAAGGGTGATTCTTTGAGTGATTCTAATAAGGGTACAATGCGATGAGGATATCTCTTGATAAATGCGTCTAGCCGCTCTGGATTTCTGAGCTTGTAAACTGAACCATTTTGAATATCAGTACAGATTTTATAGCTTAAAGCTCTTAAAAACTTGTTGTTTTAGTTGCCTAATGCGAAAAAAATACAAAAATTGCATAAAAATCAGTGGCACACATTTTTTTTTTTTTCAAAAATCTTAGTTAAGGTGCCTTCAGAAACGCCACTGAACTTAAACATTTTAATCTAGTTAGGGCTACATTAGCCCTTTACTACCCTGAATAACACTGCCAAATTTCAACAAAATTGACTAAAGGATTATTAAGATATTTAGGAAGACATTTTTTTAAAAGTTTGACCCTGTATCTTGAAAACGGAGCATTACCGGACCTATGTTTATATATACTTCGTCTTAGTCCAAAAAATCACCGCTTGATGTTTGGCCACGTACTTAAATAACACCCTGTATAGTGGTAGTACTCACGAATCATAATAAATTAATATTGTTGTGTAAATATTGGGTACGAAGTTGGTAATGAAGCCAATCATGCGTAATGAAACACAAAACTTTGTGAGCATTTTAAAAGTAAATTGTAATTTATTTCGTCACTTAACTATTGTTTTTTTCTAAGAAGCACTCCCCACTAAAATGTTAAATACTTCCAGGGGCGGATATCAATTATATTTCATAAAATAATATTATACAATTGATAGGGGTTATAAATATATTTGCGGTTATCTCCCCCGCTTTCGAGGGCCTCTATTTTCGATTTTTTGTTGTGCTATACATTTGTAAGCAGGGCTTTCATTCATTCATTTCACCAACGGAGGTTGAAACAACCCTTTCAAAGACTGCTGCGGGGGAGAAATCTCTTGCTATCGAGCCTCATCACACTTTTGGTGTTTTTTGCACTTTTGCGTGGATTATTATCCGCTTTTATCCACGACTTTTTACTATTTGGTAGGTGAATACCGAGGTAAACTACTACAAACCAATATTTATTATGAAAAGGAGCTTCTACCACTTACTACTTACTATACATTTATAATAATGAAATACACATACTTATCTGCCTTTACTCCGCGAACTTCACCAATGGAATAACTATCTGAGGTTTTTATATAAGTTGCTATCATAAACATATCTACTTTGGGTAAATTATCAGTTTTAGCCTTTAAAAACCCCTTTTCAGTCATAATTGAATACGTAATCAAATATATTTATTTAAAAACAATCCAGAAATCATTTGCATACTCGGCAGAAAAGTTACATTCGTTTTTTTACAGCGTTCAACAAGTTAACAAACTATAGTCTGACACACGAGTCTACGCGTGGGCCAGAAATTATCACCTGTGCCTTCAAACTGGTTTTGTCTCTTTCTATCGTAAATAATATTGAATTTGTGGGTGTAAATTTCACTTTGTTGTATGTCGTTGAAAAGGTAATTTTGAGAAGAATTCGGTTGGACAAGAAAAAAATATAGGTTGTCATTTAAAAAGAATAAAATGTAATTTATAACCGGAAGTGATATTAATTTGGTTTTTAGGTAAAAATTAAGATCCCGCTCAAACATGGCAGTAACCAAAGTTTAATTAAAATATCTTTTAACATAACGCTGTGGTGCGTTGTACAATGATTTCGTTGACACCCGGTATAAATCTAGAGAATTTTTTTTCTATTCTTATGTTTTTACGAATTTAATAACTTATAAAACTCCAGCAGAAAATGTATCAAAGGATGCAACAATACCCCCCGATTAAACTTTAAGAGTCAACGTGCACGCTAAGGAAGTGATATCTAATTTCCTCTTATCAATATTCTCTGGCCTTCAAAGCCCATTTTCCGCTTCTCATTGCCTGGATCGGTTAGAAATTAATATCACTAGTAGCGAAGCGCCGATACGGCTTCGCTCTGTTCTTATCTATACTACGTTAAAAAGAGATCCGGGAGGGCTCATGTCTGCACGAAATCATACTCGGCGGCATCTGGCTTTTACGTTCCAAGTAATGCACTCGCCGAAACCTCACATTTTAAGTTGCAATGCATGCCGCGTAGAGGCGGTACTTTTTCTGGAGCTTTTATAGAAGACAGAAATGTAAACAATAATGCTATGTTTGTTTGTTTACTTTACCTTCACAAACAGAGATAGACAGATGAGTGCATAAAATAAAAAAAAGGACAGCAATATAGAACTGCTGAAACATCGGTCCTAGCTTTCAATGCACGGTCACGTACCCCCCTATGTTTTCACCATAAAACTTACGCTAGTATCCATTATTCTATAAAACCCAAATTGCTCTATAAAGTCCAAATTCGACCCTCGCTGGAGTACTGTTCGCATATTTGGGGCTCTGCTCCTAAACATACCCTGAGATTACTGGATTCCATTCAAAGAAGAACCATTCGCTTGATCGGTGACCATGACGTGACAAACAACCTGGAAAGCCTTAAACATCGAAGGCAGATTGGCGACTCGAGTCTATTTTGCAAATATTCTTTTCACCCAGAGCGGTGCATGATGGGGATACACGACGAGCCACTGCAGCCCACCGAACGACACTGTTTCATCACTCCAAAGATTCAAGAGCAACGGGAATCGTTTCCTGCGCACACGCACCGCTTGCAGAGCGCCCTAAAGGAGTAATCCTGCAGAAATTGAAGATCCCTACACAAAATAACTGCGTTATAAGGTTTTTAAATTACCAAATTAACGTTATTCGTTTAATCGTCAATGTAAATAATCCCGATTGCGTGACATGTGACGTCACGCAGCGTTTGAAATTATTTGCCGGCGCGTGAAACTGTATTAATTAATAATAATGTATTAATATTTATGCAATCAAAAAAAATGTGAAAGTTCCGGATTGTCGATGCATCTCCTAATTTCTATCTTTGATGGTATGATAGCCGTGGTTGAACTAATGGTTTGATCGAAAGCTGCACTAACCTAGTGTAAGTTCAAAAAATATCCGTTTTTAGTTATAGGAATGTTGTTAAATGACAAACTCGTATTGTTGTACAAATTTTGGGTTCAGTTGGCACAGTGCAGTACGCCCTCGGTTATATCAATATTATTGTTTGTAAATATAAATTTTTACCGTATGTTTAGTAGACACCCTGTATACAGGGCTATTCAAATGAATGTACGTTTACAAACTTTGGGAGGTATTTGCTGGCGTTCTAATAATAAACTCTGTTCGTTAACGTCTTACTTTTTTAATGATTTTAAAAACGGTAATTTTCAATATGCGCATCAGTAGAAATGATAGTAAAATGTGTACACATTCTTTGCCTAGAAAGTATACTTACTCAGAAAACAGTATATAGTGCATAACATTATTTACCCCTGACGCTTACGCAGATCAGCCCTTAAGAGTACACATTTCATTTACTTAGAATAAAATAATATTAATGATTATTTAGAGATAAAAATGCAACAATAGTGACATAAAAGTTACCATGGAAAAAAGAGACAGATTTGCTAAAATATCTACTTTTGTTCTGAAGCAGCAAATCTGAAGAGTCTCTACCTTCCCACATTGAAAAAGTTGCAAAAGCTAAGGTAGCAATTAACATAGTTACTTAATATCTTAATTAAAATGTTGTTTTTCTTGGTAAAAATTAATTGATCTGTATAAATGTATAAAATATAACTTTTTGAAACTGAAATACAAAAACTCCTTTATGTCAATATCAAATTTCTTGAATACGATTATTGAACAACCGGTTTGAATTCCACTAACAAGTCAACCAGCTGTTTCCTATCTATCGCGTTACAATTTGTTGTATCGTCATCGTCGTCAGCTGCTCTATCGCTCGGAATATCGTGAGTATAAATGTTATACAACATCGGATGAAGGAGTGAGCCTTGCGGCACTCCCGCCCTAATTTGTTTATTCAAGGATTGGTATCTTATATCGTTCCTGATATACAGGGTGTTTTAGAAGTACGGTACGTAACTTAAGGGGGTGATTCCTTATGATATTCTAAGAGGAAAAGTTCATATGAACATGTGTCCGGAGTCGCCCCGTTTTTAATATTAAAAAAAAAATAGTTTTTTTTCTCAGTTTTTTTTAACATCTATTTCCCGATTTTATTAATATTTGGTGCCGTTATCCATAATGATAAGGGGCTTAATTAGCCCTAACTGCTAACTAGATTACATTTATTATTAAGTCCAGTGGCGTCCCGGGGAGCACCTTAACGAATATTGTTGACATAAAAATGTACGCCACTGACTCTTTTCTAATATTGATATTTTTTTTCGGATTTACCAACTAATAATACAACTTTTTTGTTCCTTAAGTTGTTTTCGTATCTTGCTTCGTTTTCGAGGGAAAAAATAAAAATCATTTTATTGCATATACAAAAAAAATATCTATGTATTTCAAAACTAATTATAACATTTATTAAATTTAAAATAATTTTTTTTTTCAACTTTAACACCCTGTATGTCAAAAACGGGGCAACTCCAGACACTTGTTAATATGAACTTTTTCTCTTAGAATATCATAAGGAATCGCCCCTTAAGTTACGTACTGTACTTCTGAAACACCCTGTATATCCAAAAATTTGTTTCTAAGGGATGACTTGGGACAACGTTTTCACCCTCTTAAATCGTTTATCTGCAGCTATAAAAAACTACTTGGCTCTTATTTTTCAATGCTTTTTAGTTAGCTGCATTATAAAGAGCCCTCCTTAAGTTAATATTGCAGTAAGGCGGAATCGGGTCTTTACCTCGGCGGATTACTCCTAATCTGTGCTATTAGCATAAATGGCGTCCGACCGAAAGTTCCGACTAGAGACCAACAAACGCTTTTTTGTTTTAATATACCTTGCGGATATTTTGCGAAGAGGACTTTCCTTATTTTAGTCAACTCTTCACCTGTATTTCAAATTTCGCATCTTTGTAAGACGTTATGAACTTTGATTTATCATCTGAAAATATCGCAAGTAATCATCTCCCGAAGTCCGTGTAGGTACTTTTTGATTACCCTATACTTTTATTCATGTTATATTTTTGCTTTCGTTTAGATTATATATTATATTATTATAAAAGTACCTAAAACTGTTTTTTTTTTCACATATTTTCTATTATCTCTACACTGTGTTTAGAAAATAGAAAATACCTAAATCTTTTGATTAGATCTGATTGGTACCTACCACAAAAATATAGCTATAGCTTGAAACTGATTGACCCTAGGTATGTTCATCACCTGTTGATTTCCGCCACTCGGACTGTGATGGTTAGACAATGTCATATAACCCTGTACATTACGTTGTGTATGTTTGCTAGTTCTTTTTTTAAAGTTTTGTACAACGGTAAAGTTGTATGTCCCTCCTTGAGAACTCTTTAGAATAATGTTTTCCTAACAATTAATAGTATTTTGCGCAACAAGGGGCGAAAGTCGTCACACTCGTAGAGATCCAGAATAAAACCCAGGTCCTTTCTGTTCACCAATCATTTATTTATATAGTGTGAAAGGTTATTATACAAAAGGCGCCAGAAACAATATGGCAACTATAACAACTCAAACATAATACAACAGATAATATAACATATACCTTTTAATACTTACTAATAGATATATAAAGAAAGATGTTTTTCCCTTTATTATTATGGTCTGGTTGGGTGGATAGCTCGATTGCTACGAGATGTCGCCACGTGTAACATCTCGCATATGTATTAATAGATATATATTAAATTACCTACCTTGAAATATAATACAGGCATTTCCAACACAAGAAACAGATCATAATTTTATGATTCAGACATGCTTTTTTTTTGACAGACCAACATGAACTTTGTCACAACCGAGTAAGTATCTTGTAGCAACGCGGACAGCACTGGTGTTGCTAAATAATTATATCTCAACAGTATTCCATTAAAGTATATTTGTAAAAAGAGAGTGACTACAAAGAGAGCAAGATGCATATACTTTCACGAATCTATTGCACAAGCGCAGTCGTATCGTTATCTTCGTTTTGCCCGGAAATTAGACAAGGATGCCCATTCGGTTTTTACAAAAATGAAAAGGTCTATACGTGTCAACGAGAAAGTCGTCGTGGAATGCACTAAAAATCAGCTGCTTTTCATGTCGTACCCTAGGGTCGAAAACTCAACTTTCGATGCCGACGGAGCGGGTCGAAAGTTGAGTATTCGACCCTAGGGTCCGACAACGATTTCACGAGTGTGAAGTTAGCTGCCCGAGCAAAGCGAAGTCGTTGACTCTCGCCCCTTGTTGCGCAATATAATACTATTGTCTTTATGCCAATATAGTGAAACAAAGCAAAGAGTAACAGTTCTGAAAACGTATTTATTAAAAGTACTTAGGTAGTTTCTTTATACATGGAACATTTTCATCCTACATAATATGTTCCTTTTCTTTTTCGTCTCATCCGTTTTTTTTTTAATTAATACAACTACCAATATTTTAACCTGAAACCTGTCTGTCTCTCTCTGTTGTTTACCCACTGCCATTACCTGCCTGCAACAAGTACTGTGGCTTTTTTCTTTCCCGCAACAAATGTCCATATATGCTGGAAGAACTGCTCTTAGAGTATGTTGAACGTACATTTATTGCAGTGGATGTAGGTATAGGGTTGTTCTACGTCAATATCAATTTCCAAATTATCATCGCTCGTTTTTGAAAGATCTGCATTCGCATTTGTTCCGCTGACACTTTTTCCTGGAACAACGTCCAATTTATTTTTTCGTTGAGCCTGTCTTTCTTCGCTATGACTGGGGTTCTTGTATCCGCATTATATGATTACTGTATCAGAAAAAAGGTGGCTCGAAAGGTTGTCACCTATCGTCACCTTTGGTCCATCTAGGTTTCGAAAGTAGGACAACACGATATTCAAAAACCAATCTTCAAAAATATCCATGTCAAGCCAGCCCGACTTTGTGCGATTGTATCGGCACGTTGCCTTGTAAATCACGTAGAGTGGAAGTAGTTCACCCGATGCCGATCGTCCCATCATTACAGAAATGGAAGATCTTATACTTTCGTTCTACGTATATTGTTCGGCGTGTTTCGCACCCCTTTTTACTAAAAGTTTCTGGCGACGAGGTTCATCCAGGAGTTTGTTTCGTCGTAATTTATTATATTTTGTGGTGGCTTATCTGAAGCTCAGAAACTTCAGTTTTTTATATTTTCACATAATTGAGCAGATAGCTAAAAAAATAAAATAGGTATAGCTAAGCTTACATTTCTATATTAAAATTATTTGCAACTTACCGTCAGATGATGGCGATATTATAAAAACTGCTTGACCCAATCCAACACTGGCAAATTTTTAACAAATCGAAGTCGTTTTAAACCGTTTCTGTCCAAATAGTGTTTAACAATCAAGCGTAGATCGTAGGAACACCCCATTATGATGCCAGATAAATATTGTTAGCCAATAAGGTTTCTTCTTCTTCTATAAAGACCGGGAAATTTCATAATAAATATAAAGTCTAGACAGAATAAGTTATAGATCAATATTTTCAGTATACTTACAATTACACACTTTTATGCGATTCAGATCGTAGAACAAATGGCATTCTTTGCTCAATCAAACACTTCCCGCGAAGTAACAGGTTTAACTGACCAGACGCACGTGGTAACTCAGAAGCCAAACGCACACTGTACCTGATAACTTATTTATTCGTCGTTCACCAATCAACGCATGGCCTTTCCCCCTAGTTTTCACGTTTATGATTATGGTACTTCCCCAAATTGAACGAAAATACGTCTGTCTGCTTGCTCCGTTAAGGATTGTTGCTTATCTTTATAGCAATTATAATCGCTGGATTTTTCTATACTGGATATTGCTGACAACCACTTCCCGTTCATTAACTTCTGCCATACGGTTAAATCGGCGAAGCTACTGTCACTTTAATTTCCAGCGTTATCCAACCAATTAATAATTGTGCCGACCGAGAATTTAAATTCGATAGTGACACGATAAGTAGATACACGAATAGCTCCAATCTAAATAACGATATGAAAATTACAATACGATGCTTTTTGGCTGGTAAAAATCGCTCGATAGTGATCAATAAAATATCAATAAGATATATTCGATTCAAGGGATTAAAATCGATATTAACGCCCACTCTTAGTGCTGTAAATCAAAAGGGAATGCAGCCAGATGGCAACGAAGATGATACGTCAAACTAGCGGTCCGAATAACAATTCAATCTAAAAAAACAGAGGGAAACCCACTACGAAAACTCCACCATTTTCCCGGGAAACGTATGGAACACATCCCATGGCAGTAAATATTAGATTTCATTACAATTACACAGTTTATACCTGTCTTGTTTGTAGGTTAAACGCCCACCACATGGTATTCTCAACAAGGGAGGAAAATTGGGTTTCAATCCGTAAGCCAAGGGAGATATGGAATCGAAATGACAGATAAGGTAAATACTCCACTTTAGTAACCTGCTATCTACTAGCTAGAGACAGTTTAACAACCAATAAATACATAAATAAGCTTTCGTACACCAGAAATCAAAATTCCACAAAATCTCAGTCTCAGGTCACAGGATTTAAACTGGTACCCTTATTTTAGGTAAAACACAAGCGTTGCCTGCTAATCGAGGTAAACGATTATTCCCAAAAGATCGCAGAGCCAGGACAACAAAAAACTTCTTCTACGCGCAAAGAGAGAGTTATGTAACAGTGCAACGTTAAAAGTGATATATCCAGCCCTGTATTTTTACTAGACAGATGTTTGATAAGTAGTTTTGTAAATTAAAATATAGAGAAGCGTCAACAAAATTCTTGACAGAGAGGTGAAGGCAACATAATAATCTTTACACCATTATAACATTTAAATAGATTTTGGTTTGGTTTATTTCATCCAAATTTCTGAGAGAAAATGTTATTAATTTAATCATTACTTCGCACACGTTAAAAAGAATAGGCTTTCCTTTCTAGTACTAAAAATAAACCGTTACAAGCGTAACCACCTAACTCTGTCAAGTGAAAAATTTGAACTCCCTTGCCTGCATGGCGCTGGCCATATTCACAGTCCCCCTTGTGAATAAGAGCGGCGCTTGTCGCGCGGTGGGCCCATGTGTGCTTGTCCAACTTCTCGGAATTTGGCCTGGACGAGCCTATCCGCCCTTTTAAGATGGTCAAAGTTACACTTCGCCTGTTTTAACTACCTACTTCTACAATTTGTATTAGTTGTATGTAAATAATTTAACTTAAAATAAGTATTTATATTATATTCTAGGTCTTATTACGCAATTTCTTTGCTAATTAATAGATCCGGGGTTGGGACGTTTCATTGCTATTACACATAACACTTGCGAGGATCAGAAAGGATATGGAAAATAGCTACAATCCCAAACAAGTTTCATTTACTTAGTGTAACTTATCGAGGTATCTAACCTGTCCCGATGGCGAGGACATATTGGTGTGTTTTGACGCCCATTATGGTCCTGCTCACCGTTTCGCTGGAATACGAAATGGGCAAATATTTGGGGACACTAGAAACTCTGCAGAGGGGATTCGATCTTTCACAGTAATATGAGCACGAGCCCCGCTTATAGTAACCGCATTGATCATAATCACTGGAGCTTCTCCCCGCCTACTCGCATATACAGGTTGTCTCATAATTGATGGTAATAATGGTAAAATTGCACATTTCTTGGGTAAAAATATTGCGATTTTACCAAACTAAGCTTAGTTCAACAGCTGATAATAACCAAGAAGTAAGAATTTCATTTTTGGCTTTCCAAATTCACTTATTTTTAAACCAATGTTTTTACATACAATTTTCTGGTGTATTTTGGGGCGAGAAATTTGAATTTGTTAATAATTTTGATGTAGATTGAAGCGGGAGCTCTCTGTTGCACTTTGGGTATATAAGAACAAATATAATATTATTTAATTTCAATGAATACATTTAATTCCACGGTTTCTTTGCTACCAAATATTAAATTATTATTAAGTCACAGTATATATGGCAACATCGCAAACTGATGAATATGTCCACCTATTTGTACAATTTCTGACACATGTGTTTAAATTTTAATTTGCAAATCTGAAATTTTCAAATTGGGTTTTTTATAAAAGCAAATACGAAGAAAGCGCTTTGGAACTTGATTCCTGTCAAACTTTCTTGTGATTTGTCAACATTGTGGGTGTATTTAAACCAGTAAGTAGATAATAAATCCAGAATTTTTAACAAACCGACTTTATCCCAATATCATAAATGTTTTCAAATATTTATGGAATATTTAAAATCTTTCGGAGAAACTAATATGAAATATTTCTGAAACATGATTGTGCTGCGTGGGCCTCTATTTAATAAAATATATTTTTGGTGTGGACTTACAGACAATTATGTAGGTACTTGATGGGTCCAGTCGAGCTACCACCCATTTTTAATGGGCATGGACAATTATATCCTAATTTTTTGAAACATTAGTTGGACGACTGTTTGGATGATCTATCGTTAGAGCTAAGACGAGATATGTTTTTCATGCAAGATGGTGCCCATCAAAATTATCAATTAAGTCAAATTATTCGCCCCCAAGGGCGATTCTTTTTTACCCATCCCTGAGTCTCCCCCCATCCACTCAACCATCCAGGCCCTAGCCAAACCTGCCCGATCTTATGAAGGTCACGATGTTCTTTTAAGCAAGGGTTCTGACTTACTCCGGTTGAATCACTACTGTCCCAAAGACTTGCCGTCTGAGTTTTCCCAAGGTCTCACAAGCGCACAGGAAGTGCAGTAGTGTATTTTCATCCTTTAAGCATCCCGGACAAATCCGATCCTCCTTCACATCCATCGTTTGTAGGTGTTTCCTCAATTTTCAGTGTCCTGTTAGAAGCCCTACCAGAGGAGTCAGGTCACGCCTATTCCTGTTAGGAATCCACTCCAACTTAGCCTTATCAGGCCAAGTTATGAAATCTTTGGCCTGTCTGCTGCCATTCCTCCTTGGGGAGGTTGACAGCGCATTCCCTCATGGCTGCCCCTTCCTGCTATTTTTATATGCCTATTGCAGGTTCGGGTCCTAGGTAGGGAGCTCCGGCGAGCTCGTCGGCCGTCTCGTTACCATGCACTCCTCAGTGTCCAGGGACCCCAACCAGAAACACCTGTCTCTGTTTGGCAAGCCTCCCAATTGCGTTCGCACACTCCTGTACGAGGGCCGAACTGCTCTTAGGTTGGCAGACTGCCTTAATGGGAACTTGGCTATCGAAGCAAATATGCTCTCGACAGTCCATAACCTCCCTCATACGTACCATTGAGAGGATGGCATGTACCTCTGTTTGGATAACGATCGTAAACCTTACCAGAGGGTAGCTTCTTCGTACGTTGATGTTTTCTAAGTATACTCCAGCCCCTGATGATTCGGTTTCGGCCAGCATGCGCGACCCATCGGTCTAGCACACCAGAACATTTTCAGGGAACTTCACCTGCTCTTCCTTCCACTGTTCCCTGCTAAGGATCGTAAGAGAAAACTTTCTGTTCAACCTTAGTATTCCTTCGACTGGCATTGCCCCGAAGGAAAGTATTGGGATTTCCCTTTCCACTCTCGGAGCTATCCTTGTGTGACCTAAACCGTTCACTCCTGGCCCGCATTCTTAGGTATGCTGCCATAGCCTCTTTCTGAATGCAGGTAGGCAGGTTAGTTTCTACAGAGCCATAGGCGACCCTCGGTCTTATGACCGTCGTGTACAGCCAGCGCAGGATGCGGGAGTTTAAACCCCAACTATCACCTACCGCGCGTCTGAGCTGCCAGAAGGTCGCTATCGACTTGTTCACCGCATTGTCGACATGCGCTATCCACGTCAGCTTTTGTTCAAATGTGACTTCTAAGTACTTGACTTTCGGCGTCAAAGTGAACAGGATCATTTCGGGTTGGCCGATAGTCCCGTCTCTTTATTCCAGTATCCTGCTTATACAAATATTGGTTTCAAAAATAAGTTGAATGGGAAAACCGAAAATGAAATTTTGACTCGTTTATTATCAAGTTTTGAGCTAAGCTAAGTTTGGTCAAATCGTAATCTGCAGTTTTTATTTATTATCCCCTGTATATTTCATACATACCCGTTGCAGTAGTTATCAAATAAAGAGGGTGTCCCACTAACGTCAGCAGAGTACGATATTATGGAAGCCATAAACGTTGCAGCTTCGGAAGAAAAGTTATTAACTAAATCGACCAAGAGAATTTGATGTCAAATAATTTCAAGCTACGAAAGTGACCTATATATGGGGCGCAATGACTATGACAAAACTAAAACATTCGATTTTCGCAGATCATCACCATGTTAAGGTATTGTGTTATTAACAAAAATAAAAAGTGCATTACTTTTTGCAAACGCTTGTTTGTAAGACTTTTTATGAGTCTTCGGATGACGGAAGCTCGTAAAAAATTGTTTTTAAAATTGTCCTATCGTCCATCCAAATTGAACCAACAGTCTTGATTCGCCAACTTTCTGAGCCTGATGCAGAGGTTTCCTATAAAGAAATGTGGATTTTTCGATCTCTACATTCCCATTTTTTGAAAATTTAAATAACCATGCAGAGAGGTAAAACTCACCTAGCCCAATTTAATGAGAATCAGTCTGAAAAGGAGAAGGAAACTCTTGCAATGACCAGACGTGCTGATTATTAAATTGTAGGAGTCGCCGCCAGGAACGCAGCATTAAAAACCTATTCAATCCATCCGCATACGCGTTTCCACCAGCTGGTCTGGTCATCCCAGGAGTTTCCTTTTCCTTTTCTGACCGATTCCTAAAAAACAAACTTAACAAGTTGGTGTATGAAGTCGTCCCTTTTCCTTCCTTACATTTTTTTTTTTTAAATTTTGAGCTTTTAGTACGCCAAACCAATACTTTCTGCGCCACCCAACGTAGTTTGTCCGTACTGGGTCGCCTTGCCAGTGTTTGGACCTATATGGATTCTCGCTGGCCTGGTTAAACTCATGCGCGTGACTGCCTCTGACCGATTCTTGTTAGATTGGGCCAGGTGATACTGATCTGCCATTCATCATCCCCTTTTTAGGGTCAAGTAGACTGTGTTGCCTTTTTTGGTCGGACTATATAGCCTCACTGCCGAGAAAACAAAAAAACACCTTCTTCACCACGATGTTGCCATCCAATCAGGTTCCGATTCGTGAAAAGAAACCACGGATGTGACGAAAAAAGAAATGAGTTACGTACAAGATGCTGTCAAGTATAGCCGTCACTGAAGTAAATTTAAATAAACACAATTTTTTTTTTCACTATATTTTTAAAATGACAATGGTTGACGGATAGGTTTGCAATGCAACAACCGGTACGACATCGACAAGTCGGTGTTATATATGTGGAGCAACATCAAAAGATTTAAACAATTAGATTTAAAAAATGAAACCAGCCCACATGCTCCCGAGTTTGGACTTTCGGTCTTAGACGCCAGAATCCGGCTATTTGAAAGTATCCTGCATTTAGCTTATAAAATGCTAGTTTAGAAATATGGCAAAAAAAGAATAGAGGAAGAAAAGTTATTAGAAGTGCAAGGGAAAGTTCAAATCAAAAAACGTGTCCATATTTCTCTAAAAGACCTGAATATAATATTCAACCAAAAGAACCAACACAAAATCAGGATTGGCAATGGGTTCTTGTCTTTCTCCATTTTTGAGCGAGGTGTTTATGAACGAATTATAGAACAAAATCATGAATAGCAGATTCTCTAGGTTTCTGCTTGCATATAAAAGATATGTTAATGATATATGTATAGTTTGGAATGGCAGTGACTCAGATCTGAGAGATTTCCTCAGTTTCGTTAATGATTTACATCAGAATATTGAATTTACACTTGAGATCGAAAATAATGGACAACTACCTTTCCTAGATTTACTCCTGATAAGAAATAACAATAAAATTGACTTTGAAGTCTATAGAAAACCTTCATTTACAGATAACATTATTCAGTTCAATTCAATTCTCCCTTTTCTCACAAGTTTGCAACCTTCAATTCTCTTTTCTACAGATTGTTCAAGTTACCTTTGTCTAGAAATGCTTTCACTAAAGAATTCAGTATAATAAAACTTATGGCCAGAAATAATGGATATCCTTTGACATTAATCAATGAACTTTATTATAAGTTTGTAAACAAATATAAACTAACCTATAATATCATACGTGCTAATACACGGGATCACAAAAATTATAGAGCTGTAACTTATTTCGGCAACATTTCCTCACAACTAGCAAAATTTTTTAAACCTCACAACATCGCAGTAGCTTTCAGGACCTGTGACAACTCTTAAGCGGCATTTAATCAACACTAAAGATAAAGTGGACTCCCTTTCAAAATCAGGAGTTTATTCGCTACACTGCGGAGATTGTCCGACGGTGTATGTCGGCCAATCGGGTAGGAGAATCGCCAGCAGAGTTCATGAACATCTTAGCTTATTTAATAAATATCAGAATACTGATATAACCAACACTAAGCCTGCTTTTGCGAACCATCTACTTGAATCAAAACACCAGTTCTCGCCATCTGAAAATGTTATTGTTTTGCAAGAATGTCAGAAGAGTAAAAAACTAGATCTATTAGAAAATCTAGAAATAACGAAAGCTAAAAAGAGCCCCGTCCTTACCTGCGTTAATGAGGTCTTTAATTTCGAGCCTTATTTTATTTTTAACGACTTGAATTACTAACAGCGGACTGCTAGTAACCAACATTTAACCTTATAAATTTTCTCCGCCAATTTTATCGACTGACATCATGATTGACGTCCTTGATGCTGGTACTCTGGTACGCTCGTACTTTGTGTTAATGGATGTTATATTTTGGGCCGAGTTTATTCTCTGGGTGACTGCATCTCCCCCGCTTACTATGCCTAGTACTTATTTAACGAACCTTGCACTTTTAGTTTGTTGTTGTACCCATTTGTTTATATACAATTTTTAGTTTAAGTTCTGACTGTTTTGTAATGATGTTGTAACGTTTATCATTTTTTTATATTTTTACATTTTTATTCTTCTTAAATTTTTTTTTGGTGTATCAGGTAGGTTTACTAGTAAGCTTCGCTCACTTATATGCGTGTTAATTGACATCTTTTTAGGTCTGATGATGCCTTAAAGGCGAAACATGTTACCGAATATTTTTTAAATATTAAATTATTTGAGACCGGGACTTTGTGTTGGTTCTTTTGGTTGGAAAGTTCAAATACAAGAGAGATTTAGACATGAAACGGGTCTCTTAGTAGATATGCCAAAATCTAACTTTACTAGCAGACGATTTTTTGACAATCCACAATTACCTGCTGAGATTACAGGAATCACCTATGATATAATTTGCAAACTGAAGGTGATATTGGAAACAATTTCAAGTGGTCACAAAATAAATAGTAAAACATACGACGAATGCGCATTGGGAACGGCAAAGTTATATGTGGAGTTGTATGGATGGCACCCTATGACTTCAACAATGCATAAAGTTTCGATTTATGGTGCAATCATTATTGAAAATGCTTTATTGCCCATAGGGCAGTTGTGAGAAGAGGCTGCAGAAGCCCGACACAAAACATTTTCGGTCGCAGCGCCAAAACTTTACACAAAGGTTTTCGAAGAAAGAGTTGCAGCCTGGGTATCTATTATATAGATTACTTTTGAGTTCAGATCCACTTATGAGGCGAATAAGAAAAACAAGAGCATTTGTACTTGAAACTGTTGAGCTATTAATGTCCGCTGAACCAAATAAAAAAAGTAATAAAAAGTTTTAGGAAAGCGAGGAAGAACATATGTCTTTTATGTTGATTAGATATTTCATTCTTCGAAATTTCCTTGCTTCACCAAGGATTGGATATTACAATATTTTAGATATTAATGTTGCATGTAAAACTAAATTTTTAAATTATAATGTAAAGTAATACTCAGCAAGTTGTAAAGTGCATATTTAAGGGTAATTTTTTGTTTAATATAAGAAATTTGACTATACCTTACAAAAAAACAAATTATTTTTATTTTCTATTCAGTTTAGAAGCAATTTAGACCATAAAATAATTTTGACCGCTAATCCTATCACAAAAATTTAATTCATGCGTGACATTAATACAACCAAAACTAAAAAATTATTATCACTGAATCAACCATGAAGCTGTGATATTTTGTAAGATGTGATCCCCTTATCGATACGTCGTAGCCACAGACCCGTTTATCTACCATGTCGATTCCCCGGCATACGTACTTAATGATACACAACTTAATTTATGCTATGACTTTATTTACATAACTCTTTGCATTTTGTTCTATTAATATTATAAATACCACCACAATTGCCAGAAATAAGAGGACAAGGTACACAATCAATCCTGGGCAGATAAATGGATTCCTAAAACAGAAAAAGTAGAATTTTTGGACTTTATTCATTGCCTTTATTTATATTACTACACGTTTCGATTAGAACTTATTAGTAACGGTTTTGAACCAATACAAATAAAGACACTGTAAGTTAACATGTGTTCACATCAAATAAAATGGACGAAGGCCGAATAACGAATTTCTTATCTGGAAAACATTCCACTCGTACATATTGTGACCATGTAACTGGTACTGAATTAATTAGTGGAAATTTAAAAAATTAAATTTTTTCCGTTGTCACGACAACCTACATTACCAGTAAGTACAGTTTCGCCAACACCAAAAAGATACGAGTTAGAAGCGTCAATATAGCAAACGCTACTTATGACATTTGAACTTAGAAACCTTATCAACTTTGCAGATAGGACACATATACGTATGCGATTTAGAAGGGATAGAAAGTAGTTTTAGGACGTTCTACCTTGGCAATAAAGATAAATATTATATTGAACATCCCATTTATGCCATAAAACCAAAAATGAAAAAAATGTCAGACAGAATGTTTTAACTAAGGAGGACAGTATAGAAAATTAATAAGGAAAGTTGTTAAGAAACTAATAAAAAATAAAATGATATACAAGGTAATTCATTGAAAACTCGGAAATTGCTGTCACTTTAGATATGATCCGGGAACACCGCATTATAAAAAAATATTTTAATAACGTAACAAACCATCTCTTATAACCCCAGCTACATTTTGAAATTAAAAACTTAATTAATTTTCGAGATAAACTTTTAATAGGCCACTTTATTATTTGGTACACCATGTATATTCAAATCATGTATAAAAACATGAGTATCATTCGCACATAATAATAAAACTTATGATTAAGTATCAGTAGCACCAAATATTGATCAGAAATATGAAGGCAACATCTATTGAATTCTATTACATCACATTTTAAAAATATTTGGATCTTGCAACTCAGCTCCCTTGATCCCTAAATTCTATACTGTTAGGGGTACAGATTTCAATCTGTTACAGGATAATACACCTATGATATGGGACTACAGGTCGAGCAATATTAGCCTGATCTTTTACCTTGTGTTACCGGGTGCGCAGTAGAAATTATAATATGTATCTCTGTCGTATACTGGCATAGACAGTGTCTCAGAAGAAATGTCTAAATTCATCTAAAATTAAACTGTGTGTTTTTTGGAAAAACGGTTGGACCCGTCGATTTTTATTTCTTAAGGTGGTTTCTTTTTACGGTAAATTCATGTATAAGGTAGCCCAAAAATAAGTTACGACAATCAACTTCATTTTTACAAATGAAAACATCTATTTTTTTATTTCATTTTTGAATTTTGCATCGAATTCTAAGTATGTTTCATGTACCATGTCATATACAACTTAACAATGGGGCGTTTTGCTGGATTTACAAACAAATCCTCAGAAATAGTACTTATTGATATGTTCAATCGTAATTTTTTCGATAACTGTTGGGTTGAGGTATAGGACATGGTAAATAAAACATAATTAGAATTTTATGCAAAATTCAAAAATGAAACAAAAAATATATGTTTTCATTTCAAAAAATTAGGTTTATGGTCATAACTTATTTTTGGGCTATCCTGTACACACCGCTGAATTTTAAATGAACCTAGACATTACTTCTGGGACTTAACTGTATATCTGTTCTTACACTGCATTTCCTATCATCTACGCATACGTGAGAAATTAGTGAAAACCTCAAGATTCAAAAAGTTTTCAGTGAAATTATCACTTTGAAAAAACAAGCTTCATCCCTACCGCACTACCTTAACTACAAATATATTAAAATAAAATTAAAAATTTGGAAGAAAGATTCATAATTTTAACATTAATCCAAACTGTCCGAAATTTGGGAGTAAAATTAAAGCACCCTGTATAAAAACATCTTGCAAAATCATATAAATAGTACTCGTATAACCCTGGTTTAACTGTCTGCAAAAAATATTCATGAAATTAATATCAATAAATAAATTGTAGCATATTTATTGCGAACGTGCAAATGCAAAAAAATTAGGAAAGTAATTAATAACTTGACAACACCGCAACTGATTGGAAAACAAATTTGAATTAGATTAACAATAAGGAGGTCGGAACTCAGTGTAAAAAATATGGGTTGTCACTTTTAAAAATATTTCATTTTAAGTACCAGATCCCATACCCTGAATTATAGACAGTTTGGCGAATTTCTTGAAGAGATAGAAGAAAATGACTTAGCTATACCCTGTTACTGCAGTGCTCTGGCTTAGTTGCGAGAAAGTTCTTACACGATTTTTTGAACTTCGGGCCGAATTTAAACGAAAATAATCATCCTCTCAAGGAGTTACGAGATAATGAGTGGGTGTGGAAGTTATCCTTTTTTACAGATCGAACTGAGCACATAAATGACCTGAACCAACCTGCCTAATTTGTCCACTCATGTTAAGTCATTCCGACAAAAATAGTTATTTATGTTGCAAGTGTGTTATGTTTTTTTTTTTTTTTATGATAAGGCACAGCACTACAGGATAAATCCTTTATGGCGCTCTAGGAGCGGTGCGTGTGCGCAGGAAACGATTCACGTTGGTCTTGAATCTTTGGAGATTATACTCGTTGGGGAACACGATCTCAGGGAGGTCGTTCCAGAGTGATGACGTTCTCCAGATGAAAGAATTTTGAAACAGTGTCGTTCGAGGGACACTAAGCTGAACCACGTACTGGTGGGCTGCAGTGGCTCGTCGTGTATTTCTACCATGCACCGCTCTGGGTGGTATCAAGCGGGCAACCTCAGTTGAACACTTGCCATGAAAATATTTGTAAAATAGACTCAAGTCGCCAACCTGCCTTCGATGTTCAAGGCTTTCCAGGTTGTTCGTCAGACTATGGTCACCGATCAAGCGAATGGCTCTTCTTTGAATGGAATCTAGCAATCTCAGGGTATGTTTGATGTTCGATGATGGTCGAATTTGGGCTTTATGGAGCATCAAAAGTTGTTGGGGTGTATAGAGGTTCTTTGTTCGGAAAAGTACTCCAAGCTTCTGCGAGGCTGCCTTAGCAATGGCCGCAACGTGACTATGCCAAGACATATGACTATACAAATTAACGCCCAATAAATGAATTGATCTAGCCAAGGGAATTGAGTGTCCCGCCATAACTATATCCGGTTCTTCAACATTAACTTTTTTAGAAAAAACTGCCGCCTAGGTCTTTTCAGCGTTAAATTCTACTTGGTTACTGTCACCCCAAGACAGAATTTCTTCCAGGTCTTTGTTGAGATGTGAGACCTCTTGCTGCCTATAGAGATGTGCATTAGCAGCCGATGTCCGAGCATCCAAAGTAAAAGATGAAACAAGTGTGCTGTCATCAGCGAAGCTATATATAGGATTTTTAGTTTTTTCCAAAAGATCGTTAATGTATAGTAGGAAAAGGGTGGGCGACAATATAGAACCTTGAGGGACTCCGGCGTTGATGTTAAATGTGTCTGAAAGAAATCCGTCCATCGCCACTCGCAGAGAACGGTCTTTAAGAAAGCTCGACAGCCATGAACAAAATTAAACCGGCATTCCGGTATGGGCTGGACTCTCGCAGTTTTCCAGCAAGAAGGAAATATTCCTTTTTTGTAGGATAAGTTAAAAAGCCTACAAAATGCCGGTGTCAGTTCGTCAGCGCATGTCCTAATTACAATGACTGGAATATCGTCAGGACCAGAAGCCTTTTTAGTGTCGAGACTCCTCAAGATTCGTTTAACATGGCGGTGGCAAAAAGCAATCTCGGGCATTCTCGATTCTATAGGGGTAATGTTCGGTGGAATACTTCCCTGAAAATTTACCGTTGAATGTGAAGAGAATAGTTCCGCCAGTAAGTTTGCTTTTTCCTGTGCTTTGGTCGCAATGGTGCCATCAGAACGTGTTAGAGGTGGAATGGTTGACTTGGTAAAGTTCTGACTGACGGACGGCCTTAGCTACCGACCAAAATGGTCTTGAGCCGCTAGGACATTCAAGAAGTTTGTCTCTGATCCTCTGGTTGTGTGCTTCTTTGCTTTTGTTTATCGTTTGCTTGCATTGGTTTCGAGCGTTAACAAAGATGGTACGATTTTCGGCGGTAGGATTTTTACGCCATTGTCGGTAGAAATAATTTTTTGATTTAACAGCTCGTTCGCAATTTTTGGTAAACCAAGGCTTGCCGTTAGAAGGGCACTTTTTTGAAAAAGGGATGAAGGCTTCCATGCCAGTAAGGATAACCTCCGATATTTCTGTTGCACAGATGGATGGATCATCAGAGGTAAAACAAACGTCCCGCCAAGGAAAGGTTCGAAAATGGTCCCTTAGGTGATCTATAATGCCATATCGTGCGTGGTTTAGGAGGCTCTTCAGCACTAATTGGCAGTTTGTTCAGTGCCGAAATAAGGTTGTGGTCAGACGTTCCTAACGGCGGCTTCACGGTGACAGTGTACAGTGTTATATTATATAAGTCACGCTGGGAAATGTTTAGCCCTTGAGGCTGTAGCCCGAGAGGGCTAATTCCTAAGTGACTTATATGACTTAACATCCGAGTGCCATACAAAATTTTATCCAACATTTGATAGATATTAATAAAAATAGAAAATTATATTGTTTTAATGTAAACTGGAAAACCCTGTATTATATTTTAATTGACATATATTTAAATGACAAATTTGACACGTAAAAGTTGACTAGGGTGATTATTGTTGTTATGTAATCGATTAAAAACAAAAATTTGACAGGAAATAAAACTTCTATTTTTGGGATTTTCTATGGTAGTTTTTCAAAACATGGAAGGAACACTAGCCGAAATTCAAAAAGAAGCGGCTTTGGCATGTTCATTTATTATTCCCCACAAGTCAAGAGGTAGTTATGACAAAGCCTTCAAAGAATCTATACCTACATTAAAGCTTTGTTACATTCATTTCCGTGAGTTTTATTTGTGTAATAAATGTAGAATGATTGCCAAGATGAATGCATATATTAGCACAACCCACTAGTGAGTTATAATCATAACCCACTAGTGAGTTATAATCATAACCCACTAGTGAGTTATAATCATAACCCACTAGTGAGTTAGGGTTATAACCCACGTGTGAGTTATAAGCTACTTTACTAGTCTAAAATCGAACTAATAATGTTTACATCATATGTAAGTGTTGGATAAATTATATTATTTCAGTTTGAATTGACCGAGGAGTTGACCAAAACTTGTTTTACTCATTTTAATACATGTCAAATATTCAGTCAGCAAACTGGGACATCATTTTCCGTTGATTTTGCGATTGAAGTTTTGGGTGCGTTAAAAGATCAATTTTGAAAGTCGGTTTTCACTTTTCAGATCTTAATGCAATTTCAAGTGACGTCAAGATTTTCCAGAATCCTTTTAATACTGCGCGCTATAGAAACACCTACCCCAGAACTTTAAATTGAAATAATCGATTTGCAGTGTTCTGATATTTTTAAAGATAAATATTATTAAAAATTCTATAAAAGCCTTCTACTGACCCAGTTTAAACAGTTGCATAAGTTTGCTCAAGGGTATTTTTTCGTATTTGTCACTATTTATCTCTGCGACAAAACTTTTTTCATAATGAAATTGACTAGAAATGTATAGATATCCAAATTAACTGGTGATCATCTTAAGTCTCTTCTGAGTGAGCAACAACCATTATCGTAAAGTTTGTAAGTGCGGAATCGCTCTTGCAGTGAGTTGCGGGTCGTCTACTGTCATGCGGTAATTTATATAAAACTAATTCCCATGGTTCTTTTGAGTCAGCTCAGTGAGTCGACTTTCTTAGGCGAGCCAGAGTTAGAGAGCCGTTTCTTCGAAAAGAGTTATTTATTCCATCTCTAGAGGCTTCGTATATGTCTTCCTGACTACGCCTTTGATGGATTAATGGCTCCACTCTTTTCCTCGCGTATTTGTAGATGGTCGACTTCTGTACAATCGACACTTTTTGTAATATTTTGATGTTTAAGTGCAAAATACTTAAAGTACAATTAATTTCTCGTTGATACATAATGCACATTCTGTCGTACGCTTAACTGAAATAAATCCCCAAAGATTTTCCATTTTTAACAATACTAAAAAAATACTATATCTAGGAATATAACACCCAAGAATAGCCAGGGTTATTCTCGGATAATACGCCGCAAGCACTGATGCTCATACAGCTTTTTATACTTTGCTTAAGGTGCCAGGTAACTTAAGTCATAGCATTACCAGGTACCTTTGTAATTAAGACTATATGATAAATAGGTACTTCTAAAAATTAATATTAGATATGTAGACAGGAAGGTACTTCCATGGAATGGCCACTTGATCCTCATTTATTACTCTCTCCCAATTTCAAACAGAATATACGCTTGAAAATCGTCCCCAGTGACCGCTCAATAAACTTCATTTGTACATCTATATAGAACATCCTGAATATAACCAAAATCACTGTTGCCATTATTTCGAAATATCCATCAAAATTCTAGTTTATTTACTGAAATACCATAGCTACTACTGATTTTTCTATAAGTTTATACTACTTACTCATTCATATAACTCAAGCACCGGTGCATTATATTGCTTATGTTTTAACTATTTACTTTTTCATCCGATTCTTATTGACATGTTTGTCATTGTCAATGCCAATGGAAAATAAGACTAGAGCTGGATTTGTAACCTCGAAAAGTTACCGAACTTGAGGTTGAAATTTGTATATGGAATATTTATCATAATAATTAAAAACAAAATACTGTCTTCATGTATTGCATAACATACATTTTAGCTTTCAATTTTGTGGGTTTATAGGCATATATGAATAAAAGTTTAGTTTAAGTTGACGTTTCGGTTTACTTCAAAAGTAGAGCATCATCAGAACTACAAAATACATGAAAATTAGAAAATGGCATGAAATTAACATAAAACAAAAAACATACCTTCATTTGCATATTTTACACAGTCACTTATATTTATACTTAAAGTTCTTTTCACGAGAAATGGTTCTGATTTAATAACTGCAATAAGATGGCGTAAATTCCATTATTTATTTTCCAGGCCAGATAATAATGATTTGTAGTGTAACGACCTTTTTTCCCGGTCGTTACAAGTAACTAGAAAACGGTCCGTCACTTTAAACAATCATAATCTATCATTGAATTTCTCGGTTGCTTGAAGTAATTAATTACCTATTACACGACCCTGGTAATGCAAGATCCCGACATAGGCCAAAATATCGATCCGCAAATCTCCGCACATTGGACTCGCGTCGGTGACGAAAGCCGATGAGTCTATATATAGACGTGCAAGGGCCGTGGAGTTTTTTTTTTTAGAACGAGCCAGCAAAAATCCTGTGTCAGGTCACTGTTTTCGAGTGTTTAAGTGAATTTTTGGGGCACTAAGGTGTCGCGGGTTTTCCCGGATGTACAAATAAATCCATAAGAAATGCTTCCAGCCCATTAGGGGATATTTGTTACCTGACGAAAGAGAAACCCGACCAACAGGTAAACAATTGAGTTTTTGGTGTAGTATTCCGTGGTATTAACGGCGGCCATTTTGTTCCTTCCAGGTTTCACCTTAGGATTCTGTGTTTCACCTTAGGATTCTGTGTTTCACCTTAGGATTCTGTGTTTCACCTTAGGATTCTGTGTTTCACCTTAGATTTCTATGTTTCACCTTAGGATTCTGTGTTTCACCTAAGGATTCTGTGTTTCACCTTAGGATTCTGTGTTTCACCTTAGGATTCTGTGTTTCACCTTAGGATTCTGTGTTTCACCTTAGGATTCTGTGTTTCACCTTAGGATTCTGTGTTTCACCTTAGATTTCTATGTTTCACCTTGGATTTCTATTTTTACCTAAGATTTCTATTTTTCACCTTAGATTTCTATCTTTCATGCCTCGCCCTAAATTTTAGCTTTTCTGTTCATGTCCCATTTTAAGTTATCTGTTTTACAGCTACCATTTCATCACATCTGACAAATTTTAATCCGTAATCTGGCTAAAACGAACGATTTAACCTAAGATTCCGAACTCTCGGCGGATGTGCCGCACCGGGTTTAAATTTTTCAAATCCTCAATCATCGGACGTCTGACGAACGTTTCATCAGATATAATTAATAAAATCTCTTCCGGAATGATAAACGCTTAAACCCGGACCAATATTTTCGACACTCTTCAATTATTAATGCAGCAATTTTCCATTCAAAGCCCTTGATGTCATTCTAACCTATAATTTTTTCTACATTTGAGTGAGGTTGCCATGACCCTCATTCAGGTTTCAATGCTTCACGTTCGTTTGATTTGATCAATGGCCTTAAAGAAACTTTAGCCAGTCCCCGCTTGGGACAACGAGCAAAATTATTTTAACCTCAATATCTTTTGTTAGTAATTTCATTTGATACCCTGTACCCCGTTTTATTGTAACCTTGCTGGTGTGTTGTCTGCTCGCTTGAAGAACCGTTACCGGAGCAGTGGAGACCTTGCCTGGTGATCATCTTGGTTGAGGATTCCTACGATTGGTGTTACCTGGCATTGGCCGATTTATGGGGACCGACCGTACGAGACTCAGCTGATAACTGTGTCCTGGAGGTTAGCAGCGTTCAGGAGCAGTTCATTGGATAAACCACTGATTGGACGGAACCAAGTAGATCGACGGACAAAAGTTAAGTGTTGCTATCAATTAGTTATTTGTTTTTATGCAGTCATTTTTGGTAGATAGGGTTGCGACTCGAATTCACGATTTTAAGGTAAGTTTTAAATATTTTAGTGTGCATTCGCTTCAGAGTTGTCTGTTCGATGACCTAGTGTCTCTGAAGTAATTTTTAAAGTAAATATTAGTGATTTTTAGTGAATATTAACTCAGAGCTGTCCGTTTGACGACCTTGTGTCTCTGGAGTTGGTGTTCTGGTGAATTTTGAGTCAGAGCTGTCTGTGATGACAAAGTGTTTCTGATGTCATTTAAATTAAGTGAATTCGAGACCCAGCCCTGTGAATTCTGATCAAGTTTTGATTTTCCTTTAATGCCAGTTAACTTTGGTGCCCCCGTACATTTTTTTAAATAAAAATACCTACTCAACTGGTATATTTTATTTTTGTTTTTATGGCCACGAGGCTAATGAATGTATAATACATAATCCAATCGATGAAACGACACTAGAGAGATTCGTCTTAGTACGAAATGTGTAGCGAGATGTTTTTTGTTTAACCCTTGCCCGGTTTTGTTTGTTCCGCTTAATAGCATCCAACCTTTTTCAGGTCCATAGACCAATCCGTTTTAATCTAAACCCTATATAAGCAGAGAGACCAAGGTTCGAAAGAACGAGTTTCCTGCAGTCAATTCTGACACACCCCGTACATTTGTTAATTAAATTTTTAATGAATATTGCCAATATTGGCTTGATCAGTGCCCTGATATTTCCTTAGTCAGTTCTGGCTATCAGCAAATTTGATAGTTGATACACCCCGTTGACTTTTTGTAAATCTTTGTTATGGTACATCCCGTATATTAATGAATCTTTCCCTGTAAAATCGCCCATGTATATTTGTATATTTAGAGTTTATTTATGTATACAAAAGTTAATGTTTGGAAGTCTTGTTTGTACGTTTAAATTTTTAAAGTTTTCTACAGGAATTGCAAAGGTGTTATATTATGTAATAAATCTACTAAGTTGCCACTAGAAATAAAAACCAATATAATTGAAATTTTGCTTCAGTAAGCGCCCTGGCTCTGACCAATAATTATTATTTTCTAACATTTGGCTCTGTAAATTCATCTATTCTGCCCTTAAGGCCTTCTTCCTCTTTATCTTTGTTGGCCTCTTTAAGGCCCCTGGCGCCCACTTTTATCTGGAAAACTGATTAAGTGTTACCTAATAACGAGTGATTTTTAATTATTTTGCTCAAGGGAGGCCATGCATTTTAAAAGCATCATGGCCGTACTGCGTAGATAAGATGACATGATTGTTTTATGACATTTACGTCTTATTTGAATTTGTGTATTTGTAAAGTTTAAAAATTGGAGAAATTTTGTAATTTTTGCAGTTATTTGAAGGTAGGTTACTATTGCTTTAACTAATATTTCTCCGGGGAGTCGTCTTTTGACTATTATAAAGTGCTATTTGCAGGATATGATTTTATTTTTTATTTTTTTTTATTTTTCAGCGTATCAAGTTTTGGTGAAGCTTTGTTGCCGGATTGAAAGTTCTACAGTAAAAATGTTTAGTGAAGCACAAAAAATTTTTATTGTTGAAAGTTTGGTGTCTAGAAGTAGGAGGCGGCCATATAAAGTAGGCTTTCAAAGTAAGATAGCTCAGGATTTTATATTACATACCGTCAGAAAATATTATTTTAGGTTTTCACCGTGACAACGCTGCTTTCTTGCAAATTCGCCCTATGATTTAATCTACGCGCTACTGCTACACTATGTATACTGGGTCACAGCCGCCCTTGAGCAAAATAATTAATAATCACTCGTTATATTCTCTTTCCTTATCTGCGACCCATCTACTCTAAAACCGACTAGACTATAACTGAGAAGCCGTGGTTACGTGGTTGAGTAATGAAAGAGTAAATTCCACATAACCCAACAACAACCACATAATCAAATTACAGCAAATAATAATCTATTTTATTTTATTTTTTTATTATTACAGTAGGTAAGGTTAAATTAAAATAAGAAAATATTAAATGTTTAGAAATTCCCCTATAGCAGGTATTTTGAGAGATTGAATGTCAGTCTTTATTTCTCACGGGAAGTGTTCAGTTGTATTGCAATATCATTTTACGAAACATTATATTATACGTATAAATGAAACAGCATTATATGTGGCGTCCGTGGAAAAATATTGACAGAGCTTCTTCAAATGTTCCGGTAAAAAAAAGCATTTATCTCTCGATGCTAGGAATATTGTAAAAACTGTTTATAATTATTGTTTACTCAACAGGGGACTTAACGCTGGTGCTGCTGCGAGTTAAACTAGTAATTTGACTAAGATACCTCTGACTACAGCAAAAAGAATTGTCTCAAATCCCATAAAATCAAGAAAGAAGTGGAAAGATGCCGGTTCCAATAAATGTTTTGACGATGCCGACAAGGACTTGATAAGGCGGAAAATCTACACCATGTACGAAGAGCAACGTGTACCTACATTAGAAACTCTAATGCAACGGCTCACTAATAAGGAAACTCAAATAAGCTGTAACAGCACTAGCCTTTGGAGAGTTTTGTTTAAAATGGGCTTCAGATATCGCACAATTGACAAAAAGCAAGTACCTATGAAATCCCAGCGATTACAAAAATGGCATCGGGAGTAGGTATATACTATGGATAAGAAAATATCGTTCTGAATATCGTCCAATAATTTACCACGATGAGACATGGTTTGCTACGCAAACAAGAGCTCCGTCAAATAAAGGGAAAAGAAATACCATTTTACCTGCCTGGTCAGAAATCGGTTGGGTCCCAAATTCCTTGTGGCTTTCTGCATAGAATATTAAAGACTCCTACGTGGACTACCATGAAGATACAACGGCAGAACTTTTTGAAGAATGGTTCGCGCCTGGCAGTCTGGGCACCCCTTTATGTATTTTTCTATGTATTCTATGTATTTTTTCGTGTTAGTTTAATAGTATCTATAGTCTTACTTTTGCTTATTGTCTTTGTTATACTCAGATGTTTGCTTATAGGTGCAGCGTAAAGTTCCCAAAGGATCTCGTCTACCATGTCTTGTGGTATCACTTGTATATTTTGTAGGCCCATTACTGTTGATATTGGTTTGTATAGGACGTTCTGCACTAATCGGTATCCTTTTGCTCTTTTTCTTATGTCAATTGGGGCATTTCTCTGATCAGGGTTTTATATTATATCTTTAAGCTGTTTTACTTCGGGATCCCTATCCTGATGTCCTGAGAGCGTTTTTCCAGTTACCGTAAACGTGGGTATATCTTCTATTTCTTCAGATACCTTGGCATTTGGTTGCAGCACCGGATTCCTGGACATACAATCTGCGACTTTATGTGCTGTTCCCTTTTTGTATTCCACTAAGTAATTATATTCTGCTATTTCTAGCGCCCATCTAGCCAATCGCCTGGTATGTTCTTTTATTGTGTTGACCCGACAAAGGGCGTGATGATCTGTAACGATTTTAACAGAATGATCATAAATCAAATGACGTAGGTAGCCTAGTGTCCATATGACCGCCCGCAATAGTTCGAGATCGCTTATAGAGTAGTTTTTTTCTGCTTTTGACAAAGTACGGCTTATGTATTCTACCGGATGTGGTGTTCCATTATTGTCATTTTGTAACAGGATCCCACCGATGCGCGATGTCTTCGGTGTATGCGTCTGAATGGAGAATGCAGTCCTTATTTGGATCATAGTGCTGCAATGTTGGTGAAGAGATTAGTTTTTCTTTTAGTTTCTGGAATGCCTCTTGTTGGTTTTTCTCCCATTTAAATCCATCTTTTTTTGTAGCGTCGTAGAGTGGTTTGGCTATGCTGGAAAAATTGCATATGAATTTTCTGTAAAAATTGCTGTGACCCAAAAAGCTCTGTATGTCCTTCAGTTTCTTTGGCATCGGGAAGTTTTTTACGCAATTTATTTTTTCTTCATCTGGTTTGATGCCTACTTTTGTGAGTTTGAATCCCAGTATTTTTATCTCTTCTTATAGGTATCTACATTTGCTGCGTTTGAGCGTCAGAGTTGCTTGTCCCAGGCGATGGAATATTTTCTCCAATTTTTCAATGCTCTTGCTGGGTTTCCGAAAAAAGTATAATATCGTCAAGTATATGATGACTTCCTTCCATTTAATACCCCAAAAGACTTTATCTGCCAATTGTTGGAATATTACAGGGGCGTTGCATAAAACAAACCTTAGTACGTTGAATTCGTATGAGCCATGATCTTGGGATACAAATACCGTGTATTTTTTTGACGTTTCTTCCACCGGGACTTGTCAGTATCGTTACAGCATGTCCAGGGAGCTGAAGTATTTTGCTTTTCCGAGGTAGGTCAATATATCGTCGATTTGTGGTAATGGCCATGTTGATTTTTTTGTTACTTTAATTTTTTGTAGTCAAGTTAGAGCGTAGTTGACCCGTTCTATTTTTTACCAGAACCACTGGACTGGCCCAAGGGTAGTGGCATGGCCTAATAACGTTACATTCCAGCAGTTTTCCATTTTTTCCTATGTCTCCTATAGTGTAAGGCACGCACAATGGTTCTTCTAACTGAATTTCTTTGGTTTCGCAGAGATGGCCCAGGGCTGTATGTTGCCTAATCTGTGTGAGATTGCTTTCAGGTTTATGTATATGTCTTTACCCTGTAGGTATAGGTGGGACGTTAAACTCCATTTATTTTTGATGAGTAGGGCCGTTTTTAATTGAAATTGGTATGGGTTTTCTGATGTGATCTTTTGGAATGTTAGTTTTACAGCTTGCCCTCCGTTTTCCATGTTGTAATCTTCTGCTGATGTGACTTTATATCTAATTTGTTTTGCTTCCATTGAGATGGCGTTAATCGTTTGACTTCTATTTTTTGGGTCCTCTCCGGCTTTTGGTTTGTATAGGCTGATGTTAATTTTTGTATTTTTACGGTAAACACCATAGTTCAAAGTACAATAAGATTGTTCTTTTCTTAAACAGTTGATCATTCATACACTTATAGTTTAGGCTTCCTTGGTTGGTTCGCAGATTAATTGTTTATACAGTATACTTCCTATTTTAGTAAAATATTTACCTATTATAATTGTAAAATTGTAAATTGTATTGTATATGCTCGGTTAAGTAAACAGCATTGCTGCCCTTCGCCGAGCTAAAAAATAAAGACGTTTCTATCTATCTATTTATCTATATTCTACCATTTGGGCAATTTTTTCAGGGTTCATTCTATATGCTTCAGCTGGTATGGATAGTCTTCTGTTTGCTGGATGGTGGTTTTTAGTTATAGTAGGCATTTGAAAAAATAGGCGTAACTTGGTTTCCAGTTTGCCCTGCGTTTGGTGACTAAGACATATGTCATGTTGTTTTAGTTTACTGCTACTACTGTCTCTCCTGTTTTTAATTTTGCCTGTCCATTTGTCCAAGTTGTTTTTCTAATTTGTATCGATTCTTCTATCTTCAGATAGGTATTGGACTGTTGTTGCTTGCTTCTCTCTGCTAATTCGTGATGTTGGTTGAGTTCGGCTTTCCTGTATTTTTGGTGCTAGATGTACTTGTTATACTGGCTTCTCCAAACTTCTCGTGGGGTGTTTTTTCCTGTGTAAGTCATAACTGAGGACGCGTGATGCTGAAGCGGGCGAGGCGGTATCGTTTTTCCTTTTTCCAATGTCGTTCTTTTTTCTGGTATGTCAATAACCCACAGAGCACAATCATGTTTTAGAAATATTTATATTAGTTTGTCCGAATAATTTTCAATATTCCATAAATATTTCGAAACATTTATGACATATTCCCCTTCCAAGGACGTTTCTAGGTACGCTATCTTCAGGCTGTCGTCGGGGGCATAAGAATTGAGGCACTGCAGCTTGCCTGGCTGAGAAAAGTGCGTTCTCGATGGTCGTGCTTATCCTAGTGCTTCCCTCCATTGGATTGCCTGTGGTGGTGCTGCCCGGTACGTGTATAGCCGGTACCTCAGGCGGTGGTTGTTCGGTGGCTGGTGGTACTAGCGGGGCCTCCGTAAATGTATCACTCTGCTCGGGGGGTCCTTGAAAACTATCTTCACTCTGGTTGGTGATCGTAGTAGTTTATTACTCTGAAGGAAGGGGGACGTCTCTGGGGCTATTTCTGTGCTCCGGGATTGGGACCTAAACTCTGCAATTGAAGTAGTTGACGATCGGTAGGCACCTCCACTATGTCACGACTTCAGTGTCGTTTTGTCCTAGAGAGGGATCTCGGGAGTTGAAGTCTCCTACTTGAACGAGGGTGGACGAGGACCCAGGAGAGAGGCGTTTTGCCGAACGGCAGTTGCGCTCCTGAGGGTAAGGGAGATGACCAGGTCGGAAAGACGAAGGTGCCGTGTCCACCCAGTGCTCGAGTATTCATACACAAAAAGTACTGATTATTGTTTGAATAAACTTGATATTGGGCACAGTGGTCCAAGACCTCAACAATGGTCGAGAAAATTAAGAAAAACTTTGCCAAAAACGATACCTACAGGTTTCTCTCAACATATTTTAGGAAAAATTTCTGAAATTCTTCTTGTATGATGGCTCGATACTTCTGTATTGTGACCATGGCTCCTCTAAATGCAGAAGTTTGACCCATGTGCACAGTAAAGAGATATCTTCATCAAAGAAAATAAGTATAATACTGGTTAATCGTCCGAATTGTGTGGCCCAATATAACAACATCATGGGTGGAACTGATCTAATAGATAAATGCATTGTCAATTATAGAGTGGGGACACGAAGCAAAAGGTAGTACCTATTGTTCCATTTTCACTTGGATTCTTGATGCAGTAGTCTATAACGCATGGTTTTTATACAGAAAGAATCATGACAGAACCTCTATCTTGTACTAAAATACAAGGGAATGGGGTCATTTTGCATTTTTTTATTACATTTTTTGAAAGATTTTGTAGTTTTACTGCGAACTGCAAAAAATTTTAATTTTGTCACGCCTCAAAAGCCTTAATAATTTGTGAACATCAACTCGCGGAAACCGCTGTACGACGTCACTATCTCCTATAGCAAGTCGGGTCGCGCTCGCTGCCGCGCCTACTTGGTGTTTACGACTAAGAAGACATGTGGCCATTTACATCGCTCTTTCTCCGTTGCTGGGTAACGGAGTTGACATCGACAGGAGAAAAAAAAATAATTTTTCAATAATCACTTTTCCGTTTATAGTGTTAGGGAAAGTATAGTCTAGAACTCATATGGATGGAATGGCATTTCCTACTTGTTACTATTAAAAGTAGTACTAATAAGCTTATACTTTCAGTGAATAAAGAAATAGTAAGCGCATCTCCCTTGTATATGCAGAGAAATACCGTTGCTCAAGTTCAAAGCAGACGAACTGTGGGAGGTAATGACGTCACCGCCTCGCGGGTGATTTTAATCTCGTATATTTCGAAAACTATTTATCGGATTGACTTCAAATCTTTAGGGCTAAACACCTTATAAATGCCTAATGCAAATTAAGTTAATAGTGTAATTTGAGGTTTGACCAAATGATCTCATTAGTGCAAGTACACTTAGCACGTTATGGCATGCCAGCAAGGCCCATCAAAGACGTCTCTTTCGCGCACACACTTCCAGTAGCTTATAATATAAATGATGGTGTGCGCCGTTACGTTGCTTCATGTAAGAGACGTCGCTGTGCCGGAAGTTTTAGTAGAACAATGTGTCACACACTATAATTCGTTATTTTATTGTAATAAATTCATAAATGTCAAGTTACCTATGTATTTTAAATAATTGCTAATTTACATACCTTATGCTCCTAGTGATACCATTTAGTTGCAGGACGTTTTTTCTGTCTGATCTATGACATTTAATAAAGTTGCTGTTTTTTGATAAGAGTACCTTTACATTAACTCAAAAATATGAAAATAGGTGTATAGGTGAATATAGAGTTAACGAAAAATAATTCTAGGCGCTAATGGATTAAGGTTCTATATTGTTTTCCACCCTCTTTCTACTATACATTAACGATCTTTTGGAAAAATCTGTAAATCCGATATGGTATAGCTTTGCTGACGTCAGCACACTTTTATTTTGGAGGCTCAAACATCGACTGCCAATGCACATATATAGGCAGCAAGAAGTCCCACATCTCAATAAGGACCTGAAAGAAATTCAGTCCTGGGGTGACAGTAACCAAGTAGAATTTATCGCTCAGAAACCCAGCCCGAACTTTTTTCTAAACAAGTGAATGTTAAAGAACCAGATATAGTTATGGCGGAACACTTGATTTCGGCTTCTCTAAGTCATTTATCATCATTTATACGATTCCCCTCACACACTTCACAGTGACTTTCGAATGTCAACTATTACAGAACATATTAACGACAAACTTATTGCTAACTACTGCAAATGGACAGACGTATAATTAAATGATGGTTCATGGTGTGACGATTCAATTTTGTCACTAATAAGTCATTAGAACTGGCGTAATCATAATCATAGTAACTTATATCACATATCTGATTTGAATTTTAGCTGTAAAACTGGTGAAAAGTTCAATGTTTTGTTTTCTCTATGAAACTAGATACGTACCTAAGGTTAATTTCCTTCCTTTCGGTGTCTTTGGCCAAGCGGTATTACATTTTTACTTAGCTTAAATACCGGCAACCGAATAGTCAGGACCCATTAGATTTATTTCGATATCAAACGCTAGTATTTGAACCGGTCTATTTCGGTTCGGGCAGTAGCTCGGTTCAAAAACCGATGAAAGTGGCTCTCTGAAATTCGCCTTATTCTTTTCTGTGGCATTGTTGACGGGTGACACCTTTTGCTTGCTCCCTTGACTTTTTTCGACCGAAGTTGCAAGAGGTTTTTCAATCCAGGACTGTTCCAGTCATCTCTCCAGGATTTGGGATTGAAAGGCCTTATTTCCTGTTGACCATACCGCAGCTTGGCGGTGTAGTTGATATTTTGAATTTACTGTTTCTTGGGAGACAGGAAAATCACCTAGGTGGATTTTTACTGCATACTTTGCTGTTGAAGGTAAGTTTTTGCATACCATGCTGTTTTTCTGTGTCATCCCGTCAACTTTGTCCTAAAGTGCCTTCTGGGGCTTTATTTTAGTAAAGTCCGGTCACCAAGACCTAGAGGGGCCGAATAATTTAGGAGCACCCCAACAGCAGTGCTGAACCCCCTATATAAACCTTTAGGACCCTAGAAGCTCCTACTAGGTGAGTGTAATGCATTTTTATCTTTTCATATTCACAATAAATAGTAAATAATACTACTTGGCAAGTGGTAATCATAATATGACATATAAATATGTATATATGTGAGAACTTTGTCCTCTAGCCACTTGCTGAGACCTTATATAATAAGGATTAACCAAATTATGCTAAAACAGCTATTCTCTGGGCTACATGCCCCAACGAGCGCTGAATTACATAGCAAAATTTGGCGTATTTTAACCAACACAGTACTAAAATACAAACTCAGATTGCAGAAACTACCGGGAAAGAAAAGAATGAATCTTTATTTCCAATGATAGGATGCTACGCTGCTGCTACCTGTAGACCGGTTTCGAACTCTTTGGTTCTCGTCAGCCCGTTCTAGCCCAGAGAATAGCTGTTTTAGCATAATTTGGTTAATCCTTATTGTATAAGGTCTCAGCAAGTGGCTAGAGGACAAAGTTCTCACATATATACATATTTATATGTCATATTATGATTACCACTTGCCAAGTAGTATTATTTACTATTTATTGTGTTTATAGTACCATACGGTATTTTTCAGATCAGATTGCTAGAAACTTCTGGAGGATGGCGCCACCTGTATTGTACTGCCTAGGCAGAACAATATTGTGGCTATAGGGTGTTTCGATTTTCCAAGGGTAGGTGTGCTCGCTTGCCATGCTTGCCCTGTACTGACGAGAACCAAAGAGTTCGAAACCGGTCTACAGGTAGCAGCAGCGTAGCATCCTATCATTGGAAATAAAGATTCATTATTTTCTTTCCTGGTAGTTTCTGCAATCTGAGTTTGTATTTTAGTACTAACTGTGTTAGTTAAAATACGCCAAATTTTGCTATGTAATTCAGCGCTCGTTGGGGCATGTAGCCCAGAGAATAGCTGTTTTAGCATAATTTGGTTAATCCTTATTGTATAAGGTCTCAGCAAGTGGCTAGAGGACAAAGTTCTCACATATATACATATTTATATGTCATACTTTTCATATTCCCTGTATATTGCTGCAGAATCCCATAATTAAACAAACCATGCTTTTCCCAGGTAAATGTGTTTTGTTGTACGTATGGCCGAGGGCTTAAAGGCCTCATTATCTAAATTTTGAACATACCTTATTACCTTTTGATTACTATATGACGCAAATGGCCACCTATGTTAGTTAAACCCCATTTTATCTATTTAACGTTGCGAGTTTATCAACCCTGCAGCCCGCAGGCTATCTTAAAGTAATATCGAGACAATAAAAGCACTTTTAAATGAAGAATTTCCTATTTTCTTTTCAGTTTGCTGTCTACTGTCAATTTTATGTGATAATATATTTGGTTTATAATTAATTGGTATTTTAATTGACTATCTTAAGAGTGTTTACAACTCCAGTGGCGTTTCTTTAGTTTTTATTAATTATTGTAAAGGGTCCACTACTGGATCCAGCTTGCTTCATTCATTTTGGTTCATTTACTTTGATTTATATAGCACAAGTTTTACGTAAAGTCCAGAGTTGCATGACATTTCAATTCATGCCATACCTGGTGACATGTGCTCCACAGCTAGTGCTGCTCGTTCTCTCTGGCCACCACTTTTATTACTTTTTTTATTAAGCAATAATTTACATTTTTTAAATTTTGTTTTAATATTACGGTTTTGCTTATTCAGCGGTGCTCATCATAGCATCGCTGAAGAGTACCATCCTTTTCTTTTAAATAAAATTAATAAAAAAAAATTTTTCATTTTTTTTTATTTCATTTATTTAATTGATTTGTGATGGGCTACATGCTTGGTGAAATGGATATTCCATAGTAGAGGAAATTAAAGTCGTACTTGTTATATTTCACAATTTAATTCAGTTTCCTGACACGTGTTTCAACCCTTGCGGGTCATTCTCAAAGGCATATAAGACAATACTAAATTCTCCATGTAATTGACAGATGATGGGTTATTTTGGTCCTTAATTTACAGGTATTGGCCAAAGATACAACTAAATTACAGGTGTGATTATAGAGGCATTTACATCTAAGTAATAAAATTAAGAAAATTATATTGTGTATATAATTATGGGTTTTTTCGTTCGTAATTATTGACAGTGCTTAATGCATATTTATCTTAAGTTATTAGGCTATTAAGTATTAGATTGGAACCTGAAGGTATTTCAATTTGATTATTAACAACATTACATCGATTTTTTAAGGCTTTTTTGATTGCTAATGTTTCTAATAGGTTGAGTTTTCTACCCTTGTGTTAAGTATATATCAGTTTTATTTTGTTGGATATTGAGTGGTTATTTATTATACAGTGGTCCGCTATTCCTGTTTTATTCTGTTTTTTTTTTTTAAATAATATAATATGTATGTATATAATGTACAATAAATAACCACTCAAAATCCAACAAAATAAAACCGATATATACTTAACACAAGGGTAGAAAACTCAACCTATTAGAAACATTAGCAGTCAAAAAAGCCTTAAAAAATCGATGTAATGTTGTTAATAATCAAATTGAAATACCTTCAGGTGCCAATCTAATACTTAATGGCCTAATAACTTAAGATAAATATGCAATAAGCACTGTCAATAATTACGAACGAAAAACCCATAATTATATACACAATATAATTTTCTTAATTTTATAACTTAGATGTAAATACTTCTATAAAATCACACCTGTAATTTAGTTGTACCTTTGTCCAATACATTAAATTGTGAAATATAACAAGTACGACTTTAATTTCCTCTACCATTTTATTTATTTCTAATTATAAGAAAAAACAACTGAAGTACGCGTTGCAATGGTCTGTGTTGTATGTAGTGAAAGTTTGATTGTGCAATTATAAACATCTATATAATTACACGTATTAACTTCCTAGGGACTAGCTCTTACCACCGAACAGCAACTAACGATTAGAAAGATCACTCTCTCCGGCATCCGAACATGAAATTCTGTCGTCACAGCGCTCCGGCGAGTTTGAGTAAGATAGCCAGGCATGATATTAACGTGGGTTATCCGCCGCGCCGCGTCCAGGCTCTGCGAGAGTTCTGGGAATTTTCGCGGCGAAACTTCTCACAAGGGAATCAAAGGCTGAGAAAAATGTGATCCTTCGAATCGTTAATTTTTCGTTCCGTGGTCCTACCATAGACTTAAGATTACCTAAACGGATCACTTACTGCGGCTCCTTTAATCTGCATAGTGTATCGCCTATTATTTTGCCAATACTCAGGCGGGGCGAAGAACGCGTCGTTTACCGCTTGCAGTGGCGGGTGAGCTTTCTGATCTTTTGTTGATATTCTGTGCCCTTACTAAGATTCCCCCCCCCCCTCATGATTTACCTTATAACCTTATTAGGTGGTAACAAAATATAAATGATGAATATTTAAATATTAAATAAGGTTTAAGGTTACCACCAACCGCAGCTAGCTCAACCTCGTGGCAATTGTAAACCGGGGTGGTTCTTTTAAGTAGGATCCTTGCCAGTAAAGCTACAATGTGTACGAGTCGTGTAGCCCCCAAAGGATGTTGTTGTGCAAGCCTAGATATATGGTTGAGTTTTGAGCGCCACTCACAGCTCTTTTAGTTCCAACTTTACACAACACACCAAATTGCTGTGAGTGAAATAATGGGGTTCACACACAGTGCCAAAACAAAACACAAAAATGAATACTTAAAAGTCGTTTAATTAAGAAAAAATGAGAAAGAAAGGTGAATAAAACAAAAGGCAATTAAATATTAGTTTTGGCAAAAAAGCACATTTGCCTATGTCCAAAACGAAAGGTAATTAGAAATAAGGTATACTCCCTTGCTGCTGCTCAAGAACGTCGGTAAAAAAGCCTTCACAAATGCCTCAACTACATATAAGTCGAAAATCCTAGGGTCTAAACTAACCTGAACTAACGTGTAGTACCGAGACGGATACTTCTGGTCGAAAAAAGGTATGAAGTTTCAGGTTATGTGGCAAAAATCTCTCAAAAATATCAATTATCTACGATAATATACGTTGTGAACTTACCATATATTATGTACCTCAATTAAGATTTGATGTGGAAAACACAGAGATGGGGAAAGATTTCCCGACTTTTTCCACCAGGGTTAAGGATCTGACAGGTCGTCAGAATTTATTTTGACCGAATGACACCGATGACAGTTTCAGTTAAAGCCAAGAACTCACCGAAAAGGTCACAGAGAGTAAACCATATTTTGAATCTTAAGATAAAAAGCGGTTTTGCGCACGCAGGTACATCTATGGGCTTGCGGTTGTACGACACAAAATAAAATATAACCAGAACAACCTGAAAGGAACAACGTTACGCTCATCTAATCATCATTTAATTACTACATTTTCCAATGACTAAGCAATTGGTTTCCCGCTTACCACGGCTGCCCCCAAAGAAGTCGCCTTTCACACCAAGTTTCAAAAGGATGATTGCTTAACAGCGCTACACTGACTTAATATGAGTAAAAAGCAAAAGTCTGACTCGAAAAGAAGCACATGATTCTAGAAGGGACATGAAGTAATTGAAGAGGCGCCTCGAATAACGTTGTAACCGACATTTTCTCAATATCGAGGTTATAGTGGAATAACGTTGTATATGAAGGAACAAAAACGATGCCAGAGTCAGTTTGGTTAGTTTCTGTATTGTAGAGGGGGGATACGATGGCAAGCGGGTACGTGAGTGGAAAAACGTTGTATATTCGTTTAACATGGCCGACCAACAGAGCGTTGTTCTTACGCCAAGTGCGATAAAATCATTATATAAGACTAGAAAACGTAAAATAAAGCCCGAAAATTGGAAGGACAACAAACGAAAATTATTAAAACAAAGTGGTAGGCAATATACAAGTCGCAACGGTATGCAGAAACCCGCTAAACCGCTGCCAAAAGAGATAATGGAACAACGTTGTAAGTGATTTTATTTGTTTTATTACTTTATTTCTTTATTTTAGGGGAGAGTATGTCGATGCAAGACAACAAAATGTGACTCATTACAGCAAGATGCAATTCTTGAACTTAATAATAAGTTTTACAAGTTCAATCATTCACAACAAACTGAGTATTTAATGAGGGAATGTATTGTTTTGTGTGACGTCAATCGTCGAGTGGTAGCTGAAGACGTATCACGCCGACATTGCACGTTCACGTACTGGGTAAAAGCTGGTTCGGCGAAAATTCAAATTTGTTTAAAAACACTATGTAAGATTTTTTCCATAACACCCAGCCGTGTTCAAATGGTGCAAGGAAAAATGAAGCAAAATGATGTTTCCACAAGCGATTTAAGAGGTAAGCATACGAATCGTCCTCACAAAATTGCAAATGATATAAAAGACCTAATTCGCGAGCATATTAGGTCTGTGCCTGCTCAAGAAAGTCATTATAGTCGACAAAAAAATGGAAATATCAAATACCTCTCTGCTAATCTAAGTATCCAAAAGTTGTATGAATTGTTTGAAATGAAACATCCAAACCAAAAAGCCACTCTACACCTCTATAGAGAAATATTTAATCCAGAATTTAAGCTTCGATTTGGTGCCCCCCGAAGCGACACATGTGCTAGGTGTGATTCGTTTTACGTACAGCTAGTAAATGCCCAGAATGAGGAGGAATTGATAAGGATCCATAATGAAAGTGAGTTGCATCACAGGAAAGCTGAAGCTGCTTATACAAGTAGGTCAATAAAAGACGATACAGACTGTGCTAAAATCGATTCTAGTATCATAGTCTTATGTGTTGACTTACAACAAGTTTTGTTCTGCCCAACGCTGACGCATTCCAATATATTTTATCAAAGACAGCTATCAAATTACAACTTTTGCATTCATGATGTTGGGACAAATGAAGCCACAATGCATTTGTGGGATGAAACAGTAGCGAGACGTGGATCAGCTGAAACTGCTTCATGTTTATTAGCCTGTATCATGAACAAGTATACACCTTTGCGAACTGGTTTAAGAAGAAACCTAATAATTTGGTCTGATCGGTGTGTGGGCCAAAATAATAACTTTAAAATATTAACTTTATTACAACATCTTTTCATATGGGGATACTTTACTGAAGTCGAACAAAAGTTTTTGTGTAGCGGGCACAGCTTTCTACCATGTGACCGAAATTTCGCTCTAATAGAGAAAAAGAAGAAACTGCTAGAGTCCTGCATCCTTTTCAATGGGTTGAAAAAATAGCCAATGCGCGACCAAGTAAACCTTTTTTTGTTAAAGTTATGAAACAAACTGACTTCCGGGACATCTCCGAGCTAGAGAAACACAACCAGAAACCGAGCACTTTCAAGATTACGGAAGCAATGTGGATTCATCAAAAAAGATGATTTTACATCAGTTCACGTAAGAAAATCACACAATGTACTCCAACCCTGGACTATACGCTCCATTAGGAAAAAAAGGTCTATTACTCGTGTTCCTGTGATACCAACAATGTTGCCATTATTATATCAGAAGACAATCCCTCTGAAAAAGGCAAAGAAAGATAATCTTGTTCACATGGCAAAATATATAGAGGATAAAGAAATACAAAACTTTTACATAAACTAACTTATCCGTCGAAAATGTATAATAAATTTCTATAAATATATTCTTTAAAAGAGAACTATTTTAATTTTGTTTTTAGTAAAGTAGAAACACGAAACAGGCAATTTACAAAATGGAATAACGCTGTAAGTGCAAATTATACAACGTTATTCCATTTACCATTAAAAAAAAATGCAATAACTACCCAGCCTGTAGAATAAAATATTCGTTTTACCTATTTTATTTTAAATTTATATAATTGTGTCACAACTAAATCATAAAAAAATTTAATCCTATTTTAAGCATGTCATTAAACGTTTTTTTCTTTCCCTGTAAAAATGTGTTTCGGCACTTACAACGTTATTCGAGGCGCCTCTTCAATTAACTACCCTTAATGTTGTTCCAGGTCTAAATAATTAGGGTACGAAAAAATACATCATAAAACATAATTTTTCAACAGAGTACCGTAAACCGGAGTTACTTTGAACGATTTTTGGCTTTAACCACCAATATTTTCACAACTCTTTCTATTTCTCTAAATTTTAGTTATGCATTATGAGGGCTGATGGGGCCGCAATAGAAGTAGAAAATGTAAATATTTTAAAATTATAAACAATCCCTTTTTTGTTTTTTTTTTACTGTTCAAGTGGGGCTACTTTGGACATGCATATAAATACCACATTTTTCAATGAAGTCTCGTACGAGGGGTTTCATTGAACAAAATTTTGATTGTAGTCACCAACGCAGAAGAAAAAAACCATATAGTATACAAAGTATCACTTAATCATGAGAAATAACGAAAGTTTAATTAAAGGAACATCTTTTATTATTTCAAAAATGCAAAATTAAAAAGTCGACAGGCAAATTTGAAATTCTGCAACAAAAACTAAAAATATCATTCTCTTAAAAGTATTATTTGTTCATATTTCGTACTTCAATTTGACATAAAAAGTACCATAGGGCTGATACACTTATTGAAATTTTTCTTAATATTTTAATTTTAACAAACTAACATGTACATGGTTAACAGAAAATTAAATTCTTTTACAAGGACCTAAAATAGGACACATTTTCTTACAACTAATAATTATTATTTATTTATATTTTTTGGTATTTTAATTTAGTATAAATAATCATAGGTGGGTAGGTAATACACTATTGTAAATTTTTTAAATACCGTTTAATTTAAACAGGCTTAAACAGCAAAGCATCTCTTCTATCTGTATCTGGATCAGTAAGTTTCTTCATTAACTCATTTACAGGTATTACACTTTGATCTAGAACCTGAGGCCATACGAACTTATTCTAAACTTTTCTGCCAGATCTTAAGAATTTCACATCCACCAAATTTTCATTAAGTTTATCAATGGAAATAATTTGTCCAATAAAATATTTTGCCAAATTTTTGACTTGAAATTTGACTATATAATATTTGCCAACTGCAGGGATAATTTCATGTGCTGCTTCATCTTCAACTGTTTCATCTTCTATTTCTTCATCATCTGATACCTGTTCATAACTTACATCACTGTCACTTTCTGTCATTTTAGCAGTAGCAGCTTCCTCCTCCTTTCTTATGTCATCGATGCTAATACTTTGTCCTGCAGGCACGTTAATCTTCTTTTTCTTTTTCCTTTGCATTTGTTCATTGACACCACGTAAATCTTTTAAAGTGTCTATAACAGCAGTAAAAACGTTAGCCTTGATATCTTCTTCGACAAGTGTCTCATTTTGATAGTCTGGTAATCTCTCCAACACTTTTACAGGATTAAATGGAAATATCCCACATTTTTCGAAGCCAGAAGACATATTTTTTGATTCCTCCTTATCTTCTGGGTAGAGTTTATTGTACAGATTTTTTAATAAACGTGGAAATTCTTCTTTCGTTAAAAGTTGAGATTTCCTTTTTAGACCCAATTTCCAATTGTCCAAAATAGTTCGCCAGTATCGTTTCAGAGGTGCATAAAAGCACACATCTAAAGGTTGACACAAATGTGTAGAGTTGGGTGGCAAGCAGCAAAATAAAATATCATTTTCTTTGCAAAGACTTAAGACTCTATCATTAAAGTGACTCGACAAATTATTATGCACCTAACACCACCTTTTTACCAGGTAACTTCTTAGCTGCTGGATTTACTAAAATGTAAAAAATGGCGGGTGGCGAACGGTCGAGTGTTAGTTCGGACCCGAGAAAAGTAAAAAAATCGTGCGCTCATTGCAAAAAGGACGTTGTTGCAGATGTCCAGTGTAAAAAGTGCAATTTCAACTTTCACCCAGCGTGTTTAAAACAGGCAGCGGGCTTAAAGAACGCCCTTTGTGTCCATTCAACGGGAGGTGATGAAGAGAACCTCAAAAATTGAAAGTGATGAAATCACTCAAATTAAGGCTTTAATGGAAGAAATGAGAACTAGAATCATGGTTCTGGAAGAAAACGAGGTAATTTTAAGGAGAAAAATCGGCTATCTGGAAGAAAAAATTGAAAAACAACCAAATAAAAAAGGTAAACAAAAATTGGCGGGAAACGAAGCAACGCAGAATATCAACCCTGAACCCAAACCACTCCACGCCACAGAAAAGGAAAGTGTTCTCTACGCGGAAAATGAAACGACACAGAATACCAATCCCGAACCTAGACCACTCCCACTAGTAGGCAACATTGAAAGTAGTTCAAATGCACCGGCCGTGACTGACGTTATTGACGTTGAACGCTTGGACGATGTGCAGAAACAATCATCGATCATAAATGATAAACAAAAACAAACTGAACATGAACCAGCGGAAAAATTGGAAAATGATTGGCAAGTGGTACAGAGGAAAAACCGAAATAAGCGCCCTGAACCCACAAAGGGCACAAAAGAAAATGTCCAGCAATTGATGGTAGCAAAACAGACTGCATGGATTTTTTTAACAGGATTTCATCCTCAAATAACTACAGAAAACATAGTAAATTATTTAAAAGAAAACAGAATCGATGGCTGCTCTTGCTATAAAATGCTTACAAGGAAGGACAAAGTTAAAAGTTCTTTTAAGTTAGCAGTGCCCATAAACAAGAGAAGGGAGGCAATGTCTCCGGAGCTATGGCCAAATGGTATAGTCATTAACCATTTTCTGAACCTTCAGCGACGCCAATAACAAAAATAAGGCGTGACACAAATGGAAAAAATAAAATTGAGCATAATATAATACATCACAATATCCAGTCTGTTGGAAATAGTCTGGATAAACTAGAAGCTTTGATGGAGGAGCACAAACCTATTGCGCTGACACTAACGGAGCATTGGAAAAAGGAGGAAGAGCTGAAATCATATAACCTTTCAGATTTTCAGCTTGCTTCTTTCTATTGCCGGAAGGAAATTCTTCATGGCGGGGCAGCTGTGTATGTGCGACATGGAACTTCCTGGAAGAAAAGAAATGACTTGATGGAACTCTCTGAAGATCTCTTGTTTGAGTGTGCAGCTGTAGAGCTAATTTTGAATAATGTGAGAACTGTGATTCTTTCTGTTTATAGAACTCCAAACACAGACATAGATCTATTTTTAGGGAAAATTGATACACTTTTGAACAAACTTATTGATGATAAAGTTTTGATATTCTTGACGGGTGATTTTAATGTCAATATCTTGAGGGATGATTGTAACTCGGCGGCATTCCTTTCTCTATTGAGTTCATATGATCTTTTGCCTGCAATATTTGAACCAACAAGGTTTGGCAGTGGTACTCAGTCATGCATAGATAATATTTTTACTAACTCTAAAAACTTTGCGGGAGAGATATTACATACTCATATCTCAGATCATACTGGCCAAAAGGTGGCATTCAAGCTTGATGGTGCTAGGACATCAATCACATTAAACCGTAGGGTCTTTAGTCTGCAGGAAAGACAACTTTTCCGGCATATGCTTGCGGGTCAGGACTGGCAGATGATCTATCAGGTAGATGAGTCTGACGTGGAGGAGCAGTGGGTTGTGTTTATGAACTTGTTGATTCCTATATTTAATCATTGTTTTCTTATAAAAAGTTTTAGGGTTAAAACGGAAAATAAATCTTACTATAATTCCCCAGCAGTAGCTAAGTGTAAGCGTGAGCTTGATGTTCTATTGGTGCTTAGCAGAAATGATGAGGCATATGGGGAGGCTTATAAAACAACTAAGCTTGAATATGATAAAGCATTGAAGCAGGCTAGAAAGGATTGCTATTCACAGAGGATTTTGGGTAGTCAGAACAAATCTAAGTCTACATGGCAGACTGTGAACGAGGTAAGGGGTGATGCTTGTAGTGTCAAGGACATTGACATTGCGGGTAGCCCACAGGAGATGAGCAATGTTTTTAATACATACATGGTTGGGGCAGCCTCAAGCCTGGTTAAAAACTTGAAAGGAAAAAAAGATATTTCTAATATGGCCTATAATCCTAATTCTATGTTCGTCACACCAGTGACAGACGTGGAAATATTGGACATTACTAATAGCTTAAAAAATAAAAAAAGTTCTGGATATGATGAAATCTCAGTTAATATATTAAAGGATTGTGCGAAGGAAATATCATCTCCTTTATCTTACATTATAAATAATTCATTTGCTCATGGCATTTTTCCTGGCAACCTAAAGCTAGCAGTGGTTAAACCTATATATAAAAAAGGAGATCCAGCACTCCCAGAAAATTATCGCCCTATTAGTTTGCTGCCAACCTTTTCCAAAATATTTCAAAAAGCTATGTGCACCCGTCTGATGAGCTTTTTCTCTGCGCATAAACTTATAAATCCCAGTCAACACGGGTTTTTAGCTGGAAAATCAATAGAGACTGCTGTGTACGATTTTGTGAATGAGATTGTTGCCCACTTTGAGAGTGGACATATAGCTCTGGGCTCATTTTTAGATCTATCAAAGGCTTTCGACTGCCTGGATCATGCTCTCTTGCTTGAAAAGCTGGAGAGATATGGTATAAGAGGTAAACCATTGGAGTGGGTGCAATCTTATTTACAGAGTCGGGTGCAGCGTGTTGTAATCCAAAAGGAGGGTCACAAGTACTTTTCGGATGATAAGCCAGTAACCATGGGTGTACCACAAGGCAGCGTAATGGGCCCCTTCCTATTCATTTGTTATATTAATGATTTAGGGATCAGGTTGTCAAATGAAATGGTAACCGTAGTGAACTATGCTGATGACACCAGCATATTGGTTGGGGGATGCTCGGTGGACGATGTTGTAACGGGTGCGGCAGACTGCTTGAGGTCTTCTCAACAATGGTTTGAGGGCAATAGCCTGCTGCTAAATGCTCAAAAGTCAAATTTCATGCTTTTTAGAACGAGACAATCTGCTGTGGTTTGTCCTGACAGTGTGGAGCTGCTCTCTCAAGATATGCCATTGTCATCGGAATCTAAATTTCTGGGCATGTACGTCGATTGCCACCTTGGCTGGGAAAGGGAAATTGAGTATGTATCTAGTGAACTAAATGCCTGCTGCTATCTTCTTCGTGTACTGAGGAGTTACGTTGATCTCCCTGTCTTGCTGACTGTGTACCATGCGAATTTCAACTCAATCCTCCGATATGGCAATCTAATGTGGGGAAATAGTATAAATGCTCTGAGGGTTTTTAAAATACAAAAAAGGGCCTTGCGTACTATGCTGGGCATGCACAGGCTAGAATCATGTAGGGGAATTTTCAGAAGAAATAACTTGCTAACTTTGGCAGGTTTACATATATATGAGTGTGTGGTTTTTTTGCGTAAAAATCAGCACTTGTTTACAAGAGAGTTGCCTCAGCATGACCACAACACCAGGTCAATAAACTATAACATACCATCTCATAGACTTACACTCTCTAAGCGAAATCCAATGTATTCTTGTATAAAATATTACAATAAACTTCCACAAGACCTGAAGTTGATTGAAAAAACCTCACACTTTAAAATAGCTGTATTTCAACTTTTAATTGAGAAAGAACCGTACAGTGTTGCCGAGTTTCTCTCAGGTGGGTGATTTTTCTGTAATTGTTAGGAGTATTTGCTTTATTCCCCCTCTTGTATTTCATACTGCATTGTATCTGTTTCTTAATTGTGTATGTTAACTGCCTCAATTGGGTAAAAAGGGAAGGGGAAGGAAACCACTATTTTAATTCATGTGATTTTATTCGTAATGTTCTTCTACAAATGTAATAAATGTAATAAATTTTAGCGTTTTAAAACATTTTTAAACTTAGATTTAGGACTCTATAGCAATTTTATATTTTTTTGCATACTCTGACGCTGTTTGCTAAATATGTTTATCATATTTTCTTAAATAAAGAATTTTTTGATTTGATTTGATTTGATATGGTTTCAAACCAATCTTGTCAAACCATCCAGTTCTCCCAAAGCGCGTACCAGGTGGCCCACCCTCATACCAGGTTGTCCACAAATGTTCGGATTTATATACTACATAGGCTGGTAGCATATTACCTGAAGCACTGCCACAGAACATTATTGAAATTGCACTTTTGGAAAAGTCTCTAACCCTTTCTGGATACTTAACCCCCCTCTTAAAATGCACTTCTTTGACCCTGGGTTATCTGAGAGATTTGTCTCATCAAAATTAAATATATTTTCGGCTGGTATTCCTTCGAGGGAGACTTCTAGGTTTTTAAAGTAATCCTCGATTATTTTGGCTGACACCGCGGCCCTATTCTTTTTTATATTTTGAGACGTGCGTAAGGTTATTTTATCTTTGTGCCTTTTTAGAAAGCCAAGCGTCCAGTCTTTTGACGGATAATTATTTTTAAATTCCGGCACTTTTTTCCCGATTTTTAATAAATAATAGTTTACCAATTTTCGAATGTCAACATCGTCAAGGGGAAATCTCCAAGACAAAACTTGAGCGTTCTTCACAATACTAACTTCCTCAGCATTAGTTAGTGCCGTTGGTCGTCCTACGTTGCTAACATGTTTTCCTTTACATTTATTGTGTAGAGTCCCTATAGGAATCTTGAATCGTTTTGTTGCATCTCGGAACGATATCTTTTTGGATTTTATCAACTTGACTGCTAAGCCAAGCGTCTCTGGTTTATAATTTGCATAACTCCTACTCCCCGGCTTCTTTTTGTATGAACGAACCATATTTCTGCAAAATATCCAGTAAAATTATTAGTTTGACCGGATGGGGTTACTTTGCAAGCCCGGTTGGGGCTACTTTGAACGCGTTCAAAGTTACCGCCAAAATAACGGAAAATGCAGTAAAGTAAATTAAAATGCATATTAAAAAAAATAATTGCTCCTCGAAAATTTAATTAAGCAAGGCGTTTAGGATCATATATTTTACAAAGCTGTATGGTATAGTTATTAAAATTTACCTCTCGGGCCGTGGAAGTTTGCACACTTGTTAAAACTGTCAAATTTTAGGTTATGACAACAATGCAACAGGAGCGCCAACATAACTATAACTTACTAAACCAACGTTGCCAATTTAGTCTTTAAATACCTTCGAACATAACTGCATGACTGCCGGACCTTTAAGCATATTTTTTAAAAAGATATTCGGCGTTAAAACAAACTTTTAATTTTTTTCAATGTTGCCCCCCGGTTCAAAATAACCCCGGTTTACGGCACCAAACAATAATAAAACAGGTAAAATTTGACTAAATGACGAAACAGGAATTTACGGTTCATGGATTTACCAATTAAGTGATTCCTCTTGTAAGCAAATGTCTAAAACATATTTTGAAATCGTCTTTCAATAATCTATGGCTAAAATAAATACACAAATTTTTAAGGACAGTATAAATAACCTATAACGTAAAAATCGTAATTAACCAAAACAACGACAGGTATGCCATATCTCAGGTGCATTTTCCCCTACCTTTTTAATCAAATACGTACATCAATCAGTATTAGCTTCCGAACCCTATTGTCATCGTTTGACAGGCATCGCCTTCACTTTAAATATAATTTGTGTATTTATACATAGGCATACTGCAAAATAAAAATAATTTTCAGCAGAATCGGTATTTATTTACCCGAGTACCGTGTACGTCCTTAGGCTTACAACACAACCTCGAACATCGTCGATACGTTTTTTTGCTTTAATTACACATTTTCTTCGCCATTCCCAGTATAGCAGCAGTGATCTAGAAGTTCTTTCCAACACTGAAATGGTTCTTAAACATAATGGCAATGACATGTTCTAATTTAGTGTTTCAATTTGACATTAAGAAGGTAGATCTCAAAGACTAGTTTGGCTCAAACAAGTTGGATATTTGGTTAAAATGGGTTGTTGCTGGTTATGCCATGGGTATGTATTGGATTTATTAGAAATAGGCTCTGGTGATTTTTTGTTTGATGTTGGAAAATACCCACACAATATCAAAAGTATATTTTCAAAACATTAATATTGTTAGTAACTTTAACTCAATCAGGACAGGAACGAAGCTCGAGGCCCGCATGTGGTAGACATTGTGCCGTAAAATTACCTTTACAAGGCAACTTTACGTATCATGATGCAAACGGCAGTTCTCATGTCGAAAGGTCGGAGTCCTTGCAGCAGTTGTACACTTTTTTAACTTCTTGGATGCCATCTATTTTAAATGGTTAAAAAACTAAAAACTAACAAACTAACTAAAAACTAAAAAACTACAAAGCATTTCAAAATAGGAAAACCGCTTGCTTCTAAAGATGGTTAGTTCAGGTTAGTTAAATTAGTTTTTGAGATGTTAAGGTTAAGGTTAAGAAATTAATTGAAATTAATTAAATGTTATTTTAAAAAAATGGTATCTTAATCACTGGCCTTATTTCCAAGATGATCCCATGGTGAGTGTTAATTTAAATTATCAGGCATAGTGCATTCAGTCTGGTGGACACGAACAGTACAAACCAGCACACAACACCTCTATGTACATACAGGTTTACAGGCCCATGTGGTCTTCTAACGAGGATCCACTTCAAACCACAGCATGTGGTCAAAGAAATAAGTAGGTATACGTAGAACGTATTAAACCCACCAAAAAACCTCAAAAATAAAACTGGAAAAGCCTCCAAATTAAACCCTAGCATCGAAAAAGCAAATTAGATAGATAGGTATCTGACTTAATTCATTTGAAAATATACCCTACCTCATTGGTTGTCCGATGCTATCATCTCAAAACAACAAAAAAGAAAATTGAGACCTCATATGGAAATCTGAAAATTGTTTGTTGGAGGTTTTAAAAAAACAAGTTAAGGAGACAAAAAAAAGAAATAAAGAAATCTTACCATAATAGAAATGAGGACGATCAACAACCACATGATGTGCCAACTAAAGTTGGGTCCGGTGGACCTCTACAAATCAAATCAAAGGGGGCCCCTTAAAACCCGCCGACTTCCACATTATTTGGTGATGTTTAGTGGAGTGACGTAAAGTCAAATCTCCTTGAAAAAAGGTAAAGAGCAAAGACATTAGAAGTTTGGTAAAGAGCAAAAGACAGGTGTCGCTTAATTGTCATATGTCAAACGAAATAAGTATGTTCACTAAGACAAATGATAAAAGTGATCTCGGTTCAATAAAATGACAAAACCAAACAAACGTGATATGTGGAAAACTAATTACAGTTTCTTCTGCATAATAATGCAATTCTAAAACAAATAATGACATGGCAATTTATCAAACCGTGAAAAGTGCAACATTATCAATGTGAACTAACCAAAGTTCAGGTTAGTTCAGGTGTGAAACATGAACTGCTCCATCTAGCCATCGACCTTCCTGTCGCCAGCCAGTGAGAGGGAACGAGGGAGCGGAAAGAGCAGCCGCAAGCGTCGCAACATTCGCAACCAGTCAGTTGGGAAGAAGCGTATGAGGTAGTACTCGCACTCACGCCCGCATGGCCCTCCCGTTTCGAAGTATTTTACAGTTTAAAATAATTATATCCCATACATTGTTCAGTGTGTTTCAAGAAACCTTAACTTCGTAATAAAGACTTTGCTACGTTACTACGTTTATTTAAGTGTACCAGTTTATAAAAGTGAAAAAGTAGGGTACATTTCGGCGACAAGAGCGGAGCCGCATCCCCCACAGTATTATTGGAGTATTGGCGGTGCACGAAAAATTTACCTACGAACTTAGGTTTCTGTTACTGGGAAATATTACAAGTGGTATGCCTGGGAATAAATTCAGAGTAGGCGGCGCCTACCTTGCCTACCCCGACGGGCAGCCAGTGGTTAATCGGTTAATTTAGATTAAGAAATTAGTTTCCTTTTAAACAGGATAGCATGGATTATTTTCTGGTTGAAGTATTAATAAGAAATATCTTTTTATTTCCTTTTCAGGATATCCTGTGTGACGAGACTCTTCTGCTGGTTACTCATCTTGGGGATCACTGCAGGAATAATTGCAGTCATAGTCCTGGCAGCAAAAGGAAAATTCAAAGTTAAGAAGATAGCAGCACTTAATAATAGTTTATTTTAATTACGTGGACAATAATGTTTATTTACCCAATAGGTATGTCAAAATATAATGAAAATGTTTGAAACAATAATTTTTAATTCTTAAAAAATGCTCTGAATGTACTTTTTCATCGGTTAACTCATTTTTAAATCCAAGGGTATGTTTCTTTCCACGCGGCCGCCGCATTGCTGCGACCGATCTACTGCTCCACGTGTTTCTTTATATACCCGGTGGCCGTTTCTAAGAAAAAACACGGCCGTCCGGCCGCAATGCGACAGCCGCATTCGACGGCCGCGTGGAAGAAAACATACCTTAAGGTTGATCAGTAGACATATATCACTTACATGAATTGAAATATCTTATTTTTAGTGAACTTTATACAGTGCGAGAAAAAATTATTTTCATCCAATCCACTGAAAACGTAGCGCTTAGTTTAGTTCAAAATTAAAAGGGGACGATATATAGATATATCTAACCAAGTCTAGCTTAAAATTGTGTCACATTCATATTATGACATGATATGCCAAACTGATGAATATAAAAATAAGTAAACAAATACAAATTTAATTTAGTTGTTTACAAAATTAACAACAATTGTTCTTCAAATTAGGAAAATGAAGTATAATCCATAACGGTCAAACAAGGTGATCTGGGTGGAAATTCAATGTCTGTTCGAAAACTGATCAATCTGTCGTCGAAAAAATTGCGTAAGTAGTTAATATTTTCGGCAGATGTATGGGCGGTTGCACCGTCCTGCTGAAAATAACCAAAACGTAGCTCATCGTCAAGTAATTGCTCTATAAATGGATTCAAAATATTGTCCCTATACCACTGTAACTTTGTCACGGAAAAAAATAGGACCAACAATTCTTCTTCGGGAAACAGCCAACCAGACACCAATTTTTTGAGGGTGCAACGTGGATTCTTCGAAAAAACGGGGATTTTCACTTCTCCACATGCGTGTATTCTGAGAATTCACACAGCCGGTGAGGTATGTTATGTCTAATAAATCATCAACTGTTTTTGTTTTAAGAATAGTCCTGCATGTTCCATAAGTTCTTTCAACTTCTTGAGATAGGCGTCTTACACATTCTGTTGGTGAATTTTGCATTTTGCATTATTTTAGGAACGTTTGCAGCAAGTTCTTCTGTTCTAACAGATGATCCTCCAGCTCCTTTTTTATATTGTATAGAACATGTTTCCCTAAACAGAGCCAGGACTTTCTCAGGCAATGATAAAAATACCCAGCAGTAAAGGCGACGTTAGGAAAACTTTCGCGAAAATCGTCCATGCACAAACGCTAACTGTATTGCCACTCACCATTTACTCTAACCCCGTTTCGAAAATACGCTTCAGGTTATTACGAATCTTACATGTAATATAGTTAATTAGTAGCTTCCAAATTGACTTCTGCAATATAAGAGGACTGAACTCGAACATCAATGCAGTCTATCAACATCTACAATATATCTAACCTCATGTACTCGCACTAATCGAAACAAAAGTCAGATCATCGATTAGTACGGTCAGCTATTTATATCCTGGGTACGACTTCCATCGCTGATTTAGGCGCAATTTTGACCTTGGTCTCTTTGCCCTCAGTGATATCTCTTGTCAACGAGAGGAGACACTCGAGCCTAACGACTTTGATGTAATGTGGTTTATAGTATCATCTCAGAGAGTTACTAAATTAATCTGCTGCCATTACCGGCCGCCAAGCGATACCCATTATAGAGACTTGTTCTCCTCTCTTGTAAATACTATCGACTTTTTGGAAGCTCACCATCCCAATTCCGAAGTTGTCATCCTTGGCGACTTTAACGTTCATAATGTCAACTGGCTCAGATGCTTAAATACAACTGACGAGTAAGGTCGCGAAGCTAAATCCTTTGCCATTAGCTCTGGCCTCACCCAACTAGTGAGTGAACCAACTCGGATTCCAGACCGAAGTGGTGATTTTGCTAGTTTGTTGCATCTTTTCTTAATTTCAAATCCGGACTTGTACACTGTCACCGTGAAGCCTCCGTTAGGGACGTCTGACCACAACCTTAGTTCAACACTAAACAATCTACCAATTAATGTTGAATAGCCTACTAAACCACGCAAGATCTGGCATTATACGTCAGCTAAGTGGGATGACCTAAAGGACCATTTTCGAACCTTTCCTTGATGGAAAGTTTGTTTTATCTCTGATGATCCGTCCATCTGTGCCACAGAAGTATCGAAAGTTATCCTTACTGGCATGAATAGAATAGAATAGAATAAAATTTTATTTAACTATGGTTGTACAAAAAATATACATTATAGCAGGTCAAAAAAAAAACAATGTCCAAAATACATAGTAAATAATATAACAATAAAAAAAAGTAACATACAAAAGAAAATATTACAAGCTAAAATAAAATAATATAACTAGACATAAACATAGTACAAAGTCGATACATGGTTAAAATAAAATATTACGTGGTCAACGAATGGTACGCAGTGCCTCACAGAAAAAGATTTGAGGCAAGGAATTCCTGAACAGAATAAAAACAGTGTTTTAAAAGATAATTTTTTATTTCCATCTTAAATCTTTTCTCGCCCAAACTCTGCATTTCGCTGGGCAATTTATTATAAAGTTGGAGGTTTAATAAGTTTTTAACAGACTTTGCCAATCTTAATCTTGGTATCAGGAGAGTATCCTTTCTCAACTTATACTTATGAATCGTACTGGATGACTGGTAACTTGATTTTTTCTGGTGAATTTCCACCAACGAATGAAATATAAATATGCATGGCAACGGCATTATTTTGAGTCTTTGAAATATGGGTCGATAATGAGAGCCAGTAATAGTTCGAATGGCTTTTTTTTTAGTTCTAAATATAATTTGGGCTGCGGAACTATTTCCCCACAAAGCTACTCCATAACAAAGTTGAGAATGAAACAAGGCAAAATAGCTCATCCTCAACACATCAAAATGTACGAGCGCTCTGAGTCTGCGCAACAAAAAGTTAATACCAGAAGGCTTGCCACGGACCATTTCCACATGGCACGACCAATTCAATTTATCATCTATTTTAATACCCAACAAATTCACACACCTTCCCTGACCTACACCGTTACTTATTGAAATTTTTAATGACTGTGTTTTTTCGGTATTAAGTTTAAACTTATTAGCCTGAAACCACTTCTGGGCTTTTTCTATGCAATTGATTGAGATTGTATCTAACGCGTCTGCGTTACTATCAAAAGAGACAATGTTAGTATCATCAGCATACAGCATACATGTGGTTGGTCGCATAAAATGACATAGATCGTTTATATAAATAATAAACAATAATGTGCCAAGGATGGATCCCTCAACCCCAAAACCGTTATTTTTCTTCTGTGACATTTGACCACAAAACAAGACATATTGGGATCTGTCCGAAAGGTAAGATTTAAAAAGACTAAGAGCAGTACCCCGAATGCCGTAAAATTGAAGTTTGTTTAAAAGTATCTCGTGGGAGACACAGTCGAAGGCCTTAGAGAGATCACACAGCGTAACAACACAGTGTTCCGAACGCTCCAGACCCTCAACTATGCTTTCTACCGCCCTAATAACAACCGAACTGGGAAATATCAAAAAAATCATTACTTTCGAAATACTTTAGAATACGGTCCTTAAGGATACGTTCAATTATTTTTCCTATCAAAGGCACAATGCTAATTGGTCGATAGTTATCAGGTATATTAGGGTTGCCTTTTTTAAAAAGGGGTATTACTTTATTTGTTTTTAAGCAACTCGGGAACTTGCCCTCCAAAAAACATCTATTAATGAGTATTGTAACTGGGGATAATATTAAATCAAAACTACCTTCTAAAATTTTATAGTTAATGTTAAAAATATCAAAAGATGAAGTATGTTTTATAGCCCTAAACACATCAAACACATCCTGCTAGATTACCGGAAAGAGAAAAAAGAAGTGGATTTTTGAGGTACGCTTTCCAAAAGGGTCGAATTATTTAGGTTTATCTCTGGCAAGTTTTTTATAATAATGGGAGCCACTTCGACAAAAAAATTGTTTAAATCGTCCGCATTTAATGTAGATTTATGAATAGATACTAGTGTTCCTTTGTTCGCCTTTTATTATTCTCCAACTATCTCTTATCTTATTTTCCAAATGAATCAAAAAAGAGTCATAAGCGGACCTCTTAGTTTCTTCAATGGATTTTTTATAATCTTTTTTCAGAATTTTGTAGAGTTGTTTATACAGGGGACATTTATTAACTGAATGTATAGTTTTAACTGCATTAAGCTGATTCCTTTTTGCTCTCAATTCGTCAGTGAACCAGTTTACCGGTTTATGCTTCTTTTTTATTCTTTTTAAAGGAAATAAACTATCGATATTCTTTAGATATAAATTGTTTAAAAATTCTCCTAATTGATCAGCGTCAGCTTTCGGATCTTGAAACAGACGCCAATCCGAAACCAAAATTATATCCCTCAATAAATCCAATCCCTGTTCGTTTATTACCCGCCCCGTAAATACATCCTCAGTGTCAATCTTGTCAAATCATGGAAGCCTTCATCCTTTTCTTAAAAAAGTGTTCTTCTAACGGCAAGCCGTGGTTTGCCAAAAATTACGAACGAGCTGCTAAATCAAAAAAATATTTCTACCGGAATTGGCGACAAAACCCTACCGCCGAAAATCGTAACATCTTTGTTAACGCTCGAAACCAATGCAAGCAAACGATAAACCAAGGCAAAGATGTACACAACCAGAGGATCTAAGACAAATTTTTTGAATGCCCTAATGGCTCAAGATCATTTTGGTGGGTGACTAAGGCCGTCAGTCAGAACTATACCAAGTCAACTATTCCACCTCTAATACGTTTTAATGGCACCATTGCGACCAAAGAACAGGAAAAGCAAACTTACTTTCGGAACTATTCTCTTCACATTCAACGGTTAATTTTCAGGGAAAAACTCCACAGAACAATCCCCCTGTAGAGTCGAGAATGCCCGAGATTGTCTTCCGGCACCGCCATGTTAGACAAATCTTGAGGAGTCTTCACACCAAAAAAGCTTTTGGTTCTGACGATATTCCAGTCATCGTAATTAAGACAAGCGTTGAAAATATGATACCGGTACTTTGTAGGCTTTTTAACCTATCTTACAAAATAGGAATATTTCCTTCTTGCTGAAAACTGCGCGAGTCCAGCCTATACCCAAAGAAGGCTAGAATACCTTGCCAAACAACTATAGTCCAGTCGCATTGCTTTCGGTTATATCAACAGTTATGGAGAAGGCTATCAACCAAGAATTATTAAAGTACCTGGAAGGCTTCATCATTATTAGTGACCGCCAAGTATGGATTCCGTAAGTCTAGATTAACAGGAGACCTTCTCGCTTATGTTACTCACGTTTAAAATAACGCAATAGAACATCATGGGGAGTCCCAAACGGTAGCACTGGACATTTCTAAGGCATTTTACCGAGTGAGGGGCTCCTAACTAAAGTCAGAGCATGCGGAATGCCGGCTCAATTTTGTTCATGGCTGTCAAGTTTTCTTAAAGATCGTTCTCTGCGAGTGACGATGGACGGATTTCTTTCAGATATATTTAATATCAACGCTGGAGTCCCTCAAGGTTCTATACTCTGGCCCACTCTCTTTTTACTATACATTCGATCTTTTGAAAAAAACTAAAAATCCTATATAGAGCTTTGCTGATAACAGCACACTTGTTTCAGCTTTTACTTTGGATGCCAATGCACATCTCTATAGGCAGCAAGAGGTCTCACATGTCAACAAAGACCTGGAAGAAATTCTGTCTTGGGGTGACAGTAACCAAGTAGAATTTAACTCTAAAAAAAACAGGCGGCAGTTTTTCTCTAAAAAAGTTAATGTTGAAGAACCGGATATAGTCATGGCGGGACACTTGATTCTCTTGGCTTCATCAATTCATTTATTGTGCGTCAACTTAAATAATCATATGTCTTGCCATAGTCACGTTCCGGCCATTGCTAAGGCAGCCTCGCAGAAGCTTGGAGTACTTTTCCGAACTAAGAACGTCTATACACCCCAACAACTTTTGATGCTCTATTAAGCCCAAATTCGACAATCGCTTCAGTACTGTTATCATATTTGGGGCTTAGCTCCTAAAAATACCTTGAGATTGCTAGATTCCCTTTAAAGAAGAGCCATTCGCTGAATCGGTGACCATGCATGATCTGACAAACAACCTGGAAAGCCTTGAACATCGAAGGCAGGTTGGCGACTTGAGTCTATTTTACAAATATTTTTATAGCAAGTGCGCTCAACCATCGGCGTAGCTAGGGGGGGGGGGGGCAGGGGGGCCTGGGCCCCCCCTAAAATATTCAATAGAAAAAAAATTGCAAATACAATAATGTAAACAAGAAACAATAAAAAAAACAAACGTGTGTAATGAATAATATTGATTAATGAATCCACTAGATCACGCCGCACGCGTTGATTCCCAAAATCGGCACGTGGCGAAATCTGTCAGTCAGTTTTTAACACAGATTTATAATATCGAGAACAATAATATATATAATCAAATACATTTTTTAATGCATATTATATTGTTATGGATCGCCTATAGCCATCGGAATACAATACTGCGCATTTCGTGTTCCTATATCACCAACACGGGTTCAAAGATCCCAAGTCTAGATTGTTACGGAATAGAAGAGAAAACAACGCGGGGCCGGGGAATTCCCGAAAGTTCCCGTCTGTTCCTCCGTAGTCTTATATAAAGGCAAGCTGTTGTGGTATTCGCCACGTGGAAATCGGCTATAAAGAGCGCGATTTCACTGGGAATATTCAGTCGGTGCAGAACCATAAGACAGTAAACAACTAAATATTCGTTGAGCAGTAATTCTGGTTTTTAAAATCTGCATAAGTCTTTTTCTTTGGACGACCATCGCCAAGTAAAATTGCCAGTCGAACTCGGAACTGCCGAGCACCTGGGTATGTCAAGAGGGCATACGTGAACCTGAAGATTAAAGCACAGCGTAGCTGAAGAAGCACCGGTGGAAGGACGCCGTAGTCGAGCCCGATACTGTGAGGAAACAGTGGTTCCTAGCTGATCCGCGGCGTTTGTACCAAGGTACAAGCCAGACCGAAACCTAATTTTAAGAAGACATAATACGATCACCGGTCATCGCCGACGTTGCCAACATTGGATGACCCATGCCATAACCGTCGCAGCCGACGCCATCGCCAGGGAAGCGTATACAATAATCTACCACCTGGGCATAACCTGCACCAGGTCGGCAGAAGAAGATAACTTAGCGGCAAACGAATTTAGAGACGAATATCTACGATCACCGGTCATAGCCGACGTTGCCAACATTGGATGACCCATGCCATAACCGTAGCAGCCGACGCCATCGCCAGGGAAGCGTATACAACAATCTACCACCTGGGCATAACCTGCACCAGGTCGGCAGACGAAGAAAACTCAGCGGCAAACGAATTTTGAGACGAATAACTACGATCACCGGTCATAGCCGACGTTGCCAACATTGGATGACCCATGCCATAACCGTAGCAGCCGACGCCATCGCCAGGGAAGCGTATACAATAGTTTACCACCTGGGCATAACCTGCACCAGGTCGGCAAGACGCGAAATCTACGTGGCAGAATAATTTAAAGGAAGAATAGTACGTGAATAAGCTCCAGCTGAAGTTGCCAGCCCTAGACGGACTGTGCCACCGCTGTAGTAGCTGACGCCATCGCCGAGGAGGCGTATATAATAATTTACCACCTGGGCATGACCTGCACCAGGTCGGCAAAGAAGTAAAACCGAACGGCAAACCGAATTCTAAGTAAAGAAAATACGATTACCGATATTACCGACGCTGCCAGCATTGGACACACAGTGCCACACCTGCAGCAGTCGACGCCATCGCCAGGAAGGCGCATACAAGAAGCTACCACCTGGGCATAACCTGCACCAGGTCGGCAGAACGTGAAAAACACGTGGCAAACAGTGTAATGGCCGAGAATAAGGCATTATACCAGGAAACCCCTCCAGCCCGGACGGCCGAGGACGACAAAACACACGACATGCTCTCTACCACCGAGGCCGACCCCAAAATAAGACCTGGGGCGGTCTCAAACTGCCCTGCACAGATCGCCGCCCCTGAGACAACGACTGACGCTAGCCGCGCAACATCCAGGGATAAGCCCCTTGAAGAAGGAAGCAAAGGCGAATTGTGCCAGGACATGGCGCCCAACTCGTTGACTTACTCGAAACACAAGAGTAACAAAGGACCCTGTGACGACGTTAGGCCCGCTGGCCTAAACGATCGTAAATTATTTGAATACCTGCCCATGGAGTGCCCAGCTTTCAATACAAGAGCGAAGTGCCGATTATGGGAGGAAAGATGTAAAATGGACGTGGAGATTCATAGTAAGTCTAAAAAAGACTCGACTGATGATTCTATGAATATAATGACGGAAGAAGAGATGCGATCATGGGAATGGCGAATGCCGTCTCGATTAGAAGAAGAAGATGGAATGCCAAGCTATGAGGACGAGCCTAGAGGTTCGGCGCTGCCACCGTTAAGTCGGCAAATTCCGCCAACTCAAAGGGGAGTCCGGCAGAAGCGAGGCAAGAAAGGAAGAGATAAACAAATATGGATGCCACCCTCAGAGGAAGGGTACCTTCGGTATATTTATAATAAAAACTTACCCGTGCAACAGATAATTAGGAAAAGGAGGGCTAGAAGGAAGAAGAAAAAATGGAATAGAAAGCGAGGAATAGCAAATACGTTACTAAATTTAAATTCTGCGACCTTGCCAAGGATTGATATAATAGTAGAAGGGATTCCAGTAAGAGCATTGCTCGACACCGGGGCTAGCCGGAATATAATTAATAGTACGCTGCTACCCCCATCAATTAGGAATAGAGCGCTAAGAGGCGAAATGAGGCTAGCCTGCGGCGAAGCCCAGCACGCAACAAGAGGAGATGTACAACAGCGAGTAAAGATCGAAAACATGACCATGCTAACTAAATTTACAATTATGGACGAGTTAAACGAAGACGTCATTTTGGGAATGCCTTGGTTCAAAAATAATGAAGTAGTAATGGACATAAACCGTTGTTGTGTATACCTGGGAAACACCACCAGAGATATCGTATACTGGAGGAAGCAAGACATGGACGAGGGAAACGAGGAATTTGCGGCTGTCCAAAAGCAGCAACAAGCAGGCGTACCTAAGCCAAGGAAGCCGAGTTTCGTATTTCCGGATGGGTCACCTGTGAAGGTTCCTCGTCCGAAGAGACAGCGTCATGCTTCACCCCCAGCGTCAAACTCAGAGAAGGGCGTGAAATTTGGGAAAAGAACTTATGTAGCGCTGATACAGGAAAAAGATGAGGAAGGTGCAGCTAACCAATTGCTGCAGCAGGCGAAAAGAACTAAATGCGAAGTTTTGGAGCCACCAGACGTGGTCCAAGTTGCTAAGGAAATGAAATACAGAATTTTGGAACCACCAGACGTGGGCCAAGAGGTCGAGTTCAATGTAATCTCGCCACCTCCGGATTTTGAAGACAAAATAGAAATCAAAGAAGAAGAGCTGTTCGATTCAACGGCCGCCACAGCTGCAGGGTTTGATCAACCAGTAGTTGCAGAATTAGCAGAAGCAAGAGAACCGGCGTTGACGGACCTGCGATTGAGAGATGGGCAAGAAGGCCGATGTCCAAGAGAAGATTATGTAGGGTGGACGGTAGTCGCGGTGAAACGTACGCCACTGCCAGAATCCAACCCAATAGCGGCTTTTGTGGAGTCACCTGTGACAGATTTGTACTTATGTCCTCCAAGTTTGGAGACCCAGTATGACCAACAAGGTGTTCCGTGGAGATATGTGCCCACCAGAGTTCCCGCACAAATCCAGCTACATAGCCAATCCCCTGAAATCCCTGAAATTCCGGCCCCTCAGCCCGAGGTCGCCGAGGTACCATTGAGGCAGCCCAAGAAGAAACCACCAGACGTGGAAGAAACTACGGCCCCTCAATCCGAGGTCGCCGTCCCAGTCTTGAGACAGCCAAGAGAGAAGCCACCTGAAGCCTCCGAGGAGTCCCCCAGGTCGCCAGAGTGCTACCCACAGGAGGCCTATACCAGGTCACCTGGAGGAGAGCCACCCATTGACGACATCGCCATGGAGGTTGAGAAATCGCCTCGAACGAGGGAAAAAGAAAAATCGTCTTAAAGAAGAGAGTGATTTTAAATATGTTTATTGTTGTTTTTGGACTTAGTTATTAGTTTTTATTGTTGTTTTTGGACTTAGTCGTTAGTTTTATTGTTAGTTATGAACTTAGTTATTTGATTTGTTTGTTGTTTATGAAGTTAATTATTTTTAAGAATTTGAGATTATAAATACAGTATAATTGTACCAGATGGGTACAGTTAAATAAACATACCATAATTACCGCTCTTAAGGGGGGGGGGTGTTGTGGTATTCGCCACGTGGAAATCGGCTATAAAGAGCGCGATTTCACTGGGAATATTCAGTCGGTGCAGAACCATAAGACAGTAAACAACTAAATATTCGTTGAGCAGTAATTCTGGTTTTTAAAATCTGCATAAGTCTTTTTCTTTGGACGACCATCGCCAAGTAAAATTGCCAGTCGAACTCGGAACTGCCGAGCACCTGGGTATGTCAAGAGGGCATACGTGAACCTGAAGATTAAAGCACAGCGTAGCTGAAGAAGCACCGGTGGAAGGACGCCGTAGTCGAGCCCGATACTGTGAGGAAACAGTGGTTCCTAGCTGATCCGCGGCGTTTGTACCAAGGTACAAGCCAGACCGAAACCTAATTTTAAGAAGACATAATACGATCACCGGTCATCGCCGACGTTGCCAACATTGGATGACCCATGCCATAACCGTCGCAGCCGACGCCATCGCCAGGGAAGCGTATACAATAATCTACCACCTGGGCATAACCTGCACCAGGTCGGCAGAAGAAGATAACTTAGCGGCAAACGAATTTAGAGACGAATATCTACGATCACCGGTCATAGCCGACGTTGCCAACATTGGATGACCCATGCCATAACCGTAGCAGCCGACGCCATCGCCAGGGAAGCGTATACAACAATCTACCACCTGGGCATAACCTGCACCAGGTCGGCAGACGAAGAAAACTCAGCGGCAAACGAATTTTGAGACGAATAACTACGATCACCGGTCATAGCCGACGTTGCCAACATTGGATGACCCATGCCATAACCGTAGCAGCCGACGCCATCGCCAGGGAAGCGTATACAATAGTTTACCACCTGGGCATAACCTGCACCAGGTCGGCAAGACGCGAAATCTACGTGGCAGAATAATTTAAAGGAAGAATAGTACGTGAATAAGCTCCAGCTGAAGTTGCCAGCCCTAGACGGACTGTGCCACCGCTGTAGTAGCTGACGCCATCGCCGAGGAGGCGTATATAATAATTTACCACCTGGGCATGACCTGCACCAGGTCGGCAAAGAAGTAAAACCGAACGGCAAACCGAATTCTAAGTAAAGAAAATACGATTACCGATATTACCGACGCTGCCAGCATTGGACACACAGTGCCACACCTGCAGCAGTCGACGCCATCGCCAGGAAGGCGCATACAAGAAGCTACCACCTGGGCATAACCTGCACCAGGTCGGCAGAACGTGAAAAACACGTGGCAAACAGTGTAATGGCCGAGAATAAGGCATTATACCAGGAAACCCCTCCAGCCCGGACGGCCGAGGACGACAAAACACACGACATGCTCTCTACCACCGAGGCCGACCCCAAAATAAGACCTGGGGCGGTCTCAAACTGCCCTGCACAGATCGCCGCCCCTGAGACAACGACTGACGCTAGCCGCGCAACATTCAGGGATAAGCCCCTTGAAGAAGGAAGCAAAGGCGAATTGTGCCAGGACAAAGCTGGGCCGCTAGAAGTCAGTCAGTTTGATAGTTTGACAGTGTACAGTGTACAGCAAATAATAAAGCGGCGATCGATAGAGTAGTGATACAACAAGTGTATATTTGTATTAGTGAATTAGAGAAGTATTGGTGAACTGTGTTTAAGAATCGTTGGCGTATTACTACCGAAGTCCCAAGTAAGTGTAGTAGTTGTAGTTAGAGTTAGTAAATTTGCTTTATTGTAAGTTATCAGTTGTGTTTTTTTTTTATTTTTTTAACGCTTATTAGTTATTTTTAACAATTTATTCAGTATAGCTTTTATCGCCAAGCTTTTGTGTCAATTTGTTTTTTTTTTCATTAATAAAAACATTAAAACGCAGTATCAAATTAGTATAGTTCAATTTTTGATTTGATAGAGTTTCTGGGTTGGCAACTTGGCAACACTTTTTCATAGAGTGACGGCTAGGGAATTTTCGTAAAAAGTGTTGCCAACCCATCAACTCTATCAAAAATTAGACTGTACTTCATTTTGATGATTTTAAACTTTTTGGCTCCACTATATTTATTATGTTTTAAAATTGAAAAAAAAAAATGTTTTTCGATTTCAAAAATTTTTATAGACCTTTGCGTTTCAGACGATTCTGAACGTTTTTTGTTCCGCTGTCTGTCGGTCTGTCTATCGGTCTGTAACCAAACGCGCATAACTCAAAAACTATCCACTCGAATTGAACGAAATTGAAATTTAGTACGCAATTGTCTTTAGTCTTTCAATTTTTTTTTTGTTGCAGATTATAAACATAAGAAAATTTTTCAAAAGACAAACGTCTTCACCATCTTTACCGTCCATATAACCAACTACACTAGAAGAGGATGATAATAATCCGCAGCCCGGTACAAGCAAGAATCTGGATCAGAACATTAAACCAAAATCAATCATGCACCATTACCATGTGAAAATAGATGCTTCTGACTTGGGCCAACTAGAAGAAAACGCATCACAACCAATTCCTAAAAGATTTCCACAAACTATGTTTGGTAATAAAAAAAAGGTCGTTCAGCGCAAACTATTTTAAAGATTTTGATTGGTTGTAATACAGCGTCAAAACAGATTCCATTTCGTGCTATGCTTGTCGTCATTTTGGAGCTGCTATGGATGAAGAAGCTTTTAGAATGCTGGGATTCCGCAACTGGAAAAAAACTGGTGAAAAATTAAAAAACATGATGTATCTTTGCATCACATTGAAAGTCTCAATAAATGGCATAACTATAAAAAGACAATAAAAAGCGGAAATGTTTTATATCATCTTTCTCAAGCTTATAGCACCCAGATAGAGAAAAATAGGAATTACTTGAGAATGTTGGCAGATATAAGCTTAACACTGGCTCGTCAAGGAATGGATTTCAGAGGTCATGACGAAAGCGAAAGTTCATTAAATAAAGGAAACTTTAAGGAAATATGTAACCTAATAGCAAAGTATAACAAGGACTTTGACATTCTACATAATTCGCATAAAAACTATACCAGTCCCCAAATACAAAATGAAATTATTGCCCTCTTGTCACTGGCGTCTTTAAAAAAGATACTCGATGAAATTAGGCATTCCGGAACTTTTTCAATCGTGTGTGATGAAGCTCGTTCTTTCATAAAGCAACAATTGTCTTTATTTGTTCGCTACGCATCGAAAGATCTAGAAATTCGTGAAAGATTTCTTGCATTTCTTGACTGTTCAGAAGACAGATCGGTCACGGATTTATTTACTTTAATCTACAAAAAATTGGAAGAGCTTAATCTTAGCGACTTGCAGATGGTAGGGCAAGCCTATGACGGAGCTGCGGTGATGTCAGGCAATATAAGTGGTCTTCAAACACAAATGCGAGAGAAATATCCAGCTGCAATTTACACGCACTGCTTAGCTCATATACTTAACTTGGCTCTGGTAGACTCCTGTAAAAATGTTCCATCAATATCGACATTTTTTTTGTACTTTGGAGGCACTTTACGAACATTTTTCAGATCCTCAAAACCATAAAAAATACAAACAAATATTGAAGGACCTCAATATTGTCCCCAGGGAGTTGAAAACTCTGTCATATACTCGTTGGGTGTGTCGATATACAACTTGCCACGCTGTTAAAACATGTTTCGAGGGAATCGCCACAGCACTGGAAAACGAAGTTTCTCATACAAGTACCAAACAGTCAATCACAGCAGTCGGGATATTATCCAGCATTAAACAACCATCATTTATAATTCATCTTTTTGTATTGGACGAGGTGCTAAACATTTTAAATATATTATCAAAGAGCCTCCAGGAGAAAGGTGCAACTCTGGGGAAAGCAGTTAAGGTTATTAAAAGTGTTATGACTTCATTAAATGGAATGAGAAATAAACAATATTATACCGATCTTCATACAAAAATATCGAACTTTGCCACAGAATCCGAAATTTCATTGGAAATGCCGTCATCCAAAAGAAAAAAGCACGCCAGTAGCAAGCTCGTTGACTTCGTCACCGAAACAACCGTAGGATTGGGTTTGATAGACGCCACATGCTCTAGAGCTGACGTAGGAGTCATTGAGTACTGGAGGGCACACATATTTTACTGAATTATTAATACTGTAAGAGAATTTCTGAACAAAAGGTTCTCACCAGAAAGTATGGCGCTTGCCAATTCAGTAGATCATTTTTTTCAGTTAGATTTTGAAGGTTCAGAGAAATTCATTGAGCAATATCGCAAAATTTTGAATATCACTTTTGCCTTAGGAGCAGAAATGACTGTTTTAAAAAATTGTATTTTACAATCTAAAGAAACTGTTGGTCATGAATATATCAAAAAAGACTCAGAAAAAACATATCTCGACCTCTACCAACTTTTGAAAGTAGCGATTATTTTGCCTATTTCAAGCGCAACGTGCGAGAGGTATTTTTCTGCCATGAGGAGGATTTTTAACTGGTTGAGAACGACAATGACTCAAGATAGGCATTCAGATTTAACTTTGTTGTATGTAGAAAAAGATGTCGATATAGACTTGGAGAGTGTTGTAAATTCTTTGAGTGAGCAGAGTAGGAAGTTTCTCTTGTAAGTAATATTTTGTTTTTGTAAATATTTATCGCAGTGTATTATATTATATGTATTAGGTATATTAAAAAAAAATAAAACCACTATACTATTATAAGGCATTTTTTCTATTTATTTTTTCATTGCACGACAAATAAAAAAATATATATTTTTTAATCCACCGTACACTGGGGCCCAGGCTCCCCCTGAAAACTAAGGCTAGCTACGCCGATGCGCACAACTGAGGTTGCCCGCTTGATTCCACCCAGAGCGGTGAATGGTAGAAATCCACAACGAGCCACTGCAGCCCACCCGTACGTGATTCAGTTTAGTGTCCCTCGAACGTCGTTAGAATTTAATTTCGACCGACCAACTCTGCTAGTAGCCAATTACCATGACCTCAATACTTCGCTTCCCCTACTCCTTTCATAAGAAAACAATATTTGTATTAAAATTAATTTAATCCATGCCAATCTGTATGTAGCTTGGTGTAGTGTGTGAGTGATAAGTATATTGTCCGAAACGTCCGCCCGTGTGTAATATTTTGTAATTATTTAATTAAGAAATTCGTCTAATGTCTCTATGTACATTGTGCATGTCACTGTGTAGTAATCTTGCAGGTGTATGTATAGGTGCATTTATGATAATTCGTACTATTTTGTTTTGAAATATTTTTTGTACTTTGTCTTATTTAGGGTAGGTGCACCATGTTGGTATACCATAAAGTCAGTACTGACCGTAATAGTATTTTGAATATATTCATCTTTGTCCTGTTACCTAACGTACTTTAGAGGATAATAAGTGGGTGAAGCGCGCAAAGTTCTCTTTGTGCGCACGACAAGCGGCAATCCGCATTTGCGTTCCAGTCCATGTTTCTGTCAAAGACAATTTCCGGTAGTCTTACTCTTCACTTTGAGAAAAGAATGACCTGTGTCTTATTCTCATTCAGGCGAATTTTTCAGTCGCTAAGCAATTCTTGAAGAAGATTTATATGGCGTTGCAAAACGTGAGATTAAATAACCATGGCTGTCTCGAGGTGGCAGTTATTGCGGTATCATCAGCAAATAAATATAATTTCGTTTTAGAGTGTTTATAATAGTGAGTGTGACAAGTTCCTGACCAGTCATGCAGGCGAAAGAATAACTCCAAACGAAATAGCCGAAATATTCAACAAAGCTTTCAGCAGAGTAGCTACACCTGAAAAAGTGATTAAAGGTTTCACAGAAACCGGTGTATTCCCTTTAACCCCGATGTTCTTACCAATGAAGACTTCGCTCCAGCCGAAAACCTACAAAGATCGCATTGCAGCACGACTGACGAGAATAAAATGCAAGAAGAAGTTAGATAGAACGAGAAGACTCGCGAAAAGGTCGTCATTGATTCCGATACCCTCTTGTTCTAACACGAACAATGGACCAAAAAGAAAGTCTACAAAGCAGCATTCTATCATATTTACTTCCGCGTCATTAAAAGATATTATAGAAGAAAAAGATAAAAACAAGAACCCTAAAAAGCAGAAGGCCGAGCAGAAGGCAGTTGAGAAAGCAAAAAAAAGTATTCGAGGTTCAAGATCTGAAAATTGAAATGAGGGAGATATCTAAACGTCCAAAGGCATCAGTTGACTATCAGGAAATGCTGGAAGATGAACAATTTGGAGATGACATGGATAAAGAAATAACTAAAGATATTTGTATTATATGTGGAGAATTTGGTAGAAATGCCGAAATATGCGTAATGTATGCCCAATGGATACATAAGGATTGTACAAATTGAACAAAACAAAAAAAAATTGTATGTGACTTTTGTTTGTAAGTCGTGAATGGGATTTCTCCAGGCGGCCAGTTTTACCCCACTCGTTCTAGAAATGCCGGCCAAGGCAACATTTTCATTTTTTATATGTATTTCAGCAGGACTATTTTTTAAGATTATTTCTATAATAAATGTTATTTAAATACAGTACATACTTTCATTTGCGCTAGTGTTTAAGTTGAAAGTCTATTCTAGTATGATTTCATAGACAAATATGCGTAGGCGGCCGCCATTCCCCCGCTTTGCCCTAATACAGCAAACACTAGCAAATAATTTATATGACGCTATTGTCAAAAATTGAGGTAAAGCTGGACATAACGAATAAAGATTATTTCACATTAAAACACATTTTCGTTTCACCAATCCGATAATCACACATCCAAAATAAAAGACACCAATATGTCTTTCTTACTAAGCCTTTAATTTAACATACTTAAGACTACAGATTTTAACAAAAACATTAATTAATTGAATGTTCGAGCAACCCTTCATTAACAGCTAAACAATATCCGAACAGATCATATAATTCATTTCTAACATTACTAAGTTGATGTTGAGAAATTCTGTCACATTCTAACGAAATACAGTTTTTTAGCTGGTCTAGATTTATAAATTTTACATCTTTATAAATAAAATTTTTAAGTGACCCCACAGAAAGAAGTCGTTCGGCGAAAGATCAGGACTGGCCGAAGAATTAGATGCCGTGGGCCAATAATATTTCCGTTAAAAATATTTTGCAAGTATTCCCTAACCATGAGAGAATAATGGCAGGTTGGCAGGACAACCATTCATTTGATACCAGATCTCCTGATTTTCGCGTACAACTTCTTCTAGTGCGGGTTCAATTCGATTTTGTAGTAAGTCCAAATAGGTTCCTGCTGTAAGGTGGCCTTCCATTAAAAATGGTTCAATAACGTGATGTCCTACAATTTATTATTTGTGGATATGGCGTCCGAGTATGAACAAGACGATGTTCATTTTCTTGGCTCCAATACCGGCAATTTTAAGCATTTGGTTCGTTGTTGAGGGTGAATGTATATTCATCGGTAAAACAAATATTTCTCAAAAAAATCCTATTATTATTTTCTCTTTCCATTACCATTCTCCGTTCTTCATCGCCTTGCCGTAGCTCTTGATGTTTTTCATATTTGTAAGGAAAATATTTATGTTTTTTTAAAGTTCGCAACACTGTGGTTTAATGTTTTCCTACGGCTTGCCCAGGAATCCTCGTGCTAATAATTTTATTTTCCTCCACGTGCAGTAAAATATCAAGATCTCTATTATCTGTTTCTTCAGCTCTATTAACATTCTCAGTTTAGCATTTACAGTTGTTTATTACAGTGCCTTTGGATTTAAATTTACTAATGATAAGTTTAATTAATAAAATGGAAGGGATAGGCTTATCAGGGAATTAAACTGAAAACATTTCAGACACTGCTCTTAAACTCTTTCCTGGATAATACCACTTAATCATAGTTACTTTTCCTTAATGTAATAGCTCACATTAAGCTATAAGTAAAGCGCCTTCAATGAATATGTTGTCACTGACGCTACTTTTCGTTTTGTCAATGCCAAATAATAATTTGATGGTGTTTGCTGTATTACCCAAATTATGAAAATTTCGTAGTTTTGCAATCACATTTAATTGAATAAGTTGGGATTGGCTTATTAAAATGTATTTAAACTTAGCATATGGGTTTATTATTTCGGCCTCTTCAAAAAATTATAACACAATTTTTCTCTAAAATGTACAGGGGGGTCAATATTTAGCCGCCTCAAAATTTACATGGGATTTCCTATGTTCGACCAAGCCATGCATCGGCCAGTAGAATAAAAGTCTTCGTTTTTTATTTACGTTATTTCAGTTAAGTGTGTACTATTGGCCGACTTTACCCTATTTCTTTAAAATGACCCTCCAGACTTCCTGAGAAGTCCAAAGTTTCCTATGTTGATAATGCATGATCATAAAAATATCATGTTTATATTTTATTACATCTGACGTGTTTTTCAAACATCCGTCCAATATTTAGCATAGAAAATTATATATTACAGGCCCATAACAACTGACTTTATTGTCTATAACACCCCCATTGTCAATTAACGCCTATATTTACACGATTCGGTAATAATTTACTAGATCAACTTGTTAATTATAGAAAACCCAGCACATTGGCGTATCATTAAATGGCTTATTTTTAATCGAATTTATTATTCATTTTAGGTCATATATACAGCGTCTCTTATACTGCAAATGGCCCAAGAGGACAAAAGAACTAACCATTTCCGATTTTCAGAATTGTTGTAATTTGGGATCAAGGCCCGTTTGGATGAAAACTAAAATATAGGTACAAAATTGGGTTGGTCAAGTTTGCCTCCGCGAGACTTTTAGATATTTTAAAACAATACGACTGTCCTGTTTCTAATTTTAGCACATGCTAGGAACTGAAGCAATTTTTTAAAAGTAAGAAGGTACACATTTTTATAGGCATTTATATTTTTTTATTCTGAACACCATTTTGAGAAATAATGTTATTCTCCGTTGAAGAAAAAATACTTGCCCCTCATATTTAATTAAGTTACCTAATCAAAATGTTGATATGGTACCTACCTATCTATTTCGTAGAATTTTACACACCTTATTTAATACTTCGTACACTCTTCTGAAGGAAGTTTTCCCTTCTTATAGAACTCATATTAATTTGCTCGTCATAATTTAACTGTATTAAACTATTTTGTTCAAATAAATATTTTAAAGTTTACAAAATTGCAAATGATACATGTAAGATATGCCATAAAAGTGGTTTGATTTAGTTTTTAAGTAAAAATGCATTCTTCAGTATGGTACTTATGCAAGATTAAAGAAATATATAAAAGGAGACGATTTTTCGAAGAATTTGCAAAGTTTTTTCATATATCCTCAGGTACGGTAATAAAAATTTAGTAGGTTAATATAATATTGAAGACGCTAGACTCTCAAACACTAACGTTCTCGTTACTAAACATACTATAAACTTTGTAGGTAAGTACATAGATCAAATTTACTGAAAATAAACCGCCCGTTTCCCTACGCCATTGGGGTCATTGCATCCCATAAGAAACAAAAGATAAACAAAACAAACTCTACGACCTCTCATTTATTTTCAAGTGACACCGCGGCTACGTTCAAACAGTACAGTCACGGCTCTAATCGCGCTATAATAGTTGCGCTCCATAAATTTATAAAAAAAAATTTCTTTCGTCGTAAAAGTGCGATTACTAACATTTACTTCACCTGTTTGGATATTTTTATAAATCGATTTTATACGAAATAATAACTATTTCGTATCGCGTGTGCAAAATGTTTGTTGCTGTTCATAAAAGATAAGATAAAAATACCTAAGTGATATGTTTTCCGACTTGTAGTTCCTGGTATTATCTATATTTTCCTATGTTGGTAAGTACAGTGTAAACACCATGTTTTACAAGATACGTGGAAGTAGTAGTCTTCAAATTATTGCGAAATTTTAAAAATAAACTTTTTTTACTCATTTCTCCATAGCAGCTCGCTATTCATATACAGCACAATTCTATGAATATTAACTTTTATCATAAAGAAAACTTACAAATGATTTTATTGAACTAAACCAATTTATAGCATGGTTCCACATTTCGTGCATATAGGCTCTAGGCTCTCTAACACACTACCGCACCACTACCGCGCGACGAATTGTATAATAAAGTTTACACTACAGCGTTGATCCTTTGAGTCCTTTGACTGCCATAGAAACCTAATTATCCCTCTCGTCATAAAATGCACCAAATTCACATCTTTTCGAGCAGAGCCAGAGAACAAATCACCTACTTCCCTATTTGCTATACAATTTTAAGTATATAGGTAGGTATAAATATCTAATAATATATAAATAGCAAATTGATTTTTATTAATTTTAGTTTCAATTGGTATTCCGACAAGTGAATTTTATTATATTGGTGTTTGGTTTATCGGCGTGTGATATTTTTTATTGTATTAGAGTTAGAATGTGGCGTCCATGCACAGTAAAAAATTAAGTGTTAAATTTAACACTCAATGGTGGTACATATAGGACCACACTTAATAGGGTATATTAACCAATCAGTATATCTGGTAAAAAAGATATTTTTGAACGGTTTTTTTACTTTTTGATGAGTGTTAATTCTTCTTATTTATGGGTAGGTACATTTACACTATGGAGTGTAAATTTAACTCACAGATTGTAAACCTATCCTTCTAAGGTGTAAAAGAAATAATGAGAGGTGTAAGTAAACCATTTTTTAATGGTAATTTCTGATTAATTAGCGTAAATATCAATATTATTGTAGTGTAAATTTTATTTTATTTGGGTGTGACTTTACTATAGTGAGTGTAGTAAAATAATCTACCCAGGGCTAGAATACTTTCCACTTTGCTTAAGTCATTTAATACCATATCAAACTAACGGGCGTTTTTAATTAAAATGTAAAAAATTATGCATTCAAGATGTTTCATATTATTAACCTCTGCTTAGTTTGATACATGATTGAATGACTTAATCAAACCCGAAAGTAGTAGCCCCTAATAATCTTCAGATCGCTTGGGAAAGGTTTGTTAAATGAATGAAAATATTAAGTGTTAGTTATCGTTTATTTATAAACAAAATGATGGTTACAACAGAACTGGAACTTAGTTTCTTAAAAATGGTGTACTTATTAGTAAGGTTTCTATTAAATTTCGTTAATGCTTACCCAATTTAACAAGATCCTTATGAGGGGCACTCTCATTTGACACTTTACAGAACTTTGCTTTGTTTCTATATTTTAATTTAAATATAACATTATTCTATATCACGTTTAAAGAGCACAATCAGACTGACTTGAAAGTTGAATTTGCATGTAGCGTCGGCGTCATTTGTCAATTCCTAAAATTTCACACCACTTGTTGTCGCCTGTCTTTTCGGTAACACGAGTTTAGGTATTTTTACCCGGGGCCGTGTAAAAAAACGATTAAAGAATAAGTTTTACACTCAATGTGTTAAAATAACCTTCTAGCGGGGTTCATTTACACGCTAATATGGTGTTTTTAATTGTCTTTGTATTTAGTTTTCCTGATAGAGTGTAAAATGAAATAAGTAACACCCATTCAACAAAATTAACTTTTTAGAGAGTTAAATTAATACGCAAATTTAATAGAACAACTTTGGTCCCATATGAGTGTAAAAATGTGGTAAATTATGTTTATCCGGGTGTTAACATTAAGACTAGTTTTTTTTATCACTCCTGAAATTATTTTTACCAGGTGGATATTTTTTACTGTGATGGGCTTGTGTTGAGAGTGAGGCATCCTGTAGTGCCACTTTCAGAAGAAAGCATTTATCTTCCGATGCTAAAAAATAATTAAAAATGTGCACTAATCTTTGCTGAAAGGAGATTTTAATTGAAGTAATGCTTTAGCCGAGACATCTGCTTTAAGACGTAGATCTTTATCTTCGGTAAAGGATATACTTACCTATTATGGAAACTTATCATTCGCAGAAAGAAGCAAAGTGACTTTGACACATTTAGAAGTATTGACGAGAATAATTTGGATTTATTAAGAAAGAAAATGTATCAAATGTATGAAGAACAATCTGTACCTACCCTGGTTTTCCTAAAAATGAAGCATACCAATGACAAATCAAACATTTCTTATAGCATGTCTAAGAAAAATTTTGCTTAAAATGTTGCTTAAATATCACACAATTGATAAAAGACAAACCGTAATGGAATCTCAACGTTTACGGGAATCGCGTCATAAATATTTAACGGCTATTAAACAATGTAGAGCAGCAAATCGACCAATTATCTACCTTGACTAAACATGGTTCAATACACATGAGATCGTAAGAAAAGGATCAAATGATTTTCCAAAATAATGTTAAACCAAGGCTCCTTCAAATAAAAGCAAAATAATAACTATTATACACGCAGGTTCACAAAATTGATTTGTTCCGAACTGTCTGTTGCTTCCAGCATAAAACATAGCAGATTCTTCTCTAGATTAGCACCAAGACACTGATGTACAACTTTTTAAAAGTTTGGTTTGCACATCGACTTGAAAATAGATATGCCTAGAAATAGTCGTTAAGTAAAAATGTTTCCTAGTATAGTACAAATGCAGAAATCCAAAATTCTATGATAAATAGTAATATACATATATATATCTTAAAGAAACTTACAAAAACCGGGATCTTTTAGAAGTATTACAGGGTTTCAAAATTAATAAAGAATACGTGTGTGATAAACTTGCAACAGAAAATGGACAAACAGTTTTGCGTCTTCCCCTACTATTGTGTATTTCATCCAATCGAACTAATATGGTACCAAGTAAAATCAAATATTGGAAGGAATTATACTTCCCCCACATTAAATACACCTGTAGTAGGATTAATATAAAACATAGTAAGTAAAATTTCTGCAGACAATTCGAAAAACCGTATACAACATGTAGTTAGGGTGGAAAACTCTTAAATGTGTATGCCTAAGTACTAATTTTCATACCTTAATAATAAGTTTACATGAAGATAGACAGAACTTAATTTAGAGTAAAGTAGAATTAAGTTGCCAAAATTGATTATTGTAAAACTTTTCTGTGTACCTACACACATTGTACAGGGTGGCTAACTAAGAATGCAAGGTACTGTATCTGGGAAACTATCCATCATAGAGGCTTGCGGCAAAAAAAATTGTTACTAAAATGGCCAAGAGAAAAACCTGGAAAATATTTTTAAGTTTCTGAAATGGCCGCTAGGGGGCGTAACTGCAATCTTGAATCTAAAAAAGTGATGTTTCTGTAAATTCCGCTATATTAACCTAATAAAAAAAATCCTGATCTTTAAAGTCGAGGATAATCTGAACCTTTTTTGTTTGACACTTTTTGCGGTATCTCTAAAAAGAAAGTGGTGAGGGGGTATTCAAACGTTTCCGTAAATAACATCCTGTATCTTCGGAACGGCTAAGCCGATTTGAACAAACTTGTACTCGGTAAAACGAGCTATTCTTGGGCTACAAACATCATTATATTTGAAGTTTTGTAAGTTTCACATATCGCGGCTAGAGGGTTTTTTTCGACATTCCAACAGAAATGGTTATTTTTCTCAACAAAATAAAATGCATTGGTATGATTTTTTTTTCATGAAAAAGTAGCTAAATGGTGCCTAAAATAGCTCGCGAAAATCGCATCTCGATATCTTGTTCCTAACCCAAAATATCGGCAATAGAAAATTGTATACGAAAATCCATTAAATTTTCAATTTATTGTAACTATATTTTTCTGGAATTCTTTCTATTATGTAAGTTGTGACCCTAAAAAGGACCAATTTATAAAAGGAAGATTTTTAATGCCCCCGCAAATGCTCGAAATGCTGACCATCACGTTCTATGCACAAAAAACATAATTAATAGAAGCAGACCATGGAAACAAAACAAATACCTAATCAAAACATAAATAATCCAAATTGTCAATAGTTGTCAAAGTTTTGCGTTACTTTGAGTAATTTTTGTGTTTACAAAATGCATTTTACGAATGATGAAGCTGTTGATATGCTTGCGGTTTATTTTGAATGTCTTTAGAATGCCGCAGTAGCTAAAAGAGTTTACGTCGCTCGATATCCAAATCGGCGTACTTGCGATGTGAGAGTTTTTCCCCGATTAGTGGCGAGTTTACGAGCCAATGGTTGTTTTCGGCCTAAGTTTCAACGGCAAAGAATTGGAAGAACACAAGAAGATATTAACTACGTACTGGGGCATATTGAAGGAAATCCTCATGTTGGCACAAGAGCATTATCCCTTGAGTTGGACATATCACGAACAACGGTTCAAAATATTTTGAAGGATCATAGGTAAGTTCTAATGGCCATCATCATTAGGTATTCGTTTAAACTTTTTTTAATTAGTTTTAGAATGCACCCATATCATGTCGTTTTACATCAGGCCTTGAAAGGGGAAGATTATGATCGGAGGTTGGACTATTGCCATTGGATGTTAGGTATGATACGCCAAAATAGAGAATATTTATTTCAAATTCTTTGGGCCGATGAAGCCACCTTTAGTAGTGACGGGAGAGTCAATCTACATAATATGCACTATTGGTCTGCAGAAAATCCGCATTGGTTCCATGAAGTTCAGCACCAAGGACGTTGGAGTTTAAATGTGTGGTGTGGCATACTGGAAAGCAGAATTATTGGGCCATATTTTTTTGAGCAATCCCTAAATGGCAATGTCTTTCTTGACTTTTTGGCCAATCAATTACCGTTGTTGTTGGAAGATGTGCCTTTGGAAACAAGGCAAAACTTGTTTTTGCAGTTGGATGGTTGCCCAGCACATTTTGCCATTAATGTGCGAGAGCATATTAATGCAGTATTTCAACAGCGGTGGATTGGAAGAGGACGTCTGTTTCCATGGCCTCCGCGATCACCAGACCTAACTTGCCTTGATTTTTATTTATGAAAGCGGTTAAAGGACATCGTGTTTCAGACTCAACCTACGACCAGAGAAGATTTGAAAAACCGGATTCGTGATGCAATACGTAACATACCGAGAGCCGAAATTGAAAGTGCAGTTTTGTCTACCCATGACAGGCTTCAGCAATGCATAGAACGTGATGGTCAGCATTTCGAGCATTTGCGGGGGCATTAAAAATCTTCCTTTTATAAATCGGTCCTTTTTAGGGCCACAACTTACATATTAGAAAGAATTCCAGAAAAATATAGTTACAATAAATTGAAAATGTAAGGCATTTTCTTATAAAATTTTCTATTGCCGATATTTTGGGTTAGGAACAAGATATTGAGATGCCGTTTTGGCGAGCTAGTTTAGGCATCATTTAGCTACTCTTTCATGAAAAAAAAATCACACCATTGCATTTTATTTTGTTGAGAAAATTAACCATTTCTGTTGGAATGTCAAAAAAACCCTCTAGCGGCGATATGTGAAACTTACAAAACTTCAAATATAATGATGTTTGTAGCCCAAAAATAGCTCCTTTTAACGAGCTCAAGTTTGTTCAAATCGGCTTAGCCGTTTCGAAGATACGGGATGTTATTTACGGAAACGTTTGAATACCCCCCACCACTTTATTTTTAGAGATACTGCAAAAAGTGTCAAACAAAAAGGGTTCAGATTATCCTCGACTTTAAAGATCAGGATTTATTTTTATTAGGTTAATATAGCGGAATTTACAGAAACATCACTTTTTTAGATTCAAGATTGCAGTTACGCCCCCTAGCGGCTATTTCAGAAACTTGAAAATATGTTCCAGGTTTTTCTCTTGGCCGTTTTAGTCATAATTTTTTTTTTGTTGCAAGCCTCTACGATGGATAGTTTCCCAGATACAGTACCTCGCATTCTTAGTTGGCCACCCTGTACTACTGTATTTAAACCTTAAACTTAATTTTAATCTTGTATTAGTGTATAGTCCAAATCGTAATATTGTAATTTTAATCATAATAACTTAAATATTTTACATATACCTACCTAGCGTACGTTGTTGTGACGACGTAAAAACTTAATTTTTATTGAAACGAATAAATCTTTATTTCAGTATTTCATTGATTTTTATTGTACTTATTATGTCTCAAAATATTATTACTATGATAATTGATCTTTAGTTTCATTTGGTTTAAAATATCTCAGTTTCCCTACAGTACTGGATGGCCATAAATTACTCGACCTAGGGCAGGACTTAGGACTTAGGACTAAGGACATAAATAATGAAAAGACACATGGTTGGTTTATTTTATTGGTTATTTTAAATTTACAAAAATGACCAATTCAACTATCTTGTGTTTCGTAGAACACTTACTAGCTAGGCAATTTTAGGAAACCCAGCAACCTGTAGTATTATAGAGTCCCAATAAAACTATATTTATTAAAATTATAAGAGCTATATTTCTAAGCCGATCCTGTACCCATTTATTGCGGCTTGAAGATGTTGGGACCTCCACAATGGGGTTTAGTCAGGCAGTTGACTTATTGCAGTAAAGGTCAATGATATAATGTAAACTTTACTATACATGGTGGTTCAAAAGCAGAGGGGTAGAAAAGAAACTGTATGAGCTTACGATAATATTTTTACATGATCTATATAAATCCGAGAAATTGCCCATGAATTCTGAAAACCAGGCAAGAATAAGTGATTCTCCAACAGTCACAGTAGAAATTCTTAACTCTGTAGATGGCATGAAAAACGGTCATGCACCAAATCCAGACCACATTCATACCGAAATCTTAAAATTGCTAAGCGATTTTCAGGAACTCCTAGGTATTTTAACAAAATGATTTAACCATTTTTTCTATTGCAACTAATTAGATGCTTAAAATATCAGTGACTAACAAAGATAACTGTACACAATAATATGACCTATTAATGAATGTCTCCTAAGATTGATCTAAAAATATAATCTTTATTTTTGTCACATATTACAGGCATTGCTGGTTTGATGTCATTTTTAATAAAAGCGTATGTTATGGGATCTTCATTGCAATTGCCCCCGTATGGAATGTTTTGTTAAATTCTTTGATGACATTAGATGCCAGTCTCGTACTCCGTACTCTGTCTGACTGTAAAGTGTTCTGACCTGAACTCGAACTTTTCAGAAGGCAGAGCATTGCGGTCAAACACGAAGTTCTAGGGTCTATTAAATATTCGTTTGTCAATCACATTTCCAATACTTGAGAGTAAGCTAATTGGCCTGTAACTGGCAATAAATATCTGATTTTTGTTGGATTTATGTATTAGTACGATCTTTACCTTTTTTCAAGGGGGAATGATTGGGCCTTCTTGCAGTCACATCCCGAGGCCTCTTTTATATTAAAATCTTTTAATTATGTTTTTTACTTTATTCTAAGTTAATATCGGTAATGTTTTAAATGGAATGATTTATGTGTTTATTATATTTGTACCGCCCTGATGATCCTTGCGTCCCTCCGCGAGTCGGTGGAAAGACTTTCAGTGATCTGTTCGCAGAATATCTCTGTAAAAAGTTCAATAGTCTTCTTTGAGTCTGCGTCATCATGTTTGAAGAAAGTCATCGGTTTCCTGATGCGTTTCGTCAAAGTTCTGATTATTCTGAATACACTGTTGTCTTCGACATTTAACATTCTTGCGCAGTAAGCACTTAAGCGCATTTTCACTCTCCCTTAATGTTGTTAATATTGACTGTGGCAAATTTTAAATAACAATCACGGATTGCATTGCCATTACTTTGTCATTTCAAAGTTTGCCAGCATGGTTTTTAAATGACCTTGCATAATCTTAGTAAACTGACCCAGCAAACCTTGCATTATGTTTTGTAATGCAGCTTCCAAAAGTCGCTGGTCTGTCGTCCATATTTGTTGTTGACGCCGGTACCCCAGATATTGCCGGGTGTTTATCCCGCAATTCACACATTCGGCCTTTTATTCCCTACCACTCTTAAGTTGTTGTGACCTGTTTTTTTAAAAGGAGTGTTTAAACCTTCATTGTTAGTTGGTAAATTTGGCCATGCAGGCTGATTCATCGGTTTGCATTTTTTTGCATTATCTTCACTATTACCCTTAATTAACTTGTCCATTTGAAGAAGATAATATAACTTATCTAGGTAGCATGTTAATCTACGACGGCCTGGTCGCGTGGCATCATTCTCGCTTCTCATGCTACAGGTACCCTGGTTTAAGCCCGGGTTGGCCCAGCAGACTTTTTCAGTTTGCAGGGCCCAGGTCACCATACTACGTAGTGTTGCGTATGCAACACACACCGACAAATTCTCAACGGAACTTTAATCTAGTAGGTACTCTAGAAACGGCATGTTGTCGAAGGTGGGACCCTTAAGCGAAATGAAGGATGATCAGTGGTGCGGATGGTGTATCTCGGACACTGTCTGATATTCGTATGGTCGAGGTAAGAACCTTGACCAGAGAATTGGCGGCGGAGTCTCGAGTCCTGTGATCTAACCTTTATAAATTTTGTTTTGGAAAATAATGCTTCATCCAACAATTTTTGGCTTTAATGTGTTTTATTAAGCTTTTCAAAAAATCCAAAAAAGTTACGAAATTCGAGCTGACCTATACGGCACAAGAACCGCAAACTCCTTAGATCTGACACCCTCTTCGCTTTCATGTCTCAGAAAACAAAATTACCCGTTGATTTTAGATTATAAACGGTATAATTATGCACAACCAGATTTTTTTTTGTAATAAATCGACGATGCTGCAACTTGTTTCTTGTGTTCTTTTTCCTGTCCGGCTCTATTCTATTCTATTTTAGCCACTGTATACTAACCTACTCTTTAGTTGATGTTTTAAGAATGACACATACTTAAATTTCGTCAGTGACATGTGTTTAAAACCGAACAAAACATAAAAATGTCAGCAATATTGCACTTTTTATCCATAAACGAAGAGCTTATATAACAACCTTGTCGAGATAGTGAATATATTTTGGGGCCATGGACAGCTGGTTTTTCTTGAAAATGTGAGATATATCTTAGGTAATTTTACTAATTATTTTCCTAGCATGTTCTGTGGAATTTAGAGTTCCTCGGAACACATAAGTTCTCTACACAAACCCACCTTTAATTGATGATCCCCAATGCAAGTAGAATTTCTTATTTTAGGTAGAACAGAAACAATTACTCCTCTCAGTAATTATTACCTAATAGCTACCTATGAAATAAGAATCATACCTTGCTATAAATTGTGGATTGAAATACATATTTTACGAGCGAAACAGCAGTGATTTTTAAACATCCGTGGGATATTAGGTTCCAACAAGGCTAAAATATTTTACCTTTATAAAATTTTACTTACTTCAGTACTTATTTAATATAAGTACTTGCACTCGCTACTATACGGCTAGATAGACCTAATTTAGTTGTGATATCAAGAAGAAATAATGTCTGGTTGCTTTTTAAGCCTTGCCAGCACTATGTAAGTATTGCACTAATTAACCCTATTTTAGTGTGTATTTTTGTAAAACTATTTTAACTTTAATTGGTTACCGCCAAACAGCCCTGGCTGATCATCTCAAAGGTACAACGCCATATTATACCACTTATAGAGTCATAGTTAGATAATTAAAAAATTCGCCCAAATGACGCCAAAACCCAAGCCATGTACTTCTCAAAGGACAGAGCTATAAAAATCCCAAAACCAATCTGCAAGGCAAAAACATCAGACTAAACTGGTGCAATAAGGTTAAATATCTGGGTCTATCTTTCGACAAGCGGCGGGATTGGAACGACAATGTAGATGCTTAAAAAAAGGAATGATCAACCTAGTGCCATCTACTCATTAATCAATGTTAAAAGCAGAATGAGCATACGCACAAAGACCCTACTATACAAGACCATTGATTGACCAGTACATATTTACGGTATCACCATTTTGAGTCCTGTCTCAAACAAGCCTGCACACTTCAGAAAGATTTTAACTTTCCAAAATAAAGTGCTAAAAATAGTAGTAACTGTCCCTAGCTTTACGATTTGAATGTTACCTAACAACCTACAGATACCGACCATTATTACTGAACAGATAATACAAACTCATCGTAGAATATTACAAACGTATCCCCAAATCCCACACATTCACTCTGATCTACACAAACCATGAGAGGTAGGTATGTACAAAACCATAAGCATAATAATTTAGGTATTTGTACCTATACCTGCATCGATCCACGCAACATAGATCCCATGCAAATTTTGAGATGGTAAAATATTGGATCCCTTGTTTACTTAAGGCAGATAATTTATTTAACTTTATTAAAGGGAATACTTTGACGAACTAACTGACGAAATTTTAGCGCGATTTATAAAGGCATTAAGGGCTAATTTAAAAAAACTTCAAACTATAATAATTGGCGAAAATTAACAAATACGGTTCTGAAGCTCTATAATAAAAACACCAGTAAATGTCAGTAACTGCCAAGAAGGGTGTATTATGACAATACATTTGTTTTCGGGTAAAATAGGTTAAAGCTGGATATAAACTCGAATATTCCACATCCCATAAAGACAGTGGTATTTTCGAAAACTTACAGCGCTGCAGCGGATATACAAAATCGAAAACACCAAAACGAAAATACCACTTGTCAGTGTCACTTTGTTGACAAATTTCTATTTATTATTTCAAAGTTGACAAAATGAATGTTTTTGGATTCGTGAAATATTCCTTTAAATACCATGCGTGCTTTAAAACTAACCGGATAATTTTTCACTTACACGTGTTTTCTTTACAAATTTCACTCGTCCTTCGGACTCGTGAAATTAAAGAAAACACGCATTCGTAAAAAATTATCGGTAATTTTAAAGCACTCGTGGTATTACACCCGAAAAGTTAACGAGGTTGAGGTTCAGTTGGCGTTGGAAATAAGAGTTCAATTTAAACTAAATGGAACACTTAGTTCCATTTATAAACTCAGTTCGTGCAAAGTTCGTAAGTTTCGAAAATTTTCCGTGTAGTTCGAGATAACCAATTTTTATGTTCGGACTTCGAGAGGTTCGTTTCGACCAATGAAGACGCTATTTCAAAGTCATGTGGTTACAGCGAAATGCCAAATGTTTTTTCGTTGTTTCCGTCGCCCTTCCGTCATTTGTATTTGAATTTTCTGCTTGTTATAAGCTTAGTATTGTGTTTTGTGCCAGAAATTGGAAAACTAGAAATGGACAGTATAGAGAATGATGACACTAATTTATTGTTACTCGAGTTAATCCAAAATTATGAATTTACCTACAACACTATCACTCTATTGGGCAAAAATTTCAACCAATCAAACAACGACATCTCGAACTTCGCTACTGACTTTATAAATGCCATATTCTGGACTATCGATTATCGAACCTCACCAACTTGAACATAACTTCAACCTCGTCAACTTTTCGAGTTTATAAATCCAGCTTAAAAGCTTCAAGGTTTAAGATTTTTAATACAATTTGGTTTCTCTCTCTCTGTTATACAAACAAAAATATAGGGGAGGAGATAAATCAATAAAACAGTTTTGGTAAACAAACAGTACTTTCTTCTTCGAGAATTTGACTTTCTAATGCATAATAAAACAACTAAATTACATACTCAACTAATTATTTAATAAAATGTTCAAACAACCCCCCATTTGCTGCTAGACAATACCCCAAACGATCATTAAATTCGTTTCGAACATTTCTTAATTGATACACGGACAGCCTTTCACACTCTGCAGTAATAGCATTTTTTAAATCCTCCAGCGTCTCGTAATTAAAATTTTTGTAGATGGTTGTTTTTAGGTGTCCCCATAAGAAAAAGTCATTCGGCGAAAGATCGGGAGACCTAGCTGGCCAATTAATTGTGTAATTTAGTCCAATAACGTTTCCAATAAAAACGTTTTCTAAATACTCCCTAACTACTGCAGAGTTATGAGCTGGGCAGCCATCCATCTGGAACCAAATTTCTTGATTTTCTCGAACAACTTTATGCAACGCAGGCGCAACTTCATTTTGAAGCAGTTCAAGAAAATATTGAGCGGTTAAATATTGATTTAAAAAGAGTGGTCCGATGATATGATGCCCCAAAATGCCAGCCCACACGTTGACTTTTTGGGGATACTGCGTCCTTGTTTCAGTAAACCGAAATTCATTTTCTTGGCTCCAGTATCGAAAAATTTGTACATTAGGCTCGTTAATCAAGGTAAAAGTACATTCGTCGGTGAAGCAAATATTTTGCAAAAATTCCATGTCATTATCCTCTCCATTATATTAAAACAAAAATCAGCCCTTCGAATCATGTCCCCATCTCTTAGTTCTTGAACTTTATGGTATTTATACGGATAATATTTATGTTTATGTAGTACTCGTAAAACGGTTGTATGATGTTTCCCCACTTCGTCTCCAATATGCCTAGTACTTATAATAATTCGCTTATTTTCTTCCACACTTAACAAAATATTTAAGTCTTATCTGCAGGATTATTACCTTCGTCTTCTCTTTCGCATTTACATTTATTGAGAAGCGTTCCACTATTTTCAAATTTTTTAATTATTCTGGTTATGGTGGATATTGCTGGAATTGGTCTCTCTGGATAATGTACTGCAAACATATCCGATACTTTTCTGCTGCTGTTTCCTGCATAATACCACTTAACTATAGCAATCTTTTCAGACGTAGAATAGTTCATAACGAAATAATAATTATTATAGTTAAAAAAATTGTCAAACTTGATTTAAATTTGACACTGACATAATTAATCAAAATATTAAAATTCAGACCCGTATTATCCATTTTAGGAAAATAAAAGATAATATTATTTGTTAAATAACTTTGGATAGACTGCATGAAAATTATTAAAATTTTGAAACTGAGTTTAGCTTATTAAATTCTTTAAAAAGTTTAGATAAACTTCTGCTCTAAAATAAATTGGGGAACCAATATATGACCACCTTAAATTTTGCATGGGATTTCCTATGTTGCGCCAGCCAATGCACCACCCTGTATATACTGACTACAACTACAAATAGTCTTTAAGCTACGGTTTGTTAGAACAATGTGGGACGCACAACTCACGGTGAGTTATGCGTCGCGCACTGTTCTAGCAAACCGTAGCTTAAGTTCTTATCAAACTACTTCTCCGTAAATTGATTGAAGTTAAGCACAACATATTCTGCTTTATATCTACGTCATGCATCGCGCAGTGTTCTAACAAACCGTAGCTTCACAAGTACCTCTCTAATATTTTTGATTAACATTTCACTATCATCATCGTAAGGTTAGTTTTTTGAGTTAGTCTGATTAAACTTTTATTCTTATTATTGATTGTAAATATCTTGACTATCCATGACCATTGGAAGTTGTTTGGTTTATTGATCATAATCTTGAATTTGAAGATTTAATTGGGTCGGGATGATTTTATTGAGCCTGGCGGATTTTAGTGAGATTTTAAAAATTTAATTTGATTTGAAATTTACTGCTTTAACCTAATTCTGCACAGATTTTAGGGCGGAAGCCAGTCCTTTGAGTATTTATGTACTTGTAGTACATTTCAGTGTATATGTGAGTTGATGATAGGTGGATTTAGCGAGACGTCAGAAAGTATTTTTTCCGTAATTTTGTAATGTAATGGTCGGTCCTGTCCATGTGCATGTCTCTATGTAATACGTCTAGTATTGTTTACGATGTACCAGGTCGGTAGACCGTAAAGTAAAACTGGTCTGACAATTGTTTTGTATATTGCAGTCTTAGTTCTGTAATTAATTTTGCTATTGGCACAAAGTGGCGGGTATACTGCACACATCTGCTTTTGTGCCTTAGCAAGCCGCTCATTCACGCACTCATTCCAAGCCATCTTTTTGTCGAAGATGAGGCCAAGATATTTAATTTTGTCAATACAAACTGTCTGCCTATTGTTAACTTTTACTCGCAATCTTGGTAGTCTTGTCCTCCGCTTCGAGAAAAAGATGGCTTGAGTCTTATCTTCATTCAACTTCAACTTACATTTATCTAGCCACTTTTGGAGGATAAAAATGTGGCGTTGCAGACGCGAGACCACGACTTCGGGTCCCGTTGAGGTGGCGGTGATCGCAGTCTCATCAGCGAACAGATATAGTTCCGTTTGTGGATGATGCGGAATATCAGATGTATAACTATTATACAGTATGGGAGCAATAGGTGACCCCTGGGGGACCCCCGCTCTCACTACTCTTGTAGAAGATGTAACATTTTCAGATGTCCTCAAGGAATGATATGGCAACTTGAACTAGCCAGTTCGGCATACCTAGCCTTATCAATTTAAGTGTGAGGCCATCGTGCCAGACTTTGTCGAACGCTTTAGGAACGTCGAAAAAGACTGCTCCAGTAGGCATGCGGCTGTTAAAACCTCTTAGTATGTTAGTTGCCAGTCGTGTTGTCTGGCGCACCGTGCAATGAGCAGCTCTAAAGCCGAACTGCTCGGGTAGTAAAACGTCGTTGTCTAATACGAAATCGGCCACCCTATTCAATTTTTCAACTACTTTGCCAAGGCGTGATAATAGGCTTATCGGTCTATAACTGACATCCAACGTTAAAACTTTACCAGTCTTTGGTTTTAACACCACTTCAGTTTTTTTCCAGTCTTCTGGAAAGCAACCTCTTTCAAGTATAGCTTGGGCTATGTTTACTACGTCTATCATTGCTTTTTCTGATAGATTTTTGACAGCTTTACTTAACATTTCACTACAATTACATTCTGGTCACAGATGATCAACGAGTAATTTTATTCTTACTTAAATTTCTACATTCAAAAAATCTTGAAAACTAAGTTCTTACTCAACAACAATCTTTCGGCTCTGATAACAGTTAACACACCATAAGACGTGTAGAGCTACCGTACTTTATTTTACTGTGCACTGAAACTATTTCACTAATTCGAAGGGTTTTACCTTATTCTTAAGTCTTTTTTTTAAAACCCTTGTTGTCGATAAACAGGATAGCCTTGACATTAACGTAGTAGAAGAGTCGTTCTTCGTCACTCTTAGCAAAGTTCTATGTTTCCTTGTACTTTATTCTGAAAGCTCTGAGTTATTCCAACGTTGCTCTTACTGACCTACCCTCACAGGTAGTCATAACCTAAACACCTTTTCTCAGTCCTTTTTGCAACGAGAAGTACAAAAATAATGCTAATACATTATACACAATTTGTACAAGACAATGCAAGACGCGCAACCACTCGCCGACTTAGTGATTGCCAACAAAGAAGATGGTCATGTAATAACTGCATTAGAAAATTTTCTAGGCAACCACATTTTCAGTTATATGGGACTTAAATTATAATTTGGCAGGAATTGCACGGGGAATAAGAGTTTAATAATATTATTTTTACATCCAATGTTCGAAGGAACTAATATGTTACTATTATAGTAAAGTCTTATAAATAAAATTAGGAGACAACTAAATTAACAAAAATTAGAAAATTTTCGGCAATTAAATAATTTTATTGAATGAACTGAATTTCTGTCGAAAAATATCTTACCTACAATATATTTCACTTGATAAAACATAGGTAGGCTGTATTGCCACAGTTAACAAAAAAATTAGGCGTTTTAATTCGCATAAGAAAAAAAGTTTTTCTACGAGTGACCGCAAAGAAGCTACTTTGCGCACACTTTTGCATACGCAAAGTAGCACTTTCCCGCACACTGTGCGGGAAATTTTTTTTCCCGCACACTTATTTTAAAGCAAAATTACCATATTATAGACGCGTTTTTTTCTTATATTTTATAATTTTTTTAGATATTTATACAAAAATATTGTAACAAGACAAAGTTGACAGGTGGTTTATGTGTTGCCTTATAAACTATACCGAAGTATTGTGCCGTGCGGCTCAAAATTTTTTTGAAATCTGCATTATTATATTTTCCTCTAATTTTGTTCAAGTTAAAAAAATCAAGTATTTTTGTGTCAAATGCGGTTTGTTCCCTTAGCAACCAAAATACATTGTCATACAACGCTTTCATGTCAGTTTAGAGGTCTTCTTCAAAATTTTCACTAGCATTTTCACCTATTTAAAATAAAAAAAACTGTTTTAAAAATGGATATCACTGAAGAAGAACTTCCAGAAGATGTCCTAGAAGCCGCCAACATGGCTAGTTTGCAATTGCTGCCTGCCAAATCGCGAGAAAAATACGAGAAACAGTACGAGTTGTTTTCCAAATGGTGCGAACAAAGGGGGATAAAAACGTTAAAGGAAGAGGTACTTTTAGCCTACTTTCTTAAGTTAAGCAAAGAATTTAAACCTAACACAATGTGGTCAAAATATTCAATGCTCAAAAATGTAATAAAAATAAAAAGAGACATCGATATTGGTGAATTTTATAAGCTCACTGCATTTCTGAAAAAGCAGAATATTGGGTTTAAACCAAAAAAAGCAAAAATATTTACGAAGGAAGAAATATTCAGTTTTATTAATTCGGCACCAGATGAAATTTACCTTTTAATTAAAGTTGCCACTATTTTTGGACTTGCCGGCGCATGCCGAAGGGAAGAGCTAGCAAATTTAACCACTGCCGATATTGAAGATAAAGAAAACCTCATAATTGTCAAAATTAGGAATTCAAAAAATCATACAGCAAGAAACTTTATAATATCGGAAGAAATTCATAACGGAGCCTACCTGCAACTGTACAGAAAATACAAAAGCTTACGCCCGATAACGTCAAACAACCGTTTTTTCTTAGTCTACAAAAAAGATAAATGCGTTTCACAATGTGTTGGAGTAAATAGTTTCGGAAAGATGCCTTCTGAAATAGCTGCCTTTTTGAAACTGCCAAATCCGGAACTCTATACAGGGCACAGTTTCAGAAGGTCATCAGCAACGTTACTGGCCAATTCTGGAGAAGGAATCACTGACATAAAACGTTAGGGGGTTGGAAATCTACTGCGGTAGCTGAGGGATACATCGATGAGTCCACAACTTATAAAAAAGGGCTAAGCAACAAAATTTTAAGCTGCAGCCCTAAAAAATGTGAAGCAGTTCCAAGTACTTCAAAGAATGGATCCATTTATTCCTTTTGCAACACGACAGTACTGATGAACCAGGAAATGACATCTACTACAACATTTTCACCTCTAGTTGCTAGATCTGCAATAAATGTAGAAAAAGCGACCAACTGCACATTCCATATTAATGTAATTAATAATAATAAATAGGCAATTTAGGTATAAGTAGTTATAAGTTGTTTTTGATGTCAATAAAAATTTAAAATTAAAAAAATAGTTGTTTTTGATGTCAATAAAAATTTAAAATTAAAAAAATATATAGTTATTTCACTCGTAGAAAAAATATTGTTCCTAACACGTGCGCAAAGTAGTTTTCCCGCACTTAAAGCTTATCCGAACTCCGCTTCGCGTCGTTCGTCTAACTGCTTTCGCGTGCGGGAAAACATAACTTTGCGCACTGAATAGGAAAACTACTATTTTCTTTGGTGTGCAAATAAACTACCGAGGAACTGGCTCATTCCTCAACCTCCTTCTCCCCCTCAATTATTTCTGCCCATACATTGATTTTAAATACATGTTGATAATACACAATCTTCATTGTATGCGGGTTTTCGTCAGTATAACATATCTTATTCCTTACGTAAATTTGTCATATCCCTTCTTGTAAAACAACACTCATCGGGAAATTTTTTTTTTCGGCGTCATTTTTTGTACAGATCATTTAGAAATTTATTTGATAAATTATGAGATGTTTTTATACCAGATGCTCTAAGTTCACTCCCTAATTTCGGAATTTAGTTTGAATTAAGGTTACTCCATAATTTTCTTAAATGGAAAACCTTGTAGATTTTGTCACAAATTTAAATTTCTACTACGTCCCCTTATAATTAGTTGTAAAGTATTTTTATTATTGGCTGTGACTTTGTCACATCATTAATATTTTTTCCAAATCTTCGTTATTTTCTTTCAAATTAAATTAATATATTTATTTTAAGTTTAAATAGTCTGGCCGACTAAATTTTACCACGTCCTAATAAGTCAAGATTTAATAAAGAATGTTGTTTCATTAATTTTTATATACATATTAATCTCTCTGTGACGTTTCAAATCAAAAATATACCAGAATATACCAGGTATTTCGCTAAATTAATAAGTTATTGAAGTGCACGTTTTGATTTATGTAAGTTTGAATTTGATTTATAAAATTGTCTTTTACAATAAATATAGACTATTATGCTTTTAAATGCCTTTATCTAATCCGTTCTTTTATAACACCGATCGCGGCTGGTGGTTAGTAAGCGATATAAACTGCTGATTAATTGCGTGGCACGAAGGCAAAGTATGGGTTAAACTTAAATCCAAGGAGCTCTAGAAATTTTTGGCCGATCTTAACGCGGTTTCCAGATTCTTACAAAGAAAATGTTTGAAAACGAGGCTTCTAGACTCATCTTTTTTTTTTGAAAATCATTTATTTAATACAACTTCTTAAATTTGCATAAATCAATAATCCTTTAATCAGTGTATTCAAACACTGGTAACAAGGATAGTTTATAATACTAAATTACAAGCAAACAGGTAACCTATTACAGAAGGATCAACAATTACTAATTATATCACAATTCACATTATACACAAATAATAAGAGTAGACATGGGTAGGAAAAAACATATAGTAAAAATGTTCAAAAACAGCATTTTCTGGTTAGGATAAATCTATGTATACTTTTAATTCTTTTATAAATTTGTAATAATTCGTGGCGTACCTCAACATCATCATATTATTAGAGAGTTTCACATTTACCTCGCATCATTTATAAATTTTAAAACCTTCCCAAATTTACAACCGTTAATTTTTTTTCAATTTTTTCCTACAATTATTTGTGCTGGGCTCTTATATCGGGACGTTTTTCTCGATATTGCTCTAGTGATGACAAATCAAAAAATACGAGGGTTTATTAAAAAATTGCATTTATTGATAATTTAATTTTTAAGTACAAAACTATCAACATTGTACTATAATTTTTGATGTTTCTATGATAAATTTTATCATAATTAACAAATTGTTTTATACAGAGTTGAATAAAAATTCTCATTTTTAAGAAAATTTACAATAATAATAAAAATATTGACAGAAGAGCTGTATTCAATAAATTTAATATTTTGTTGGCCCTCCTCGATTGCGTATTACATCTCTACATCGATTTACCATTGTTAAATTTAAATTGTTAATAAACTGTTGATCTAGCAGATTCCATTCCTCCAAAATACCTTCCCTTAGTTGTTCAAAATTTTCGAACCCTCTGTCTCTGGACCTCAGTGCCAGTTTTAATTTTGGCCAAACGTGTTCTATAGGGTTGCAATCGGGAGAATTTGGCGGCCATATAATTCGATTTACTCTATTTGCATGAAGAACTTCGTTAACGATTTGAGCCCTGTGTGGCCTAGCATTATCGTCAACTAGGAGAAAGTCCTCTCCGAAGTTCTCCGCAAATGGAATAACGATAGGAATGAGACAGTCGTTTGCATAAAAATAACCATTAATTATTGTATTATTGGTTATAAAAAGTTCCGTTTTCCCATTAAAAATTATGCCTCCGAAAACTGTAAAATCCACTCGAGGATCCATATTTTCCTCTATATATCTCTCATTTTGCCCTCTCCAAACAAAAATACGCCCATCAGAACCGTATAAATTTACCCTCGCCTCATCTACGAACATGCAGTTTCGCCATTTCGCGTTCCACTCCCGGTGTTCCTGAGCCCATTGGCGTCTAGCAGCTCGATGATGTGGTCTCAGTAACGGACATGCCGCTCTACGCTTGGCTCAAGAACCAAATAAAATTGTTTAACGTTTCGTATTTTAACGCAGCACGTAGACTTGCGTTAATTCTTCTGGAAGTATATGTTCTATTTCTTCGGGCTAAGAGCGTTGCATACCGAGCTTGTCGATTATTTAATATCCTAGGCCTGCCGCCGCCATGCCTGTAATTAGCGCTTCCATGCTGCCCTAATCTTCTGATTACTTTCGTAATGGTGCTGCGGTGAACATTATACAGTGTGCCTACATCTTCATGACTCCTTCCATCCAGTACTAAACGTACTACGTTTTGAATTTCATTTGAACCTAACTTCGGAGCTGGCATTTTCTGGTTTTTAATAAATATTCCAGCAAAATTTGTAACTTGGACAATTATTATTAATTCATATACATAACATTACCGAATGTCATGAACATTACCATAGAAACGTTTATTTCAAAGCCACCTTTGCACTTTTTTTTTTAATCTAAGACTGAAATGAAATTGTTTCTATTATCTCGCATTTTGAGAGGTTTTACCAAAAATAAGAAATGTTTTTCAACCCTGTACATGGCAATTTGTTAATTATCATAAAATTTATCATAGAACATCAAAAATTATAGTAAAATGTTGATAGTTTTCTACTTTAAAAAAATTAAATTATCAATAAATGCAATTTTTTAATAAACCCTCGTATTTTTTGATTTGTCATCACTATAGCAATATCGAGAAAAACGTCCCGATATAAGAGCCCAGCACAAATAATTTTAGGAAAAAAATTGGAAAAAAATTAACGGTTGTAAATTTGGGAACGTTTTAAAATTTATAAATGATGCGAGGTCAATGTGAAACTCCCTGTTATATAGACATATGAAGATGTTGAGGTAGATGAGTCTAGATATCTCGTTTTGAAACATTTACTTTGCATTCGTGCCACGCAATTGATCAGCAGTTTATTACAAATTCCACAAGTGCAGGCCAGCCCTTCTTTTAAACGTAGAGAATTAAATACAATTTTTAGAAAATGGAAAACACATCAATGACTGCTGAAAATAATTATAGTGTGGGTATCGGATCAAATGTTTTGTTATAAAGCGTAAAATGTATTATGAATAATGAAATAAGGGGTATTACAATAATCTACTATTACAATAATTGCTACGAGCAACCATTCTCGAGAAATATATGCCTATGCCCATATCAGAGTTTGATAAAATTGCATTTATTCTTAAACAAAGCCGAAATCAAAAGATACTTCACATTACCCATTAAACTGCGTATATAATAACAGCATTATCAAAAGAGAAAATGGCAGAGGGGCACATATTTTTTGTTCCGCTTAAAAATTGTAACACCCTCTGTGTCTCCGAAACGTAGCATTTCCGGACATAGGAACTTTTTTTCATATTTTCAGACAGGCACACTCATCCTGATTTTTTTTCAATATTAATGAAACACCCTGTAGAAGATTTACACACTAAATAGAAATCCTAAATTAAATACATTATAACCAATGTGTCAATAAGTCGGGGAGACCGGGAACCCCCCCCCCCCCCTTTTCAAGTGCGCTGAACTCAAATTTTCTTCTTCATTCAGCCCTTTTAATGGTTTTCGAACATTACCTGATTCAGAAATTGACGATCTATGTGATAAATAAGAAGACGATGTCATTAATTATTGTGATGTTCACTTCGAAAAGCATCAGGATTGTAATTTTATTTTTTTAAGTGCCCTAGGATATATTAAGGCACTGTAAAAATACAGGGTGTCCGGAAACAACATCAGGAAACTTAAGAAGGTGATTTTAGGCGATAGAATAATGACAGTAAGTCATTTACAAAAATGTCGAAATCTCCATGGTTTCCCAGTGACAGCTGATTAAAGATTTAAAATGTATTTCTGATTAATTTGATGTCTCATTTATTTCTGGACATTTTAAATTGAAATTTGGTATAGAGCCTAAGCTCAATGAACCGCATTATCTTGATGTTAGAATGTTTTCCAAACTTGCCACTTGGCGCTTCACAAAAATTTTAATCATATTTTCCTCTTAAATTTTTTATTTTGATAGATAGATTACATTTAAGTATATTATAGTCATTAAATGAAATATGCTGCAATTAATGTAGTCTTGCTTCATATCGATGAATCATTCCGTTTGGCCGCAAATCGGCATTAAAATATCTACTGTGTGTGTGAGAAATAATTTTTTTAAAAAGACGATAACACAGGAACAATTACGTACATTGAGCTTAGGCTCAATACCAAAGGTCAATTTGAAATGTCAAGAAATAAATGAGATATCAAATTAGCAAGAAATAAATTTTTAAACCTTAATCAGCTGTCACTGGAAAACCATGTAAATTTCGAAATTTTTCTAAATGACTGACTGCCAATATTTTATCGCCGAAAATCACCTACTTAAGTTTGCTGACATTATTTCCGGAGACCCTATTTCATTGTAATTAGGTACAAACATATTGTATATTCATAACTTACTAAAAAAAAAGATATTGATAACTTGTATAATTTTTCTTTCTAGTATCTCGTTTTGATAAGAAGAAGCATTAACTTCTCATCTTTAATTACGATGTTAGAATGGATTAATTAGCCCTACCCGGTGTCCCAACTGAAAAAGGAAAATAAAAAAGTTGGTTGCCCCTGTCATATAGCCCTTTCCTTTGCATTGTCAATAGTTACTTTATTATTACTGAAAGAGGACTGCATGCTTAAAAACCCCTGTGCGTCCTTGATAATTGAGAAGAAAAGGGGAGGGGGTAGTAGTATTTTAATCTGAAAGAGGGAAGAAATTGATTTTCTACCCCCTTGCAGGGTAGAATAAAGTCCGAAAGTTATCATACTTCCCCCCCGTCTCGTCGCCCTTTCCTTGACTATTGACTTGCATGGAATTTCCAGTGAGCCAAAAACCTTTATAAGAAATAAGGGGTGGTTATTGTTCCATTAATGGGATGGAAAGGGCTACACACAAAGACCTATAATTATATGTCTATGGCTACACACTTCTGATAATATTAAACGTCTAAACTATGAAAACCATTAAAACGGGGAATTTTTGGGAATAAATAAAAAAAAATTATCGCGATATTCATCTTCATGTTTTACAACTTTGGACAAATTTTACCTCCTCTGTTATTGAAAAAAAACTAACGTTATGGTGGCAAAACAAAATTTAAAATTGGAACTTAAGCACTTCGTGGAAAATGTTATTATTATGTTTTAAGTTTGATTTACGATTTTATTAATATTGTTTAGATTATGTCGTTAATTCTACATAAAACCAGGGATATAAATCGAGTCATAAATTAGATTATGTCCGTTAATAATATATATATTATTATATATACCAATCCACGTTTCTTAGTTAGATGATAGATCTTTCTGAGAGAAAAAAATATACCGTCGTTAGGAACGATTATCCTCCAATGTTCCAAAAAGCAAATTTTACAGGAGATGCTAAAACTAAGTTTTAGGTTTGAATGTTAGCTTTTTCTAAAGTACATTGAGGAATTACTTTTTCAGCCTGCAAATAAAGTCGTATCTGTTACATTTGACCGTGGATTTATTTTTTAAGCTGATACTTTCGGCACTGATTAACTCATTTGATAGACGTTTAAAATAATCAGGGAATGTGTCAATGTCAATATAAATTTGAAGGTTTTGGCACATGGTTATTTTAATCATCTGTCAAATAAGTTAATCAGTGCTAAAAGTTACGACACTGAGGGTGGGTATTATAAAAAAGGCAAAAGTCAATCATTTTTATGGATAGAATTATTGTCTTAAAAGTGACTTTTTAAGCTAGAAAAATACACTAGAAAAACAATAATAGTTTTTTGAAACCCTTATTAACCTTTGAAGGCAAAATAATCCTGTAACCTGTTATCAATATCTGGCATGACAACAAACGTATTCGTTGTCTTCAAATATATCATTTATATCTTTTGCTAACATTACAAGATCTAAATTAAAAACACAAACTACAACGAATCTGATTCATAAAAAATAAAACTATAAGTTATATCACGTCAACAAAAATCTTCAAAGCCGACCAAAATCTGTCATTTCTGTACAATAGCTGCCTACCTTAAATTGATACCTGCTCCACCATAGCCCCCTACATTTCCAAGCCGTGAAGTAAGAAAGGCAACGTCGCAAATCCTGTCAGAGGTAGACCGATTTTTAATAAGTAACTAACGCAACTTCCGTGCAGATTCACCCGTTTAGGCGATAAAAATTACGGTTTATTTCAAATTATTTATTGAACTATTTGCATTTTACTTCAGTATAGATATGTCTAATAAGTAACAAGAATATAGTAATATAATAAATATTATAATATAATAATGGGAAATTTAAATTAACTTAAAAAAATTAGTGATTTTAAAACCTATTTTAAAGTGGAAAGCTTTCTTTTTTTTGATGATGTATTTTGGTATTGAAGGTCATTTCTGTTTTTTGTGTAATTGTTTAGTGATATATTGCTAAGAGTAAGTGCTACTTTATAAAACATTTTTCGATAGCTTTCTCCACAGGGACATGTCTCATTAAGCGGTATCAGAAAGCTACCACTTTCTAAACTAGCCAAACCTAGTTTAGCTAAAAGAACTTGGTGATTTTGCCGATTCAAAAATGTAAGCTTAAGTTCTTTAGTAGCTATAATAAACCGAAAAGCTGGAAATATATCAAAGTACATAATATTTACTTCATTGGTAGCAAGACATAACCCCCCCCCTCCCTTGCAAAGAATCAAAATATTCATCCCCCACATTTAAACCTATGACTCGAACAATAAGGTTTTCAAAGTTGAAAAAATAGTCCATACTTTCAGTGGAGTCAATGTAATATAAATAAAACAATGCAATCTTCCTCCAGTTTAATTATGAAACTGTGGAGGAAGACTGCATTATTTTATTTATAATAAGGTTTTTGTAATCCATGCATTTTAGTTTCCTATTTTTGTAGATAGAATGGGCTATATAATACATATACCTATGCATTTAAACAGACTAATCCAACTGGTAATCCTTAAGATAATCCGATTGAAATATGTAAGGAAACTCTAATATTTCTGTACTTTCAATATCATGCTTAACAGAGTATTTCATTTTAACACTGTAAAATTTTTAACCCTGACTTTACAATACTTTGAGGTCTAATTTTTTTTTCTGATTCGAGGATCTGTTTAAATGATACATGACAGTTACAACCAGAAAGGTTCCTATATCGGCCAAATCTTTTTTAAGGGTATCTGTTTGAAATTTACCAGCTAAAATGTATTTTATTTCAAAATGGATAAATGAGTATTCTATAATTTCTATTCGAAATGTGGTACTGGTACCTACTACGTTTAATAGCATCATAAGTGGCCCTAGTTAAACTCACCCCCTCTGGATCGTTATGCCATATATCAAGCCAAGTCACAAATTTCTTTAGCTAGTTTACCTTCAAATCATTTTTTAAATATATTGGGATAGTTCAATCGTCCCTTTTTTAAACCTTGCCGTACGCAAATAAAAACATTTTGCCAGTTAAACAAACATGGGAACTAACCTTAAGATTTTCCTATAATGATAACATTGATAACTAAAACTCGGGAAAATAACAAACAACGTATGCGTCAAGACTTGCCGATGCACTTCACAATCACAAGCACAAGAGCACAAACAAAAATAGCGAATCATCGGTCTACCTGCAACGTTTCCAGACTTTGTCCTTCATAGCTTGGAAGTAAAGGAAGCTGTGGCTCCACACAATAAAGTCAACATTGAGATTGTCAACTGAACTTTGACGTAATTTCAAAAGTTAACTATCGCGAGTCGAGTCGTTCATCTGTCAATTAAGTTTTATAATATCCACCCATAGACATGTGATAACGAATATCACGTAGATATTCAAGAGAGTGATGGTGCTTGTCAAAATAGAAAAAAAATTCTTATAAACTTGAGGTCAAAAAGGCTTCATTTATGATATACAGGTTATCAGAACTTTAATTTTTATTTAGTTTTTTTCGTTTTTCTCCCATATTTTCCGAGAAATTATTTCTAACTTGGTACACTTATTAGTTTTAGGAATATCTACAATAATCTAAATTAAATTGTCAGAGGCAGTATACAGAGTGTTACATTTTTTGCGCTACTCTCCTAAACTTTTTATTGGAATCCCTTGTATAAATGCTGATATCATATTTTGACTCCCTGTTCTTTTGTCATTCTTTTTGATCCCCTACATTTGTATTGTATCTGTCATCGCTTTCCAGTCTAGTTTTTTTAGTTTAGAAACAAATAATAATATTGCAAGTTTAATGAGGACATGAGGACGCCTGTAAATAAAAAAATGAAAACAGTACTTAGTTTTTTTTTTATCTCAATTTTTAAAATGACAGATTTCTCGATGTTGCCACATCAAAATTTCCCTAAAAATTATAAGAACTGCTGAAAATTACCTCCTCTTGCTAATATGCAGGAATCAACTTTCACATGAAGCTATAATTATGTTCTTCAAAATATCCTCTGTCTGGATAGAAGTCTGATACACCAACGATTTTAAATGTCCCCAGAAAGAATAATGTTGACAATTTAAATCAGGGGACCTAGGGGGCCCTGGCTTAGGTCCACCTCGACATATCCCATGGTTGTAGTGTTGATTTAAAAACTCCCTTACCGCCAATCTGAAATGTGGCGGTGCACCATAATGCTTTGACCACAATTGGTTCCTTACTTCAAGTAGTAGTACCTCTTCTAACAGCACCGGGAGTTTATCTCCTAAAAAGTGACGATAATATTGCCCGTTTAATCTTCTTAGCAGGAAAAATGGCCCCACCAGGTAGTCTCCAATAATGCCAGCCCAAACAACTATTGTTCAGTCGCATTGCTTTCGGTTATATCAATAGTCATGGAGAAGGCTATCAACGAAGAATTATTAAAGTACCTGGAAGATTTCAACATTATTAGTGACCGCCAGTATGATTTCCGTCTAGTCTAGTCTAGTCTAGATCAACCGAGAGATCAACAAGAGACCTTCCCGCTTATGTTCCGCACGTTGGGAACAACGGAATAGAACATTATAGGGAGTCCAGGGCGGTAGCACTGGATATTTCCAAGGTCGAGTATGGCATGACGGGATCCTGATTAAAGTAAAAACATACGGAATGCCCAATCAATTTTGTTCGTGGTTATCAAGCTTTCTTACAGACAGGTTCTCTGCGGGTGGCAATGGACGGATTTCTTTCAGACACATTTAACATCAACGCCGAAGTCCCTCAAGGTTCCAATACTGTCGCCCACCCTCTTTTTACTATACATCAACGATCTTTTGACAAAAACTAAAACTAAAAATCCTGTATATAGCTTCGCTGATGACAGCACACTTGTTTCATCTTTTACTTTGGATGTTCGAACATCGACTGCCAATCCTGCACATCCCTATAGACAGCAAGAGGTCTCGCATCTTACCAAAGACCTGGAAGAAATTCTGTCTTGGGGTAACAGTAACCAAGTAGTTAATGTTGAAGAACCGGTTATAGTCATGGCGGGACACTCGATTCCTTTGGCTCCATCAAGTAATTTATTAGGCGTCCATTTGGATAGCTTGGAATACTTTCCGAACTAAGAACCTCTCTACACCCCAACAACTTTTGATGCTCTATAAAACCCATATTTGACCATCGCTGGAGTACTGTTCGCATATTTGGGGCGCTGCTCTTATGGCGATGTCAACGAAAAAAAAAGAAATAAACTCTCTGCAAGCAACGGGGAAAAAATAATTTTTCTGCACGATAATATGCCCATTATTATTTACAACCATTAATGTGTTACATATTATTTATTAATTCCGTCATTTGTTCCAGAGTTTGTGTTTTGTTTTTATCTTAGTTTCGTCAAATAAAGCAGCTCTACTGTGTCGCTGTGGTTCTGTTCACAATTTCTACAACATATTTTTTTAAATTAAATTCAGTTCCGCTGGCATTCCTAGTGATGAGCTAATTTCTAGTCCTATTTCGATCACACAGTGTCGTGATTAAAGATTTATGATCGATCTCAATACCATCCCAAAAATGAGTCAATCGACGTTGAACTGAAAACGAACTCAATACTACAAGTTAGTCCTCATGATAACGTAGTGAAATAGTTTAAATAATCCATTAATTTTTTTGAGCATCTCTTTTCGCCGTTCGAATGCAAGATTCGAGGATCAAACATACATGTAATATATATAATAATATATTTGAAAACTTCGCACACCCACAAAATGGGCAAAAATAGATTTGCCGGTAAATTTAAGGTTTGTTCGAACCCGACCAAATACCGTATCAGTACAGTCGACTGAACGGTCGCATAACTAATTTACAACTGCAATAGCCGATTGCCATGTTCAAAGTTTAATTCACAGGCTGCAAATGATCTTTCCAACATAGAATAGCGGGTTGGAACAACCCTTTAAAAAAAGTAAGGTAGTTACTTAGTTATTCTTATTATTTGTTAGTTGTTATACTCGTTAATTATCGGTTGTTTGTTATTATTATTAAACAAAAGGACTGAATTAGTGTAAGATAAGTCAGAGTGAGTGTCGTCTGTTAAAAAAACAAAACTTTCGGTTTGGTTTAGAGGTTTGTTTAGGATAGGGACCTTAGGTAAGTGTTTTAAAATTTAGATAAAGTTGGACGCACGCATCACGCAATGACATGAAAAACTAAGTTGAAACCAAGGTAAAAAGGAAACTTAATGATCCTATTCATTGTATGTTTGTCTTCTCTTTCATCTGATGAATAGAGTAAGATAAAAAAAAAACAATGGTTCTGTCCGACGACACATTAACATTGTTTTGTTAATTGGCCGGAACATGAATTTTATATATATTATTATATATTAACGGCTGTACGACAATTTAAAAGAACTTGATTTATTTGGTAAACAACAACATTTTTTTATGAAAAGTGGGTATTTGTTGGAAAATCTGTTGTCAATGGTATCAATTTTTTTTTTATGTAGAGAACCAGTTAGAAATGCAAGGTTGATCCGCTAATTTTTGTAAATTGGGAAAAATATATTATTTTATTTGGGCATAACATATAACAATTTTATGGAAGTAGTCCATCTCACAGTGGAGTAATATTTTAAGTGAGGAATGAAACACAAAGTCTGCTCCACTAATTTAATAAAAAAGTTCAGATCAACATCCCAAACATGTTTCGAAGGTATAAACCTTCATCTTCAGTGGGTAATTATTAAGATGTTATTCATGAAAGACCAATGACATTGTTAAATTTATTTAAACTAATGTTGCAGAAAAATTCTTTTTAAGGAGACATATGTAACTTTAATTAGATAACTAATACATATTTAAATTAAAGTAAAATTTTTAAAATAAAATGAATTTAAAATGAATTTGGTTTTATTTTAAATTTATTAAAAAACCCAAATTTTACTGGGAAAATGTAATAGGGTACGACCATCATGGTGGAGTCGTACCATTTGGTAATATAATTGTAAAACAACGTTCTGAAAATTTATAAGTTATTGTCATATTTACCCACAATATGAGCGAGGCTTCTCGTGACTAAAGTTTTAACTAGCTTTAGAGTATATAGCTCATTAAAATATTACACAACTATATTTATTTTATTTGTAGTTATGTTATATAAAGAAATAATATACCGACTAAGGCGCTGATCCAGGGGGGATTATGGGGGTCATGACCACCCCTCCCCCCTAAAAATATGATATTACATAATGTTATCATGAGTAAAGAATGTTTGATCTAAATTTTCCCAAACCTACCTTTTTGCATAGAAATAAAAAAAGATGATAGTGAAATTAAACAATGTATCATAAGTCTGTTCAATGCAAATATTAGATAGTAAAGAAAATAGAAATTTGGGCGTGGTCTCCACAAATTTACCCTGGCTGGCAACTCACGAGCCGCCACTATTCCCCACCTTCCTTTGTTGTTGATTAGCTCCGTTACAAGGGACTTAGAAACGGGTCCTGTTATGCAAAAAGCAACCACCACCACAATGTACAAAAATCGAGATAATGTCGTTTACTGGTCTAGAATTGTCCATTCTACATTCTGAAAATCTACCAAGCCGTCATAAATATATTAACTTTGAAAAATGCGTTCATAATTATTATTATCGTGTTCATTAATTAAAAAAAAATTAATATTGTATTAGACTTTTTTGAAGGTCTTTGTATCATAGACTGGCACACTAAATTTTATTATATTTTGTTAAGCCAATTAAAAGTTATTCGATTATTTCGTTTTAAGCACTTGCGTTTATTAAATTAGTACAATTAACTTTTTTCCTTGATTACTGTAAAACTTGATGAAACAAATAAAAAATAATATTTGACATTATCATATTTATTACTGGTTGTTTTATTAGGGTATGCATCATAGCCGTAGTTAATTTTTAACAATTTTACGAAGACATTTTTCTAAATATTTTTTAACTGTCTTTATTTATGGCACCATCTAAGAACCTTCAAAAAAGTCTAGTACAATTCTGATGTAAAATTAATAGGGGAGCTGGAGCTAATATTTCAGGGTAGCAGAATTTACATGGGATTTTATATGGCCAGCGCACCACTCGGTATACACCAAGAAGGACAAAAGTTCACGAGAGCAATTGGTCATGTTATTGGACCAATGCACCCATGTATAATTAAATGTCAAAACAGCAACCATAATGCCTTGTAGATCGACATACGCATGCGCGATGCCGGCCGACTCTTTCCAAAAATGTCGTCTTACATTTTTATATATCTCTTTAAATATCTTGAAGAGGTTCAAACGGCACTACAGGGTTATCGTTCGAGAAGTAATATTTTTTATGGTTTACAAGACATATACATTGCAATCAGGGGGGGGGGGGGGGAAGGGGCACTAATTCAGTAGATACCTATTGTACAACTTCTCGTAGGTACCTACCTAAATGGAATAGTATTTAAATTGGCACTATCTGGGGTAACTTATGGCAAAATGTATCAATAATTATTTAAATCCAGCACTGACATTAAGAAGTGGAATAGAAATTACATATGGGCTGATTGATGGTGACCAGTTTGGGTGTCGGAGTTCTGTGGGGACTCATGATGCCATATTCAGTTTCCTGGATAGAGTTTATTCTGGCCTGAACCGGGGAGAGGCTGTGGCAGCGGTGTTCTGTGATTTGTCAAAGGCATTTGACTGCGTTGATCATAGAATACTGCTGCTGAGGCTGGAGCGATACGGGTTTAGGGGCTCTTCCCTCTTTTGGTTTGCATCTTATTTGGAAGGCCGCAAACAGTCTGTACTCGTCGGGGATACCAGATCGACGGCTTTAGATATTAAATGCGGTGTTCCACAGGGGTCTGTACTGGGGCCGCTACTCTTCCTCATTTATTTTAATGATTTAGTACGTGTTAGAATATCGGGAAAATTTACCCTTTTTGCTAACGATACTTCCATCGTGTGGAGCGATGGATCGGTGATTCATCTGAGAGAGCGGATGGCTGTAGATCTGGTGGAGGTGAAACACTGGTGCGATGCAAACAGGTTGTGTTTTAACACGGAGAAGACTCATGCAATGGGTTTCAGATGTGATTTGGGGGAGATTCAGTTGGGCATGATACCTGTTCAGGGTGGACATGTGTGCAGGTTTCTTGGTGTCACTGTTGATGACAGCCTTCGTTTTGAGGATCATGTGTAAGGACTTGCCGGGAAGCTCTCATCTGCATGCTTCGCGGTGAGGGCCGCCGCTAAAGAACTGGGTTCTGAGATGGCTCGTACTGTCTATTTTGCCCTATTCGAGTCAAAGCTTAGGTATGGGATTCCTTTTTGGGGTGCGGGTGCTCACTATCTAACTAATGCCTTATTTATTATTCAGAAAAGGGCAGTGCGTTTTATTGCGGGGATCAGTCAGAGAGAAACATGTAGACCCTGCTTCCTCTCTCAAAGGATACTGACCCTTACCTCTTTGTTTATACTTGAGGCAGCCACCCTTATCTATAAGAATCGTAGAGCATTTCTGAGCTCCACCCCCCACTATGAGACTCGCCGGGCTCTTGACCTTCCTCTTCCACTGCCCATTCCATCAAGGGCTTTCACCCAGAGATCTCTAATTTACCAAGGAAGAAAAATATTTAACTAAACTTATCTTTGAATATTAGGATTGTTCCCTCGGTGCGGCTTTTTCGAAGGTTTCTTACAGCACTGCTGCTGGAGAGAGCATATTATTCTTTGGACGAATTTTTCGAGTGACGACTAGACAGTGCGCCTCCGGGTGTTTGGAGTATAGTTTTTCGGCTACCTTTATGTGTTGCATCCTTACCTCTCGCTTATGATTAGGTACGCTTAATGATTATGCACATTATATGCACATTATATACACATTTTTGACTTGAAATTTGATTTCTAATAGTTTTCTATGTTTTCCCATTAAGTTTCTCTGTTCCCTTTTATGTTTTTTATTGTTTATTTACTTTGCTTTGTTGTTTGGTTTCGTTTACCTACTTTAGATTATAATGTTATTTGTATGTTTTTAATTCAAATGTATATTTTTTTAATACTTAAGTCTTATTTATTAACAATGCTTTGTCACATAAAACTTTGTTTTTCTTGACAATAAAGTATTTTTGAAATTGAAAAATTGAAATTGAAATTGAAAAATGAACGCTCATAAATATTGCATGGTTTTGGTGGTCAAATACCAGTAATTACACAGGGACTTTAGTAATTACTAAAGTCCCTGTATTGGAAAGTCTGGACACGAGCTATAAAGCCCGTGTGTAAGAAAGAGAACTCTGTGTCCTTTTCTATTTCCTCCTTTTAAGAAATTAATGGCGCCCGGGCGTGCGCGCGGTGTCAGTCTCTCCTGTCATGTTATGTCATGTGTTTTAAAAATGCAAACATGCAGCTATCCCGGTTGCAAAAATTAAACCAATCATGGGAGAAAATGTTATATGGCCTCATTTCCCTCGGATGAGAACAGACGTGAGAGATGGATAATTAATGTTGGCCGAAAGAACTGGACACCATCAAAAAATTCATTCATATGCGAGGTATAATAACTTTTAGCACCATCGCGGATGGGGTGGTTTGTAATAGCAGTTTGAATTAAATTTCAGTTATGATAAGACAATTTATTTATTTTTTAATATTATAATTGATTAATTTATAAGCTTATATTTATTAAAAGAGCATTACAGTAGTACTTGTGTCTTCTATAATTTAATTATTAAATATATTAAAATTAGTAGACGATTCAAGAATTAGTAAATAAATCCACATGCATGTTATGTTTCCAAAAGCACAATATTTGTTTATAATATAGGTACCTACATACCTGTGATCTCCATAGCAAATCTAAAAAATGATATTCCTTCGCCGGTTTTAGAAGGGCGTTCGGGGTAAGCTCCCGATATGCCACCTTTCTGCTTCTTTACTCCCGACATTAAAATCAAAAGAAATCCTTTCTAAATTGTAAAAAACCAAAAAAACAAATCACTTTTCACTTTAAACTGCAGAAAAAAAAATATTTGTTGGGTTTTCTAAAAGTAAACAAAACAAACGATTTGACAGATTGCGAATGATGTGAACATAGCTGCGAATAAGTCATCTGCGCTTCTCTTATTGGAGCCGCCATTAATTTCTTAGCTCGAGGCCAACCAATCGCGTGAACGACCGCTCATGTCCAGACTTTCCAATACAGGGACTTTAGTAATTACCAATTATGAGCGACATCTTCTGACATAATCCTGACACTTCAGCAAACCTAAATAATGAAGGATTGCCATAAATTACCCCCGACAAAAAACGACATTTCTGCAGAAAATGGGAAAATATTACTAAAATCACAAAAAGGAAACATCAGCCACTATTTTATACAAAAATAGAAAGGTTGGTTGCGTTGTAAAGTAGTTCATTCACGGGCTAGTCGGATCATCTATTGATCTCCCTCTTTAATACGCTTTAAAAAAAAGGCAAATACAGGGCAGACTGATGAATTTGTTTGCGAAAATGTTCGTTTGTGGTTAGTCTTACGTATATCTGAACTGATAAGAGTGAGGGTGATAGAATTACTGTCAATAACACATTGTGAAAAAGGATAACATGAAAAATGTAATCTTCTGCATCGATTTCACGGATTTCGCCCATTTTCCATTTGGGTTTACGAATGAGAATTGCAGCACGTGGCTACATCTCGTGGCAACCACACGGGGGCCTCACGTCGATACTGGCAGCAGCAGTATACAGTCGCCGGGGTAAGATGCAGGGCGTTTTAATAATCCGACGAAATAACGCCACTTTTATTATATTCTGTAAACTTTGGTTCGGTCGTTCGCTACTGAGACAAAGTAAATAATGTTTTAGTGTTTATTGTTTGCTTCTCCCGTGATTCAGTCATATTATGCATTTTAAATATTATTCGAGAGAAAATTGTGTCTGGCAAAATTTTTCTTGTTTCTTATTCATTCAAGTTTGTTGCTATAATATTTTTTCAGTTTAGAAAGAAGTTAGTTGAGGTTAGACTTTTATGGCATGTGTCACTTTCTACTTACTTTTTTTTTAGGTGTACGTTAATGTTTATTCAGGACCGGATTTAATATTTTTTTTAATAATAATTAAAATGCGGCGAGGTGTATTAACCAACAAAATCAACTTGTTGTCGCAACTTGGTCCGTCCGCCCGTTCATTAATTAATTCAATGCTATAAAAACTTTAAATTTACACAATACAAGGTGATTTTCAACCTGATACCTTCAAGTATCTCGAGTAATATAAGTACTAGGAATAGTAGATTCTGTAACGAGGTTGGAATGAAAATTCGATCCGAGTGGAAGATTCCGAACGCGAGCGTAGCGAGCGTGAGGAACCACGAGTATCGAATTTTCATTCTAACCGAGTAGCAGACTATATTTTCTCCACGACCAAAAAGTACGAATAAAAACAAATAAAATCTGTACAAAGCAATTAAGTTGTTTATTCGCAATATTCGTAATTTCAGGTGGAGTATTATCCAGTTCCATATCTGATTCATCCGATTTTTCACTCATTTTTTGACTTGCACTAAAATTTGACTGAAAATAATTATTACAACGCGGCCATTTTTATCTGACACTGACAGTTTCGAAATTCATGGCAACCTATGTCGTTTAGATCAATTACAGAATATTCATTCCGTATCTTGTTATGGAATGAAAATACACGCAAAACGCATAAGAAGCAAGTGTTTAAGAATAAATATTCCAACTCAAGAGCGAGAATTTTTACATTCTATTATCGAAAATGATTTTGGAATTATTGCATTCAGTAATGGTCGTGGAGAAAAAAATATCCATAATCGAAATTGAATAATTCCGCGGAGGAAATATATTTGTGATAATTGAGACTTTCTTGTAGGTGGGGTTTGAAATCTTGAATATGAACCCCTATATATATATATATATATACCTAGATTTGTCTAAAACATTTTTTTCGATTTATGATAGATGGAGCTGTAATCGACGAAATTCCATTGTTGTCAAGTTTTTCTACTAAGAACCTACAATCAAAAAATACTACGATTTTATAGTAAATACTTGAAATTCGTCGTAAAAAAAAAAATATTCATGTGGCAGATTGCAAATAGCTGGGAAATTGTGACCTGTAGAAACATGAATGGCCGATGAATGAACTGTTTTTAGCGTAACCCAGGAACAACGACGTTCTGTTCCCTTCAGGGGGCTTGATGGTGAGTCTTCTCGCCTCTCACCTATAAGGGTGCCTGATTTACATGAGTCCCCTCACCTCATCATTTTTCAATTACCGTGATTATAATTTTTATTTATCTGTGCTTGTATGATTACCCACTTAAATTCAAAATATGTAGGTACTAAAAAGGTCAGAAAATATTAATTCAAAAATAGAATTATACTTTTTAAATTACTAGAAGATGACTTCATAACCCTAGATGGAGAGGGGGTTATAAAACCTCTATTCCGGTGCTAGATCCCCTTCATCTGATATACCATCCTCACCGTCTGAGAGATGCGTAATTATAGGCTCGAAGGAAAGTAAACTAAAAAAATTTACATGCATGCACAATAACGTGACATTGACAGTTTGTGGTAAAAATAATTGTTATTTTTTAAATAAAATAGGTACTTTTATCAACTCTAGTTAATTTTTTCATTATGTGCTTGCACATTTACCAAAAGTGAAATAATAGTATATTATTAACCAAGGTTTAGACAGCCATCATTATTGCCCGAGCAGCAAGTTTAAATCACGAGAAGCGGAGCGACGAGGGATTTAAGACGCGAGGGCTATAAGCTGTTTAAACCGTGGTTAATATAATATTTCTTCCAGTACTACAAACTTTTAAAGGACATTTATCTTTATAGTATTAATAATAAATAAAAAATATGGGTAGGTATAAGTATATTTTTTAATCAAGTTACCTGCGCTTTGGAATTGGCAAAATATTTTGTTGTTTTGTCAGGTGGCTTTGTTAATGTCAATTTCTGTTCATTTATGTCATCAGATTTCAGGAGTTTTCCGTTTTTTAAAAAAATGAGCGAAGAAAATGTTAGTAATATTATTATGTGTACACCTTAATTATTATTATTAATATTTGTTATTGATTGTATCGATGTTTTACAATATCAAGCATCTCTAATAATCTAATATGCATTGATAATTATCTGGTTGCCTAACCACAAGAAATCACCTTTCAGGTTATTGATGTTTATGAATTCATAATGTAGAATCAGAAAATCAAGTTAACTGCGTTCAAATAGATTCTTGAAGATCGGTCAATAATGGATTTCAATGCCTTATTATTGACCATGGTCAATAATAACTTATAAGGTAGAGAAAAACGATTTCTAACGTTAGTAATCGGTCAATAATGGCGATGTTATAGGCTAGTAGTGGAAAAAGTTCATTATGTCGCATTTTTAAGATTTTTGTGCCCCTCCAATTTGCATAATTTTTAATCTTTGTCATAAACTCCTGAGTCCTACCGTCTCCAAATATAAGTAATAAACTATAATTAACTTACTTTACTAGGACTTAGTTAAGCGTGTCCAAAAAGTATGCAACATATGGCAAAGTTTTTTTATTACCGACTTCTCAGAAAATTTTATTCTTGATAAAAGTTGATGCATGCCTTAAAACTATAAATGCATATATCATATTTCACCTGCGGCTAATTGTAAGAGAGCAAATGCCATTTTTTCGAAATTGCCTTAAGAGTAAAGTACCTTAATTATCAAAAATACAGCAAAATTGTATGTGGAAATGTTTTTGCAAATTAAAAACTTAGTTCAAATACAAGATTTGAGTTAGGTGTCTCAATTTTTAATTTTGAACTAACCTAAACGGAACGCCTCTGATTGATTTTTGCGAGGATTTTTGTTTACTTAATTTTAATATATTTATCAAATAACTTAAACGTATGTTTATAATGAAAATGTATTAAGTAGTTGCAAACCTTTTAAAACCTTTCAATGATGCGAGTTGGTTGAGATATTAGCGTGTTGCACGCCTACTTAAACACATTTTAGCCAACTTATGTTCTAAACAAAATTATGATAGAATCCAACTCTATTCATAGTACTGGAAATAATTTATTTGTCATTTTCACCCAGTAGGTACGCTCAAGTCCAAAAACCTACTTTAAAAAAATGCATATAAAATAGGTATTTTGCTTTTTAAAAAAGTAGGCCGTGGAAAGAATTGAATTAAAAAGCAATTGCGTAAACAAAAAATAGGCCAGAGGCCTACCGTTTAGGGGAAAATAGAGATTAAGGAATAAAAGTTAAAAATTGAGACAAATTTCGTTTTTGGCCTAAGTTTTCAATTTGCAAAAACATTTCCATATAAAATTTTGCTGTATTTCTAATAATTGAGGTACTTTAGTTTTGAGGCAATTTCGAAAAAATGGCATTAGCTCCCTTACTATTAGCCGCAGGTGAAATATGAAATATGCATTTGTAGTCTTAAGGCATGCACCAACTTTTATCAAGAATAAAATTCGGTAATAAAAAGCTTTCCCATATTTTGTTGCATACTTTTTTGGACACACTGTATATATACATTTTGAACAAATTCTTTTGTCAGCTTATTTTCCTAAAGAAGCAAATAGTGAGAGTCCTGAAAAAATATGATATTAAAAAATGGGGGCCTAAAGGGTTAACATGCTGATAATCCTTGTAGATAATAAAATTGTTCTTGTAGTTATTCTGATTTTAAAATTAAAATTGTGCATGTCTCAAATATTAATTGGTCTGTCTCAAAGCACCATCAAAAGCAATAAAAAATGCCTCGAAAATATGCGGAATGCTACCACGTGCAAACAATCAATGTGACAGTTTGGTGACAATAAACAAACGAAATAAATAAAATACTCCCGATTACGATTCTGTTTTCAATAACAGTTTCCTTTTATTTTTGGGTTACGTCCTTTAGCAGCTAGAAAGTGACATAATATGTCGTAAAATTCTAACCTCAACTAACTTCTTCCTAAACAGAAAAATGTTATATCTGGCAATTTTATTCATGGCAGTTTTGAGAAAACCACGAAAAATTTATAACAATCGAAAATTTTGTCGATAAAACTATCGTGCATTTGATATTATATAGGGTGTTCCATTAATATTGCGAAAAAATTAAGAATGAGTATCCTTGCTTAAAAATGTGAAAAAAAGTTCCTATAAATATATGTCCGGAAATGCTTCGTTTTGGAGATACAGGGTGTTACAATTTTTAAGCCGAACAAAAAATATATAAGCCACTGCCGTTTTCCCTTTTGATACCACTGTTATGCAGGCAGTTTAATGGCTAATGTCAGGTGCCTTTTGATAATTTTTTGATTCAGATACATGCAATTTTATAAAACTCTGATATGGTAATAGAGATATGCAAATAAATGTCATTTATTTTCCTATTATTATCCTTTTTCTCGAGATCGATTGCTCCATAGCGACTTCTATCAAGTATGGCTTTTCCACTTAAAAATTATAGAGAAATCCATGTTTTTGCCTAAAAAAGTTATGACTTCTCAAAAGAGTTTAAATGCATATACAGTGGCACCCTCTGGAGTCATTCTAACATCAAATTCGAATTTCGCATTTCAAAAAACCCATAGATATCAATTTTAGTTCAAATATCGACATTATTTAGAAAAAATAAATAAAAATAAAACTTTAACACCCTGTATCTCCGAAACAAAGCATTTCCGGACATATATTGGTTTATAGGAGCTTTTTTTTTAATATTTTTAAGCAGGAAAACTGAACTTTTGCAATATTAATGAAATACTCTCTATGTATCATATTATAACAAAGTAAGGTCGAGAAAGCCAAAATAATTACATTATTAAAAATGGGTTGGTCAAGACGAAAAACGGCTTAAAGATTTAAAATACTGGATAGTACTACATACTACAGTCTGTTTTTTTAATCTCAGGTCATAGGAAGTGTTAAGCGTGGAACAAACCGGAGCACCTGCGGTTGCGGCCGCTCCAGTTTGGACAACGCTTAAAACTTTCAACCCTATGCTAGAGCCCATTTTACTGGAACAATATATAGCTGAAACGTGGAAGAGGTTAAGTCTAGGGTCTCAGGTTTATGCATGAAAAGGTTAACTTTGCTAAAAAAAAAACGCCGACAAATATATTTCAAATCAATTTCCCAATAAGGAAAAGTTTACGTTTTGTACATCTCGCAACCTTTTCCTTCACTTTAAAGCACAAAAGCATCTACCTCCCTTAGAGTGAAGTTGCGCAAATGACATTATGAAATGTTTACCTCAATTGTCGACCAATCACCGAACACCCTTTAATTTTAAAAGAAAATACAGGTTTGTTTGAGAATGATGATGTCACGCTCTCCACTTGACCTCGGATTGGTGAGAAATTTTAAATTCAAATAATATTTTTGTGTTTTATCATTGTGGAAGATGTAAGTTATTTTTTTGTACGAATTTTGTTGTCCGTGTTTAAATAATTGAATAATAAATAAAATAAGACACTTTTAGTCAAAAACTCTATAACATTTATTGGGGCTGGGTCGGTCAATCACCAAACACCCTTTATATTTTAAAAGAAAATAGTTCAGGTTTGTTTGAGAGCGATGATGTCACGCATGTCACGCTCTCCACTTAACCTTTGATTGGCGGCAAATTTTAAATTCAAATAATATTTTGGTATTTTATCATTATATTTATTGTAACTTATTTTTTTTTTAGCGAATTTTATTCTCCGTGTTTAAATAATTTAATAATAAATAAAATAAGACACTTTTAGTCAAAAACCCTATAATATTTATTTGGGCTGTAGGCTGTATACTGTATATCCTCGACTGTGTTCGACATTGTTCTTTGCAGAACATTATTCCCCGGTATCCCTACCTCTAGGACTCTCTTGTGCATTGCTCAATTTGGAGATCACTTTCAATAAATTTATTTAGTATATTTTAAATGTTTACTTTTTGTAAATATATTTTGAAAAGTTGTTTAACTTTGTTGGTATTATTTTTGTGATTAATAATTAAACACATAAAAAATTCGAACGGGGCCTTCGAGTAAAAAAAAATAATGAAAAAAGTAGAAAAATGCCCCGGCTCGGAGTTAAAGTTCACGTTGAAGTATTAAGAACAACATAAACGACAGCGATAGTTTATAGATGGTGCTATTTGCTTTCAATATTTCAACTCTAGTAAACGCGAGCGTGGACTGTCAGCGCGGACGTAAGAAGTTTTATAAATCGATAATAAAACTTATACCCGTTTTCCCGTTATAGGATATTGAATCCACTAGTTTCAAAACTCGCTTAATATATTGATGTCAAATGTTGGTAAATAGCCAAAAACTGATATATCACATATTCCCGTCTTTTTATTTCGAAAATACTTAGCAGTCTTTTAACGAAACGGGCCATAAACTTAAAAGTTTACCTGTTTTTTTGAAAAGTATGACAACAATGCGAGAATTTAAATAAATAAAATAGAGTTGTCGGGGATTGAACTTGATCTTTGGATTTGTCGGGTTTTGTAACCGCTTTGCATAAACAAACGGGGATTTCCCAAAGCAAAAAAAGGGTGGTTTATTATTTAATTTATAAACAAAATAGGAACGAATACATGAACTTTAAACGATATTATAGTAATAACTACACTAGTAAGTCGGGAATTGGATCCGTTGGCTCACATATACCTATGAGTAAGCGTTTTCAGGTTGGGACACAGTAACATTATAGGATGTATGATCGTACTTCCTTAGAACTTCCGAGTAATACTTCAGGTTTTCTAATGTGTGCCATTCTTTATCCCAATGTTTTTCTAATAATAATCTTACGCCTTTTAATTTTTCTTTACTGAGGCTGACACCACGGGATAGTTGAGATTGCATGATGCTGCGTACTGACTGTCCCTTTTTAAACGCCGACTTGTACTCTGCAAGATCTGATTTATAAGATTGTTCGCCTCGAGTTGTTACTATTTTATTTCTTCCTCTACTGAGTAAACACCTATTACTCATGTTGAAACGAAAGTGCCACTGTGCAGGAGATTTTATTGCATTTTGGGTGTCTTTCTTCCAGTTGTAGATATACTATTACATCACGACCCAATTTAAAAATAGTTCCATGGTCCTGAAATTTTCCACAAACTCTTCTGGAGAAACAATTGTATATTTTTTTTAATACCTTTTCGATACGAGCAAAACCCCTATCTGGGGGAATAAATGAATGCCCAGCTACAGGAAATATAATTTCTAAGGTTTCAACAGCTGGGGATAAAAAATATAAGAAATATTTTACTACATCGACTAACTTGTCGAAATTAAATAGATATGTGCTGTAGAGCCATATGACCTTACTGAACTGCTGTGATTGGCCGATGTGGAAATACCGGCATTTGATTCCAACGCTGCCCGGATTTGCAGACTTTTGAATCTAACCTTATATTTTAAATGTAAATAGCATAATATGGAGGTGATGAGTTTTGCATGTCAAAGAGTTTACCAAATTATAGAGGACAATAAAAAGAAACCATTGTTGTATTAAAGTAATTTTTGGCCAAAAATAGATTTGTCGGGTATTGCAACTAGTTTATTTATATGCTTTGTGTATACGCCGTCAGGTAACTTGACATTTATTTTGACATCTCGCCTATCTGCTATTTTAGATGTGTACTTTACAGGGTGTATTGAAAGAGACTTTATTAAGAAGAAATCGTTTCTTTTAATGCTTTAGTTATCTCCGTAGATATTTAAGGATAGTTATTGAGCTGACCTAATTTAAGAACCCTGAACTTTATCTATTTAAAGATTCAGCGGTATCGATATCGTAAAACATGTCCCAACATAGGGTTGAAAATTTACCTTGCAAAATATTATCATGACTCAAGATGAAAAGAAAACTCACTTTATATTCATGACATAACAGATAAGTAGTAATAGGTATTGGCTAGTGACCGAGCGTAGCTATATTTTCTGTGCCGAGGCATAGGCAGAAATTAAAAGAAAAAGGCCTTACCATAAGTGTCACAAAATGTAAAATTATTGATATCCGGATTTTTATAACCGTATCTATGAGCTTTTATAGGACGTGCCGTTTTTTCAGAAAAACATTACGTACAAACAATAACGGTTGAAACTGCGGTACTTTCCAACACATGGTGAGGTAGTTTTAACCATATATAAATAATTAATAAAAAGACAAACAATTTACTCAAGAGTTATTTTTTATTACAATCACTAACATAACTTTAAAATATAAATTTTATCTAGCGGCAGATCAGGCAATTTCCTTTTTATAACTAACAACATTATTAAAAATTATCGTATGCAATTTTAATATGGGGTTACCTATGGTTTCTTATAATTTTTTTAATTATACTTTTCTGGGTTTTATTGAAATTTGGTATAATAAGAGGCTTAATTATCCCTAACTAGATTAAATTTATTAAGTTCAGTCCCAGGGAGCACCCTAACGAATAGTATTAACAAGAAAATGTACGCCACGGACTTTTCTCTAATTTTGATATTTTTCCTCGGATTTATCAACTAATAATACAACTTTTTTCTTCCTTGAATTGTTTTCATATCTTGCTTCATTTTCGAGAGAATAAATATAAACCACTTTATTGCATGTACAAAAAATACATGGATATAATAATTAGAACATTTAAATTAAAAATAAAATTATTTTTTTAAATAATGATACAAACAAAAATGCAACAGTTAATCAAAGCAAATGTTGAAAATGGCCACCTTCTGATAAACGCACGATTGCAACCGATTTTTTTTTAAACTTTAACACCCTGTATATCAAAAACGGAGCAACTCCGGAAATGTTCATATAAACTTTCTCTCTTAGAATATCATAAGGAATCACCTCCTTAAGTTACGTATCGTTTTTCTGGAACACCCTGTATATGGTTGAAAGTGCACCACCCCAACATTTGTAAGAAACTAATCAATAAAATTTACTGTGTGAAATTTAATAGTTATAAAAACTTCATCTGCTTTAATAATAGTAAATAATAACGCCCCATATAAGGTATGCAAATTACAGCAAAAATGTGGTAACTAACAATAAAATAACATAAATACATAATTACTGTGAATAACCCATATTTATTATAAAATTCCTTGATAAACTACCAAAACAGATAGAACGACTATATTTCAAACAGAAGGATAGCCGATTGTAATGGATATTTGTGTGATATTTTTGGATACCAAATACAAATACAAGCAAATATAGCAAGCGGTTGAATGTGCCTCCGTTTCCCCTACCTATGCTACATATATTATGTGATTTTCAGGGCAGGCTGCTTAACGTCTTGTTTGGCGTCAATTATTATGAAAATCGTGGGCCTGGTAGCAGTGATAATCCTTGTAATTATTATTATAGCAGCAATTATAATTGGAATCCTAGTATCTAAAAATCAGTTAAAAATAAAAATTGAAAGGCCTAACATAACGAACCCTTTTTAATAATTTATTAAATTAAATTAGTTATGTCTATACTTTTCTTTTCTGTGGTAGTTTAAATGGCTTAGATATTATTTTCATTTGTTTAATTTTCTCCTTGTAATATAAACCTAAATAGTACGTATGAAGTCTGTTTATTTTAAAGATTTTCTTTGTATTAAAAAACCATACATGGTGATACCAAGTACTTTGATGAACAGCGGAAGGTGTTAAGACAATGGGTTTTAATTAAATATTTCGCTACAGGGTTCTGAAAAATTAATGATTTTCAACTCATAATTGTGCTTCAAATACGCATACATGCATATCAAAATCACATATAATATGTGAAATTTTTGGTCAGACCTTAAATCCATCGCACTCAAATATTTACATTAAATTTGCTAATATCAATTATTTGACTCGAGTAATGCACTCATTGTATTATTTTAGAGCAGAGTGCGTGTTTCTGGCAGAGATAATAAATTAAAAAACGTCAAAATAGGTCGATCTAAGCCGACTTAGTTATATCCAAAATTGTCTCCTTTAACCAGTAAAGGGCGTCAAAAATTTGTAAAAATATTGGTTTTTCCTAAATTACCTGAAAACCTGCAAATCGATTTTAATGATTTTTAGTATGTAGACTAATACTATAAAATGACGTTTTCTAGTAATATGGTCACCCGCTGTAATAAGAGGAAGTATTATAAAAGTGATATAATCAACATTTCTCCTGATTTTTTATATCAACGTTGTGACAACCCAGATATTTTTCGTTGGATGAGCTGTTTTGCCAGAAAAAAAATATTTGCAATTATCTGCATACATCAATTATTAACATTAGTATTAAAATTACAATCAAATTACCTGTACCAATAATTTTTTTAGTGGCCTTGTTGCTATGGCATTTAATAATTTGACAATTATTGACAAATTGTCACCAGTCTATGAAATTGACTAAAGTATACGATCAATATTCTTGAATTACAAGTTCATTTTACCATTATTATTACCAACATGGAAAATTATACGAACTCTGAGAAGGTTGACATGCTTCTGGTATACGGGTTTTGTCAAAGAAATGGGCGTCAGAGTATTAGGGTTTTCCTAACCATCGAATACCAAACCACCAAACATTTGCCAATATCGAGCGTCATCTTCGGGAAACGGGCAGCTTTGAGAAAAATTTGAAGGCAGGGCTCGTATGCGAACAACTCGAAGTGTGGAAACAGAAGAAAACATTCTGGAAAGAGTTGAAGAAGAACCAAGTACCAGTACCCGTCGCTTAGAACGTGGGTTACATGTTCCTAAGACGATTGTCAATGAGGTTTTAAAAGAACAGTTGTTATATCCATATCACGTGCAAAAAGTCCAGAAACTTTTACCGACTGATCCCCCCATGCGGCTTACATTTTGTCAATTTATTAGAAACAAAACAATCCGTGATCCAAATTTTTGTAGAAAAATATTGTTTACTGACGACGCGTGCTTTACAAGATCTGGAGTAACCAATCTGCACAACGAACATATTATTTATTCCGATCAGCATCAGCATCAATTTAAATTAAATATTTGGGCAGGTATTATTGATCGCTACCTTATTGGTCCTATTGTTATTCCAGACAGATTAGATGGAAATATTTATTTAAATTTTTTGCAGACACATTACCAATTCTTCTGGAAAATTTTCCCCTTTTACTTCGGAGAGAAATGTGGTATATGCATGATGGTTCCCTGACCCATTTTTCCGTTGCCGTTCGGCAATACTTACACCATCAATATCCCAACCGATGGATTGGAAGGGGCAATGATGCACCACTAAAATGGCCACCACGTTCTCCGGAGTTAAATATGTGCGACCATTTTAATATCCCGAGACATTAAATAGGGTCCAATATCATTTTTTAATGAGTATTAATAAGTGTATTCAGCAAAATGGCGGTCATTTTACACATTTGCTTAAGTAATGTTTTCGTTTTACTTAGTTTCTTACAATGTTTTCAATACATACTTCCAACTTTGTTGTACTTTGTTTTATTATTACTGTTAATAATTGATGTATGCAGGTAATTGTAAATATTTTTTACTGGCAAAACAGCTTATCCAACGAAAAATATTGAAGAGGTAAAATAGCTTCCAAATACATCCAGTCACTCGACAAAATATCTGGGTTGTCATAACGCCGTTGATATAAAAAATCAGGAGATATGTTGACGTATTATATCACTTTTATAACACTTCCACTTATTTACAGCCGATGACTATACTACTCGAAAACGTCATTTTATAGTATTAGTCTACATACTAAAAATCATTAAAATCGATTAGCAGGTTTTTACGTAATTTAGGACAAACCAATATTTTTACAAATTTTTGACGCCCTTTACCGGCTAAACGAGACAATTTTGGATGTAACTAAGTCGGCTTAGATCGACCTATTTTGACGTCAGGACTCTGTCGTCAAACGTTGTACACGTATTTTTCGGACACCCTGTATAATTTAGTTCAATTATTGCTACATTAACATCCCTTGTTCCTAGGCGCTTTCGCATTACACAAGATATAATGAACGCGGGAGGATGCGGGAGGTTTACATGAAAATCGGGAGTTTATGGACTTTGTTTAAAAGGCGGAAGGGTATAATAGGAGAAATTGGGAAGCTCCCTCCTAAATCGGGAGGTCTAGCAGCTGTCTGCTAAAAACAAATAATCTTGTTAACGAATCACGGCGAGATGCGCGGCGACGTGCGAGGCTAGATGCACGACTTCAGTATGTTTCTGTTCAGTCGTTTCTGTAGTATTGCTTATTCATCGTCATACGGCGAGATGAACTACTCCACTGTGTTTTTACACTAAGCATCTAAAGCATAACATTTAACCATCATTGATTGTTCTAGTAGCGATGCTGTAACACCTGTAGAAATGATACTCTTTATATTAAAGCAATATGCTACTGCGAACTTCCTGCAGGCTGTTGGTGATTTTATTGAAATCGATAAGGGCACGGCTAGATTTATAAGAATGCCCACATCAGAAACGGAAATTAAGGATATTTCTCAAAAATTTTATAATACAGTCAGATTCCCGAAGTGTATAGGAGCTCTGGACTGTACTCATATAAAGATACCATCATCACGTGGTAACAATGCAGAAGTTTACAGGAACCGAAAAGGATTTTTTACGCTTAATGTTCAGCTGTTTGTTAGTTCCAATTGTATATTTCAGAATGTTGTCTGCCGTTGGCTAGGATCAACCCATGACTCCCATATATTTGCAGGTTCAAATATTAGAGCCAAATTTGAGCGTGGTGACTTTAATGATCATGTTTTAGTGAGTGATAGTGGTTATGCCCTTAAAATCTGCCTAATAACTGCTTTATAATGAATCTCAAATCAGAACAAGAAATTGTATTGAAAGAGAATTTGGGTACTGGATAAGAAGATTTCAAACACTTGCCTTTGGTGTAAGAGTGGATTTAAAAAGAGTGGAAGCAGTTGTTATTGCTACCGCAGTGTTGGAGAATATTGCCAAATTATGAAATGAAGCGGATCATCCTGTAAATTAAGAAGAGTAAGCCCCAAGTAAGCTTTGTTAATGAGGTTATTGTTTAATCCTAGGTTCAACCTTACGTAAACATTTATTACATCCGTAATATTAATAGTACTGTGCGACATCAACTAATCAATAACTATACTAGCACTTTGTAAATATTTTGTAATATACACAAATGAAAAAACATTTTATTGTATCCCGTAAATACAGATTTAATTTCAAAGGGTATAGGTGCCAGGAAAAAGGGATACTTTTGTATCAATTCTTAAGTAGAAGTAGTTAAAAATTTAGAATCTTTCTTAACAGATTATAAACTTGAAATCACTATGGCCGAAATACTGAAACTATTGTATAATGTGTGGATTCCGTATTTCTTTGTGCTTCACACATTATATACACCTATGTATATAATTATATATATGTAAATTTCATAAACACTACAAATGTAAATTAAGCACAGTATTTTATTAGAAAAGGTTGAAGGCACAGGCCTTGATTAGGCAACATAAATAAAATAATAATAAGCAGTTAATAATCAGAGCGAGGCATAGTAATATTTTAAGGTTTACATACTAATATTTTTACGGTGCTTCGTTTGCGGATGCGCGACCATTACCAATCTGACAATTTTTAATTGAACTGCTATTAGTAGAGCTGAGTTTAAGTATCCATTGTACAATGTAGATACATTGTTTTTTAGGAACTTTGTCTTGAACCGTGATTATACAAATGGCCCTAAGGTCGTGCCAAAACTAGTCGTCTCGATTAAAATCATTTGTAGAGTGTATACCGGAGTTGGCGCGATTGTGGTCAGCTTGCATCTTGACGATCCTCTAGTCCGTGTCAACATATCGTCCAGTAAAGATGAAGCTGTCATGCTTGCGTACTATATGAGAAGAAAGAAATGCGTTCATTGGTTTTGGGTGCATTCTTATAAATGCTCCGAGTTCAGCCCATGCTGTTTTCAAAATTGGTTGCTTCAAATGATCCCTAGACAGACGTCGAATAAAACAGGATTTTCTACCGCCAAGCACAAGTAAATATTAATTTTTTGTTGATCGCCCATAATTAAATTAAATACCTGTTTCTCGCCTATCTAGGTGCACGGATCATAGACAACTAAAAAGATCGTGCAGGATCATTCTTGCGCCATCCATCGCAATGATTTCAATCAAGAACGACCGAAAACGCCTCGGTAGACACGCTCGCCTATAATACCATGTGCACTAGAGTGGATCGAAGAGCTTATTTTTTTCTGAAATAATAGTAGAGGTTGATGGACCATCAGTAATATCAAAGAAACTTGCGTAGTAGCTATAAGTTTCTTTGGTAATATCAACTTTTTTCTGTGGATTGAGCATTCAATTTTTTTGGGTAACACTAAAGTCAACTGAGCCGAGTTCTTTGGTCTACCGAGAATTGGCGTATGCATAAGTAATTTTCATCATTAAGTCTGTGCCCTGATAAAAGGTAGCACTTGCCACAAGGTAATAAATTATCTTGACTTTAAATTACTTAGTCTTAAGGTAATAATCTTATTTAGAGTGAATGTGATCTTAATATATGATTTTCGGTGTCTTTGGCCGCACAATATTGTGAGGTCGTTCTTTCATGGTATTCATGGAATTTCTATTACGTCGATATTTCTTCGGTGATTGGTGCCTATCAAGAATAAGAATTATTGGATCATCACGAGACGGTTTAACAAAGTCAATTAAGTGTTGTAGCCACTGAGTAAAAATGTGTTAGATGATAGATGGCACGCCGCAATAAACCCAGGATAAGCTCTATCTAACAACTCTGCTTTTATATTCTTCCTGAGAAAGACGAATTAAGATGGAACAAATTCGCCAGCTGTATTTATACAAAAAACAGTCACCCTCTTTTAGCAGGAGTAACCGCTCCAACTTGCTTCTTTCCTTTCAGAGTTGTAACACTATAACTTTTGGATTGAACCGTTGTTATGCCGCCTTCGTCGGCGTTGAAAACTCTTGTGGGATTATAATTTATTTTTTGCATTTGTAGTTTAAGCAGATCAAAAAAAAATATTTACATTCTCTGAGGCGAAACCTTTTATTTTAAGGCTTAAATTTGAGTGGCGTTTCATAAATCCGCTTAACCATTTTTACCACCAGTTCCTTCTTTTTCAGAAAAAGGGTGACCTAAACCATTTCTTACAGCTAGTTGGTTTACCATCCCTAACGCCAATTCCGTAGAACCGCCTATTCATTTTCGAATACGAAAACTAAACCTTGTTCCAATTCAGTAGAAAGTACCGGCTTTCATCTCATCGGAACTGCAACTAACTGCGCAGGAGGTTTATCGGTATCCTCAACATAAAGGCGAATTTACACGGTTTCAGTAGTTGGAGCAAGTACTAAAGCTAGTAACTAAGATTTAGTTACTTAAACTATGTAAACTCCTTGATTTAAGAAAGAATTTCTTTAATTTTGTACTTAGTGCAAGTTTATTGAATAAATCCGTAGAGCGCTTTCGGCAGTTACGCCATCATCAGTACTACTTTGTCAAAATATAACAAACCACAAAACACAACATACAAGTATATGTATAAAACTTAACACATTAAAAATTTTTTTGGGGCCTAAAGGCCGATGTAAATTACATGATGATTTTAACACTTTTAAAAACGTCCATTTTACTAAAGGGAACTAACCTTGATTTAATACTAAAGGGGGATTTACACGGTTCCAGTAGCTGGAACAAGTACTAAAGCTAGTAACTAAATAAAATTTGTTTTTGTTCAAGTGGTTGTCAACACGCATTTTAGTGTTTTGGAATAGTTCAGATAAGTTGAACAATTTTAAAATGGCGGCAAGTACAGTTGTTAGATTATCTGTTCGAAAATGCGTTTTGAATATATGTGGAGAATTATCTAATATTTTATCAGAAGAAATTAACAAAGAAAAACTCTCCATTTCAGTAAACCATTTTACATTTGGCACGTAAATACTTTCTGTTCCAGTCCCCGATTTTTTGGAATCTTTCATTTTTTTCTTTTCCTGGGAATAGGTGGATCTTAATGCTTTTATTTTGTTTTTATTTCGTTTACCCCAAAACCTTCAATCCCCATATTATCTTGTATGATTATATGGGCCGCATCCCTTGCTTGCGGCAATTTCGATATTCTTCTGGATCTTCCTTGTGCGAGTTTAATCAATAACGTGGAGGATGCACCCTTTGCTTCTCTACGAGATATCCATTATAGAAAACTAAACACCGTTTTTCTTTGATAATTTCTCCTAATAAAATTCCTGATAATTTTCCGCATATACTCAAAATTCATTTTTCCACAGATAATCAATGCTTGCTGTAATTTGAACTATCTAAACTATATTAACTAAAACATATAAACATATTAAAAAGCGTGTAGACACTTAATTTTAAGTATTTTAGTTACTGACTTTAGTACTTTCTCCAGCTACTAGAACCGTGTAAATCCGCCTTAACCCTCTAAAGTCGATTTAGGAACAGAAAGAAATTTGGAGGCCTTAAGGTATCCCATTTCTTTACTTCTAAAGCACTAATTGCCAATTTCATTTAACCAGGCTCCAGTTTCTTATGTTTTATATTGATTGAGGGTATTTTGTTCTGAAAGCAATATTTTTCTACTTACTGGTAGACAGCATGATAGCAATATTCTTGCGTCCCTAATTTCGCATATCCGAAATTGGGAGTCCCAGACTGCCCGAAATTAGGCGATTTCATACTTTTTGGTTTATAGCTAAATTTTTATCTTTTAATCGTTGATTAATTTTGAATAATCAATCATATTAAGTAAAATTTTAACTTAGGTACCCAGTTCAAAAACTAAAAGATCAAAGACGATTTTTCTACACCAAAACTAGGCAGAGAACGACAGAAAAATACAAACTAACTTCGGTGGTTACCACTACCTTGCGGCGATTTTACGCAGAAATGCCATTGTTTGGGACACTTTACCAAGTGGGAGAGTTTAGCCATTAGAAATAAATGCCTAGTGTTGGTGGTTATAAATGTGGCTACAGCGCATTTAGGTTAGTTGTGCATCATATCATTTGTCTTGTTTACATCTGAAGATTGGCGCTTGGTAGTTCAATTTTAGCGTCGCATGGATAAGACGTTTTGTCCGTCCGGTAAGTACAAATATATATTTTTATTCAATTCATGGCTGTGTTTTTGTATGTGTAGTTTTGGATAGTTTATACATATAAATTGCAAGGATGGTTAACATAGTTTAATGTTCAGTAGATGATTTAAACCTACATTTGCTAGTTTTTAGAATAATATTAGCGAAGTGATAACGGCGTGTGGTGGAAGACTTTACCTATGCGACGGCAGGATATTTTACCCGGGGGTATTCTCTCCCGCCTTGGGTACTCTCACCCATCACTTTTCCTACGTTAATTTTACCTAATAACCCAATTAATTAAAATTATATCTTGTATAATCCTGTTGTAGGTGGATAATTAGGTATACATATATAATGTTTCTTTACTTTTCAGGTTTGTGTACAAAAGTGCCTTTTAAATATAAAAAAGGACATGACAGGAAAAGAGATAGAAGCAAAATAGATGAGGTGACATTACGGAACGCAATAGAAGAAATTGGCACAGGGTCTATTAGAGGAACTGCTACCAATACGGAATCGATAGAAACACATTACGGAACTATATAAGAAACCGAAACAAATTCGATAAACTAGAAGAATTTGGAAATTCTTTTAAAGCTTCACAAATATTTACGCCTGATGAAAAAAAAGCACTTGTTGCATATTTTATCACTTGTAGTAAAATAAATTATGGCTCGACTAGAAAAGAAGCAATGAAATTAGCAACTGAGTTTGCGAAAGTTAATTCTAAAAGGTTCTACAGTCTTGCTTGACAAATAATTCCGCGGGGAAAGACTGGTACAGAGGTTTTATGCAAAGAAACTCCCTGAAGCCACAAGTCTTTCTAGATCAGAATGCATCTAGTCAAAACCGAGTGTTATTGATCCTTGACAACCATGAGAGTCATGTCAGCATTGAGGTCGTGCAGTTTGCAAAAGGAAATGGAGTCACGTTACTGACACTCCTACCCCCTTGCAGTAATAAAATGCAACCGCTAGACGTTGCCATAATATATTCATCTTTAAAGGGACGGTATAATACTGCAATGAGCAACTGGTTGTGAGTAACCCTGGAAAAACAGTGACGATTTATAATATACCTGGCTTTATAAGCTGCACTATTATGTCTCAAGCTTTCAGCCAATCTAATATATTAAGCGGATTTAGAAAGACAGGAATACACCCCTACTATGATCCAAATATATTCACAGATAAAGACTTTTTATGATCAGCGTAACGGATCGAGATAATACAACTGCAGAACAACCACGTGTTTCTTTGACCGTCTTGCCTTCTATTTCCGCTGAGCAATCTCCGGATGTCCATATGGCTACTTTACCTTCAGTTCTGATTGAACAACCTTCAGAGGAACCTGCGGCCACTTCAAGATCGGTGGAACAGACTTTAGAAGTGTTTACTAATATTCTTCCGTCAAGTTTGTTTCAACAGTCTCTGAAGTTGAATATAGTCGCTTTACCTTCTACTTTGACTTATCTGTCCCCAGAGGAATCGATCCAAATTGGTTAGACATCAGCCAACTCTTCAACTTCAACGGCTTTTTCAGAAGAACGTTCTGTTGTCCCGCCAAAAATTCCAAAGTTTATTTCCTCGGAAACTATTAGGCCCTACCCAAAAGCTGTTCCAAGAAAATCTATTCGCCGGGGTCGCCAGCCGGGCAAAACCAAATTTTTGACTTAAACCCCTCAGAAGATTTATCAACATATCGAAAATGAACCGAAGCAAAAAAATATTAAACAAGCTCAAAAGAAAAAGTTAACTAAAAAGTTTAATAACAAAGTCCATCACCTTGAGACTCATACAGAAAGTAAAGAAACACAGTCAAGACCAAAAAATCGCACGGTTAAGAGGAAAGTTTTTCAATCAAGTAGTGACAGTAAAACGTCCACTGAAGAGACCTTATGTGACGATAACATGGGATGAAAGACAAGAACAAGATGACAGTTGGTTTTATTTTGTATGCGGGACAGATGAAATGGCAGACATGAGACTATGTAGCTCTTGCAGAAAATATGTTCACGAAATGTGTGTCGGCTTGTCAGAATCTGATAAAGAAATGTTTACTTGCCCTAGATGTACTGATTAGAAAAAACGTTTCAATAATATTACTTATTTTGTTAGAGTTTTCTTTTAATTTTTAATGGTCTATCAGATTGTTAAATTTTTAGAAAGGAAATATTGCTGTTTTTTATTTGTTTTTATGTAGTACTACTACTAGTATATAATATAACGTAGTTGTATTCTTATTTTAAGATAAAGTCTGTTATGGGTGCAGTGCCTTAACCTCCTGTTTTTAATTTATTATTGCCTTTTTAAACCCAGGTAAAAGCTCCCTACATGTGGGGTCAAATCTCCCGCCCAGGCGGGAGATTTTAGCCAAATATAATTTTTTGGAAATGATGGGATTATGCTGAAATTATTTTAGTTATGAAAAATATTCTCTATGCAAAATAAGGGTTAATTATTAGTCTTTAATTTGCACTGATCAGAAAAATAATTTATTAATTATTTAATAAGTTATGACTCATCAACAGACAGACGGGTATAGTCTTCCGGACTCCCCCTACAGATCTATATTCTGTTTTATCGTTTAAGCTGCGGTTTCCTCGAAAGCGGCACCGTCATATAGCGGCCGTCAGAATCCGGTAAATTACGTCACAACAAAAACTGCTGTGCGATTTAAGTACAGTCGGCATGGTGGTTCTTCGCCGGTACGTCATTACTTGCACGTGGCTAAAAAACCGTATGATGAATCAGGCCCGGCCGATCATGCCTAGCCCGAGTGGGTAGCTGGTCAGTGGAGGGGGGGAGGGCAGTGGAAGAAAATAAGTATGGAAAAGGTCGGGAAGAGAATGTTTATGAATGTTGAAATGAAATTGTTGAAATAATCGAAATAGTTCGTCATATTCTTTATTTATAATACCTTAAAAAATCAAGTTATTTTTAACAAAAAACTCATTTCCTCAAAGCAAAAACACTTGCAGGTTTCGAATTTCGCGAAATGAACTCATTCATCACTTCAGCTAAATCGATCTGGTCGGTCATATCCGAATACATATTATTATGTAAAATAGCAACATTGTTGAGTCGATCTTGCAACATTGTCGATCTCAAATATGTTTTCAGTCCACGCAGAACAGAAAAACTCCTGAAACTTATGATTTACGATTGAATTTCGAGTGGGTATTTACCCACTCGGAATTTCTCGAGTGGGTAGGACTACCCACTCCACCCACTATACCTGCCGGGCCTGTGATGAATCAAATCAAAATTGGGAGATGCAAAAAGTCAAAACAAGTCTAGTTTACAAGCATCAACATTTTCGTGGCTAGCGTTTAAAATGAATAAATAATAACAAATTTCCATAAATATTTACCGCCAATACGAAAGTATAATATAAATGGCTCTGAAAGGAAGAGCTTTTAGGAATAAATTAAACTTCAAGGCACAAAAGCGTGAAAAAGCCAATTATATTTGACAGATGAAAACGATGACTTTAAAGTCAAATGACAACTCTTCTAAAAACTGCCCCTTTACCTCGCATGTCACTTTGAATTCAAAACGTATTGCGCAACCCCGGAGATGCTTTATTATGTTTTATTCACTTTTAAGGTTATAATAAATAAAGATGGAAAGTTGTAAATCATGTTGTCTCTTGATCGTTGATCCATGACGCACCGGCAAAGATCCACCATGCCGACTGTACCTACAAGTAGTTTCCAATAGAACGTCACTAAACACCTTAACGTAAGATAGCGCTGCCGTCATATTTAAAGCGTTTTCAGTGTGACAGTTGGCTCAACGTTTTTTGATCTTGGTTGGTCGTACCGGCGAACAATTTTTATAATATTTATGCCGCTTCACAACTTTCGTCGCTTTCCGGACTATACAACTGATGTCACCTACTATACTTGCAGCATTTTTCCACCACTGTAAGACGTAATCCACCGGATTTTGATGGCCGCTATATGACGGTGCCGCTTTCGAGGAAACCGTTGCTTCAGCTTAGTTGGGGGGCAGGATTCTGTTTTCTGATCTCCTGTAACATCTGAAATATGTTACTATCGAAAATCGGGAGACCACCCGAAATTAGGCAACATTCCTCTACTTGCATATTTTAATAAGAAAATAAAACTTAATATGTGTGTTCTGTTCTGATAACTATGCCATCACTCGACCTTAACAAATGTCAATAAGCAGACAAAGAAGACATACTAGGCGATAGGTGAATTAGAAACACTTTCTTGCCTTTTCTCTATTTCTGTTACTCGCATGAAAATACCCGAAACTGCCGAATATGCGGAGTAAGCTTTCAAGAAATTATCTATGAGTTGCGTTGCAGTTGGCAAGTTTTTCTTTCTTAAGACATTTTCTATTGCAGCAATTTTTAGCTGCGGCAATGGAAATTGCCAATCGCTTTACAGACAAAACAAACCACAATATAAAAATGATAGAAATTTACTTGATAGGAAAAATACAAAATGTATAAATCTTCACTTATATTATTTATTCCACACTATAACAATTGTTTCGACACACAGTGTCTTCGTCAGATAGTAGAAACTGAATAACAAATTATCCTTTTACAATATAGAGCACACTCCCAAGTTTAGGTACCCTAATTTATGCTTAACAATAGAATTATGTTATTAAGGTATAAAACTTAAATTATGAATACACACCTTTTCCTAATTATTTTTATAAATTATATTATTGAACTATTGTTATGATTACATCTGGAAAAAGATTTATACATTTTGTATTTTTCCTATCAAGTTTCTATAATGGATCTTCATCAAGTAACGGCTACATCCATTGAATATAGAAATTTACGTTTGAATGGTAGAACAAAAAACACTCATACTTTTTCAGGTTAGTGGCACCGAAATTCAAATAATACTTACGCTTTCGCTTTTCGCATGCTCACAGTAAATATTGTTCAATTATTTATTGCAGCAATAGAAAATCCTCAACTGTAATGCGGCCTTAAGAGAGAAATATATGTTCTTTCCATTGTCGCCAGCAACTATCAAACTCCGTAACGCGTTAGAAATAGAGATGGAAAGGAACACCTGCCTGGCTCTCTCTATTTCTCTTTTTCTTTCCCGAACATTCGCACGGAAATGTTCAAAACTTCCGAATATATGGAGCACCTAAGCTTTCAAGAAATTATCTATGATAGAAAGGAATGTTCTTTCTTTTGTGTTACGGAGTTCACCAACAGGTATTCTTTTCGGTAGTGTGGACCGGGGTCGGTTGTAAAAGGGTACAGTTGAAATAACGTTGTTAATTTAAGAAGTATTTGCGACAAAAGAGGGCGTGCAAGGGTAGATGGACGCAGCTTTCATGTCGTGGCGTTCGCAACGGGCGCACAATGTTCAGTGTAGCTTTGAGCGTGTTACACATATGTGTGAAAGATCATTGTATTTTTGCGAAAAGAAGTAAGTAGTTTTGCTGCTATTCTTTTGTATTTTTATTCCGAACTAGCTATGTTTATTATGTTTTTTAATGTAAAAACTTTGTCTATCGGACTTTCAAAATGTGTAATTCTTTTGCACCTGCGTTGTTTATTTTTAAAGGTTGTGATAAAAGACACTTTCATATGGGGTGCTGGGGTCGATTGTAACATTTTTTCTGGGGTCGGATCAAATGTTTCAGTTCACCCCGTTTCAATCGAACTCATGTATTTCAAAACGATTAAAGTGGTGTCTTGCGCCTCTAAATTCTAAAACACGCGAAAGTCAAACATCTAAACGGCAGCGTGTTTTATCACCATATAGAGAAGCATACTATAAAGAGATCAAAAAAGGCATTTCACTAAGAAAAGCAGTAGAAAAACACAATTTGAATGACGTGTAAAGACGTTAAGACGTTAAGACGTTATAAAAGAAAACGAGAGGCTAGCAAGGATAAAAGTGGGGCATCGACTTCGATGGGCTACATGGCACATAACAAAATATACAGAGTTACGCCAGAAAAAGAGGCTATACGAAAATAAAATAAAGAAAGAGAACTAAAGAAGAATGCAAAAGGAAATAAATAAGAACAAGAAAATGGGCAAAAAGGCAAAAGTGTCTTCAGATGAGGACGATGATGATGATGAAGAGAACGGAGCATTATTGCTTGGTATGCGTTGAAAGTTTTGACTTCAGCAGGCCGGATAAAGATTGGATACAATGCACAGGCTCTGCGACTATTGACATGAGGCTTGTACAGCTGGCGATCGAAACTTTTGTGTGGCACAATTGTGAATCTAACTGATATGGGATTTTGTTCATTATTATTTAGTCTATGTTTGACTGATTTTATTATTTCTGTAGTCTGTAGTGAAGAAGTAATTTTTCTTAATTTATTTCTAGTTATTCATTTAAGTTCTTATAGCAGGGTTGATTAAAAGTCATAATTATTTCTTCGAATAATAAGGATACTCAATAAGATCTTAAGACTGTGCTTTAACTTTAGTTATTAGTTATGTCATCAAATTAACTTTGTTCGTTGACTTTGATTTCATAAATAGGCATATAACAACTTAACTCTCTTTAATTTACTAATATTTCAACTGACCCCAAGCACTGTTACAAGAAACAATTTCTGTGATTTTATAAAATGTCCCATAATTTTTTTTTTTATGCAGATAATGCCACTATAACCTACTCTAGTCTATATTGTTAGTTAGATAACTGAGAAACTGACTCATACCTACTATCAAATAAATTAAGTTTAAAATGTTATTACAGATAGCAATTTTGTCAAACATGGTTTATTTTCCCGTGTCTACCCTACTGTTTGTATCCATGTGGTGTATAGTTGCTTACATATCTTTGAACAACTTTTAAAGGTAGGGGAGAGGGTGGAGCATTTGACCAGGTAGATATTTCGGCTAATATATCTCTAATGATAAACTTAATAAGTAGGGAATGTCGGTTTGTACGCTGTGTATGACAATAAAACTAAACTTTAATCTGTATTCAGCTTATAATTAATGGGAAATTTCAGCCAAACGCTTTCGGCTCAACACTGTTGTAAAAATTTTACGCCAGACATCTGCCCTCTGTCAATGTTTAAGAAAAAAATGAAAAAGCAAAATAATTTTAATAGAACTTTCCAATAATGTTGAGAAAAGGATATTTTCCTACTTTAAGTGACCTCTGACCAGATCATGACGTAGCCTAAGCCCTGATAATGACTCAGTGTTGAGCCGAAAGCGCTTGGCTGAAATTTCCCATTAATTATACGCTGAATACAGATTAAAGTTTGGTTTAATAAACTTAATATTCAAATTACTAGGTTTCATTCAAGGAAACTATGTTCTTACTATAGATCCGTCGTTATTGTGATATTTTTGCGCAAATATCCTCACGAGTGTTTCCGTTAAAAAATAAATATTGCTTTTGACTGCCAAGGTATGGATTTTTCCATTTAATTCATTTTTAAATATTTTTAATTAGTTTTGCTCTAAATAAGCTAACTTTTTGGTATAGGTTATTTTAAGAATTACAAATTAACCAAATCTAACCTAAAAATCGCTAGACATAGTATTGAACTTCCGAAGATGTCTAGGGCAGTATTCGACCAGGCACACCTGAGGGGAGTTCCGTCAACCAATACCCGGGAAGGGTTGGCTGGCCGAAAATAAATATGACTTTGCCTCGCTCAGCAATATATAAAACGTTACATTTTAGATGCCTAGAATATACAAAAAAAAACTGATAGATATCTAAAGACGAAGGACGGATGAAAATGCTATTTGTGCTTATTTAAAGAGAGAGTCAGGTATAAACGCCTCCGCAGCATATTATAATATTAAAGAACCACTTTGCAGTCCTGCATCAGTTTTGGGAAACAAACCAAGGATGGACTTTTGCACAAAATAAGTGATGCGGCCACAAGGGCGGTTTTACGGGGGGGGTAATAGGGTAATTACCCCCCCCATGAATTTAGAATTTTAAGCATCATCATTGAGAAAAGGGCGTGGCACCCAAAAATTTTTCGCCTGCGGCGCTATTTTTTTCCTGACCCCCCTCCCAAACTTATTTTCAAGTTACTTTTTAAAAAAAAAAATTCGGATTTCAAATTACCCCCCCCCCCATGTTGAAAAGCTAAAACCGCCCTTGTGCGGCCAACGAAAACGAAGGATCAAATAAAATAAAATATGGAAGTCAATTCAGAACTTCCCAGGTATTTTCAATACAAGAAGAAAAGGAACTGTCGAATTACATAAAATTTTATATTATGGTCTATCCCAGCGATTCCTAAAGTGGGTTCCGCGGAACCTAGGGGTTCCGTAGGAAAGTCAGCAGGGTTCCGCGGAATTATTTATTTTTGGCTATTAATTAATATTATTTTGAAGTACCGCAAAATATATGATGAGAAAAACTCATTACTTTTATGTAAGTTGGTTAACGAAAATTTAGCCCGGAAAATATTATATTATACCTTAAAAAAATTAATGTTTAAAAAAATATATTGGCGTTTATATTTTACAATTTCTTAATTTCTACATTTTTTTGGTTGAGCTATCGAAACGTAGAATTTCAGAGTTATGATAGTCCAAAAAAGGGCGTGGCACCCAAAAATTTTTCGACTGCGGCGCATTTTCTGATGCAGACGGATGAAAAGAAAGATATGGGGGTTCCACAAACTAAAAAGTACTTCCTGGGTGTAATCCGTTATCTTTCAAGTTTGGGAACCCCTGGCTAACCTATCATTATTCCAAAAACTGACCTTCGAATTTGCAAGCAATCTTTCAGAACACAGAATACCAAGAACTTGGATCGAAAAGGGCATAGCTGGTAAGTTAAGTAAATTCTACATTATTAGGTGCATTATATTCTGGCATTTTGTAGTTTAGTATTGGTTTTAATTTCAGGCGATGAATGGAGAAAATTATTTATGGCTAGAAATCAGGACTTATTCTTAAGAAAACCGGAAGGCACCAGTTTAATGAGATGCACAAGGTTTAACAAAAAGCGAATTAATGAGTTATTTGGAAATTTAGAAAATATCATGGAAAAATTTAAACTTAAGTCAGAGCAAATCTATAGTTTAGACGAAAGATATCCCTACGGTATTGAAACCTGTGAAGGAAAAGGAAATAAACAGGTCGGGCAAGTTGCCAGTACCGAACGTGGAGGTTGCCTTACTTTTGTAGGGATTATAAATGCGGTTGGGAGCTCAGTTTATTCTGTTTGTCTTTTCATGGGTTAGGATTGTTGAAGAATATTTAATTGAGGGTGGCCTGTGGGAACAAATCAAGATTGATGACGTCGGATTTATTTATTGAAGTTTTGCGACATATTTTTAGGCACACGAGATGTTCACAGGACAATAAAATCTTACTACTTATAGACAATCATGCGTCGCATACGTCCGTAGAAGCCATAATTCGTCTGTCGTTTCCCCCACAGGTTTCAGCCTTTAGATGTTTGGGTATATGGACATTTGAAATCAAAGCTAGCCATTGCCCTAAATGACTGGATGTTATCCAACCTAGGAAAAAGGTTATTACTCTAAGACAAGTTGCTAAGTTAGCCAATTTTGCCTTTTTAAACGCCCTTACACCTAAAAATATTATAAGTGCTTTTAAAAAGACTGGAATTTGGCTTTATAATAGACATATTTTTTGTGATGAAGATATTATTCCTAGTTCTGTGACCGACAGAGTCATGCCTAGAAGTAAAACTTTAGGAGAAACAACACCAAACAGTAATTAGACAAAATTATGGCCAGCAACGAGCCACAACCTTCAACTTCAAATACAAATTCCAACGCTTTAGAAAAAATTTCCCTCAGATACCACATTACCAATACATAATGATACAATTGAGAAATCATCAGATAAAGCTAGTGTCTCTTCCAAGATTAAAATCCTATCTGAAGCAGTGTCAAAGTCAAGAATTTATACTGACACACCTGAAATGCTTATAAAACAGAATTTGGAACTGGGAAGACAAACTAAAGAGTTCTAAATGATTTCTCGTCAAGCGAATCTGAAATTTTAGTAAAAATTGATGAATCAGATGAAGAATCAATTTCTTCACTGAAAATGTTGGAAATTGAACTAACTTTTCGTCTGGAAGACCTCGTCCTTGTTAACCGTAACAAAACGAAAAGCATCTGCTATTACATCGGAAAAAATATACAGATAGAAGAAGAAGTCACTGTCTCGTTTTTAAGAAGACGTCGAACAACAAATAACTTTTATTTTCCAGACGTAGAAAACAAAAGCATTATCTTAGGAGGCGACATTGTTGCTAAATTAACTATTCCATTTTATTACGATTTAAGATAAATATTTTTAATGTTTTATATTATTATATGTGTTCTTTTATTTTATTTCTCTTTTAGTTTATTCCAAACCACTAATCATAATATCCTAGTTTACAGTTTATATCCTCCTTGTTTCCGTTTCGGGGGAACCCTCCCTTAATTAAAATGTCGGTTGGCCGAAGCCTCCACAGATGAGAAAGGATTCGGCCATATTGCAAGCCCAACAAAATTAGAAAATAAAGCAATTTTATATTAGCTAATTTGATTTTAATAGACAGATAATAAAACAAATAACAAATGGGAAGTAGATTGGATAAAATCAGTTTATCTGGTAACGTATGTGACAGAAAGGTAACGCATGTGACATTAAGGCAATACTTACAAGAAAAAACAAACGAACACATCATTAATTTCTTTAAACAACAAAAACATTCAAGTCAGATATTTATTGCAATCACTTTTTATGTAAAGATGACATTTTACAACAGTTTTTTCAAATATCCCGCCAAGTGGCAACATGGAAAATCACTCTGGCGCTGAATAAATAAAAATACGTTTTTAGGTTATGTACTTCAAACAACGACTTCAAATTGTGATAATTATTTGATTACCTTGGTAACTTAAGTGACATAGGAATAAACATACTCACCTGATATATAGAATGAAATACCTTGCCACTTTAAACGTTAACACAGGAACAATACTAAACTGACACAGACACGTTCTACTTAGCTAAATTTAATGGCAGTATTGCCAGATTGGCGAAACGATCGTTAAAATATTAAGTAACTTTAGTACCAAAATTATGGTGACATAATCGAAATGCCGCATATTATTGATATGGTTTTTATCATATCAATAAAATAATTTTAGGGAAAAAAATATTAACAATTATTTGTGTTAAAAGGGTTAAATGCAGAGGTAATTTTCCAGGCAAGCATTTAATATTTCACTCCAACATCGAGTCAGCATCTAGGTGACCGGTAACTTATGTGACATTTGACGCATAAAATATCATATTTATTATGAAAACGACTAAATTATGATGTTTTAACAACGATTCCTTTAAAACTAAGGTTAATTTATGACATATAAATATGTATATTTGAGAGGGTAGTCTTTGCTGACTAGTTAGAAAACAAACTAGTAGAATATTGGGGTGTGCAGCAATATGAAAGGATACTCTTTAAAGTTTTATTCCAAGCCTTCAACTCTTTAACAGCTCCGTTACCGTATGTAGCCAAGATGTTCTGGTAGAACCCCATACCTGTGATTTATTTGAGAGGGTAGTCTTTGCTGACTAGTTAGAAAACAAACTAGTAGAATATTGGGGTGTGCAGCAATATGAAAGGATACTCTTTAAAGTTTTATTCCAAGCCTTCAACCCTTTAACAGCTCCGTTACCGTATGTAGCCAAGATGTTCTGGTAGAACCCCATACCTGTGATTTATTTGAGAGTGTAGTCTTTGCTGACTAGTTAGAAAACAAACTAGTAGAATATTGGGGTGTGCAGCAATATGAAAGGAAACTCTTTAAAGTTTTATTCCAAGCCTTCAACTCTTTAACAGCTCCGTTACCGTATGTAGCCAAGATGTTCTGGTAGAACCCCATACCTGTGATTTATTTGAGAGGGTAGTCTTTGCTGACTAGTTAGAAAACAAACTAGTAGAATATTGGGGTGTGCAGCAATATGAAAGGATACTCTTTAAAGTTTTATTCCAAGCCTTCAACTCTTTAACAGCTCCGTTACCGTATGTAGCCAAGATGTTCTGGTAGAACCCCATACCTGTGATTTATTTGAGAGGGTAGTCTTTGCTGACTAGTTAGAAAACAAACTAGTAGAATATTGGAGTATGCAGCAATATGAAAGGATACTCTTTAAAGTTTTATCCAAGCCTTCAACTCTTTAACAGCTCCGTTACCGTATGTAGCCAAGATGTTCTGGTAGAACCCCATACCTGTGATTTATTTGAGAGGGTAGTCTTTGCTGACTAGTTAGAAAACAAACTAGTAGAATATTGGGGTGTGCAGCAATATGAAAGGATACTCTTTAAAGTTTTATTCCAAGCCTTCAACTCTTTAACAGCTCCGTTACCGTATGTAGCCAAGATGTTCTGGTAGAACCCCATACCTGTGATTTATTTGAGAGGGTAGTCTTTGCTGACTAGTTAGAAAACAAACTAGTAGAATATTGGGGTGTGCAGCAATATGAACGGATACTCTTTAAAGTTTTATTCCAAGCCTTCAACTCTTTAACAGCTCCGTTACCGTATGTAGCCAAGATGTTCTGGTAGAACCCCATACCTGTGATTTATTTAAGAGGGTAATCTTTGTAGTCTACTCAAATAAATCACAGGTATGGGGTTCTACCAGAACATCTTGGCTACATACGGTAACGGAGCTGTTAAAGAGTTGAAGGCTTGGAATAAAACTTTAAAGAGTATCCTTTGATATTGCTGCACACCCCAATATTCTACTATATATGTATATATGTGAGAACTTTGTCCTCTAGCCACTTGCTGAGACCTTATACAATAAGGATTAACCAAATTCTGCTAGAACAGCTATTCTCTGGGCTACATGCTCCAACGAGCGCTGAATTACATAGCAAAATTTGGCGTATTTTGACTAACACTGTAAGTACTAAAATACAAACTCAGATTGCAAAAACTACCGGGAAAGAAAAGAATGAAACTTTATTATTCCAATGATAGGATGCTACACTCCTGCTACCTGTAGACCGGTGTCGAACTCTTTGGTTCTCGTCAGTACAGGGCAAGCATAACAAGCACACCTACCATTGGAAAATCGAAACACCCTATAGCCACAATATTGTTCTGCCTAGGCAGTACAATACAGGTGGCGCCATCCTCCAGTAGTTTCTAGCAATCTGATGTGAAAAAATACCGTATGGTATTATAAACACAATAAATAGTAAAAGAATTAGTACTAACAGTGTTAGTCAAAATACGCCAAATTTTGCTATGTAATTCAGCGCTCGTTGGGGCATGTAGCCCAGAGAATAGCTTTTCTACCATAATTTTGTTAATCCTTATTTTATAATGTCTCAGCGAGTGGCTAGAGGACAAAGTTCTCACATATATACATATTTATATGTCAAATTATGATACCACTTGCCAAGTAGTATTCTTTTACTATTTATAAGGTTAATTTATTTTATTTCATGTGCATGAAATCCGACAGATATACAATAAATATGTTGTCGCAAGATGTTGGTGACTCAACTCGCACAAGTTATATAAGAACTACCCACATAAAGAACAAAAATTAGCTTATATAACAAGCATTCCTTTCTTTAACTGACTGATTTATATTTCAAAATGCCTAATGTTGACTGTCGAATACAAAACTATTAAATGAAATAAAGCCTCAAACTTCTTCCTGATACTATACACCTATATTAGGCGAATACTTAAGCGATATAAATCGTCTGTGATACATGTCAGTGCAGGAGTCCCGCTGGGCTCACCTCTTGCGCCGGCCCATTTTACATCGACAGGGTATCTCAAACATGATTCCTTGGCCATCAGTAGTAGACTGTGTGACCAAAAATAAGGCAAATATCACTTGCGCAAAAATTTCGAAAATGTCGCCCTAAGAAATTATGGCCATCTGAAACATTAAAATCAAGGCATTTGCGCAAGTCAAGCTTTCAAATATCCATATAATTTTTTTCGACGTTTAGGACCTTGAGATTGGCCAGCGAGATCGCTCGATCTCACAAAATGGATTTTTATTTGTTGGCTATCTTACTTAAAGGAAAAGGTGTACTTGACATCACATTTTGTTGAAATAATGTTAATATAATAAATGTTAAGTATAAACAATATTATCCATAATTTGAGAGTAAACTTAATGACCTTATCATTCTTGAAATAGGGGAGAGTCTCCTCTAGTACCGGACACCTTAGCTTTTTTTGAGATGGTCACTTTAAAAATGAAAAAAATAAAGTAAAAAAAAACACTCGGTTAGTCGATATCATATGCCCTTTTAACTACGCACTACAATTTTTAAGATATTTATTATTTTTTTATTTAAAAAAATAAAACAAAAAACTGTTACATTTCGATGATTCGAAAAATGGTCACCCAGTACCGGACACAAAGAAAAACTAAACAGAATTTCTTTTAACCATAATATAATTATTATAAACATAGAAAAAAAACTAAAAAGGATTGTCAAACACAATATTTTTATTTGAAAAACTGCATACAGTACACTGCACCCAGTCTTCATCACAGGACTCGCCACATATGATGCATTCTGTGTTATTTCATTTTTAAGGGGTTACACTCTTACATTTAACGTTTACATTCACATCATTACAAAGCTTTTTTGTGAGACCATTGTCAAATTCCAACATTCTTTTTGCCACATCTTTTGAAGTTGTCTTAAAATTTTTGACATTTTTCTTTTCCAGTTGATCTTTTTTCTTTTGATACTTTTTTAATTTTTGTTTTTTCTTTTCGTCAATTAATTTAGCTTTATCTTCTAATAAGCCTTTGTAGGGTGTTGAGGTTAAAAAGTCTAGATCCGTGAAGCTCCATTCTGCAGATAGCAGTAAAAGCAATATTTACCAAACCAGCGATATCACTTATTGTTATTTTAAGAGGGCGATACCTTTTTATCCAATAGGAGCAAGCCTCATAATAAGTAGCTTTAAACGGCTTCATCACAGCACGATCCAAAGGTTGCAACCTGTAAGTGGTATGCGGCGGTAGGCTTATCATATGAATATCATGTTCCTTGACGTACAAATATCCACCCGCTTTTTTCTGCAATAAAACAACTTCCCTCGGGAGCGTCCTTCTTTAAATCTCTGCCATTTTTTTTTCGGGGGAAAACAAATAAAGGGGGAAGAAACTGGTCACCAATGGCATTGATACACAACAAAATCGTAACGTTTTTTCCTCTTTCGCCTGAGGTAATTTTACTAAATTTTTTCTTTCCTTTCAATGACAGGACCTTTGCAGCATTTGCATGCACTACTGAAATACCGGTCTCATCACAATTGAAGATTCTTGAAGCAGGAAAATTAAATTTTAATAGCAGCTCTTCATATTTTGAAAAAAACGGTCAACCTGTTCCTTGTTAAATCCAGTAGCTCGTTGGATGCTAGTAGACTGTGGAAGGCGTAGGGAGAATTCGGGGTGATGAGACATAAATGCGTGATAAAATTTTTTTTCTGCTGTTTGTTTAATTTAATTAAATTGATGGGGAACCTTCAAATGCTCAGCCAAATCAAACACAAATTTCAACAACTCTCCACGGCTCATCGGCATCATTGTGCTATCAAGGTATTTAAGATGAACCACAATTTCAGATTCTAGTTCTTCTGAAAATGTCTTCTTAAATCTCCCCATTTGAGAAGTCAAGCTCACCTCAGCGCCACGCTTTAACTGTTTTATTCTGTCTGCCAACGTGCTTTTCGGTACAGAAAAGTTTAATGCGGCCTCCTTTTTGAACATTCCATCCTCCATAACTCGTTTTATTGCATCTTTCATATCATTCTCTGACCATTTCCCTATAATTTTATTGGCAGCCATCTTGAAAAATCGTGCCTAGAATAAAAAAAAAATTAAATACCAAAACCTTTTAAATGCAAGTTAACGCGCGCGCGCACACAGACACACACACCATATCACACATACACACATACCATATCACACGCGAACTACTAAACACATAAAAACTTATTTTTCCAAAAAAAAATTTTATTTAAAATTGTAGGCACCTAATTTATTGTCCGATACTGGGAAACTCATTAGTGTCCGGTTTTGGGCAACTGACAGTTAGAAATAAAAAAAAATATTTTTTACAAACACTTTAACTTTAACCAAACCGTATGCCTGTAAAATTGTACACTTATTATAGCTAAATAAAAAGAGTAACAAAAAAACTCGTTGTACTTACCCAAAATCACTGCACACGCGCTTAAAATAAGCAATAGTCAAAGCACAACCCCATAAATCAACCTTTCCTTCCATAACTTTTGTCAAACTGACCACAGGTTACAACGCTTCGGAGAGGTAACATTAGTAATAACCTAAATATGTTTGGGCGGCACCTATCGGCAAAGTGAAGAAACTGACTATGTCCGGTACTGGGGGATGTCCGGTACTAGGGGACTCTCCCCTAATATATCCATTTAAAGAAAATGGAGTTTTGACCATTTTTAGAAGTAAGAGAAATCAAAATAATTTTAACCCCCCCCCCTCCCCCTGTATAGTATTAAAATCAATCTCTATACTATGGGGATTAAAACCATTGGGTTTTGCTAAACTATAACCAAAATTTTAACTCTTCGTGAATTTTAGACCGAGAGTTTACAAATTTTTAAATTGGGTCATGTTTCCTGCCGTATTGAACAGAAATATTTTTTTTATCTCGGAATCAGCAAAAGTTCAGCATAGGACACTGTTACACATCATACACAAGATATTATTAGAAGTTAAAGGTGATTCTAAAAGCTTAATAATATACGGGGGTGTTCCATTTAGAATATCAAACTTGCAAGTATTTTTCGGTAGAGGCGGCAACACTGGACCACTGCAAATATTTAAGATGGATAGAGCATAATGTCTGCTTATGTAAGAAATCAAATTTTCAAAAGAATAATATGTATTACCCGTTACCATATACCTACGTCTAACGTACCATCGACCGTGGATCACCCTGTATATATAGCTCAACTGTTAGGTAGAATTAAAGGACGTTTAACTGAATCACAGGTATAAAAGGGTCCAAGTGTGTATTTAATTTCCAATTTTTCAACAGGGTAGCAAACAAGAATACAAAAGACAAACAGGTAAAATTTATCTACTTAGAGAACAAAACACGAATAGGTTGGTCTATGCACGAATCAAGGCATTACCCTCTTACCCCAAATACTATACTCTGCAAACAAATTTTATAAATAGGTATTTTGTAATCGTTTTTTTATCGTAAGTAAATAAAACAAAGACAAGCTATATACACAGCACAGGTAAACCATCTTAGGTACCTGTCTACATTTCCCATACCTTTATAATCAAACACCTCTGTACTGTACCTACGCTCAATCAATTAGTATTAGCTTCCGAACCCAATTGTTATCTTTTGACAGGCATCAACATCATTTTAAACATACTTTTTCTATGTATATAGATAGCTCCGTAATAAAAACCATTTTCAACAGAATCGCTAATCGGCATCAGTTAATCTGCTTTATCTATGTAAACAGCAAATTGTCTTATCAAACACCAAATTAATAGTCGATATTGCAAATATAATTTTTGTTTCAGGTGCAGCCGAAGCAATCATTATTTTGCCACAGTACCGTGTGAGTCCTTGCGCAGTACGTACTGAACAAAACCACAAACCCGAACATCGTCGATGCGTATTGTTGATTTAATTGCACACCATCATCAGTAAAGCAACAGTGATTTAGAAACAACCGTGGGCAAGTTTTTTCCAAGGCTGAAATGGTTCTTAAACATAACTTGTTCTAATTCAGTGTCTTATGTCGGCAATAAGAAAGTAGAACTCAAAGACTAGTTTGGCGTAAATAAAGTGTGATATTTAGTAAAAATGGTTTGTTGCTGGTTATGTGATGCGTAAGTATCGATTTTATTATATATAAGCCCGATTTGCGGTATACGGGTGCATGCTTAAAAGTTACCATTACCAGGACCTATTTTGTCAATGTCCTATCACAGCCAGATAACTTCTATAAGAACAATGGTTGCCTTAGAAATTATCTCGTAGTTGGTGTCAACGAGACGTTGATAAAAGGGACCTGGACCTGGGTATTACTATTATACTTTCTCTATATTTTCGAGTATTTATTTCATTTTAAACTTACAAGCGATTCTGGGGGTCCATGCCGACTGTGCGTTTAATAATAATTACACGGTACGATCATCTACGATATTTTTATGAATAATAACTCATTTGACTTTTTGTATTTTAATTCTTGAAATATCTTATTAAATTGACTACAATAGCTTCAGCATGTGACCCAACAAGTATTATGAGATGCACTAGCTTCGGCATTCTCAACGCGAGGTCGATTTTGAGCGCACCACGGGCCGCCTTCATGCATGCGTTTTTGTCTGTCGTGCGGCGGTAAAAATCGCGGCGAAACAAAATGAAATTTTCGTTTAAGCGTTTTTTGCGGCGTGTCGCTTTCAAATAAGTTTGTAAAGTAATATATAATAATTCATAAAAAAAAACAATTTTTTTGCAGTGTTAAAATTAAAATTAACGTAATATTTGTCAATCGCTATTCATAACACCTATTTATTTATAATTTCTAAGCCAAATCTGCCTCCCTTAAGCCTGGTTCGAACTATGCTATAGTCTATTTCAGAAAGGTGTAGAGTAATAAAAGCTAATTAGGTATGCAAAGGGACTACAGAGTGACCCAACGAATATTTAAGCCACTTTCATAATTTGGCATTGATTTCATTGCAAAATTATTTCTTTTCATCAAGTGCAGGTAGTACCACCCGGGTTTGGGTCAATTTATGGATTTTGCCTATTGTTATCCATTTACAAACACTGAAAATGGTGTGACAAAGGCGTGCCGGTAGGATATTCGTAAAAAGGAAAGAACTTTATTTTAACAGAATAAAATTTAGGCATTATGTACAGGGACATTTTTTTAAGTGTCTCACCCGATTGGCGATTTTCCTGCTGACTATCATAAAAAACAAATAAGATATTTCTCAATGATTTTCGATAAGGAAGCCGAATTAAATGTCAAAAAATACATAGATTTACAAATTTGACAGACGAGACGCCATTTTGAATTTTGAAATACGGTGGTTCCTAAATTGCCTCCATCGATTTTGTCTTTTAAGTGTCTCACCCCTTTAATAAATAGACCTTCTAAGCTGAACACCCTAATTTTTTTCACAGTGACATAATTTCCCGTGAGCAAGCGATCTGCGCTATAGTCAAATCCGACAAATATGTCAAAAAGTGACAGATACGACGCCATTTTAAATTTTTTTAAATGGCAACCCTCATAAATAACTAGACGATTAAATTGCATTTGGCGATCCGATTCTAAAACTATATAGTTGTTGATATTTATTTTCAGCCGTCTCGGAAATACGGGGGTTCCTAATTTGCCTCCATCGATTTGACATTATTTTTAGGTTTCATAAGTGAATATTGTGAGAGAAAGCGCCATTTAAGTATTTCTTGACGTATAATTTCCATTAATATAGGGTGACCCACCCTAATATACGATGCGGTCTTTACGGATAACATGAAAAAAAGATTATTGTAAATGCAGACAACTTATGAGTACCATTTGAATTCATGTTGAAACATACAGGTTGTTACAAAAAACAGGATCCGCGATTAAGGGAATAAGAAATTTAATAATAGGATCGCAAAAGCAATTCGCTCGTGTGTTTACTGACAGCGGTTGTCATTTAAAATAATTCAAAATAGCGTTGTATCTGTTCAGCTTAGGAGGTATATTTATTAAAGGGGTGAGACACTTAAAAGACAAAACCGATGGAGGCAAAATAGGAACCCCCGTATTTCCGAAACGGCTGAAAATAAATATCAACAACTATATGGTTTTAGAATCGGATCGCCAAATGCAATTTAATCGTCTAGTTATTTATGAAGGTTGCCATTTAAAAAAATTCAAAATGGCGTCGTATCTGTCACTTTTTGACATCTGTCGGATTTGACTATAGCGTAGATCGCTTGCTAACGAAATATTATGTCACTGTGAAAAAAATTAGGGTGTTCAGCTTAGAAGAGCTATCTATTAAAGGGGTGAGACACTTAAAAGACAAAATCGATGGAGGCAAATTAGGAACCCCCGTATTTCCGAAACAGCTGAAAATAAATATCAACAACTATATGGTTTTAGAATCGGATCGCCAAATGCAATTCAATCGTCTAGTTATTTATGAGGGTTGCCATTTAAAAAAATTTAAAATGGTGTCGTATCTGTCACTTTTTGACATCTGTCGGATTTGACTATAGCGTAGATCGCTTGCTAACGAAAAATTATGTAACTGTGAAAAAAGTTAGGGTGTTCAGCTTAGAAGGTCTATTTATTAAAGGGGTGAGACACTTAAAAGACAAAATCGATGGAGGCAAATTAGGAACCCCCGTATTTCCGAAACGGCTAAAAATAAGTGTCAACAACTATATAGTTTTAGAATCGGATCGCCAAATGCAATTCAATCGTGTGGTTATTTATGGGGGTTGCCATTTAAGAAAATTCAAAATGGCGCCTCATCTGTCAGATTTGTATATCATTGTATTTTTTGACATTAAATTCGGCTTCCCTGTTGAAAATCATTGAGAAATATGTAATTTGTTTTTTATGATAGTCAGCAGGAAAATCGCCAATCGGGTGAGACCCTTAAAATAATGTCCCTATACATAGTATTAGGGTACACTTATTTTTTATTAAACATTATAAAAAAAGGCTAGCAAACCTTCTAAAAATCCCTCTTCGCTTCCAATATGGACGATTATTAGTCTCTTTCCTTTACCTGAAGGCACCTTAATACCCGTTTACAGGCCTTCCATGAAAGCTTGGCGAGCACTGATTATATTTTTGTCTTGCCACAATTTTGGTACTTTATAATCTTTATTAATCCAAGTCTCATCAAGATAAAATATTTTCTTCTGCTCTCTTCTGTACTGCTTTATACTTCTCAAGTATTTTCGTCGCCAGCAAACAACTTCATCGCTTTCCAGTAAAAGTGATTTACGGTTATGCTTTTCCCAGACAAAATCCATATTTTTTAAAGTGGTCCATAAAAGTTTTCTAGTTATAAACGGAATACTGTCATCCTGGCCAAGCTCCATTAGAATCTTATCTAGGGTGAACTTTTCTTCGAACTACACTTTTGGTGTCTTCATCAAGGACTTTTACTGGTCGGCCTGGACTTTTCTTGGGAAGTTTCACTTGACCTGCTGTCTTTCTCTCCCGCAATAATTTAAAAACGGTGGACTTTCCAACTCCAGTCATTCGGGAACATCGGTCGACAGTTTCTTGTACAGTAAAATTCGGATAATCGTATTTTATGCAATCATGTACATTTAATATAGTAACCTTTTCACTCACTGATAGTGAAGAATTATTGGAACATCTTTTTGTTGGTGTGTATGTCGTCATTTTATTACTAATCTTATATTACTGTGAACACTATATACGTCTTAACAGCAAATACTGATGCGTTAAACTAACAAATATACTTATTGAGGACATACACGATATATGAAGTTTATTTCAAATTACCACCTATTTATATGATCCAGCCAAAGAGGCCAGAGCCAAACTCGGTACCTGTTAAATGGTACCTGTTAAACGAAAAACATAACTTTATATTCTACTACCTAACTAATCCCTACACAATATTTCGATTTTGACACTTCAGGCCAGAAAGCATACCTTTCCTAATCCCCTTACGCAATTACTTGAAATTTTAATATTACAAGCATACTATTTTATCTTAATACCCGTTAACCTAATTCTCTAAAATTTTTGGTTAGTTATCATAAATAATGTAATACACAAAGTTTACCTGCGCCTATGGTCGTTACCGAAATTGAGCCGGACTGGACGGAATTTCCCATTTTATTACTCTACACCTTTCTGAAATAGACTATAGTAATTTAGTCGAGTGGCGAGTAATATAGCAGCCAAACGTATCTGAACAACAAAATTTTAGGCGCGTACTTAAATAAGTGATTTAGTGGAGTCGGTGCATTTTATTTCATATTTTCGGGCGAGTAACGCTCCCCACCACGCTTCACTGTATCGCGATTCATCTACTAAACCAATGCGGACGTTGCCTGGTTGATATAGTTGAGTTCATTAGCTGCCGCAAAAGCGTCGTTTCGTTGGAGCGAAGATACAACTTTGAAATTTGCTACGCATTAGGGTCTTAGAGATTTAAAAGCTCCTTAGTTGATCTCATCTCTTAATCCATTTTCTTAGTTTCTTTTATCACCCTAATTTCTTTTTCCACTTCTTCTGAAATATCCACTACAATAAGCTCTATTAGCTTATTTACTTTGATGCGTTGCCTGTTCATCTTGCAATATACTACGCACTATGTACTGTACACGACTATAGTGCGAGCGCTTGTTGTTTTGTTCATAGATGTTTAGTTACTAAATGACTCACCAATCGACTGAATTACTAGCATAGTCCGAACCAGGCTTTATGTTTAGTGCAAGTCAAGTGCCTACCGCGAGATGCGATTGATGGCAGAGCATTTGTTCTCGCTGCTTCATTAGGCGTCGTCGTCGTTCGACCTCCTTGCATCCCACGAATGTATGAATTTTGTATCGTGATTCTCGCTGGCCGAGCTGATCGCGAAGCTTAAAAATAAAACTCTACGCCAGCTAAGGCTTTAATGGCGGCCAACGCTATAGTTTAAACATGTTTGCCAACCTGTGATTTAAAAGTTCCTCAATTTACAAATCATCTCACGGACATAAGCAAGCGCTGCTTTGATTCCAGGGCCAGGGCAACAAAATTAACTTTATTTTCTTCTTATATAGTTAAGAATGTCTTAAATCCTAAGTTAATCTCAAAATATTTTAAAAAGGTAGGAATAAAAGTCTGTCTAAACAACAAACATATTTAATAGAAGGAGACGAGATCTCTACATATAAGAGTATGATCTTCCAAATGGACGACATGCTTCGACCTTAGTGAAGGTCATCTTTAGCAATGCAAGGGAAGAAATTGAAGCTCAAGGGAGAGGTCGAGAAAATAGAAAACGATTATGGCGTTAGCCTAGTCATAATTTGTACAAATAGGAAAGGGTTATCATTTATACGTGCAAAAGTTTTTTTTATTATAGTGGTTTAATAGTTTCTTAAAATATAAATCAATATTGTGTGGTAAAATAGGACTAATCTATTGGTTGAGATATCAAACGAATGAGAAAAACTACGGGGGTACCCTTGGCCAAAAGCTGAAGTAAAAGCAATTGTAGAATTTTTTTGTGAAACCTCCAAAGTTAGATATAAGAGAATAAAGTAAAAAAGATTTAAACTTGCCATCTTTACTACTACTAACGGCCATTTTGCTAAGAACTCGACTCCGCAGATCACGCCAATTTCTTAAGTTTAAGTTTTTACACCCCTATCAAATGTTACGTCTATTTTTCTTCGCCACAAAGTAGAAGAATAACAATAAATTTACATTTTATATATGAACAGAAAATTTATGGTAAAAAGATGGTAGGCTCAAAATTTTTCACTTTATTATTTTATATCTAACTTGTTCGGAGGTTTCACATATACTTGCTTATAGTTTTAGCCTTTGATCAAGGATACCCCCACATACCTAGTTTTTCTCATAAGTTTGATATCTCAAACAATAGTTTAGGCCAATTTTACCTCACAATAATGATTTTTATTTTAATAGATATTTACGTTATAAGTCCGGTAAATCAACTTTTACAGTATGAGTGAAATGTTTCGAGACGATGCGACGAAGGAGCCGAGTCTGGAATTTTGAAACGAATACTGTAAAAGATTTGCCGGACGAATGACGTACAATATTTTATTTCATACTGTTCTGTTAAAAATTATAATCATGTTTTGAATTTATAATAAAGTTTTATTCTGCGTCGTATATTTGAAAGTGCTTATATTTACTGGTGGAAACATTGTGTGTTTGACATTGATTAAACTAAAACTTACAAATTTCAGTCCGGTAAAGAAATTTTACAGGACTAGTCCGGTAAAAAAATTTTACCGGACTAAAATATGTAAAGGTGTGTTTTACAATACAGTATGAAATAAAAAAACCATTAAACCACTATGAAATACTATGATTCTTTACTTCCATTAGAACATTTCGACTTCGTTTAGTGAAGTTTAGTCAACCCTTCTTTTTAATCAGAATTATGGTTCGACACTGTCAGGTTCGACTGGTTAGTCCCTCCCCCCCCCCCCCCCCGGTTATTTCCTTAGATGACACTATTGCTCTTTAATTTCTTAAAATAAAATTTAAACACTCACCATGACAATCATTTTCCAATTTTTGTTATATATTATATAAATTGCCTTCTTTTGCATGTATACATGATCAACTCTCTCCGATTTGTACAAATTATGACTAGGCTCCCGCCATAATTATTCTCCATGTTCTTGAATTGTCCCTTGAACTTCAATTTCCTCCCTTGCATAGTAAAAGATGATCTTCACTAAGGTCGAAACATGTCCTCCATTTAGGAGATCATACTCTAATATGTAGAGATCGCTTCACTTTCTATTAGATAATTTTGTGGTTTAGACAGACTCTTATTCCTACCTTTTTAAATACATTAACCACTGTAAGAATGGACATACTATTTTAACCTTAAAATATTCTGTTTTGCACGAATCAGCTTTTAAACAAAGTTAACTAAGTTTTAAAGAAGCCGACAACACTCCTATTTCCCCTAGGTATGTTTGGTAAGGGACAAACGTTGCACCATCATTTCTTTGAATTAAATGAAATAGAAAGAATAAGAGGTGTCTTTAGTTTTCACCGGCCATGCATAAAACAGACTTCAAATTTGTGCAGTTCAGAAATACTTAATTTCCAACGAAGAATACAGTAAAAAAAAGAGACATAGCTTTTAATTAGTTCACTCTACAAGGAAAGTATTTATTTTAAATTACTATTTTGTTGTTTACTTTCGTTAGCAATGTTGTAAAATGTATTATAATTCCTACAGGGTTTATAAGTTTACACTTAACGATATTGTAAAATGTATTATAATTCCTCCAGGGTTTATAAGTATACACTTTACCTACCTATATTATATGGCATTCTAGGAAATCCATTTTCAATTCAATTAAAGAATTCTTTTGTTTAATATTTCCATCTTCCCCAAACATCAAAAATTAATATTATATTTAGATTGATGTGAGGAATAGGTTAAGAAAACTTTAAGGAGTCGAAAACGGCAACTTACATTCAAAGAAGAGCCATTCGCTTGATCGGTGACCATAGTCTGACAAACAACCTGGAAAGCCTTGAACATCGAAGGCAGGTTGGCGACTTGAGTCTATTTTACAAATATTTTCATGGCAAGTGTTCAACTGAGGTTGCCCGCTTAATACCACCCAGAGCGGTGCATGGTAGAAATACACGACGAGCCACTGCAGCCCACCAGTACGTGGTTCAGCTTAGTGTCCCTCGAACGACACTGTTTCAAAATTCTTTCATCTGGAGAACGTCATCACTCTGGAACGACCTCCCTGAGATCGTCTTCCCCAACGAGTATAGTCTCCAAAGATTCAAGACCAACGTGAATCGTTTCCTGCGCACACGCACCGCTCCTAGAGCGCCATAAAGGATTTATCCTGTAGTGCTGTGCCTTATCATAAAAAAAAAAAAAAAAAAAAAAAGAAATCTTTTGCAATGCTCTAAGTATTTCGTAAATACTGGTGCAAGGGAATTTTACTTCTTAAGAGTTAAGAGCGGCTTCAGTAAATCTTAACAGTTTGGTGCAAGTGTCCCTAAAGTTAGATTTGGGTCCTGACCAAATTTAAGTTCTGTAAAAAAATGTTACTAGAAACATATAACGTCAGCCGCCAATAAATACTTAGCTGGCGTAGACTTTACACCCAATTACCCGACAATAGTACCAGGTCATAGTATTGATGGCATGAAAAATCAGAATATTTACAAGAGACGTCCGTTTAATAACACTTCCCCTTTTTTTTAGAGCCGGTCGCTCTGACGCTAGAATATGTCATCTTATTGTGTTGAAATACAGGTATAGGTACATCAATAATAATTAAAATCAATTAGCACGTTTTCAAGAAATTGGAAATGGAGAACTAAAATATTTTTTGTCTTTTACGCTACTGGCGAAATTAAGCCATAGTCTCCGGAAATGACGATGGCAAGTTTAAGGTATGACTCTACATGAGAAAGTATAAAAATAAGTTCATTTTAACATAGGTCCGCAAATGCCTCCATACGGGGCCACAGACTCCTGAAGAGGGTGTCATTAATTTTTTTTTTATTTATTAGGATCTAGTTACAATACAGAATTGCACTTTTAGGTATAAGCTAGAGTTACTTTTTAAAATATTAGGTGATCTATGTTGCAGCCAATGGCATGGAAACAAAAGGGTGGTGGGTTATCTAAGGTATTTTTTTCGCTGAGTGTATTTTCGCTATTCTTAAAATAAATTATGGGTTCTTAAACATCTTTACATAAAAAAAAGTCCTCTGGGTATAATATGATGGTACCTTAAATGTATTTCAATTGAACCAATTATTATTTATTGCGAAACGTTTGGTACCATAAATATGCGTTACATTTCTACATGAAATTTTTAAATTAGTTTTTTCTTGTAGGCAAATGGAGTAAGACAATAACAACATTTTAAAATAGCATGCAAGCACCTTCTTATTTTTAGTACTTACATGTTTACTGAATTTATGCATCGCAGTCGTCCATTTAAGTTATTTTATCCCGAAAACGGCCACCTACCCAGAGGACCATTTTTACGTAGAAATGTTCAAGGAACCATCATTTATTTAAATAACAGCGAAAATACACTCAGCGATACAAAATATGACCTTCGATAACCCAGCACCCTATTTTTGCCACGTCACTGGTTGAATTATGGGTTAGTTGATATTTTAAAAAATTGACATCCAATAACACTAACCTAGACCTGAAAGTTTTCTTCTGCATTGCACCTAGATCTTATTAAATAAAAATAATACTTTGATGATACCATCTTCAATGGCCTGTAGGTCCGCATGGAAGTATTTGCGGACCTATGTTAATATGAACTTTTTTCATATTTTTTTATGTATAATAATACCCTAAAATTTGACATCGTCGCTTCCGGAGACCTTGTAGGTACAATTATTTTCCAGACACTCTGTATTTTAATGGGCAACACCCGGGGTGACCCTGAGATACTTAGCTAATACTTTGTTTTAATGGGTGTCTCTTGAATATTACAAAAAAGGCCTAAAACTGGACCACAGACGCCGCACCGCATATTTAATTGTCACGCGTGATCTTTGGGTTTTATTTAAAGTCAAACACATTTAAAATAATTCAATGCGTGTTAACTTTAAAGGTACATTTATATACGAAAAATTAAAAAAAACTTTTACTATCAAAGATACAGATGCCGAAGGAATAGTTTAATAGAACTTACGAAGCTACTTAAAAACACATGGCAGCAATAGATCATAAGCCTGACATTCGTTGATTTTCTACATCTGACAGAATTTACGAACTGCATTAGCACACGGTTCCTTTCCGATTTTTTTCGGAACTACCCGGATGTATAACGGCGTTTTCGTAAGTATATTTTTCTGATTCCTGTATCTACCCATACATGGAAGGAAAAAAAAGAGTGACATCATTCTTATAACACCATGTAAATGACCAGCAATGGCATAAACAGACTTTATTCGTGGTGCATGGAATTTAATAGTTTAAATTAGGGACACTGTCGTGCAAACACCACATCCGATTTCTAATTTCTAAGGGCATATTTTCTTATAAACCATTTAATCTGCCTTCAATAAAGAACGGTCCAATAAGATGATTCCCAATAATCTCCGCCCACATCTCAACCATGAACCTTTATTGGGGTATTGGCGCTTTGTCTGTACTGTTGCATGGGAATTTTTTTCAGGCCAGATATGCAATTTTTGCCAATTTATTACTCCGTCTCGGGTAAAACCGCCTTCGTTCGTGAACAAAACAACACTAGTAAAATTATGATTTTGTCTAAATCGTTGCAAGAATCAATTTGCGTAGTTGACTCTTGCAGAATAATCAGCGGAAGGCTTGGCATGTACCTTTTGGACATGATAGGGATGTAGCAGTTGTTCTCGGAGGGTCTCATGAACAACCCACTTTGTCGCATGAACTTGGACCGACAGTTCTCTTATCTTACTATTAGAGGGATTTTAAGCAACCTCATTCAGAATTTTCCTCCTCTAGCTGAGGGTTCCTTACTCTTTTTGTGGCAAAAAACTTTCAAAAATGGATTAGCGGAAAACTAACTACGTTTAGCATTTTTTTAATTTCACTTGACTGGTTTCGTGCTTCTCTTAAGCTACGATCAACCCTTTCAAAAGTTCGTCAGTGCGGTAAAAGTCGATTTGGAAATGTACCAGAATGAATAATTCTTCTCGCCTCAACACATTTTCCGAGTACTTGTCCATAAATTAGATGCATGTCGGCATATTCTTTATAGGAATAATCCTCCTAGCCTTATGTACATAATCAATCAAACAATTTAGAAAAGTGTGGTCAATAACAAATTGTTAACGAAATCAAAACGGCTGGTATTTTATTGTAACTTTCTGATTTATTATTTCAATAACGCGTTATCCAGAAAATGTATTTTTTCGAAAACGGCTAATTTTATCGAAACAAATGGAGAGTACCTTTTTTTAAAGGGATTGACCAGAATATTTAGAAAATCAATTTGTAGCTCTGTAAAATAACAGCTGTCAAAATTTTTTGGTGGCAAGTCCGTTTCTGACTTTCCTGACGATGTAAAACATTTGCTGTGATATGATTTTATGGGTGTTGATGGCCTAAAAAAAAATAATAAAATCTCATTACTCTGTATTATTTTAGGAATTTTTTTTTCCATGTACAAATTAGGTTTATATTGACCTCCTCTATACACCCCAAAAGTATGCCATATACTTGGCATCAAATGTACAGGGTGATCACAATTCAAGGTTCATTGTGAAAAAGTTTAAATATTATAAGGTTTCCTATTTTAATTAAAGCATCATGTATATTTTTTTTATACCTATAATAATGCGTTTCCTTATAATTTAAATTTAATTCAAACATAATATTTCTTAAACTGTGCTACAAAAAAAAGGGACATAGGTTGTCTATACTGATCCCTATAAGATAAGAAGAAAAACTGCTAGCGGCAATGCTTTCTATTAAGCCAAGAAAGAATACCTTCACAAAATTAAATTTATATAAACTGCTGGAACTTTGAAATTAAATATGTCAGGAAATATTAAAGACATTTGAATCATATTAGGGCTTGTTGCTTGGTCGTAGGGTAGATTGATTTTGGGTTTATGTGCATATAACTTTCATAATACAGGGTGTTAAATAATTCAGTGCAAATTAATCAAAATTTCACGGAGGCCCATTTTTTTCCAAAACGTTTTACTTACCACCCTATATTGTGAAATTAGAATGGAGAGTACCTTTTTTTAAAGGGATTGACCAGAATATTTAGAAAATCAATTTGTAGCTCTGTAAAATAACAGCTGTCAAAATTTTTTGGTGGCAAGTCCGTTTCTGACTTTCCTGACGATGTAAAACATTTGCTGTGATATGATTTTATGGGTGTTGATGGCCTAAAAAAAAATAATAAAATCTCATTACTCTGTATTATTTTAGGAATTTTTTTTTCCATGTACAAATTAGGTTTATATTGACCTCCTCTATACACCCCAAAAGTATGCCATATACTTGGCATCAAATGTACAGGGTGATCACAATTCAAGGTTCATTGTGAAAAAGTTTAAATATTATAAGGTTTCCTATTTTAATTAAAGCATCATGTATATTTTTTTTATACCTATAATAATGCGTTTCCTTATAATTTAAATTTAATTCAAACATAATATTTCTTAAACTGTGCTACAAAAAAAAGGGACATAGGTTGTCTATACTGATCCCTATAAGATAAGAAGAAAAACTGCTAGCGGCAATGCTTTCTATTAAGCCAAGAAAGAATACCTTCACAAAATTAAATTTATATAAACTGCTGGAACTTTGAAATTAAATATGTCAGGAAATATTAAAGACATTTGAATCATATTAGGGCTTGTTGCTTGGTCGTAGGGTAGATTGATTTTGGGTTTATGTGCATATAACTTTCATAATACAGGGTGTTAAATAATTCAGTGCAAATTAATCAAAATTTCACGGAGGCCTATTTTTTTCCAAAACGTTTTACTTACCACCCTATATTGTGAAATTAAAATTTATACAAACCAAGACTAATCAATGTACCCTAAGACCAAACAATAAGCCCGAATATGCTTCAAACTGCCTTCAAATATGTTTAATATTTCCTGAGATATTTATTTTCAAATATGGAGTCCAATTATCCTAATGCGTTTTTAAGTTGCAGCAGTTTAGATAAAAAGCAGTTAAGTAGGTAGTTCAGTTGTATTAAATGAGGAATGTTTTAAATATTAACTTTTGAAAAACGATCAAAGTTATTATAAACTTTACTAAAATTAAATGTGCACTAAAAAATAACTAACAAACTTTTATTTATTCTTTGATTAAAACAATTATTATTATTTAGTCTTCTAGACTATCAGGTGCGAGGGACTTGGTCGTATCGGATATTAATTTGCCATCATGCGCTTAAAGCCAATAAAGACTAAGGTTAGTCTTAAAGCCGCGTATCGACTACACGCGGCAAACGGGCAAACCCTCGAACATTGGAATGCGGCGTTTAATGGATACCATGTTGCCGCGCAAGCCAATTCGTACAGCGCCGCGCTCGAACATGCCGCGGAGTGATCCATACTCTGTCGGTTTTTACGGCCGCGGCAAAAACGCTCGAGTGCCTTGCTGGCACGCAGTTTGGACGGGTGCATCGTTGCCTTACAAGTTATCTCTCGCGGCAAAATATTAAAAACGATGTGACCTACCATGGTTATTGAAAAGTGACTAAGACCGTCTTTTGAAAAGTGGTAATTTCTCTAATGGTTGTTTCGCGAAAACTAATATTTGCCACTGGATCGTCGACCGCGTGCTTATGCAAGAGGTGGTGCAAAAAATGGCTCGCATGACGAATCAACAGAACTGCCTCGGGCGCACATGGCACGCGCGGCAGCCTTGCATAATCGATACGCACCTTAAGAGGTCCCCAGCAAGCCGTCAGTATACAGGGTGTCCGGTAGGTACCTCCTAATTTCTGAGGAGCATATAGAGGAGGTCAGAATAACCCTAATTTGTTATAGAAAGAAAATTCCTAAAGTGCCCCTTGACCCCCTTAACGAAAGGCCAAAAGGGGTACCCAGCTATTTACTTTTTTGGCTCAAACTTGTGCATCGACTTGTATAATTTAAAGAAATTTTAATATTTTATAAAAGGCATAAAGAGTCATTAATCCATACAACAGTAGATGTTTTACATCGTCAGGAAAGTTAGGAACTGACTTGCCGCCACACTCGTTGGTCCAAAATTTTGTTCACCGATGAAGCCGGTTTAACAAGAGATAGCATAATGAACTCACACAATTTATATTTTTGGGCTGATGTAAATCTGCACGCCATAATTCATAACAAACACCAATAAATGTTCATGGTAAATGTGTGGGCTGCCATTATCGGAAATGACCTTATAGGTCCATTTGTTTTGGAAGAAAGACTGCTAATATTTATTTACAATTTTTGCAACAAAATTTGAATAATTTATTGGAAGACGTGCCTCTTGATAGAAGAATGCAAATGTGGTACATGTATGTTGGTGCTCCACCACAGTAGATCAACACTTAACAAGCGTTTTTGGCCTTCAATAGATATGTCGAGGTGGGCCTCTTTGATGGCCACCAAGGTCTCCAGACCTAAATCCCTTAGACTTTTACTTCGGGGGACATCTAAAAGAACTAGTTTATTCAACACCAGTAAATACTAGAGAACTACTAGCGAAAATAACATTCTAACGAAGTCCGTAATAATGCCGGAATTTTATTTGCAGTGCAGCGGGAAAGTATTCAAAGACTAAGAAAATGTATTGAAGTACGTGGAGCCCATATTGACCATTTGCCAAATCGTTTTCAATATTTTTCTATTTTAATATCATTGCAAATTAATTAAGCTTCGATCAACCCTTTGAAAGGTTTTTGAACTTGACAACGTCTGAGCTGGAAATCTTTCAGCATAAAGCCTTCTTGCCTTCGAAAAGTTGGAAAGCGCTTCCTAAAAATTTAATGCACATCAGTATACCCTGCGTATTTTATTTGTACCTGTTTGTGTTTAGCATTAATAACTTTTAAGTGTTTCGCATAAAAACCGATTTATATCGAAAACTGCCATTTTATCGCAATAAATTAAGAGTCCCTTTTTTGAAGGGGAATCACCAGTATAGTAAAAAATCAGTTTTCAGCTCTTTAGCACTTTAGGAATTTTTTTCTATGACAAATTAAGGTTATTTTGACCTGCTCTTTATGCTCCCCAGAAATTAAGAGGTACTTACCGGACCCCCTTTATTTATCTTATAGAACACTTCAGGGGCGTGCGGTCCATGGAAGCGATGGAAGCACTGCTTCCCCTACCGCTTTCATAAGACATAAGACAAAACAAATTTTATATTAATCTGTACCTATCCATACAATTAAAATACCCAAGTATTTATATCAATCTAATTTCCAAACCAAATCCGGCCCTGTATGCATCCCTGATCAACGCAATATTAAATGTATCGAAGAATCGAAGTGATCTCAATACGTGTATACTACACTCTATACGCGTATACGAGTAATAATTAATATGGTCTGCCGTGCCAAGTAAAGGGTAAATCGTTAGACTTCGGTATTTCCTTCGCCGCGATGCGACGCCGGAACGAAGCCGCCAAAATATTTAGTTTCCACGTGTTTGTACTCGGCAGTTATGATTGTTTGTCGCGATTTTTCGCCAGGAATACGCGCTACATGGTAGAAAATCTCTGACTTGACTTTGTTTATCTTACTTCTTGATTTATTTTGTCATGGAGCAACCAATTGCCGGCCCATCGAGTTCGGGAAATGTAAAGTGTATCTGTTCTGTATGCAAGTTATTGGAAAAAGGATTTTCAACGCTTTTCTTTGATGAAAAAAGGAATATTATTGCAACAGCCCTACACCAGATTTTAATTTAAAGACAGAAGTGAAGGCGGCTAAAAAATCCGTTTAAAATTAAATCAAACTGTGAATTCAAAGTAAAAATGTATAGATAGTTTTCTGTATTAGTTTCTGTTATGAAATTTTGTTAACTTGTTTTTAACGACTCTTAAGCTGGATTCATAGTCGCCGTAAGGTAAGCCGTAAGACGTAAGCCGTAAGAGTTAAGACGTAAGAAAAAACATACCATTCATAGTCAAAAGTTAAGACGTAAGAAATTTCGAAATTGTAGGTTATAGGATATCTATTAGAAGTTTTTTTTCAACTACCTTACTCATTTTAACCGTTGTTTATATATAATATTAACTGTAAAAACACAAGGAAATGCAAAATTCGCTAGACAAAAAGCAAAATGGCAATAAAATGAAATCATCAAAAATAAACAAAGGAAATCTCCCTCCCGTCGACTGTCAAATTTGGTAATGACGGCCGGTTATGCACGAGTACGGCCGATCCCGACCGAAACGTAAGACGTAAGAAATGGAAATAAACCATTTCGTGTTACGGCTTACGGCTTACGTCTTACGTTACGGCGACTATGAATGCATGTATTTATAATCATATGTTTATTTTTCTTACTGCTTAACGTTACGTCTTACGGCTTACGTTACGGCGACTATGAATCCAGCTTTAGGCAGGGTTGGGTCACTAAAGAATTGGTTTTCGACGGGCAAATTACGTAAAAATTAATAAAAAAACACATAGGTACCTAGCCATTTAGAAAATAGAAGAAATATTAAAAAATCATAGGTACATAATACCTACATCACAGTATTCTACCTGTATTTAAACGTCGAAAAATTGCCAATATTTGGGCGTGGTCCTCAAAAAATTTTTCGCCTCCGGCGGGCCTACCGGCGTTGCTTCCCCTTCTTCATAACTCACCGCACGCCCCTGGAACACTTGAAAAAATACAATTTTTAAATTAAATTCGATTTTTTAAGAACACGTTGATATGGCATTTTACTCATAGGGAGAAGAATTGGAAATCTAAAATTACAATAAAAATGTATGTTGTGTTTAAAAGACTAAAGTTTACAACTACTTCTGTATAAACAGAAATTACAGAAATATGACAATAACTTAGTTGAACAGAGCATATATCGAGAAACCTAAATCTACAAAGTTAAAAAAAAAATTGCAGTAGTTATCTTGGAAATTCTAATGCCCGCTCGTGGTATTGTATACCGCGTAGAGATAAACATATAAATTTATTTGTATATTACCTTTCTGAACAACGAGCTAAGCTGATTAAAAAAGATAAGCAAGAGGGTTTTTTTATCATCATTTTAAAAAGTTTTTAGTCTTAAAGTCCTTTACCGATTCGAATAAAATTTTTAGATTTTAAAATTTTATCTTGTGCAAGTTCAATGAAGAACAACGATTAAAAAAAAATAATAGGTATTTCAATATTATATAAAGCGTAAAAGAAAGTTATGGAGAAAACAAAATTTTGAAGCCGCCGACATTTTGTTAATATATTTTTTGTATGTTAAAGTAAAACGGTATTCTATGATTCTATAGTTTAAGTATTCATATTGCGATTTTTCAGTGGTCGCTAAATATATTTAATTTTGGCAAAGTGATTGTTTCTGAAATTGCTGGCCGTGGTCCAAAATGGTAATTCTCTCTAAAGGTGCGTCCAGACTTTTGACAAATCCCCGTGTCGTGTCATTATCGCATGTAGTCTGGACGGTATAGTGTGATCGCAACACGTGACATCGCCTCGTATCATCAGTCCGTTACATGTTCTGTGGGCATTTTGGCGTCGCGCATCGCGGCAAAGGGATGCCACGCGGCCTAGTTCGCCAAGTCTGGACGGGACCGCGTATCATCGGAGCATATTAATATATATATATATATGCATGTTTTTTATTTTTATTAAAATTAGCAGAACGCAAATAGGTTAAAAAAAATTTTTACTGAATCTAAAATAGCCTAAATCGAGATTTTAGGACGTATATATAGGTTTTAACAAATTGTGCGACCTACTGATGCTTTAAGAAAAAAATTATAATTGCCTAAATAGCTTAGAAAAACATGTTTTTCATTCTTAAGGGGACTGAACAAAGCATGTAGGTCGTAAATGATAAATAGACTTTTTAGACTGTAAATGGGTTTCTGTAAAATACACAAAACTATTCCTAAAAACAAACTTTATTTTATCGTGATAAGTCACAATCGGCATGTGCGGTGACGGGACGGCTCTGCATGTAAATTAGCTGTAAATGTCGAATGTGATCAAATGAAAGAGGAATAGACAGACGGATTGTAGACTGACGGATTGTAGACTGACGGAGAGGTATCGGTTTAAAGGCGTAAGAAAAAGATGGATATCTACACGACACTCTAAGTGCGGTGCAGCAGATATTTCACCTGTTGACGCTTTTCCGGCGGAACGGATTATATGCGGTATATTTCTCTTCATCGCGTACTTGTAAATATATGGCCATTCATATATCCATCTCCCATCAACGAGCGATTGCCAGTGTGCGCGAAATATTTTTTGAATTAAAGGAATTTTTAATAACAGGTTGAACGTAGCTGGCTTCGAGTTTACTACCTCCCGAGCTGTAAATTATATTTTTTCTACTTCCGCTTTCCTATATTCACAACAAATTGTTTATTTCTTCATTCTATGGAATTTATCTTTTTGATTGTTATGCAAACGTTTTTTCAGTGTTAAAATAACTAGTTGAGTTTTTATTGGTTTAAGCGATTTCTACAAAAAAAAACATGATAAAATGGATACTGATTTAGCTGCAGATGCCGCTTGTACAACTCTATTGCCCCAAAAGTCACAACAGAGGTATCAAACAAATGCCTTTAATAATTTTAAATTTTGTTTCATATGGTGAACAGTGGAGAAATGATAAAGAAAACTATGATATCGTACTTTGGAGAGAAATCAAAGATTCTCAACAACTCACCTGCAAGTTTATGGGATGAATATTCCATGCCTTAACCGGTTTTAGGTATCCATTAAAAACATATAGATATTAATATACATCTGAAAGTTCCTGAAAGTAAAAACTTTTCTGTTAATAATTAATTATTATAACAGGCATATAGCTCCCATGAGTACAATAATTTTTCCAACGATCCTTGGAAGTTATCTTATAGTTAGTGTTAACAGGACATTGACAATTTGGACCTTAGTCGCAAACGTTTGAAAAATAAAGAAAGTAGAATAATAAACAACTTATAATATAATAACTTGCAAGATGAACGTGTTTTGTGCACTAGATGTGAAGATTGGTCTATCAGATTATGTGCCAAAAACAAGCTCTTTTGTTATATTGTTTGCCAATCTCATTTCAGCACTATTATTAAAATTGTATTTCCCGCCCCTTTCTCTCGATCACTAAATTATTAACTGAGTTTAGCATTAGTGGGTAAATGTACTACTTTTGACAAGGAAATATTACTTTTCCTAACTCACTTCCTAAAAACATTTCTTTATATACATAATCAATTATTTAAATGTATTGGACACGAAATCTAACTAAAAATGACGTGACGCAATGTGACGTGACGCGACGTGATGCGACATCCCGATTCGTCAGACGTCCATATAGTCACGTCTTGTATTGGCGACCCAACTTCACTGGTGAAAACTAACCTTCTTGCGACGCTAAAAGGACCAGAGCTTGTTACTAGGGAATAAATCGAAGAAAGCGTCTATAATTCTCGAAGAGACTTGAATAAATGAGTAACACAAATAATTAAAACACGAAGTCTGAGTCTGAAATTCTTATTAAGGCATCATCAGACCCAAATGTCTGACAGTGACGTAACTAGAAATTTTCAGCCCATGAACAAAATTCATTTTAAGGGTTCTATATAAATAATGTTAATATTTTTAGATAAGAAAATGTCGTTTCCCTTGATCAATTATTATACTTATTGGGCAGGCCAGGCCTAGAGGCCTAGAACTTTGCGGGGCCTTATCCAAATTAAATTATATTAATATTAAAATACCATTAGTAATAATCCAATAATATAAAAATCCATATATTTTTTAACTTTTCCAGAGCAACATTTTGGGGAGAAAATTAGAACAGACACAACATTATTTCACACAAAACCAATCCCTACAAAAACGATATTTTGACGAACTATCTTCAGATTATAAATTCGCAAACCGTCAAGCTTTTTTCCAGATTTTGGACCCAAAAAATATTTTAAATTTTGAAGAAAGGAAGTAAAAATTTTATATACAGGGTGGCAATTTGAAAACGAAACAAAGCCAATTTTGGGCACCCCAGGTTATTAAAAAAAACGCTCGGACCCGTCGATTTTTGATTACAAGGGGAAACATTTTTTTGGCATTTTCGCCCCCTGAAAGTCAAACGCCTAGCAGGGGCGATAACTATCCCCAAAATTTTAAATGGAATGGGGGGTCGAGTGATACTTTGTCTAAAGGTATTTTTATGTAGAGTATAACCCCAGAGTTTAACGTCGCAACTATCTACCTAGCCTGTACAGTTGCTCACGAAAAGTACAAAAACAGGTTGTTTTTACCTTTTCTATTACAAAGAATGACAACGATAAATTGCATTTGCTGGTGTAAAACTTTGCTTTTTTGACAATTCTTATTTTATTCCTGTGGCCTTCAATTATTGTTGCAGATCATATCCTTCGGTCGCGGTAAAGTAGTAAGGTGATAATAGTAACAGTGATAATGATTTACTCAATTGCTAAGAGGGTGCAAATCAGTTCATTATTTTTTGCGAACAATTAATGTGCTAATAAAACTGCCCAACTATTTAACCATCAAAATATACATCGACAAGTCCATCGGAAGTACATTTAGATTTGGTGCAAAAATATCGGGAGACGGAGTCAGCAATTAACAAAAAACGTAAAGTGGACGAATGCTCTTTATTCCTAAACGGTACGGCGAATCGTCGCAACTGTCGTTATTGGTCTGATTCAAATCCTAGAATATTTCGTGAGGTGCATACGCAACATCCGGAAAAACTGAATGGTTGGGCTGTTATTTTTGGTAACCGTATAATTAGGTCCCTTTTTTACCTGGCAATTTGACAGGCGAAATGTATCTGGAGTTATTACAAAACGCCATTTATCCAGCGTTAGTAAAAATGATTGAGAATGACGATCAGCACATGGAAAACCACTTAATATTTTACCAAGACGGTGCCCCACCCCACTTTGCACTCACTGTTTCTCACTATTTGGACCAGACGTTTTCAGGACAATGGATTGGAAGGAGAGGAAGTATTGAGTGGCCTCCACGTTCTCCGGATCAAAGCGCGTTAGATTTTTTTTATAGGGCGACTTAAAAACTAAAATTTATGCCACCTAGCCACCATCTTTGGAATCCCAACAACAACGGATAATCGATGAATGTCGTCAAATCACCACTTCAAAATGTACGAGAGCGTTGTGAACAAAATCTTTACTATTGCATAGGGGCCCAGGGGCAGCATTTCCAGCATTTACTGGACAGACTTGTAAGAATTTTTTTGTACTTAATAAAAAGGTAGAAACAACCTGTTTTTGTACTTTTGGTGAGCCACTGTACAGGCTAGGTAGATAGTAGCGATGTTAAACTCTGGGGCTATACTCTACATGAAAATACCTTTAAAACAAAGTATCAGTCGACTCCCTATACCAATATATAATCTCCCTATAATCAAAAATCGACGGGTCCGAACGTTCTTTTCTTAAAAACCTGAGGTGCCCAAAATTGGCTTTGTTTCGTTTTCAAATGGCCACCCTGTATATGTGATGCCTTTTTCTGCAAGAGGTATTTTAAAATTGTCGCCTGAATTCACAATTCAATTCGTTTACGTACCTAATGTCCTGAGTCAACAAGGGATGTCGGTACGACAATTTTCAAAATATGAAATTTTAAAAAGTGATTTTTCTTAAGGTATAAACTGTGCTATTCTGTTTAATAATATTTATGACGTTTCTTGTGACAGTTGTCAGTGTAGTAAAATTAATTTGTAAATTTATCATGATAAACAATTATAAAAAAATTCAATTGGTGAAACAAGACTCAATTAGAAATTCTACAAGTTAGTTGCTTCCTTTCGCCAGATTCAGACGCGTTTCGCCGTATAACGGCTCGTCGGTGAGGCGATAGAATTCGACGAAAGGAAGCAACACCGGAGAGTCTATTTGGCCCTGAAAAGTCGATGGTAGATGTAGATTTCGAGCGACATCTCTTGGCAATCAAATTCATCACCTAGTCCGTCCGATGGGATTCAGTCGGAAACGGAAAAGCAAACTCCTGCAAAGACCAGACGAGCCGATCATTATTACTAAAAATGACACTAAGGCTTTGTAGGGTGTATGGAACAAAATTGTTTCCCGACCTTTTTGTTAATCAGTTAATTTATATTAAAAAATTAGTTTTAGTTTAAACTGGATGCCACAGACTATCCTCTGATTGAAGTAAAACATTTTTGTCTTCTTTTCAGGTTATCCTGTGTGACGAGAGTCATCTGTCTGGTAGTCCTCCTGGTGATCATCACAGTAATTGTAGTCGTAGCCCTGGTAGTAACAGGAAAAATCAAAGTAAAGGTCGACAAGACGTAGCAGCACTGAATAATTTATCTTATTGTATGTATGTATAGTATAAGTAAATATGATTAAAAAAAGTGAGTAATATTGTAAGACTATGTAATATTTATTGGTAGGTATGTATAGGTAGATATACTAAGAAAGTGTAAGAGCTCTTCGTTGGGTATATTATATAATAATATAGTAAAAATACACGCACAAAATTAAATCTTTGATAAAATATACATGTTAAAATACAGTGAAAATGTTTCTAATACTAATTCTTACTTTTTAAAAGACGCTCTAACTGTACTTTATGATTGATCGACCTGTTTTTTAAAGCTAAGGTTGGTGAGTAGAAATACGTGAGTTGAAATATCATGTCGGTCTTTAGGTATATCTTTGATTTATTTTATTGTAATTAAAACCCTTGATTTGAGTGACTAATTTATATACATATCATATAAGTTGTGTACCGACTGACACTTGATATTATCATATCTCTTATCAGTGCCTAAGTGTTAAATTATTTTAATCAAATTTTCATGAAACTACCTAGTCCATTTTAATTTATTTTTCGATTAAAATACGAATAAAAAAACTTATATGTAGTAGTAACAGCTTGTTTTTTTGGTATACAAGGGTTTTAGGTACTTTTAGAATTTAGCATGTAGCTCACAAAATTATTAAAACTCATTTCATTATTAAGTAATTTGTCTTTACATTTTTGTTAAAATGTTGTAATTCACATTTTAACAAAAATGCGAGATTGGAAAGATATTTTAACCATAGACTTTAAACTAATAACAATGGTGCATAAAATATAGGTGCCATCCAAGAAAATTATGGCTATGCAATTTTCTTTGGTGCCACACACCATATTTATTGTTTTGCCATTTTGCGGCAATGCTATCAATAATTCAATGAATCAAATTAAGAACAATTATTAGTACCTATTTTTTTGCAATAAATTTCAGGAATTAAATTAATCTCACAAATTCAAAAATTGACAACTTATACAACATGTCACATAAACGTTATAATATCTAGATGTATTAAAAAAATTAGGATTAACGATAGTAGGTATTTCTGCTATATTTTAACACTGACACTATTATTGTATTATACTAAATATATGATGGAGTAGGAACATTTTATATTATATTTCTTTTTACTACATATTATACAAATATTTATATATTTTAATAAATTATATTTTACTGAAGCTTATGGTGTAATTATTTCGGTATAGAAAAATATGTTACATTGTATTTCAAATACATTTTATTGTTTCCACTCTGAGACTTGTAGAGGTCCGATAATGGTAAGATTACATATTATATCAAATAATGAGTTAAGTGAAAAAGTGAATTAATCTTTTAATTGATAACCAATTCTGCCGAGGTTGGCGCAAAACAAAACTAGCAGACTAATAAGTATACAATCGATACCATAATTATCCCGAAAACATTATCACAAAATTGTAAATAAACTGCTGATCAATTGCGTGGCACGAAGGCAAAGTATGGGTTAAACTTAAATCCAAGTAGCTCTAGAAATTTTTGGCCGATCTTAACGAGGTTTCCAGATTCTTAAAAAGAAAATGTTTGAAAACGAGACTTCTAGACTCATCTACCTCAACATCATCATATGTCTATAAAACAGGGAGTTCCACATTTACCTCGCATCATTTATAAATTTTAAAACGTTCCCAAATTATAACCGTTAATTTTTTTCCAATTTTTTCCTAAAATTATTTTTGCTGGGCTCATATATCGGGACGTTTTTCACGATATTGATCTAGTGATGACAAATCAAAAAATACGAGGGTTTATTAAAAAATTGAATTTATTGATAATTTAATTAATTTAAGTACAAAACTATCAACATTGTACTATAATTTTTATGTTTCTATGATAAATTTTATGATAACTAACAAATTGTTATATACAGAGTTGAACAAAATTTCTCAATTTTAAGAAAATTTACAATAATAATAAAAATATTAACAGAAGAGCTGTATTCAATAAATTTAATATTTTGTTGGCCCTCCTCGATTGCGTATTACATGTCTACATCGATTTGGCATTTTTAAAATTAAATTGTTAATAAACTGTTGATCTAGCAGATTCCATTTCTCCAAAATACCTTCCCTTAGTTGTTCAAAATTTTCGAACCCTCTGTCTCTGGACCTCAGTGCCAGTTTTAATTTTGACCAAACGTATTCTATAGGGTTGCAATCGGGAGAATTTGGCGGCCATATCATTCGATTTACTCTATTTGCGGGAAGAACTTTACTGACGATTTGAGCCCTGTGTGGCCTAGCATTATCGTCAACTAGGAGAAAGTCCTCTCCGAAGTTCTCCGCAAATGGAATAACGATAGGAATGAGACAGTCGTTTGCATAAGAATAACCATTAATTGTATTATTGTTTATAAAAAGTTCCGTTTTCCCATTAAAAATTATGCCTCCGAAAACTGTAAGACCGCCACCCCCAATGCCACTCGAGGATCCATATTTTCCTCTAGATACCTCTCATTTTGCCCTCTCCAAACAAAAATACGCCCACCAGAACCGTACAAATTTACCCTCGTCTCATCTTCGAACATGCAGTTTCGCCATTCCGCGTTACACTCCCTGGAGAGCCCATTGGCGCCTAGCAGCTCGATGATGTGGTCTCAGTAACGGGCATGCCGCTCTACGCCTGGCTCTAGAACCAAATAAAATTGTTTAACGTTTCGTATTTTAACAACAAAAAATGCGTCTAACAACCTTAGGCCAGATTCGTGTAACCTCCTTCTTACTGTTACATTTGCCACATTAACTTGAGTCGCAGCACGTACACTTGCGTTAATTCTTCTGGAAGTATATGTTCTATTTCTTCGGGCTAAGAGCGTTGCATACCGAGCTTGTCGATTATTTAATATACTAGGCCTGCCGCCGCCATGCCTGTAGATAGCGCTTCCATGCTGCCTTAATCTTCTCATTACTTTCGTAATGGTGCTGCGGTGAACATTACACAGAGTGCCTACATCTTCATGACTCCTTCCATCCAGTACTAAACGTACTACGTTTTGAATTTCATTTGAACCTAACTTTGGAGCTGGCATTTTCGGGTTTTTAATAAATAATCCAGCGAAAATTTTAATTTAGGACAATTAATTCATACACATAACATTACCGAATGTCATGAACATTACCATAGAAACGTTTGTTTCAGAGCCACCTTTGCACTTTTTTTTTAAAACCTAAAACTGAAATGACATTGTTTCTATTATCCCGCATTTTGAGAGGTTTTACCAAAAATAAGAAATGTTGTTCAACCCTGTACATGGCAATTTGTTAATTATCATAAAATTTATCATAGAAACATCAAAAATTATAATACAATGTTGATAGTTTTGTACTTTAAATAAATTAAAATATCAAAAAATGCGATTTTTTAATGAACCCTCGTATTTTTTGATTTGTCATCACTAGAGCAATATCGAGAGAAGCGTCTCGATATAAGAGCCCAGCAAAAATAATTTTAGGAAAAAATTGGAAAACAATTAACGGTTGTAAATTTTGGAACGTTTTAAAATTTATAAATGGTGCGAGGTAAATGTGAAACTCACTGTATTATAGACATATGATGATGTTGAGGTAGATGAGTCTAGAAGTCTCGTTTTCAAACATTTTCTTTTAAAGAATCTGGAAACCGCGTTAAGATCGGCCAAAAATTTCTAGAGCTACTTGGATTTAAGTTTAACCCATACTTTGCCTTCGTGCCACGCAATTGATCAGCAGTTTAGTTTACAATTTTGTGACATTATGACTATTTTTTTTTAAACAGAAACGGTCACATAATTTTATCCCTTATTAGCCCATCTTGCTATTGTGGCTATTCAACAATAATTATTATCAAGGTAAAATTATCCAAGATAAGTAGGTATGCTCCATTCCACAATTCGTTGGTTTCTCGAACGCAATAAAATTTAAACCCAGCCATAAATAAGTGCCTTCTGAAAGGGTACACGTCCTGATTACCTACTAATTTCAATAGTTTAGGTTAGCTATTTTCAACAAATATAAAATAATAGGTACTTAAGTATCTTTATTTTAATCATGTAATTAAATAGCTATTATATTTATACAAAAATACTAATCTACAATATATAATATATAATATATCATCTATGCCTAAACTAATTATTAAGGGCCTTACGTTACTATTAAGTATGTTATTATATTGGTATATTAGGTAGGTTAATGGCAAATTGCAGGTGTACAATATAAAGCAGAGTCCCCCCCATCCATCCAATAATTAATAGTAACGTAATGCCCTTAATAATTAGTTTAGGCATAGATGAAGACGATAGTGATAGTAAAACAGAGCTAAATATAGAGTAGGTTAAGTTAAATAATGTATTATTATAATATTGCAGATTAGTATTTTTGTATAAATATTAATAGCTATTTAATTACATGATTAAAATAAAGATACTTACCTATTATTTTATATTTGTTGTTTTGTTGAAAATAGCTAACCTAAACTATTGAAATCAGTAGGTAATCAGGACCTGTACCCTTTCAAAAGGTCCGGTGCCTACACAATAGATATTTGTCAGGCAACTTATTTATGGTTGGGATTACGCCTGAGGGTTGTCATTTAAATTTTATTGCGGTCAAGAAATCAACGAATAATTGTGGAATGGAGCATACCCACTTTGTTAAATTGGGTAAACTAATTGGTTGTCACTTTAAACCCTAATTAGCAAATACAGGTTTAAAACTTAATTGTATAGTTACTACCTACCTGCTTATATAAAAGTTATTCGAGATCTTAAGCTTTACTTTCTGTTGTTTACCCTTTCCAGCATATTTTACAGGGAATGGGTAAAGCAGTCAGACGACTGTTGTACTTTCCCCAGTGGCGGCTTTTTAATAAGAGCTGCAGCACTACCTAAATTTTAAACAAATACACTTATTTTATTAAAGGTCTGTCTTTACCACCAAATAACTTTATTTGCCCCTCTAGGGTAGAAAACAAGGGTTATAAAAATACATAAAATGACGATGAGTTAAAATAAATTTCTTAATGAATGTGTTGTACTAGTTTCGACTTTAGAGAAAGTCATCCTCAGCAACTAACCATTTAAGAGATTTTTATATGTAAAGAAGTTAAAACAGTTGGGGGAACAGAGAGGTGATTCAATAATACAATACAATATAATGCAGATTATGCAACCTTTGGAATCGACAGGAGTTTAGAATAAGAACGATGTATCTCCATGTGAAGGTAGGGGTTGATTTATACGCAAGTAGAATTAAGGATCCTAATCATAGTCGAGTAATTTAAGTAATGTTGAAGTAAAAACGTGTTGAAAAATAAGATCGAATTGTAACATATCAATTCGTTCTCTTTTAAGTGAAACTAAATTGGCGAGGGGACATGATTAATGTTATGGTGGATTGTATATTTGTTAATGAAATTAAATGAACTTATTATTCTAAAAAGGGGGGTTGTCAAAATGAGACTATGTCATCTCAAATAAAATGGGAATGCATCTGAAAAGAGAAAAAATGCTCGAATTTTAGGAACTAATAGATAGCAATAAGATTTTAATTTGTTTTACAACTTAACGGTTTGTTAATTATATTTGTAATAATATCATTAATCATGTACTCACCAAGTGGTCACCATTCACTTGTTAAAAAATAAAATAAAAATAAAATTGGATTAATATTATTAGGACATTATTAGATTGACGACTTTTTGTGTTTCATTTTATTGCCAGGTGAAGAAATTAATTTTAATCTTAGCCTCAGCATGCTATTCGAAGGAAATGGCGTCGATAAATGGTGGGTACCCAGAATTGGTACTATTAGTTACACCCTTTTTTCTTTTTTATATGCGTAATTTAAATCAAGTTTCCGGTAATCAACTGTCAACTCCAAAAGCGGCAAATTTAAATTGGTTTGTACAGATATCCAAGGAGGAATAAGATATACAACAATATTGTCACTTAGTTACAAAAAAGGAGGGGGGGGTTTACTTTTCTTATTAGGGTGTGTACAAATCAGTTTCATCTTAATTAAAGCCTGAGCAATGACGTGAGTAAAGCACAAAACAAAGAACCTATGGTATTTAATTTGTCATAACAATAAATCAAAAACTGCAACCAGGTATTCTTGAAGTCACCGGGCCTATAGCAGCATGCGGACCAAAGTGAATATCCCTAGATGGCAGCACTACAAATCATAAATGGAAAGCCAAATCCTTGCATAGGCAACAATCCGGACTCAGCTGTAACATTGGTTATGTCACCGTTGAGTTTGACACTTGAAATTAAAATTCTTTTTTATAGGTTAATTAGTAAAATTAGTTAATATATTGTTTATTATTATATTATATCCTAAAGCGAACGATAAAACAAGAACCTGATTGAAATAATATAATAGTGTTTAAATTTGCAGAGAATTGAAGAAAGGGAGACTGTCGAAGGTAATTTGTTCATTCAAAACTTGGACTTCAGGATTTTTAATGGCCTGATTAATCTCAAATATCTCCCATAAAGCAGATTGTTTACCATTGGGTACCACATGCAATACTTCAACTCCCCTTTCTGGATCGAATGTATGTTTAGCATTAAGAATATGGTCAGAGAAATTTGATTTAGTGTCAGCGGCAACTGTTTATTTTTATTTCTTTCAATAAGGGAGATATGATCCTTTATCCTTATGCAAAACTTTCGACCGGTACGTCCTACGTAACAACAGTTACAAGTGGAGGATTCATCACTATAAGTGCAACTCAGTTTGTAAACATCCGATTTATGTAGTACTTCAATAGTAGGGTTGCCATCCGTCCCGATATATCGGGACTGTCACCGTTATTAGGCCTTATGTCCCGACGTCCCGATTTGGCAGCGAGAAGTCCCGATTCCATTAATTCGCCGGGCGATAAGTTTGCACTGCCTCGCTGCCGCAACATTTGGCAACGGTGGTTCTTTTTCATCGGCGATTCGTCGAATTAACTCTCATGCGATGCGGCATTTCAATTAATGTCCACATTTCGGGAGAATCTTGCTTTGATCAGTTTATATATTTGAAAACTTTTTTGACGACCAATATAAATCTTCTCTTCGAGGAATGGAAATGTAAATCTGTTGAAGAAAAATGGCTTTACTTTTTAAAAAACACCGATCATTTGGATCAAAAATCGGAATTTATTAAAATGTGTGAATACTTGTTGTCAATTCCTGCACATAATGCCAATTCAGAGAGAATTTTTTCATTATTGGCAAGTCAGTGGACCGACGAAAGGAACCGACTGTTGGCAGAATCCGTCGAAGCAATCTTGCAATGTCAGTATAACTTTAAAATGACTTGTTTTGAATTTTACAAATATGTTAAAACACAAAAAGATATTTTAAAAAAAGTAAAATCCTCAGAAAAATATCTTTTGAGTTCAAATTAATTATGTTTTTTTCACTTTTTTTACCTATTTTGTAGCTATATTATTTTTATGTTTGTTAGTTATGTTTTATCATAACATAACTTATGTTATATTTATAATGTTTGCATTTTAATTTTGTTTAATAAACTTTTTTCCAAAGATTTTATATTTTTTTAACGATTTTAACGAATTTTGGGTAAAAAATGGGCGTGGCGGGCTTCTCCTCCAAATGTCAGTTTTTTTATTATGCCCTTTGGTGAAAAAATCAAAGTGTCCCGACAGTGGCTAAATAATTTATGGCAACCCTATTCAATAGTATCTTTATTGTTATTTATATATTTTTTTAAATTGTTTTGAGTTTTGAAAGATATATGATTTTGATGTTATGTGATATCGTTCCCATATAGGGTAAGCTAGTATAAAATCTAGGTTTTATAATATTTTGATTAGATAATAAATGTCTATTGATATGTTTATTTAGATTCTTATATATATTTTATTATTGATGTGCACAGGGTATTTATTATTTGTAGCAAGTTGGTTAATGAAGGAGAGTTCTTTGTTGAAGTTATAATTATTCATAGGAATGGAGAAAAGTCTGTGAAAAAAGGAATGAAAGGCACTTAACTTATGGCCTATTGGATGGTTAGAGTTGAAGGGTATAATATTATCGGTCGTTGAAGGTTTATGAAAGATTGAGAATTGCAGTTCTTGGTTGTATTTACTAATTGTTAAATCAAGAAAATTGATACTATTGTCTTT